>OZ035874.1:25145092-25745092 GCA_964034865.1 Eristalis intricaria
TGGCGGTATGGCGCGCAATATATTTCTGGACACCTAGTGTCCAGAAAGGTTTTGCGGTATGGCGCGCAATATATTTCTGGACACCTAGTGTCCAGAAAGGTTTTGCGGTATGGCGCGCAATATATTTCTGGACACCTAGTGTCCAGAAATATTTTGCGGTATGGCGCGCAATATATTTCTGGACACCTAGTGTCCAGAAATATTTTGCGGTATGGCGCGCAATATATTTCTGGACACCTAGTGTCCAGAAATATTTTGCGGTATGGCGCGCAATATATTTCTGGACACCTAGTGTCCAGAAATATTTTGCGGTATGGCGCGCAATATATTTCTGGACACCTAGTGTCCAGAAATATTTTGCGGTATGGCGCGCAATATATTTCTGGACACCTAGTGTCCAGAAATATTTTGCGGTATGGCGCGCAATATATTTCTGGACACCTAGTGTCCAGAAATATTTTGCGGTATGGCGCGCAATATATTTCTGGACACCTAGTGTCCAGAAATATTTTGCGGTATGGTGCGCAACATATTTCTGGACACCTAGTGTCCAGAAAGGTTTTGCGGTATGGCGCGCAATATATTTCTGGACACCTAGTGTCCAGAAATATTTTGCGGTATGGCGCGCAATATATTTCTGGACACCTAGTGTCCAGAAATATTTTGCGGTATGGTGCGCAATATATTTCTGGACACCTAGTGTCCAGAAATATTTTGTGGTATGGCGCGCAATATATTTCTGGACACCTAGTGTCCAGAAATATTTTGCGGTATGGCGCGCAATATATTTCTGGACACCTAGTGTCCAGAAATATTTTGCGGTATGGCGCGCAATATATTTCTGGACACCTAGTGTCCAGAAATATTTTGCGGTATGGCGCGCAATATATTTCTGGACACCTAGTGTCCAGAAAGGTTTTGCGGTATGGCGCGCAATATATTTCTGGACACCTAGTGTCCAGAAATATTTTGCGGTATGGCGCGCAATATATTTCTGGACACCTAGTGTCCAGAAATATTTTGCGGTATGGCGCGCAATATATTTCTGGACACCTAGTGTCCAGAAATATTTTGCGGTATGGCGCGCAATATATTTCTGGACACCTAGTGTCCAGAAATATTTTGCGGTATGGCGCGCAATATATTTCTGGACACCTAGTGTCCAGAAATATTTTGCGGTATGGTGCGCAATATATTTCTGGACACCTAGTGTCCAGAAATATTTTGCGGTATGGCGCGCAATATATTTCTGGACACCTAGTGTCCAGAAAGGTTTTGCGGTATGGCGCGCAATATATTTCTGGACACCTAGTGTCCAGAAATATTTTGCGGTATGGCGCGCAATATATTTCTGGACACCTAGTGTCCAGAAAGGTTTTGCGGTATGGCGCGCAATATATTTCTGGACACCTAGTGTCCAGAAATATTTTGCGGTATGGCGCGCAATATATTTCTGGACACCTAGTGTCCAGAAAGGTTTTGCGGTATGGCGCGCAATATATTTCTGGACACCTAGTGTCCAGAAATATTTTGCGGTATGGCGCGCAATATATTTCTGGACACCTAGTGTCCAGAAATATTTTGCGGTATGGCGCGCAATATATTTCTGGACACCTAGTGTCCAGAAAGGTTTTGCGGTATGGCGCGCAATATATTTCTGGACACCTAGTGTCCAGAAATATTTTGCGGTATGGCGCGCAATATATTTCTGGACACCTAGTGTCCAGAAATATTTTGCGGTATGGCGCGCAATATATTTCTGGACACCTAGTGTCCAGAAATATTTTGCGGTATGGTGCGCAATATATTTCTGGACACCTAGTGTCCAGAAATATTTTGCGGTATGGCGCGCAATATATTTCTGGACACCTAGTGTCCAGAAATATTTTGCGGTATGGTGCGCAATATATTTCTGGACACCTAGTGTCCAGAAATATTTTGCGGTATGGCGCGCAATATATTTCTGGACACCTAGTGTCCAGAAATATTTTGCGGTATGGCGCAACCTAGTGTCCAGAAATATTTTGCGGTATGGCGCGCAATATATTTCTGGACACCTAGTGTCCAGAAATATTTTGCGGTATGGCGCAACCTAGTGTCCAGAAATATTTTGCGGTATGGCGCGCAATATATTTCTGGACACCTAGTGTCCAGAAAGGTTTTGCGGTATGGCGCGCAATATATTTCTGGACACCTAGTGTCCAGAAATATTTTGCGGTTTGGCGCGCAATATATTTCTGGACACCTAGTGTCCAGAAAGGTTTTGCGGTATGGCGCGCAATATATTTCTGGACACCTAGTGTCCAGAAATATTTTGCGGTATGGCGCGCAATATATTTCTGGACACCTAGTGTCCAGAAATATTTTGCGGTATGGCGCGCAATATATTTCTGGACACCTAGTGTCCAGAAATATTTTGCGGTATGGCGCGCAATATATTTCTGGACACCTAGTGTCCAGAAATATTTTGCGGTATGGTGCGCAATATATTTCTGGACACCTAGTATTTTGCGGTATGGCGCGCAATATATTTCTGGACACCCAGTGTCCAGAAATATTTTGCGGTATGGTGCGCAATATATTTCTGGACACCTAGTGTCCAGAAATTTTTTTGCGGTATGGCGCGCAATATATTTCTGGACACCTAGTGTCCAGAAATATTTTGCGGTATGGCGCAACCTAGTGTCCAGAAATATTTTGCGGTATGGCGCGCAATATATTTCTGGACACCTAGTGTCCAGAAATATTTTGCGGTATGGCGCGCAATATATTTCTGGACACCTAGTGTCCAGAAATATTTTGCGGTATGGCGCGCAATATATTTCTGGACACCTAGTGTCCGCCATACCGCAAAACCTTTCTGGACACTAGGTGTCCAGAAATATATTGCGCGCCAAACCGCAAAATATTTCTGGACACTAGGTGTCCAGAAATATATTGCGCGCCATACCGCAAAACCTTTCTGGACACTAGGTGTCCAGAAATATATTGCGCGCCATACCGCAAAATATTTCTGGACACTAGGTGTCCAGAAATATATTGCGCGCCATACCGCAAAATATTTCTGGACACTAGGTGTCCAGAAATATATTGCGCACCATACCGCAAAATATTTCTGGACACTAGGTGTCTAGAAATATATTGCGCGCCATACCGCAAAATATTTCTGGACACTAGGTGTCCAGAAATATATTGCGCGCCATACCGCAAAATATTTCTGGACACTAGGTTGCGCCATACCGCAAAATATTTCTGGACACTAGGTGTCCAGAAATATATTGCGCGCCATACCGCAAAATATTTCTGGACACTAGGTGTCCAGAAATATATTGCGCGCCATACCGCAAAATATTTCTGGACACTAGGTGTCCAGAAATATATTGCGCGCCATACCGCAAAATATTTCTGGACACTAGGTGTCCAGAAATATATTGCGCGCCATACCGCAAAATATTTCTGGACACTAGGTGTCCAGAAATATATTGCGCGCCATACCGCAAAAAAATTTCTGGACACTAGGTGTCCAGAAATATATTGCGCACCATACCGCAAAACCTTTCTGGACACTAGGTGTCCAGAAATATATTGCGCGCCATACCGCAAAATATTTCTGGACACTAGGTGTCCAGAAATATATTGCGCGCCATACCGCAAAACCTTTCTGGACACTAGGTGTCCAGAAATATATTGCGCGCCATACCGCAAAATATTTCTGGACACTAGGTGTCCAGAAATATATTGCGCGCCATACCGCAAAACCTTTCTGGACACTAGGTGTCCAGAAATATATTGCGCGCCATACCGCAAAATATTTCTGGACACTAGGTGTCCAGAAATATATTGCGCGCCATACCGCAAAACCTTTCTGGACACTAGGTGTCCAGAAATATATTGCGCGCCATACCGCAAAATATTTCTGGACACTATGTTGCGCGCCATACCGCAAAATATTTCTGGACACTAGGTGTCCAGAAATATATTGCGCGCCATACCGCAAAACCTTTCTGGACACTAGGTGTCCAGAAATATATTGCGCGCCATACCGCAAAATATTTCTGGACACTAGGTGTCCAGAAATATGTTGCGCACCATACCGCAAAATATTTCTGGACACTAGGTGTCCAGAAATATATTGCGCGCCATACCGCAAAATATTTCTGGACACTAGGTGTCCAGAAATATATTGCGCGCCATACCGCAAAATATTTCTGGACACTAGGTGTCCAGAAATATATTGCGCGCCATACCGCAAAATATTTCTGGACACTAGGTGTCCAGAAATATATTGCGCGCCATACCGCAAAATATTTCTGGACACTAGGTGTCCAGAAATATATTGCGCGCCATACCGCAAAATAGGTGTCCAGAAATATATTGCGCGCCATACCGCAAAATATTTCTGGACACTAGGTGTCCAGAAATATATTGCGCGCCATACCGCAAAATATTTCTGGACACTAGGTGTCCAGAAATATATTGCGCGCCATACCGCAAAATATTTCTGGACACTAGGTGTCCAGAAATATATTGCGCGCCATACCGCAAAATATTTCTGGACACTAGGTGTCCAGAAATATATTGCGCGCCATACCGCAAAATATTTCTGGACACTAGGTGTCCAGAAATATATTGCGCGCCATACCGCAAAATATTTCTGGACACTAGGTGTCCAGAAATATATTGCGCGCCATACCGCAAAATATTTCTGGACACTAGGTGTCCAGAAATATATTGCGCGCCATACCGCAAAATATTTCTGGACACTAGGTGTCCAGAAATATATTGCGCGCCATACCGCAAAACCTTTCTGGACACTAGGTGTCCAGACATATATATTGCGCGCCATACCGCAAAATATTTCTGGACACTAGGTGTCCAGAAATATATTGCGCGCCATACCGCAAAACCTTTCTGGACACTAGGTGTCCAGAAATATATTGCGCGCCATACCGCAAAACCTTTCTGGACACTAGGTGTCCAGAAATATATTGCGCGCCATACCGCAAAATATTTCTGGACACTAGGTGTCCAGAAATATATTGCGCGCCATACCGCAAAATATTTCTGGACACTAGGTGTCCAGAAATATATTGCGCGCCATACCGCAAAATATTTCTGGACACTAGGTGTCCAGAAATATATTGCGCGCCATACCGCAAAATATTTCTGGACACTAGGTGTCCAGAAATATATTGCGCGCCATACCGCAAAATATTTCTGGACACTAGGTGTCCAGAAATATATTGCGCGCCATACCGCAAAATATTTCTGGACACTAGGTGTCCAGAAATATATTGCGCGCCATACCGCAAAATATTTCTGGACACTAGGTGTCCAGAAATATATTGCGCTCCATACCGCAAAATATTTCTGGACACTAGGTGTCCAGAAATATATTGCGCGCCATACCGCAAAATATTTCTGGACACTAGGTGTCAGAAATATATTGCGCGCCATACCGCAAAATATTTCTGGACACTAAGTGTCCAGAAATGTATTGCGCGCCATACCGCAAAATATTTCTGGACACTAGGTGTCCAGAAATATATTGCGCGCCATACCGCAAAACCTTTCTGGACACTAGGTGTCCAGAAATATATTGCGCGCCATACCGCAAAATATTTCTGGACACTAGGTGTCCAGAAATATATTGCGCGCCATACCGCAAAATATTTCTGGACACTAGGTGTCCAGAAATATATTGCGCGCCATACCGCAAAATATTTCTGGACACTAGGTGTCCAGAAATATATTGCGCGCCATACCGCAAAATATTTCTGGACACTAGGTGTCCAGAAATATATTGCGCGCCATACCGCAAAATATTTCTGGACACTAGGTGTCCAGAAATATATTGCGCGCCATACCGCAAAATATTTCTGGACACTAGGTGTCCAGAAATATATTGCGCGCCATATCGCAAAATATTTCTGGACACTAGGTGTCCAGAAATATATTGCGCGCCATATCGCAAAATATTTCTGGACACTAGGTGTCCAGAAATATATTGCGCGCCATACCGCAAAATATTTCTGTACACTAGGTGTCCAGAAATATATTGCGCGCCATACCGCAAAATATTTCTGGACACTAGGTGTCAGAAATATATTGCGCGCCATACCGCAAAATATTTCTGGACACTAAGTGTCCAGAAATATATTGCGCGCCATACCGCAAAACCTTTCTGGACACTAGGTGTCCAGAAATATATTGCGCGCCATACCGCAAAACATTTCTGGACACTAGGTGTCCAGAAATATATTGCGCGCCATACCGCAAAATATTTCTGGACACTAGGTGTCCAGAAATATATTGCGCACCATACCGCAAAATATTTCTGGACACTAGGTGTCCAGAAATATATTGCGCGCCATACCGCAAAATATTTCTGGACACTAGGTGTCCAGAAATATATTGCGCGCCATACCGCAAAATATTTCTGGACACTAGGTGTCCAGAAATATATTGCGCGCCATACCGCAAAATATTTCTGGACACTAGGTGTCCAGAAATATATTGCGCACCATACCGCAAAATATTTCTGGACACTAGGTGTCCAGAAATATATTGCGCGCCATACCGCAAAATATTTCTGGACACTAGGTGTCCAGAAATATATTGCGCGCCATACCGCAAAACCTTTCTGGACACTAGGTGTCCAGAAATATATTGCGCACCATACCGCAAAATATTTCTGGACACTAGGTGTCCAGAAATATATTGCGCGCCATACCGCAAAATATTTCTGGACACTAGGTGTCCAGAAATATATTGCGCGCCATACCGCAAAATATTTCTGGACACTAGGTGTCCAGAAATATATTGCGCGCCATACCGCAAAATATTTCTGGACACTAGGTGTCCAGAAATATATTGCGCGCCATACCGCAAAATATTTCTGGACACTAGGTGTCCAGAAATATATTGCGCGCCATACCGCAAAATATTTCTGGACACTAGGTGTCCAGAAATATATTGCGCGCCACACCGCAAAATATTTCTGGACACTAGGTGTCCAGAAATATATTGCGCGCCATACCGCAAAACCTTTCTGGACACTAGGTGTCCAGAAATATATTGCGCGCCATACCGCAAAATATTTCTGGACACTAGGTGTCCAGAAATATATTGCGCGCCATACCGCAAAACCTTTCTGGACACTAGGTGTCCAGAAATATATTGCGCGCCATACCGCAAAATATTTCTGGACACTAGGTGTCCAGAAATATATTGCGCGCCATACCGCAAAACCTTTCTGGACACTAGGTGTCCAGAAATATATTGCGCGCCATACCGCAAAACCTTTCTGGACACTAGGTGTCCAGAAATATATTGCGCGCCATACCGCAAAATATTTCTGGACACTAGGTGTCCAGAAATATATTGCGCGCCATACCGCAAAACCTTTCTGGACACTAGGTGTCCAGAAATATATTGCGCGCCATACCGCAAAATATTTCTGGACACTAGGTGTCCAGAAATATATTGCGCGCCATACCGCAAAACCTTTCTGGACACTAGGTGTCCAGAAATATATTGCGCGCCATACCGCAAAATATTTCTGGACACTAGGTGTCCAGAAATATATTGCGCGCCATACCGCAAAACCTTTCTGGACACTAGGTGTCCAGAAATATATTGCGCGCCATACCGCAAAACCTTTCTGGACACTAGGTGTCCAGAAATATATTGCGCGCCATACCGCAAAATATTTCTGGACACTAGGTGTCCAGAAATATATTGCGCGCCATACCGCAAAATATTTCTGGACACTAGGTGTCCAGAAATATATTGCGCACCATACCGCAAAATATTTCTGGACACTAGGTGTCCAGAAATATATTGCGCGCCATACCGCAAAATATTTCTGGACACTAGGTGTCCAGAAATATATTGCGCGCCATACCGCAAGACCTTTCTGGACACTAGGTGTCCAGAAATATATTGCGCGCCATACCGCAAAATATTTCTGGACACTAGGTGTCCAGAAATATATTGCGCGCCATACCGCAAAATATTTCTGGACACTAGGTGTCCAGAAATATATTGCGCGCCATACCGCAAAATATTTCTGGACACTAGGTGTCCAGAAATATATTGCGCGCCATACCGCAAAATATTTCTGGACACTAGGTGTCCAGAAATATATTGCGCGCCACACCGCAAAATATTTCTGGACACTAGGTGTCCAGAAATATATTGCGCGCCATACCGCAAAACCTTTCTGGACACTAGGTGTCCAGAAATATATTGCGCGCCATACCGCAAAATATTTCTGGACACTAGGTGTCCAGAAATATATTGCGCGCCATACCGCAAAACCTTTCTGGACACTAGGTGTCCAGAAATATATTGCGCGCCATACCGCAAAATATTTCTGGACACTAGGTGTCCAGAAATATATTGCGCGCCATACCGCAAAACCTTTCTGGACACTAGGTGTCCAGAAATATATTGCGCGCCATACCGCAAAACCTTTCTGGACACTAGGTGTCCAGAAATATATTGCGCGCCATACCGCAAAATATTTCTGGACACTAGGTGTCCAGAAATATATTGCGCGCCATACCGCAAAACCTTTCTGGACACTAGGTGTCCAGAAATATATTGCGCGCCATACCGCAAAATATTTCTGGACACTAGGTGTCCAGAAATATATTGCGCGCCATACCGCAAAACCTTTCTGGACACTAGGTGTCCAGAAATATATTGCGCGCCATACCGCAAAATATTTCTGGACACTAGGTGTCCAGAAATATATTGCGCGCCATACCGCAAAACCTTTCTGGACACTAGGTGTCCAGAAATATATTGCGCGCCATACCGCAAAACCTTTCTGGACACTAGGTGTCCAGAAATATATTGCGCGCCATACCGCAAAATATTTCTGGACACTAGGTGTCCAGAAATATATTGCGCGCCATACCGCAAAATATTTCTGGACACTAGGTGTCCAGAAATATATTGCGCACCATACCGCAAAATATTTCTGGACACTAGGTGTCCAGAAATATATTGCGCGCCATACCGCAAAATATTTCTGGACACTAGGTGTCCAGAAATATATTGCGCGCCATACCGCAAGACCTTTCTGGACACTAGGTGTCCAGAAATATATTGCGCGCCATACCGCAAAATATTTCTGGACACTAGGTGTCCAGAAATATATTGCGCACCATACCGCAAAATATTTCTGGACACTAGGTGTCCAGAAATATATTGCGCGCCATACCGCAAAATATTTCTGGACACTAGGTGTTCAGAAATATATTGCGCGCCATACCGCAAAATATTTCTGGACACTAGGTGTCCAGAAATATATTGCGCGCCATACCGCAAAATATTTCTGGACACTAGGTGTCCAGAAATATATTGCGCGCCATACCGCAAAATATTTCTGGACACTAGGTGTCCAGAAATATATTGCGCGCCATACCGCAAAACCTTTCTGGACACTAGGTGTCCAGAAATATATTGCGCGCCATACCGCAAAATATTTCTGGACACTAGGTGTCCAGAAATATATTGCGCGCCATACCGCAAAACCTTTCTGGACACTAGGTGTCCAGAAATATATTGCGCGCCATACCGCAAAACCTTTCTGGACACTAGGTGTCCAGAAATATATTGCGCGCCATACCGCAAAATATTTCTGGACACTAGGTGTCCAGAAATATATTGCGCGCCATACCGCAAAATATTTCTGGACACTAGGTGTCCAGAAATATATTGCGCGCCATACCGCAAAATATTTCTGGACACTAGGTGTCCAGAAATATATTGCGCACCATACCGCAAAATATTTCTGGACACTAGGTGTCCAGAAATATATTGCGCGCCATACCGCAAAATATTTCTGGACACTAGGTGTCCAGAAATATATTGCGCGCCATACCGCAAAATATTTCTGGACACTAGGTGTCCAGAAATATATTGCGCACCATACCGCAAAATATTTCTGGACACTAGGTGTCCAGAAATATATTGCGCGCCATACCGCAAAATATTTCTGGGCACTAGGTGTTCAGAAATATATTGCGCGCCATACCGCAAAATATTTCTGGACACTAGGTGTCCAGAAATATATTGCGCGCCATACCGCAAAATATTTCTGGACACTAGGTGTCCAGAAATATATTGCGCGCCATACCGCAAAATATTTCTGGACACTAGGTGTCCAGAAATATATTGCGCGCCGTACCGCAAAACCTTTCTGGACACTAGGTGTCCAGAAATATATTGCGCGCCATACCGCAAAATATTTCTGGACACTAGGTGTCCAGAAATATATTGCGCGCCATACCGCAAAACCTTTCTGGACACTAGGTGTCCAGAAATATATTGCGCGCCATACCGCAAAATATTTCTGGACACTAGGTGTCCAGAAATGTATTGCGCGCCATACCGCAAAATATTTCTGGACACTAGGTGTCCAGAAATATATTGCGCGCCATACCGCAAAATATTTCTGGACACTAGGTGTCCAGAAATATATTGCGCGCCATACCGCAAAATATTTCTGGACACTAGGTGTCCAGAAATATATTGCGCGCCTTACCGCAAAATATTTCTGGACACTAGGTGTCCAGAAATATATTGCGCGCCATACCGCAAAATATTTCTGGACACTAGGTGTCCAGAAATATATTGCGCGCCATACCGCAAAATATTTCTGGGCACTAGGTGTCCAGAAATATATTGCGCGCCATACCGCAAAATATTTCTGGACACTAGGTGTATACCGCAAAATATTTCTGGACACTAGGTGTCCAGAAATATATTGCGCGCCATACCGCAAAATATTTCTGGACACTAGGTGTCCAGAAATATATTGCGCGCCATACCGCAAAATATTTCTGGACACTAGGTGTATACCGCAATATATTTCTGGACACCTAGTGTCCAGAAATATTTTGCGGTATGGCGCGCAATACATTTCTGGACACCTAGTGTCCAGAAATATTTTGCGGTATGGCGCGCAATATATTTCTGGACACCTAGTGTCCAGAAAGGTTTTGCGGTATGGCGCGCAATATATTTCTGGACACCTAGTGTCCAGAAATTTTTTTGCGGTATGGCGCGCAATATATTTCTGGACACCTAGTGTCCAGAAATATTTTGCGGTATGGCGCGCAATATATTTCTGGACAACTAGTGTCCAGAAAGGTTTTGCGGTATGGCGCGCAATATATTTCTGGACACCTAGTGTCCAGAAATATTTTGCGGTATGGCGCGCAATATATTTCTGGACACCTAGTGTCCAGAAATATTTTGCGGTATGGCGCGCAATATATTTCTGGACACCTAGTGTCCAGAAATATTTTGCGGTATGGCGCGCAATATATTTCTGGACACCTAGTGTCCAGAAATATTTTGCGGTTTGGCGCGCAATATATTTCTGGACACCTAGTGTCCAGAAAGGTTTTGCGGTATGGCGCGCAATATATTTCTGGACACCTAGTGTCCAGAAATATTTTGCGGTATGGCGCGCAATATATTTCTGGACACCTAGTGTCCAGAAATATTTTGCGGTATGGCGCGCAATATATTTCTGGACACCTAGTGTCCAGAAATATTTTGCGGTATGGTGCGCAATATATTTCTGGACACCTAGTGTCCAGAAATATTTTGCGGTATGGCGCGCAATATATTTCTGGACACCTAGTGTCCAGAAATATTTTGCGGTATGGTGCGCAATATATTTCTGGACACCCAGTGTCCAGAAATATTTTGCGGTATGGTGCGCAATATATTTCTGGACACCTAGTGTCCAGAAATATTTTGCGGTATGGTGCGCAATATATTTCTGGACACCTAGTGTCCAGAAATTTTTTTGCGGTATGGCGCGCAATATTTTGCGGTATGGCGCAACCTAGTGTCCAGAAATATTTTGCGGTATGGCGCGCAATATATTTCTGGACACCTAGTGTCCAGAAATATTTTGCGGTATGGCGCGCAATATATTTCTGGACACCTAGTGTCCAGAAATATTTTGCGGTATGGCGCGCAATATATTTCTGGACACCTAGTGTCCAGAAATATTGCGCGGTATGGCGCGCAATATATTTCTGGACACCTAGTGTCCAGAAATATTTTGCGGTATGGCGCGCAATATATTTCTGGACACCTAGTGTCCAGAAATATTTTGCGGTATGGTGCGCAATATATTTCTGGACACCTAGTGTCCAGAAATATTTTGCGGTATGGCGCGCAATATATTTCTGGACACCTAGTGTCCAGAAAGGTTTTGCGGTATGGCGCGCAATATATTTCTGGACACCTAGTGTCCAGAAATATTTTGCGGTATGGCGCGCAATATATTTCTGGACACCTAGTGTCCAGAAAGGTTTTGCGGTATGGCGCGCAATATATTTCTGGACACCTAGTGTATTTTGCGGTATGGCGCGCAATATATTTCTGGACACCTAGTGTCCAGAAATATTTTGCGGTATGGCGCGCAATATATTTCTGGACACCTAGTGTCCAGAAATATTTTGCGGTATGGTGCGCAATATATTTCTGGACACCTAGTGTCCAGAAATATTTTGCGGTATGGCGCGCAATATATTTCTGGACACCTAGTGTCCAGAAAGGTTTTGCGGTATGGCGCGCAATATATTTCTGGACACCTAGTGTCCAGAAATATTTTGCGGTATGGCGCGCAATATATTTCTGGACACCTAGTGTCCAGAAAGGTTTTGCGGTATGGCGCGCAATATATTTCTGGACACCTAGTGTCCAGAATATATAAATATTTCTGGACACCTAGTGTCCAGAAATATTTTGCGGTATGGCGCGCAATATATTTCTGGACACCTAGTGTCCAGAAACGTTTTGCGGTATGGCGTGCAATATATTTCTGGACACCTAGTGTCCAGAAATGTTTTGCGGTATGGTGCGCAATATATTTCTGGACACCTAGTGTCCAGAAATATTTTGCGGTATGGCGCGCAATATATTTCTGGACACCTAGTGTCCAGAAATATTTTGCGGTATGGCGCGCAATATATTTCTGGACACCTAGTGTCCAGAAATATTTTGCGGTATGGTGCGCTATATATTTCTGGACACCTAGTGTCCAGAAATATTTTGCGGTATGGTGCGCAATATATTTCTGGACACCTAGTGTCCAGAGATATTTTGCGGTATGGCGCGCAATATATTTCTGGACACCTAGTGTCCAGAAATATTTTGCGGTATGGCGCGCAATATATTTCTGGACACCTAGTGTCCAGAAATATTTTGCGGTATGGGGTGCAATATATTTCTGGACACCTAGTGTCCAGAAATATTTTGCGGTATGGCGCGCAATATAATTCTGGACACCTAGTGTCCAGAAATATTTTGCGGTATGGCGCGCAATATATTTCTGGACACTTAGTGTCCAGAAATATTTTGCGGTATGGCGCGCAATATATTTCTGGACACCTAGTGTCCAGAAATATTTTGCGGTATGGCGCGCAATATATTTCTGGACACCTAGTGTCCAGAAAGGTTTTGCGGTATGGCGCGCAATATATTTCTGGACACCTAGTGTCCAGAAATATTTCGCGATATGGCGCGCAATATATTTCTGGACACCTAGTGTCCAGAAATATTTTGCGGTATGGCGCGCAATATATTTCTGGACACCTAGTGTCCAGAAATATTTTGCGGTATGGCGCGCAGTATAATTCTGGACACCTAGTGTCCAGAAATATTTTGCGGTATGGCGCGCAATATATTTCTGGACACTTAGTGTCCAGAAATATTTTGCGGTATGGCGCGCAATATATTTCTGGACACCTAGTGTCCAGAAATATTTTGCGGTATGGCGCGCAATATATTTCTGGACACCTAGTGTCCAGAAAGGTTTTGCGGTATGGCGCGCAATATATTTCTGGACACCTAGTGTCCAGAAATATTTTGCGGTATGGCGCGCAATATAATTCTGGACACCTAGTGTCCAGAAATATTTTGCGGTATGGCGCGCAATATATTTCTGGACACTTAGTGTCTAGAAATATTTTGCGGTATGGCGCGCAATATATTTCTGGACACCTAGTGTCCAGAAATATTTTGCGGTATGGTGCGCAATATATTTCTGGACACCTAGTGTCCAGAAATATTTTGCGGTATGGCGCGCAATATATTTCTGGACACCTAGTGTCCAGAAATATTTTGCGGTATGGCGCGCAATATATTTCTGGACACCTAGTGTCCAGAAATATTTTGCGGTATGGCGCAACCTAGTGTCCAGAAATATTTTGCGGTATGGCGCGCAATATATTTCTGGACACCTAGTGTCCAGAAATATTTTGCGGTATGGCGCAACCTAGTGTCCAGAAATATTTTGCGGTATGGCGCGCAATATATTTCTGGACACTTAGTGTCCAGAAATATTTTGCGGTATGGCGCGCAATATATTTCTGGACACCTAGTGTCCAGAAATATTTTGCGGTATGGTGCGCAATATATTTCTGGACACCTAGTGTCCAGAAATATTTTGCGGTATGGCGCGCAATATATTTCTGGACACCTAGTGTCCAGAAAGGTTTTGCGGTATGGCGCGCAATATATTTCTGGACACCTAGTGTCCAGAAATATTTTGCGGTATGGCGCGCAATATATTTCTGGACACCTAGTGTCCACAAATATTTTGCGGTATGGCGCGCAATAGGGCGCGCAATATATTTCTGGACACCTAGTGTCCAGAAATATTTTGCGGTATGGCGCGCAATATATTTCTGGACACCTAGTGTCCAGAAATATTTTGCGGTATGGCGCGCAATATATTTCTGGACACCTAGTGTCCAGAAATATTTTGCGGTATGGCGCGCAATATATTTCTGGACACCTAGTGTCCAGAAACACCTAGTGTCCAGAAGTATTTTGCGGTATGGCGCGCAATATATTTCTGGACACCTAGTGTCCAGAAATATTTTGCGGTATGGCGCGCAATATATTTCTGGACACCTAGTGTCCAGAAATATTTTGCGGTATGGCGCGCAATATATTTCTGGACACCTAGTGTCCAGAAAGGTTTTGCGGTATGGCGCGCAATATATTTCTGGATACCTAGTGTCGCGGTATGGCGTGCAATATATTTCTGGACACCTAGTGTCCAGAAATATTTTGCGGTATGGCGCGCAATATATTTCTGGACACCTAGTGTCCAGAAAGGTTTTGCGGTATGGCGCGCAATATATTTCTGGACACCTAGTGTCCAGAAATATTTTGCGGTATGGCTAGTGTCCAGAAATATTTTGCGCTATGGCGTGCAATATATTTCTGGACACCTAGTGTCCAGAAAGGTTTTGCGGTATGGCGCGCAATATATTTCTGGACACCTAGTGTCCACCTAGTGTCCAGAAAGGTTTTGCGGTATGGCGCGCAATATATTTCTGGACACCTAGTGTCCAGAAAGGTTTTGCAGTATGGCGCGCAATATATTTCTGGACACCTAGTGTCCAGAAAGGTTTTGCGGTATGGCGCGCAATATATTTCTGGACACCTAGTGTCCAGAAATATTTTGCGGTATGGCGCGCAATATATTTCTGGACACCTAGTGTCCAGAAAGGTTTTGCAGTATGGCGCGCAATATATTTCTGGACACCTAGTGTCCAGAAAGGTTTTGCGGTATGGCGCGCAATATATTTCTGGACACCTAGTGTCCAGAAATATTTTGCGGTATGGCGCGCAATATATTTCTGGACACCTAGTGTCCAGAAAGGTTTTGCGGTATGGCGCGCAATATATTTCTGGACACCTAGTGTCCAGAAATATTTTGCGGTATGGCTAGTGTCCAGAAATATTTTGCGCTATGGCGTGCAATATATTTCTGGACACCTAGTGTCCAGAAAGGTTTTGCGGTATGGCGCGCAATATATTTCTGGACACCTAGTGTCCAGAAATATTTTGCGGTATGGCGCGCAATATATTTCTGGACACCTAGTGTCCAGAAATATTTTGCGGTATGGCGCGCAATATATTTCTGGACACCTAGTGTCCAGAAAGGTTTTGCGGTATGGCGCGCAATATATTTCTGGACACCTAGTGTCCAGAAAGGTTTTGCGGTATGGCGCGCAATATATTTCTGGACACCTAGTGTCCAGAAAGGTTTTGCAGTATGGCGCGCAATATATTTCTGGACACTAGTGTCCAGAAATATTTTGCGGTATGGCGCGCAATATATTTCTGGACACCTAGTGTCCAGAAAGGTTTTGCGGTATGGCGCGCAATATATTTCTGGACACCTAGTGTCCAGAAAGGTTTTGCGGTAAGGCGCGCAATATATTTCTGGACACCTAATGTCCAGAAAGGTTTTGCGGTATGGCGCGCAATATATTTCTGGACACCTAGTGTCCAGAAATATTTTGCGGTATGGCGCACAATATATTTCTGGACGCCTAGTGTCCAGAAAGGTTTTGCGGTATGGCGCGCAATATATTTCTGGACACCTAGTGTCCAGAAATATTTTGCGGTATGGCGCGCAATATATTTCTGGACACCTAGTGTCTAGAAATATTTTGCGGTATGGCGCGCAATATATTTCTGGACACCTAGTGTGGACACCTAGTGTCCAGAAATATTTTGCGGTATGGCGCGCAATATATTTCTGGACACCTAGTGTCCAGAAATGTTTTGCGGTATGGTGCGCAATATATTTCTGGACACCTAGTGTCCAGAAATGTTTTGCGGTAAGGCGCGCAATATATTTCTGGACACCTAATGTCCAGAAAGGTTTTGCGGTATGGCGCGCAATATATTTCTGGACACCTAGTGTCCAGAAATATTTTGCGGTATGGCGCGCAATATATTTCTGGACACCTAGTGTCCAGAAAGGTTTTGCGGTATGGCGCGGTATGGCACGCAATATATTTCTGGACACCTAGTGTCCAGAAATATTTTTGCGGTATGGCGCGCAATATATTTCTGGACACCTAGTGTCCAGAAATGTTTTGCGGTAAGGCGCGCAATATATTTCTGGACACCTAATGTCCAGAAAGGTTTTGCGGTATGGCGCGCAATATATTTCTGGACACCTAGTGTCCAGAAATATTTTGCGGTATGGCGTGCAATATATTTCTGGACACCTAGTGTATATTTCTGGACACCTAGTGTCCAGAAATATTTTGCGGTATGGCGCGCAATATATTTCTGGACACCTAGTGTCCAGAAATATTTTGCGGTATGGCGTGCGATATATTTCTGGACACCTAGTGTCCAGAAAGGTTTTGCGGTATGGCGCGCAATATATTTCTGGACACCTAGTGTCCAGAAATGTTTTGCGGTAAGGCGCGCAATATATTTCTGGACACCTAGTGTCCAGAAATATTTTGCGGTATGGCGCGCAATATATTTCTGGACACCTAGTGTCCAGAAAGGTTTTGCGGTAAGGCGCGCAATATATTTCTGGACACCTAATGTCCAGAAAGGTTTTGCGGTATGGCGCGCAATATATTTCTGGACACCTAGTGTCCAGAAATATTTTGCGGTATGGCGTGCAATATATTTCTGGACACCTAGTGTATATTTCTGGACACCTAGTGTCCAGAAATATTTTGCGGTATGGCGCGCAATATATTTCTGGACACCTAGTGTCCAGAAATATTTTGCGGTATGGCGTGCGATATATTTCTGGACACCTAGTGTCCAGAAAGGTTTTGCGGTATGGCGCGCAATATATTTCTGGACACCTAGTGTCCAGAAATGTTTTGCGGTAAGGCGCGCAATATATTTCTGGACACCTAGTGTATATTTCTGGACACCTAGTGTCCAGAAATATTTTGCGGTATGGCGCGCAATATATTTCTGGACACCTAGTGTCCAGAAATATTTTGCGGTATGGCGTGCGATATATTTCTGGACACCTAGTGTCCAGAAAGGTTTTGCGGTATGGCGCGCAATATATTTCTGGACACCTAGTGTCCAGAAATATTTTGCGGTATGGCGCGCAATATATTTCTGGACACCTAGTGTCCAGAAATATTTTGCGGTATGGCGCGCAATATATTTCTGGACACCTAGTGTCCAGAAATATTTTGCGGTATGGCGCGCAATATATTTCTGGACACCTAGTGTCCAGAAAGGTTTTGCGGTATGGCGCGCAATATATTTCTGGACACCTAGTGTCCAGAAAGGTTTTGCGGTATGGCGCGCAATATATTTCTGGACACCTAGTGTCCAGAAAGGTTTTGCGGTATGGCGTGCAATATATTTCTGGACACCTAGTGTATATTTCTGGACACCTAGTGTCCAGAAATATTTTGCGGTATGGCGCGCAATATATTTCTGGACACCTAGTGTCTAGAAATATTTTGCGGTATGGCGCGCAATATATTTCTGGACACCTAGTGTCCAGAAAGGTTTTGCGGTATGGCGCGGTATGGCACGCAATATATTTCTGGACACCTAGTGTCCAGAAATATTTTGCGGTATGGCGCGCAATATATTTCTGGACACCTAGTGTCCAGAAATGTTTTGCGGTATGGTGCGCGGTATGGCGCGCAATATATTTCTGGACACCTAGTGTCCAGAAATATTTTGCGGTATGGCGCGCAATATATTTCTGGACACCTAGTGTCCAGAAATATTTTGCGGTATGGCGCGCAATATATTTCTGGACACCTAGTGTCCAGAAAGGTTGTGCGGTATGGAGCGCAATATATTTCTGGACACCTAGTGTCCAGAAATATTTTGCGGTATGGCGCGCAATATATTTCTGGACACCTAGTGTCCAGAAAGGTTTTGCGGTATGGCGAGCAATATATTTCTGGACACCTAGTGTCCAGAAATATTTTGCGGTATGGCTCGCAATACATTTCTGGACACCTTGTGTCCAGAAATATTTTTCGGTATGGCGCGCAATATATTTCTGGACACCTAGTGTCCAGAAAGGTTTTGCGGTATGGCGCGCAATACATTTCTGGACACCTAGTGCGCAATATATTTCTGGACACCTAGTGTCCAGGAATATTTTGCGGTATGGCGCGCAATATATTTCTGGACACCTAGTGTCCAGAAATATTTTGCGGTATGGCGCGCAATATATTTCTGGACACCTAGTGTATGGCGCGCAATACATTTCTGGACACCTAGTGCGCAATATATTTCTGGACACCTAGTGTCCAGGAATATTTTGCGGTATGGCGCGCAATATATTTCTGGACACCTAGTGTCCAGAAATATTTTGCGGTATGGCGCGCAATATATTTCTGGACACCTAGTGTCCAGGAATATTTTGCGGTATGGCGCGCAAAATATTTCTGGACACCTAGTGTCCAGAAATATTTTGCGGTATGGCGCGCAATATATTTCTGGACACCTAGTGTCCAGAAATATTTTGCGGTATGGCGTGCAATATATTTCTGGATACCTAGTGTATATTTCTGGACACCTAGTGTCCAGAAATATTTTGCGGTATGGCGCGCAATATATTTCTGGACACCTAGTGTCCAGAAATATTTTGCGGTATGGCGTGCAATATATTTCTGGACACCTAGTGTCCAGAAAGGTTTTGCGGTATGGCGCGCAATATATTTCTGGACACCTAGTGTCCAGAAATATTTTGCGGTATGGCGCGCAATATATTTCTGGACACCTAGTGTCCAGAAATATAACCAATATATTTCTGGACACCTAGTGTCCAGGAATATTTTGCGGTATGGCGCGCAATATATTTCTGGACACCTAGTGTCCGCAATATATTTCTGGACACCTAGTGTCCAGAAAGGTTTTGCGGTATGGCGCGCAATATATTTCTGGACACCTAGTGTCCAGGAATATTTTGCGGTATGGCGGTATGGCGCGCAATATATTTCTGGACACCTAGTGTCCAGAAATATTTTGCGGTATGGCGCGCAATATATTTCTGGACACCTAGTGTCCAGAAAGGTTTTGCGGTATGGCGCGCAATATATTTCTGGACACCTAGTGTCCAGGAATATTTTGCGGTATGGCGCGCAATATATTTCTGGACACCTAGTGTCCAGAAATATTTTGCGGTATGGCGCGCAATATATTTCTGGACACCTAGTATCCAGAAATATTTTGCTGTATGGCGCGCAATGTATTTCTGGGCACCTAGTGTCCAGAAATATTTTGCGGTATGGCGCGCAATATATTTCTGGACACCTAGTGTCCAGGTATGGCGTGCAATATATTTCTGGACACCTAGTGTCCAGGAATATTTTGCGGTATGGCGCGCAATATATCTCTGGACACCTAGTGTCCAGGAATATTTTGCGGTATGGCGCGCAATACATTTCTGGACACCTAGTGTCCAGAAATATTTTGCGGTATGGCGCGCAATATATTTCTGGACACATAGTGTCCAGAAATATTTTGCGGTATGGCGCGCAATATATTTCTGGACACCTAGTGTCCAGAAATGTTTTGCTGTATGGCGCGCAATATATTTCTGGACACCTAGTGTCCAGAAATATTTTGCGGTATGGCGCGCAATATATTTCTGGACACCTAGTGTCCAGGTATGGCGTGCAATATATTTCTGGACACCTAGTGTCCAGGAATATTTTGCGGTATGGCGCGCAATATATTTCTGGACACCTAGTGTCCAGAAATATTTTGCAGTATGGCGCGCAATATATTTCTGGACACCTAGTGTCCAGAAATATTTTGCGGTATGGCGCGCAATATATTTCTGGACACCTAGTGTCCAGAAAGGTTTTGCGGTATGGCGCGCAATATATTTCTGGACACCTAGTGTCCAGGAATATTTTGCGGTATGGCGCGCAATATATTTCTGGACACCTAGTGTCCAGAAATATTTTGCGGTATGGCGCGCAATATATTTCTGGACACCTAGTATCCAGAAATATTTTGCTGTATGGCGCGCAATGTATTTCTGGGCACCTAGTGTCCAGAAATATTTTGCGGTATGGCGCGCAATATATTTCTGGACACCTAGTGTCCAGGTATGGCGTGCAATATATTTCTGGACACCTAGTGTCCAGGAATATTTTGCGGTATGGCGCGCAATATATTTCTGGACACCTAGTGTCCATACATCCTGGTCCAATACATTTCTGGACACCTAATGCGCAATATATTTCTGGACACCTAGTGTCCAGGAATATTTTGCGGTATGGCGCGCAATATATTTCTGGACACCTAGTGTCCAGAAATATTTTGCGGTATGGCGCGCAATATATTTCTGGACACCTAGTGTCCAGAAATATTTTGCGGTATGGCGCGCAATATATTTCTGGACACCTAGTGTCCAGAAATATTTTGCGGTATGGCGTGCAATATATTTCTGGATACCTAGTGTATATTTCTGAACACCTAGTGTCCAGAAATATTTTGCGGTATGGCGCGCAATATATTTCTGGACACCTAGTGTCCAGAAATATTTTGCGGTATGGCGTGCAATATATTTCTGGACACCTAGTGTTCAGAAAGGTTTTGCGGTATGGCGCGCAATATATTTCTGGACACCTAGTGTCCAGAAATATTTTGCGGTATGGCGCGCAATATATTTCTGGACACCTAGTGTCCAGAAATATAACCAATATATTTCTGGACACCTAGTGTCCAGGAATATTTTGCGGTATGGCGCGCAATATATTTCTGGACACCTAGTGTCCGCAATATATTTCTGGACACCTAGTGTCCAGAAAGGTTTTGCGGTATGGCGCGCAATATATTTCTGGACACCTAGTGTCCAGGAATATTTTGCGGTATGGCGGTATGGCGCGCAATATATTTCTGGACACCTAGTGTCCAGAAATATTTTGCGGTATGTCGCGCAATATATTTCTGGACACCTAGTGTCCAGAAAGGTTTTGCGGTATGGCGCGCAATATATTTCTGGACACCTAGTGTCCAGAAAGGTTTTGCGGTATGGCGCGCAATATATTTCTGGACACCTAGTGTCCAGGAATATTTTGCGGTATGGCGCGCAATATATTTCTGGACACCTAGTGTCCAGAAATATTTTGCGGTATGGCGCGCAATATATTTCTGGACAAGTAGTATCCAGAAATATTTTGCTGTATGGCGCGCAATGTATTTCTGGGCACCTAGTGTCCAGAAATATTTTGCGGTATGGCGCGCAATATATTTCTGGACACCTAGTGTCCAGAAAGGTTTTGCGGTATGGCGCGCAATATATTTCTGGACACCTAGTGTCCAGAAATATTTTGCGGTATGGCGCGCAATATGTCCAGAAATATTTTGCGGTATGGCGCGCAATATATTTCTGGACACCTAGTGTCCAGAAAGGTTTTGCGGTATGGCGCGCAATATATTTCTGGACACCTAGTGTCCAGAAAGGTTTTGCGGTATGGCGCGCAATATATTTCTGGACACCTAGTGTCCAGAAATATTTTGCGGTATGGCGCGCAATATGTCCAGAAATATTTTGCGGTATGGCGCGCAATATATTTCTGGACACCTAGTGTCCAGAAAGGTTTTGCGGTATGGCGCGCAATATATTTCTGGACACCTAGTGTCCAGAAATATTTTGCGGTATGGCGCGCAATATATTTCTGGACACCTAGTGTCCAGAAATATTTTGCGGTATGGCGTGCAATATATTTCTGGACACCTAGTGTCCAGGAATATTTTGCGGTATGGCGCGCAATATATTTCTGGACACCTAGTGTCCAGAAATATTTTGCGGTATGGCGTGCAATATATTTCTGGACACCTAGTGTCCAGGAATATTTTGCGGTATGGCGCGCAATATATTTCTGGACACCTAGTGTCCAGGAATATTTTGCGACACCTAGTGTCCAGGAATATTTTGCGGTATGGCGCGCAATACATTTCTGGACACCTAGTGTCCAGAAATATTTTGCGGTATGGCGCGCAATATATTTCTGGACACATAGTGTCCAGAAATATTTTGCGGTATGGCGCGCAATATATTTCTGGACACCTAGTGTCCAGAAATGTTTTGCTGTATGGCGCGCAATATATTTCTGGACACCTAGTGTCCAGAAATATTTTGCGGTATGGCGCGCAATATATTTCTGGACACCTAGTGTCCAGGTATGGCGTGCAATATATTTCTGGACACCTAGTGTCCAGGAATATTTTGCGGTATGGCGCGCAATATATTTCTGGACACCTAGTGTCCAGAAATATTTTGCGGTATGGCGCGCAATATATTTCTGGACACCTAGTGTCACCTAGTGTCCAGAAAGGTTTTGCGGTATGGCGCGCAATATATTTCTGGACACCTAGTGTCCAGAAAGGTTTTGCGGTATGGCGCGCAATATATTTCTGGACACCTAGTGTCCAGAAATATTTTGCGGTATGGCGCGCAATATATTTCTGGACACCTAGTGTCCAGAAATATTTTGCGGTATGGCGCGCAATATGTCCAGAAATATTTTGCGGTATGGCGCGCAATATATTTCTGGACACCTAGTGTCCAGGAATATTTTGCGGTATGGCGTGCAATATATTTCTGGACACCTAGTGTCCAGGAATATTTTGCGGTATGGCGCGCAATATATTTCTGGACACCTAGTGTCCAGAAATATTTTGCGGTATGGCGCGCAATATATTTCTGGACACCTAGTGTCTAGAAATATTTTGCGGTATGGCGCGCAGTATATTTCTGGACACCTAGTGTCCAGAAATATTTTGCGGTATGGCGCGCAATATATTTCTGGACACCAAGTGTCCAGGAATATTTTGCGGTATGGCGCGCAATATACCGCAAAATATTCCTGGATACTAGGCGCCATACTGCAAAATATAAAAATGGACACCTAGTGTCCAGAAATATTTTGCGGTATGGCGCGCAATATATTTCTGGACACCTAGTGTCCAGAAATATTTTGCGGTATGGCGCGCGATATATTTCTGGACACTAGGTGTCCAGAAATATTTTGCGGTATGGCGCGCAATATATTTCTGGACACCTAGTGTCCAGGAATATTTTGCGGTATGGCGCGCAATATATTTCTGGACACCTAGTGTCCAGGAATATTTTGCTGTATGGCGCGCAAGATATTTCTGGACACCTAGTGTCCAGAAATATTTTGCGGTATGGCGCGCAATATATTTCTGGATACCTAGTGTCCAGAAATATTTTGCGGTATGGCGCGCAATATATTTCTGGACACCTAGTGTCCAGAAATATTTTGCGGTATGGCGCGCAATATATTTCTGGACACCTAGTGTCCAGAAATATTTTGCGGTATGGCGCGCAATATATTTCTGGACACCTAGTGTCCAGAAATATTTTGCGGTATGGCGCGCAATATATTTCTGGACACCTAGTGTCCAGAAATATTTTGCGGTATGGCGCGCAATATATTTCTGGACACCTAGTGTCCAGAAATATTTTGCAGTGTGGCGCCTAGTATCCAGGAATATTTTGCGGTATGGCGCGCAATATATTTCTGGACACCTAGTGTCCAGAAATATTTTGCGGTATGGCGCGCAATATATTTCTGGACACCTAGTGTCCAGAAATATTTTGCGGTATGGCGCGCAATATATTTCTGGACACTAGGTGTCCAGAAATATTTTGCGGTATGGCGCGCAATATATTTCTGGACACCTAGTGTCCAGGAATATTTTGCGGTATGGCGCGCAATATATTTCTGGACACCTAGTGTCCAGGAATATTTTGCGGTATGGCGCGCAATATACCGCAAAATATTCCTGGATACTAGGCGCCATACTGCAAAATATAAAAATGGACACCTAGTGTCCAGAAATATTTTGCGGGATGGCGCGCAATATATTTCTGGACACCTAGTGTCCAGAAATATTTTGCGGTATGGCGCGCGATATATTTCTGGACACTAGGTGTCCAGAAATATTTTGCGGTATGGCGCGCAATATATTTCTGGACACCTAGTGTCCAGGAATATTTTGCGGTATGGCGCGCAATATATTTCTGGACACCTAGTGTCCAGGAATATTTTGCTGTATGGCGCGCAAGATATTTCTGGACACCTAGTGTCCAGAAATATTTTGCGGTATGGCGCGCAATATATTTCTGGATACCTAGTGTCCAGAAATATTTTGCGGTATGGCGCGCAATATATTTCTGGACACCTAGTGTCCAGAAATATTTTGCGGTATGGCGCGCAATGGCGCGCAATATATTTCTGGACACCTAGTGTCCAGAAATATTTTGCGGTATGGCGCGCAATATATTTCTGGACACCTAGTGTCCAGAAATATTTTGCGGTATGGCGCGCAATATATTTCTGGACACCTAGTGTCCAGAAATATTTTGCAGTGTGGCGCCTAGTATCCAGGAATATTTTGCGGTATGGCGCGCAATATATTTCTGGACACCTAGTGTCCAGAAATATTTTGCGGTATGGCGCGCAATATATTTCTGGACACCTAGTGTCCAGAAATATTTTGCGGTATGGCGCGCAATATATTTCTGGACACTAGGTGTCCAGAAATATTTTGCGGTATGGCGCGCAATATATTTCTGGACACCTAGTGTCCAGGAATATTTTGCGGTATGGCGCGCAATATATTTCTGGACACCTAGTGTCCAGGAATATTTTGCGGTATGGCGCGCAATATATTTCTGGACACCTAGTGTCCAGGAATATTTTGCTGTATGGCGCGCAAGATATTTCTGGACACCTAGTGTCCAGAAATGTTTTGCTGTATGGCGCGCAATATATTTCTGGACACCTAGTGTCCAGAAATATTTTGCGGTATGGCGCGCAATATATTTCTGGACACCTAGTGTCCAGGTATGGCGTGCAATATATTTCTGGACACCTAGTGTCCAGGAATATTTTGCGGTATGGCGCGCAATATATTTCTGGACACCTAGTGTCCAGAAATATTTTGCGGTATGGCGCGCAATATATTTCTGGACACCTAGTGTCCAGAAATATTTTGCGGTATGGCGCGCAATATATTTCTGGACACTAGGTGTCCAGAAATATTTTGCGGTTTGGCGCGCAATATATTTCTGGACACCTAGTGTCCAGGAATATTTTGCGGTATGGCGCGCAATATATTTCTGGACACCTAGTGTCCAGGAATATTTTGCGGTATGGCGCGCAATATATTTCTGGACACCTAGTGTCCAGGAATATTTTGCTGTATGGCGCGCAAGATATTTCTGGACACCTAGTGTCCAGAAATATTTTGCGGTATGGCGCGCAATATATTTCTGGATACCTAGTGTCCAGAAATATTTTGCGGTATGGCGCGCAATATATTTCTGGACACCTAGTGTCCAGGAATATTTTGCTGTATGGCGCGCAAGATATTTCTGGACACCTAGTGTCCAGAAATATTTTGCGGTATGGCGCGCAATATATTTCTGGATACCTAGTGTCCAGAAATATTTTGCGGTATGGCGCGCAATATATTTCTGGACACCTAGTGTCCAGAAATATTTTGCGGTATGGCGCGCAATATATTTCTGGACACCTAGTGTCCAGAAATATTTTGCAGTGTGGCGCCTAGTATCCAGGAATATTTTGCGGTATGGCGCGCAATATATTTCTGGACACCTAGTGTCCAGAAATATTTTGCGGTATGGCGCGCAATATATTTCTGGACACCTAGTGTCCAGAAATATTTTGCGGTATGGCGCGCAATATATTTCTGGACACCTAGTGTCCAGAAATATTTTGCGGTATGGCGCGCAATATATTTCTGGACACCTAGTGTCCAGGAATATTTTGCGGTATGGCGCGCAATATATTTCTGGACACCTAGTGTCCAGGAATATTTTGCGACACCTAGTGTCCAGAAATATTTTGCGGTATGGCGCGCAATATATTTCTGGACACCTAGTGTCCAGAAAGGTTTTGTGGTATGGCGTGCAATATATTTCTGGACACCTAGTGTCTAGGAATATTTTGCGGTATGGCGCGCAATACATTTCTGGACACCTAGTGTCCAGAAATATTTTGCGGTATGGCGCGCAATATATTTCTGGACACATAGTGTCCAGAAATATTTTGCGGTATGGCGCGCAATATATTTCTGGACACCTAGTGTCCAGAAATGTTTTGCTGTATGGCGCGCAATATATTTCTGGACACCTAGTGTCCAGAAATATTTTGCGGTATGGCGCGCAATATATTTCTGGACACCTAGTGTCCAGGTATGGCGTGCAATATATTTCTGGACACCTAGTGTCCAGGAATATTTTGCGGTATGGCGCGCAATATATTTCTGGACACCTAGTGTCACCTAGTGTCCAGAAAGGTTTTGCGGTATGGCGCGCAATATATTTCTGGACACCTAGTGTCCAGAAAGGTTTTGCGGTATGGCGCGCAATATATTTCTGGACACCTAGTGTCCAGAAATATTTTGCGGTATGGCGCGCAATATATTTCTGGACACCTAGTGTCCAGGAATATTTTGCGGTATGGCGCGCAATATATTTCTGGACACCTTGTGTCCAGAAATATTTTGCGGTATGGCGCGCAATATATTTCTGGACACCTAGTGTCCAGAAATATTTTGCGGTATGGCGCGCAATATATTTCTGGACACCTAGTGTCTAGAAATATTTTGCGGTATGGCGCGCAATATATTTCTGGACACCTAGTGTCACCTAGTGTCCAGAAATATTTTGCGGTATGGCGCGCAATATATTTCTGGACACCAAGTGTCCAGGAATATTTTGCGGTATGGCGCGCAATATATTTCTGGACACCTAGTGTCCAGAAATATTTTGCGGTATGGCGCGCAATATATTTCTGGACACCTAGTGTCCAGAAATATTTTGCGGTATGGCGCGCAATATATTTCTGGACACCTAGTGTCCAGGAATATTTTGCGGTATGGCGCGCAATATATTTCTGGACACCTAGTGTCCAGAAATATTTTGCGGTATGGCGCGCAATATATTTCTGGACACCTAGTGTCTAGAAATATTTTGCGGTATGGCGCGCAATATATTTCTGGACACCTAGTGTCACCTAGTGTCCAGAAATATTTTGCGGTATGGCGCGCAATATATTTCTGGACACCAAGTGTCCAGGAATATTTTGCGGTATGGCGCGCAATATATTTCTGGACACCTAGTGTCCAGAAATATTTTGCGGTATGGCGCGCAATATATTTCTGGACACCTAGTGTCCAGAAATATTTTGCGGTATGGCGCGCAATATATTTCTGGACACTTAGTGTCCAGGAATATTTTGCGGTATGGCGGTATGGCGCGCAATATATTTCTGGACACCTAGTGTCCAGGAATATTTTGCGGTATGGCGCGCAATATATTTCTGGACACCTAGTGTCCAGAAATATTTTGCGGTATGGCGCGCAATATACCGCAAAATATTCCTGGATACTAGGCGCCATACTGCAAAATATAAAAATGGACACCTAGTGTCCAGAAATATTTTGCGGGATGGCGCGCAATATATTTCTGGACACCTAGTGTCCAGAAATATTTTGCGGTATGGCGCGCAATATATTTCTGGACACCTAGTGTCCAGAAATATTTTGCGGTATGGCGCGCAATATATTTCTGGACACCTAGTGTCCAGAAATATTTTGCGGTATGGCGCGCAATATATTTCTGGACACCTAGTGTCCAGGAATATTTTGCTGTATGGCGCGCAATATATTTCTGGATACCTAGTGTCCAGAAATATTTTGCGGTATGGCGCGCAATATATTTCTGGATACCTAGTGTCCAGAAATATTTTGCGGTATGGCGCGCAATATATTTCTGGACACCTAGTGTTTTGCGGTATGGCGCGCAATATATTTCTGGACACCTAGTGTCCAGAAATATTTTGCAGTGTGGCGCCTAGTATCCAGGAATATTTTGCGGTATGGCGCGCAATATATTTCTGGACACCTAGTGTCCAGAAATATTTTGCGGTATGGCGCGCACCTAGTGTCCAGAAATATTTTGCGGTATGGCGCGCAATATATTTCTGGACACCTAGTGTCCAGGAATATTTTGCGGTATGGCGCGCAATATATTTCTGGACACCTAGTGTCCAGAAAGGTTTTGCGGTATGTCGTGGTGTCCAGAAATATATTGCGCGCCATACCGCAAAATATTTCTGGACACTAGGTGTCCAGAAGTATATTGCGCGCCATACCGCAAAATATTTCTGGACACTAGGTGTCCAGAAATATTTCTGGACACTAGGTATGGTATGGTATGGCGCGCAATATATACACTAGGTGTCCAGAAATATATTGCGCGCCATACCGCAAAATATTTCTGGACACTAGGTGTCCAGAAATATATTGCGCGCCATACCGCAAAACCTTTCTGGACACTAGGTGTCCAGAAATATATTGCGCGCCATACCGCAAAATATTTCTGGACACTAGGTGTCCAGAAATATATTGCGCGCCATACCGCAAAATATTTCTGGACACTAAGTGTCCAGAAATATATTGCGCGCCATACCGCAAAATATTTCTGGACACTAGGTGTCCAGAAATATATTGCGCGCCATACCGCAAAATATTTCTGGACACTAGGTGTCCAGAAATATATTGCGAGCCATACCGCAAAATATTTCTGGACACTAGGTGTCCAGAAATATATTGCGCGCCATACCGCAAAACCTTTCTGGACACTAGGTGTCCAGAAATATTTCTGGACACTAGGTATGGTATGGTATGGCGCGCAATATATACACTAGGTGTCCAGAAATATATTGCGCGCCATACCGCAAAATATTTCTGGACACTAGGTGTCCAGAAATATATTGCGCGCCATACTGCAAAACCTTTCTGGACACTAGGTGTCCAGAAATATATTGCGCGCCATACCGCAAAATATTTCTGGACACTAGGTGTCCAGAAATATATTGCGCGCAATACCGCAAAATATTTCTGGACACTAAGTGTCCAGAAATATATTGCGCGCCATACCGCAAAATATTTCTGGACACTAGGTGTCCAGAAATATATTGCGAGCCATACCGCAAAATATTTCTGGACACTAGGTGTCCAGAAATATATTGCGCGCCATACCGCAAAATATTTCTGGACACTAGGTGTCCAGAAATATATTGCGCGCCATACCGCAAAACCTTTCTGGACACTAGGTGTCCAGAAATATATTGCGCGCCATACCGCAAAATATTTCTGGACACTAGGTGTCCAGAAATATATTGCGCGCCATACCGCAAAATATTTCTGGACACTAAGTGTCCAGAAATATATTGCGCGCCATACCGCAAAATATTTCTGGACACTAGGTGTCCAGAAATATATTGCGCGCCATACCGCAAAATATTTCTGGACACTAGGTTGCGCCATACCGCAAAATATTTCTGGACACTAGGTGTCCAGAAATATTTTGCGGTATGGCTCGCAATATATTTCTGGACACCTAGTGTCCAGAAATATTTTGCGGTATGGCGCGCAATATATTTCTGGACACTTAGTGTCCAGAAATATTTTGCGGTATTGCGCGCAATATATTTCTGGACACCTAGTGTCCAGAAATATTTTGCGGTATGGCGCGCAATATATTTCTGGACACCTAGTGTCCAGAAAGGTTTTGCAGTATGGCGCGCAATATATTTCTGTATATTGCGCGCCATACCGCAAAATATTTCTGGACACTAGGTGTCCAGAAATATATTGCGCGCCATACCGCAAAATATTTCTGGACACTAGGTGTCCAGAAATATATTGCGCGCCATACCGCAAAATATTTCTGGACACTAGGTTGCGCCATACCGCAAAATATTTCTGGACACTAGGTGTCCAGAAATATATTGCGCGCCATACCGCAAAATATTTCTGGACACTAGGTGTCCAGAAATATATTGCGCGCCATACCGCAAAATATTTCTGGGCACTAGGTGTCCAGAAATATATTGCGCGCCATACCGCAAAATATTTCTGGACACTAGGTGTCCAGAAATATATTGCGCGCCATACCGCAAAATATTTCTGGACACTAGGTGTCCAGAAATATATTGCGAGCCATACCGCAAAATATTTCTGGACACTAGGTGTCCAGAAATATATTGCGCGCCATACCGCAAAACCTTTCTGGACACTAGGTGTCCAGAAATATTTCTGGACACTAGGTATGGTATGGTATGGCGCGCAATATATACACTAGGTGTCCAGAAATATATTGCGCGCCATACCGCAAAATATTTCTGGACACTAGGTGTCCAGAAATATATTGCGCGCCATACTGCAAAACCTTTCTGGACACTAGGTGTCCAGAAATATATTGCGCGCCATACCGCAAAATATTTCTGGACACTAGGTGTCCAGAAATATATTGCGCGCCATACCGCAAAATATTTCTGGACACTAAGTGTCCAGAAATATATTGCGCGCCATACCGCAAAATATTTCTGGACACTAGGTGTCCAGAAATATATTGCGAGCCATACCGCAAAATATTTCTGGACACTAGGTGTCCAGAAATATATTGCGCGCCATACCGCAAAATATTTCTGGACACTAGGTGTCCAGAAATATATTGCGCGCCATACCGCAAAACCTTTCTGGACACTAGGTGTCCAGAAATATATTGCGCGCCATACCGCAAAATATTTCTGGACACTAGGTGTCACTAGGTGGACACTAGGTGTCCAGAAATATATTGCGCGCCATACCGCAAAATATTCCTGGATACTAGGCGCCACACTGCAAAATATTTCTGGACACTAGGTGTCCAAAAATATATTTCGCGCCATACCGCAAAACCTTTCTGGACACTAGGTGTCCAGAAATATATTGCGCGCCATACCGCAAAATATTTCTGGACACTAGGTGTCCGCGGTATGGTTGTTGAGTCAAAGTTGAAAGACGTGAAAAATAATTGCTCTCGTGAAAAGTTTAATAAATCAAGAATAAAAATAAAACAAAGAAAAACCAGAACACTTCAAACATATTTATTACTGGGTAAAGTGTAATTGATTACAAAAGTATTTTGTTTATTTAATTCTTCAGGAAATTTTCGCTACAATGGAGAAACTGTGCGTAAGATGCGAAGATCCGTTGCCGCTCGACGGTGACTTCATTAACTGCTCTTCCTGTAATGGAAATTTTCATTTTAATTGCTGCTCAATATCCCAAAGTTCGTACCGAAAGATGTCCCAACAAACCAAAAAGAACTGGGCATGCACTTGGTGTAGGACAAAGGAGAAGTCCATGCCTGAAGACGGAGCGCAAACGGCGAAGAGATCAAGGCCAGTGGAGTCCCCGAAGTCCACCGATGAACAGCTGTCGAATAACAGCTCTATAAACAAAGAGCTAAAAGAAATAAAGACACTGTTAAAAGAATATGCCAAAACGGTCGAATTCACGACACACAAATACGATGAAATAAATATTTCACTGAACAAAAATAACACTCTATTACAAAAACTAATGAACGAAATAGAAGAATACAAGAAACAAATAGACATAAAAGATGCACAAATCTCAAATCTGCAAATACAGGTCAATACACTGGAGCAAAAACAAATTGACAGGAGCATCGAAATTAAAAATGTCCCCATGTCAAGTGCAGAAAATGAATTTCAGATTGTTCGAGCAATCGGAGAAACACTAAACACAGAAATTAATGAAAATGACATCGAAGACATGTATTCGTTTAGAGACAAGAAAAATAACCAAATGAGAAGCATTATTGTAAATTTCGCGAGAAAGCAAACAAAAGTTTCATTTCTTGAACGTGCAAAACAAAAAAGAACAGTAAAGTATGACGAGATATGCACCAAACTACGAAAAGAGATAAATCCAGCGTACAAAAATCAAAATATATACATAAATGAACAATTAACACCACACTTTAAGAAGATATTATGGCTGACAAAAACAAAAGCACGAGCACTAAATTACAAGTTCGTTTGGTTTAGGAACAACAAAGTACTTGTCAGAAAATCAGAAGGAGACCGAATTATCGATATACAGACAATCAATGATATCGATAAAATGTCATAAAAATTACCACCACAAGTACACTAATGTCCGAAATTCGTTAAATCAATAATGCCAGACGAAATCAATGAAATAATAGATATTCATTTTAAAAATCTTAAATCGCAAAAGGATGCATGTTATTATGTAAAGGATATAAAAACTGAATTTTCGTGTCTATCTCTAAATGTGAGGTCCTTGAGAACTAACTGGAATGCATTTGTCTTATATGTAAATGACTTTTTGTCCAGTATTGATGTTATCATGTTGTGTGAGACAAATATTACAAAAGACGAAAACGATTTTTACAAAATTGAAGGCTATAACAGCGAATTCTTCAACAGGAGCAACTCAGGTGGAGGGGGAATAGCAGTCTACCTGAAAAACGATATCTGCTATGAAAGAATTGATCGAAAAAGCAATATGTACGAAAATGTGTCTCTCAATGTTGTACGTGGAAACTTCATGTCGTCTGTTATCTCTGTGTATAGACCACCAAGGCTAAATGTGAAGAGCTTCATTCACGAACTTGGTGAACATATCGATTTGGTCGGAGCGGGGACAAATTTGATAGTCATGGGAGATATTAATATTAACATTAAAGACGAAAGCAAGGCAGATGTCAGTGACTATCTTTCAATGATAGCTTCAAAAGGACTGTATAACACAATTTTTTCACATACAAGAGTTGATTTAGTAAAAAATACAAAGACATTAATTGATCATAGCCTTGTAAGGATAAAAGGTGGAGAAATTAAGTCTGCACTGATTGAAACTTGTATATCAGACCACTATACCTTATATCTCGGACTGAATAAGAATCATGTAACAAAGAAAGAACCGGACAAAGAACGACACATTAAAACACATTTAGTAACAGAGAAGATAAACAACTTTAATTGGGAAGAACTAAATGCTTACTCGGACGTTAATGCATTTTACAATCACTTTAAACAGACGATAAACACAATTGTTTCCTCATCAACGGTTACACGAAAAAAACGAAAGAACGAACATAGCTGGATAACCGCAGAGCTGAAACGCGACTGTAAGGAACGTGACAGATTGTACAGACGCTATAGAAGCAATAGACATAACGAAGATTACCACATGCAATATAAATCGTACCGAAACGAACTGAATAAGAAAATTGCAAGAACAAAAGCACACTTTTATAGACAGAAGTTCCAAGAATTCAGTAATAATCCAAAAGAGACGTGGAAGTTGGTAAACTCGATTTTGGGGAAAGTGCATGTCAATCTGGACGAAACTTTGAAAAGGAATTTTGCAAACGCGACAGACCTTAAAGACCTAGCAGACAGATTTGCAACCACAATGTCGTCTGAGATCCTCAACATCGTGCATGAATGCAACCAAAAGACATTTGTTGGCCAGTCAAATAGCAGACAGAACTCGATGTATGCAAATGCAGTGTCAACACAAGAGGTAAAAAATGTTCTTAGGTCTCTCAAGTGCAATAAATCCGCGGGAATAGATGACATAAGACCAAAAGACCTGATGCTTAATGCGGAAACTCTCGCACCAATAATAACGAAACTAGTCAACATGAGTTTAGCCCAAGCATCATTCCCAAACCAGCTAAAAATATCAATCGTTAGGCCAATATACAAGAGTGGTAAAAAGAATGAAGTCACAAATTACAGGCCAATCTCTATATTATCAGCTGTCGACAAAGTTATGGAAGAACTACTGGCACAAAAGCTTTATGACTATGTCGAGAAATACCAAATACTAAGCACACATCAATTTGGATTTCGCAAAAATAAAAGTATCAATCGACTGCTGGGGGACTTTGCGAACAAAATATATCAAAGCTTGGATAAGAATCACAACTCGCTGGTCTTATTCATTGACTTCAAGAAAGCGTTCGATACATTGAGTCACAAGCAAATCCTGAGACAACTGGATAAAATTGGAGTAAGAGGGGACAATCTGGCGTGGTTTGAGAGCTATCTAAGTAACAGGTCGTTCAAAGTTAAGATTGGTAATTTCTTCAGCGAAGAACAAAAAGTGTCTTACGGTGTCCCACAGGGATCAAAATTGGGGCCACTTTTATTCATTATTTACGTCAACGATCTACTGTCAGTGCTAAAGTATAGTACGGGATATGCGTATGCAGATGACACAGCGATAGTAGTTAGCCATAGGATCGTAGACGAAGCAGCCAAAATGATGCAATTAGACTTCAATGGTATCACAGCTTGGTGTCACGACCATGGACTAATTATCAACGCACTGAAGACAAAGGTAATGCACATTCGTCCGCCGCATATCCCAGAAACAAAACTAAAGATAAAAATGCATGACATAGATTGCTTGCACAGAAGTCGTAATAATGAACACATAAGAGAAGATGATGACTGCAGCAAACACTTAGACAACGTATCAACGTACAAATATCTTGGCCTGATTGTTGACAACAACTTTAAATGGAGGAACCACATAGAAGCGCTTAAGAAGAAGTTGTATCAAGCAGCTTATGCTCTGTTCCATCTGAGCGATAAATGTACAAGTAGTGTTCTTAAACAATGCTATTTCGGATTGGTGGAATCCCATATTAGGTACGGCATACTTGCATGGGGAAGAGCTTCGCAGATGCAACAACTTCAAAATCTACAAACAAGACTACAAAAAATTGTAAAAAAAGCGAGTTACAATGAAGAGCAGAATCGGGGAGATCAAAAAACAAATATGCTGAACATCACACAAATCCATAACCTCGAAGTGATCGCAAGTTTCTATAACGACAACGCATACAGAATCCAGACGCAGCAAACGGTGAACACCAGAAGACGACAACACCAGCTATACGCAGTACCGAGGTTCTGGAACGAATATGGTCGAAGAACTTTGAACGTAGCAGTCCCAAACATATTAAACAGCATCCCAAGAGAATACCGCAACATCACGAGAACTGAAGCGCTAAAGAAGATCAAGCAAATGTATCTACAATCGTGAAAAAATCACAAAAAAAAAGCAATTATTATATGTATATCTTTATTTTCAATCATTCACCTTTTAATTTGTAAATTTGCGTCCATTCATTTCAAAATATTAAACTACATGCATGTCTTAATTTTAATGTAATAATTCAATCTGTATAATTCTCAACTTGAAATTTTATTTTTTCTTAATTTTTATATAATTAAAGTAGTTTAAGCCTTGAATTCAACAACAAAACTAACAGAAACAAATATTGTATTCAGTCTTCTGCAGACAAGCCCCTTTGGCTTTGCAGATAATGTAACTAAGAAACATTTTTATTGAATAAAAGCAAACAAACATTTTTATTGAATAAAAGCAAACTGCCATATCTGCCCTATTAGATCTATCTAGGACTTAAAAACACCTTTGGTGATGTGTTCGTGTGTGTATTAACAGAATCCGATGCGTTGGAGCGCATTTCAGGACATCTGAATTTTTGGCTACTTTTGTATAGCTAGCATCGTCGTGTTGGAGCGTTTTGTCAGTTAATCCTCCAACTGCCATATCTGCCCTATTAGACCTATCTAGGACTTAAAAACACTTTTGGTGATGTGTTCGTGTGTGTATTAACAGAATCCGATGCGTTGGAGCGCATTTCAGGACATCTGAATTTTTGGTAAATTTTGAGTAGCTAGCATCGTCGTGTTGGAGCGTTTTGTCAGGTAATCCTCCAACTGCCATATCTGCCCTATTAGACCTATCTAGGACTTAAAACCACTTTTGGTGATGTGTTCGTGTGTGTATTAACAGAATCCGATGCGTTGGAGCGCATTTCAGGACATCTGAATTTTTGGCTACTTTTGTATAGCTAGCATCGTCGTGTTGGAGCGTTTTGTCAGGTAATCCTCCAACTGCCATATCGGCCCTATTAGACCTATCTAGGACTTAAAAACACTTTTGGTGATGTGTTCGTGTGTGTATTAACAGAATCCGATGCGTTGGAGCGCATTTCAGGACATCTGAATTTTTGGTAAATTTTGTATAGCTAGCATCGTCGTGTTGGAGCGTTTTGTCAGGTAATCCTCCAACTGCCATATCGGCCCTATTAGACCTATCCAGGACTTAAAAACACTTTTGGTGATGTGTTCGTGTGTGTATTAACAGAATCCGATGCGTTGGAGCGCATTTAAGGACATCTGAATTTTTGGCTACTTTTGTAAAGCTAGCATCGTCGTGTTGGAGCGTTTTGTCAGGTAATCCTCCAACTGCCATATCTGCCCTATTAGACCTATCCAGGACTTAAAAACACTTTTGGTGATGTGTTCGTGTGTGTATTAACAGAATCCGAAGCGTTGGAGCGCATTTAAGGACATCTGAATTTTTGGCTACTTTTGTAAAGCTAGCATCGTCGTGTTGGAGCGTTTTGTCAGGTAATCCTCCAACTGCCATATCTGCCCTATTAGACCTATCCAGGACTTAAAAACACTTTTGGTGATGTGTTCGTGTGTGTATTAACAGAATCCGATGCGTTGGAGCGCATTTCAGGACATCTGAATTTTTGGTAAATTTTGTATAGCTAGCATCGTCGTGTTGGAGCGTTTTGTCAGGTAATCCTCCAACTGCCATATCGGCCCTATTAGACCTATCCAGGACTTAAAAACACTTTTGGTGATGTGTTCGTGTGTGTATTAACAGAATCCGATGCGTTGGAGCGCATTTCAGGACATCTGAATTTTTGGTAAATTTTGTATAGCTAGCATCGTCGTGTTGGAGCGTTTTGTCAGGTAATCCTCCAACTGCCATATCGGCCCTATTAGACCTATCCAGGACTTAAAAACACTTTTGGTGATGTGTTCGTGTGTGTATTAACAGAATCCGATGCGTTGGAGCGCATTTAAGGACATCTGAATTTTTGGCTACTTTTGTAAAGCTAGCATCGTCGTGTTGGAGCGTTTTGTCAGGTAATCCTCCAACTGCCATATCTGCCCTATTAGACCTATCCAGGACTTAAAAACACTTTTGGTGATGTGTTCGTGTGTGTATTAACAGAATCCGATGCGTTGGAGCGCATTTCAGGACATCTGAATTTTTGGTAAATTTTGTATAGCTAGCATCGTCGTGTTGGAGCGTTTTGTCAGGTAATCCTCCAACTGCCATATCGGCCCTATTAGACCTATCCAGGACTTAAAAACACTTTTGTGGATGTGTTCGTGTGTGTATTAACAGAATCCGATGCGTTGGAGCGCATTTCAGGACATCTGAATTTTTGGTAAATTTTGTATAGCTAGCATCGTCGTGTTGGAGCGTTTTGTCAGGTAATCCTCCAACTGCCATATCTGCCCTATTAGACCTATCCAGGACTTAAAAACACTTTTGGTGATGTGTTCGTGTGTGTATTAACAGAATCCGATGCGTTGGAGCGCATTTCAGGACATCTGAATTTTTGGTAAATTTTGTATAGCTAGCATCGTCGTGTTGGAGCGTTTTGTCAGTTAATCCTCCAACTGCCATATCTGCCCTATTAGACCTATCCAGGACTTAAAAACACTTTTGGTGATGTGTTCGTGTGTGTATTAACAGAATCCGATGCGTTGGAGCGCATTTCAGGACATCTGAATTTTTGGTAAATTTTGTATAGCTAGCATCGTCGTGTTGGAGCGTTTTGTCAGGTAATCCTCCAACTGCCATATCTGCCCTATTAGACCTATCCAGGACTTAAAAACACTTTTGGTGATGTGTTCGTGTGTGTATTAACAGAATCCGATGCGTTGGAGCGCATTTCAGGACATCTGAATTTTTGGTAAATTTTGTATAGCTAGCATCGTCGTGTTGGAGCGTTTTGTCAGTTAATCCTCCAACTGCCATATCTGCCCTATTAGACCTATCCAGGACTTAAAAACACTTTTGGTGATGTGTTCGTGTGTGTATTAACAGAATCCGATGCGTTGGAGCGCATTTAAGGACATCTGAATTTTTGGCTACTTTTGTAAAGCTAGCATCGTCGTGTTGGAGCGTTTTGTCAGGTAATCCTCCAACTGCCATATCTGCCCTATTAGACCTATCCAGGACTTAAAAACACTTTTGGTGATGTGTTCGTGTGTGTATTAACAGAATCCGATGCGTTGGAGCGCATTTCAGGACATCTGAATTTTTGGTAAATTTTGTATAGCTAGCATCGTCGTGTTGGAGCGTTTTGTCAGGTAATCCTCCAACTGCCATATCGGCCCTATTAGACCTATCCAGGACTTAAAAACACTTTTGGTGATGTGTTCGTGTGTGTATTAACAGAATCCGATGCGTTGGAGCGCATTTCAGGACATTTGAATTCTTGGCTACTTTTGCATAGCATCGTCGTGTTGGAGCGTTTTGTCAGGTAATCCTCCAACTGCCATATCTGCCCTATTAGACCTATCTAGGACTTAAAACCACCTTTGGTGATATGTTCGTGTGTGAATTAACAGAATCCGATGCGTTGGAGCGCATTTCAGGACATTTGAATTTTTGGCTACTTTTGTATAGCATCGTCGTGTTGGAGCATTTTGTCAGGTAATCCTCCAACTGCCATATCTGCCCTATTAGACCTATCCAGGACTTAAAAACACATTTGGAGATGTGTTCGTGTGTGTATTAACAGAATCCGATGCGTTGGAGCGCATTTCAGGACATCTGAATTTTTGTCTACTTTTGTATAGCTAGCATCGTCGTGTTGGAGCGTTTTGTCAGGTAATCCTCCAACTGCCATATCTGCCCTATTAGACCTATCTAGGACTTAAAAACACCTTTGGTGATGTGTTCGTGTGTGTATTAACAGAATCCGATGCGTTGGAACGCATTTCAGGACATTTGAATTCTTGGCTACTTTTGTATAGCATCGTCGTGTTGGAGCGTTTTGTCAGGTAATCCTCCAACTGCCATATCGGCCCTATTAGACCTATCCAGGACTTAAAAACACTTTTGGTGATGTGTTCGTGTGTGAATTAACAGAATCCGATGCGTTGGAGCGCATTTCAGAACGTCTGAATTTTTGGTAAATTTTGTATAGCTAGCATCGTCGTGTTGGAGCGTTTTGTCAGGTAATCCTCCAACTGCCATATCGGCCCTATTAGACCTATCCAGGACTTAAAAACACTTTTGGTGATGTGTTCGTGTGTGTATTAACAGAATCCGATGCGTTGGAGCGCATTTCAGGACATCTGAATTTTTGGCTACTTTTGTATAGCTAGCATCGTTTGTATAGCTAGCATCGTGTTGGAGCGTTTTGTCAGGTAATCCTCCAACTGCCATATCTGCCCTATTAGACCTATCCAGGACTTAAAAACACCTTTGGTGATGTGTTCGTGTGTGTATTAACAGAATCCGATGCGTTGGAGCGCACTTCGGGACATCTGAATTTTTAGCTACTTTTGTATCATCGTCGTGTTGGAGCGTTTTGTCAGGTAATCCTCCAACTGCCATATCTGCCCTATTAGACCTATCCAGGACTTAAAAACACGCATTTCAGGACATCTGAATTTTTGTCTACTTTTGTATAGCTAGCATCGTCGTGTTGGAGCGTTTTGTCAGGTAATCCTCCAACTGCCATATCTGCCCTATTAGACCTATCTAGGACTTAAAAACACCTTTGGTGATGTGTTCGTGTGTGTATTAACAGAATCCGATGCGTTGGAACGCATTTCAGGACATTTGAATTCTTGGCTACTTTTGTATAGCATCGTCGTGTTGGAGCGTTTTGTCAGGTAATCCTCCAACTGCCATATCGGCCCTATTAGACCTATCCAGGACTTAAAAACACTTTTGGTGATGTGTTCGTGTGTGAATTAACAGAATCCGATGCGTTGGAGCGCATTTCAGAACGTCTGAATTTTTGGTAAATTTTGTATAGCTAGCATCGTCGTGTTGGAGCGTTTTGTCAGGTAATCCTCCAACTGCCATATCGGCCCTATTAGACCTATCCAGGACTTAAAAACACTTTTGGTGATGTGTTCGTGTGTGTATTAACAGAATCCGATGCGTTGGAGCGCATTTCAGGACATCTGAATTTTTGGCTACTTTTGTATAGCTAGCATCGTTTGTATAGCTAGCATCGTGTTGGAGCGTTTTGTCAGGTAATCCTCCAACTGCCATATCTGCCCTATTAGACCTATCCAGGACTTAAAAACACCTTTGGTGATGTGTTCGTGTGTGTATTAACAGAATCCGATGCGTTGGAGCGCACTTCGGGACATCTGAATTTTTAGCTACTTTTGTATCATCGTCGTGTTGGAGCGTTTTGTCAGGTAATCCTCCAACTGCCATATCTGCCCTATAAGACCTATCCAGGACTTAAAAACACCTTTGGTGATGTGTTCGTGTGTGTATTAACAGAATCCGATGCGTTGGAGCGCATTTCAGGACATCTGAATTTTTGGTAAATTTTGTATAGCTAGCATCGTCGTGTTGGAGCGTTTTGTCAGGTAATCCTCCAACTGCCATATCTGCCCTATTAGACCTATCCAGGACTTAAAAACACCTTTGGTGATGTGTTCGTGTGTGTATTAACAGAATCCGATGCGTTGGAGCGCATTTCAGGACATCTGAATTTTTGGTAAATTTTGTATAGCTAGCATCGTCGTGTTGGAGCGTTTTGTCAGGTAATCCTCCAACTGCCATATCGGCCCTATTAGACCTATCCAGGACTTAAAAACACTTTTGGTGATGTGTTCGTGTGTGTATTAACAGAATCCGATGCGTTGGAGCGCATTTCAGGACATCTGAATTTTTGTCTACTTTTGTATAGCTAGCATCGTCGTGTTGGAGCGTTTTGTCATGTAATCCTCCAACTGCCATATCTGCCCTATTAGACCTATCCAGGACTTAAAAACACTTTTGGTGATGTGTTCGTGTGTGTATTAAAAGAATCCGATGCGTTGGAGCGCATTTCGGGACATCTGAATTTTTAGCTACTTTTGTATCATCGTCGTGTTGGAGCGTTTTGTCAGGTAATCCTCCAACTGCCATATCTGCCCTATTAGACCTATCCAGGACTTAAAAACACTTTTGGTGATGTGTTCGTGTGTGTATTAACAGAATCCGATGCGTTGGAGCGCATTTCAGAACGTCTGAATTTTTGGTAAATTTTGTATAGCTAGCATCGTCGTGTTGGAGCGTTTTGTCAGGTAATCCTCCAACTGCCATATCTGCCCTATTAGACCTATCCAGGACTTAAAAACACTTTTGGTGATGTGTTCGTGTGTGTATTAACAGAATCCGATGCGTTGGAGCGCATTTCAGGACATCTGAATTTTTGTCTACTTTTGTATAGCTAGCATCGTCGTGTTGGAGCGTTTTGTCAGGTAATCCTCCAACTGCCATATCGGCCCTATTAGACCTATCCAGGACTTAAAAACACTTTTGGTGATGTGTTCGTGTGTGTATTAAAAGAATCCGATGCGTTGGAGCGCATTTCGGGACATCTGAATTTTTAGCTACTTTTGTATCATCGTCGTGTTGGAGCGTTTTGTCAGGTAATCCTCCAACTGCCATATCTGCCCTATTAGACCTATCCAGGACTTAAAAACACTTTTGGTGATGTGTTCGTGTGTGTATTAACAGAATCCGATGCGTTGGAGCGCATTTCAGGACATCTGAATTTTTGGCTACTTTTGTATAGCTAGCATCGTTTGTATAGCTAGCATCGTGTTGGAGCGTTTTGTCAGGTAATCCTCCAACTGCCATATCGGCCCTATAAGACCTATCCAGGACTTAAAAACACCTTTGGTGATGTGTTCGTGTGTGTATTAACAGAATCCGATGCGTTGGAGCGCATTTCAGGACATCTGAATTTTTGGTAAATTTTGTATAGCTAGCATCGTCGTGTTGGAGCGTTTTGTCATGTAATCCTCCAACTGCCATATCTGCCCTATTAGACCTATCCAGGACTTAAAAAGACCTTTGGTGATGTGTTCGTGTGTGTATTAACAGAATCCGATGCGTTGGAGCGCATTTCAGGACATCTGAATTTTTGTCTACTTTTGTATAGCTAGCATCGTCGTGTTGGAGCGTTTTGTCATGTAATCCTCCAACTGCCATATCTGCCCTATTAGACCTATCCAGGACTTAAAAACACTTTTGGTGATGTGTTCGTGTGTGTATTAACAGAATCCGATGCGTTGGAGCGCATTTCAGGACATCTGAATTTTTGGCTACTTTTGTATAGCTAGCATCGTCGTGTTGGAGCGTTTTGTCATGTAATCCTCCAACTGCCATATCTGCCCTATTAGACCTATCCAGGACTTAAAAACACTTTTGGTGATGTGTTCGTGTGTGTATTAACAGAATCCGATGCGTTGGAGCGCATTTCAGGACATCTGAATTTTTGGCTACTTTTGTATAGCTAGCATCGTCGTGTTGGAGCGTTTTGTCATGTAATCCTCCAACTGCCATATCTGCCCTATTAGACCTATCCAGGACTTAAAAACACTTTTGGTGATGTGTTCGTGTGTGTATTAACAGAATCCGATGCGTTGGAGCGCATTTCAGGACATCTGAATTTTTGTCTACTTTTGTATAGCTAGCATCGTCGTGTTGGAGCGTTTTGTCATGTAATCCTCCAACTGCCATATCTGCCCTATTAGACCTATCCAGGACTTAAAAACACTTTTGGTGATGTGTTCGTGTGTGTATTAACAGAATCCGATGCGTTGGAGCGCATTTCAGGACATCTGAATTTTTGTCTACTTTTGTATAGCTAGCATCGTCGTGTTGGAGCGTTTTGTCATGTAATCCTCCAACTGCCATATCTGCCCTATTAGACCTATCCAGGACTTAAAAAGACCTTTGGTGATGTGTTCGTGTGTGTATTAACACAATCCGATGCGTTGGAGCGCATTTCAGAACGTCTGAATTTTTGGTAAATTTTGTATAGCTAGCATCGTCGTGTTGGAGCGTTTTGTCATGTAATCCTCCAACTGCCATATCTGCCCTATTAGACCTATCCAGGACTTAAAAAGACCTTTGGTGATGTGTTCGTGTGTGTATTAACAGAATCCGATGCGTTGGAGCGCATTTCAGGACATCTGAATTTTTGGCTACTTTTGTATAGCTAGCATCGTTTGTATAGCTAGCATCGTGTTGGAGCGTTTTGTCAGGTAATCCTCCAACTGCCATATCGGCCCTATAAGACCTATCCAGGACTTAAAAACACCTTTGGTGATGTGTTCGTGTGTGTATTAACAGAATCCGATGCGTTGGAGCGCATTTCAGGACATCTGAATTTTTGGTAAATTTTGTATAGCTAGCATCGTCGTGTTGGAGCGTTTTGTCATGTAATCCTCCAACTGCCATATCGGCCCTATTAGACCTATCCAGGACTTAAAAACACTTTTGGTGATGTGTTCGTGTGTGTATTAACAGAATCCGATGCGTTGGAGCGCATTTCAGGACATCTGAATTTTTGTCTACTTTTGTATAGCTAGCATCGTCGTGTTGGAGCGTTTTGTCATGTAATCCTCCAACTGCCATATCTGCCCTATTAGACCTATCCAGGACTTAAAAACACTTTTGGTGATGTGTTCGTGTGTGTATTAACAGAATCCGATGCGTTGGAGCGCATTTCGGGACATCTGAATTTTTAGCTACTTTTGTATCATCGTCGTGTTGGAGCGTTTTGTCAGGTAATCCTCCAACTGCCATATCTGCCCTATTAGACCTATCCAGGACTTAAAAACACTTTTGGTGATGTGTTCGTGTGTGTATTAACAGAATCCGATGCGTTGGAGCGCATTTCAGGACATCTGAATTTTTGGCTACTTTTGTATAGCTAGCATCGTTTGTATAGCTAGCATCGTGTTGGAGCGTTTTGTCAGGTAATCCTCCAACTGCCATATCGGCCCTATAAGACCTATCCAGGACTTAAAAACACCTTTGGTGATGTGTTCGTGTGTGTATTAACAGAATCCGATGCGTTGGAGCGCATTTCAGGACATCTGAATTTTTGGTAAATTTTGTATAGCTAGCATCGTCGTGTTGGAGCGTTTTGTCATGTAATCCTCCAACTGCCATATCGGCCCTATTAGACCTATCCAGGACTTAAAAACACTTTTGGTGATGTGTTCGTGTGTGTATTAACAGAATCCGATGCGTTGGAGCGCATTTCAGGACATCTGAATTTTTGTCTACTTTTGTATAGCTAGCATCGTCGTGTTGGAGCGTTTTGTCATGTAATCCTCCAACTGCCATATCTGCCCTATTAGACCTATCCAGGACTTAAAAAGACCTTTGGTGATGTGTTCGTGTGTGTATTAACACAATCCGATGCGTTGGAGCGCATTTCAGAACGTCTGAATTTTTGGTAAATTTTGTATAGCTAGCATCGTCGTGTTGGAGCGTTTTGTCAGGTAATCCTCCAACTGCCATATCTGCCCTATTAGACCTATCCAGGACTTAAAAACACTTTTGGTGATGTGTTCGTGTGTGTATTAACAGAATCCGATGCGTTGGAGCGCATTTCAGGACATCTGAATTTTTGTCTACTTTTGTATAGCTAGCATCGTCGTGTTGGAGCGTTTTGTCATGTAATCCTCCAACTGCCATATCTGCCCTATTAGACCTATCCAGGACTTAAAAAGACCTTTGGTGATGTGTTCGTGTGTGTATTAACACAATCCGATGCGTTGGAGCGCATTTCAGAACGTCTGAATTTTTGGTAAATTTTGTATAGCTAGCATCGTCGTGTTGGAGCGTTTTGTCAGGTAATCCTCCAACTGCCATATCTGCCCTATTAGACCTATCCAGGACTTAAAAACACTTTTGGTGATGTGTTCGTGTGTGTATTAACAGAATCCGATGCGTTGGAGCGCATTTCAGGACATCTGAATTTTTGGCTACTTTTGTATAGCTAGCATCGTTTGTATAGCTAGCATCGTCGTGTTGGAGCGTTTTGTCATGTAATCCTCCAACTGCCATATCGGCCCTATTAGACCTATCCAGGACTTAAAAACACTTTTGGTGATGTGTTCGTGTGTGTATTAACAGAATCCGATGCGTTGGAGCGCATTTCAGGACATCTGAATTTTTGGCTACTTTTGTATAGCTAGCATCGTCGTGTTGGAGCGTTTTGTCATGTAATCCTCCAACTGCCATATCTGCCCTATTAGACCTATCCAGGACTTAAAAAGACCTTTGGTGATGTGTTCGTGTGTGTATTAACAGAATCCGATGCGTTGGAGCGCATTTCAGGACATCTGAATTTTTGGCTACTTTTGTATAGCTAGCATCGTCGTGTTGGAGCGTTTTGTCATGTAATCCTCCAACTGCCATATCTGCCCTATTAGACCTATCCAGGACTTAAAAAGACCTTTGGTGATGTGTTCGTGTGTGTATTAACACAATCCGATGCGTTGGAGCGCATTTCAGAACGTCTGAATTTTTGGTAAATTTTGTATAGCTAGCATCGTCGTGTTGGAGCGTTTTGTCAGGTAATCCTCCAACTGCCATATCTGCCCTATTAGACCTATCCAGGACTTAAAAACACTTTTGGTGATGTGTTCGTGTGTGTATTAACAGAATCCGATGCGTTGGAGCGCATTTCAGGACATCTGAATTTTTGGCTACTTTTGTATAGCTAGCATCGTTTGTATAGCTAGCATCGTCGTGTTGGAGCGTTTTGTCAGGTAATCCTCCAACTGCCATATCGGGCCTATAAGACCTATCCAGGACTTAAAAACACCTTTGGTGATGTGCTCGTGTGTGTATTAACAGAATCCGATGCGTTGGAGCGCATTTCAGGACATCTGAATTTTTGGTAAATTTTGTATAGCTAGCATCGTCGTGTTGGAGCGTTTTGTCATGTAATCCTCCAACTGCCATATCTGCCCTATTAGACCTATCCAGGACTTAAAAAGACCTTTGGTGATGTGTTCGTGTGTGTATTAACACAATCCGATGCGTTGGAGCGCATTTCAGGACATCTGAATTTTTGGCTACTTTTGTATAGCTAGCATCGTCGTGTTGGAGCGTTTTGTCAGGTAATCCTCCAACTGCCATATCTGCCCTATTAGTCCTATCCAGGACTTAAAAACACTTTTGGTGATGTGTTCGTGTGTGTATTAACAGAATCCGATGCGTTGGAGCGCATTTCAGGACATCTCAATTTTTGGTAAATTTTGTATAGCTAGCATCGTCGTGTTGGAGCGTTTTGTCAGGTAGTCCTCCAACTGCCATATCTGCCCTATTAGACCTATCCAGGACTTAAAAACACTTTTGGTGATGTGTTCGTGTGTGTATTAACAGAATCCGATGCGTTGGAGCGCATTTCAGGACATCTAAATTTTTGGTAAATTTTGTATAGCTAGCATCGTCGTGTTGGAGCGTTTTGTCAGGTAATCCTCCAACTGCCATATCGGCCCTATTAGACCTATCCAGGACTTAAAAACACTTTTGGTGATGTGTTCGTGTGTGTATTAACAGAATCCGATGCGTTGGAGCGCATTTCAGGACATCTGAATTTTTGGCTACTTTTGTATAGCTAGCATCGTCGTGTTGGAGCGTTTTGTCAGGTAATCCTCCAACTGCCATATCTGCCCTATTAGTCCTATCCAGGACTTAAAAACACTTTTGGTGATGTGTTCGTGTGTGTATTAACAGAATCCGATGCGTTGGAGCGCATTTCAGGACATCTCAATTTTTGGTAAATTTTGTATAGCTAGCATCGTCGTGTTGGAGCGTTTTGTCAGGTAATCCTCCAACTGCCATATCTGCCCTATTAGACCTATCCAGGACTTAAAAACACTTTTGGTGATGTGTTCGTGTGTGTATCAACAGAATCCGATGCGTTGGAGCGCATTTCAGGACATCTGAATTTTTGTCTACTTTTGTATAGCTAGCATCGTCGTGTTGGAGCGTTTTGTCAGGTAATCCTCCAACTGCCATATCTGCCCTATTAGACCTATCCAGGACTTAAAAACACTTTTGGTGATGTGTTCGTGTGTGTATTAACAGAAGCCGATGCGTTGGAGCGCATTTCAGGACATCTGAATTTTTGGCTACTTTTGTATAGCTAGCATCGTCGTGTTGGAGCGTTTTGTCATGTAATCCTCCAACTGCCATATCTGCCCTATTAGACCTATCCAGGACTTAAAAACACTTTTGGTGATGTGTTCGTGTGTGTATTAACAGAATCCGATGCGTTGGAGCGCATTTCAGGACATCTGAATTTTTGTCTACTTTTGTATAGCTAGCATCGTCGTGTTGGAGCGTTTTGTCATGTAATCCTCCAACTGCCATATCGGCCCTATTAGACCTATCCAGGACTTAAAAACACTTTTGGTGATGTGTTCGTGTGTGTATTAACAGAATCCGATGCGTTGGAGCGCATTTCAGGACATCTGAATTTTTGGTAAATTTTGTATAGCTAGCATCGTCGTGTTGGAGCGTTTTGTCATGTAATCCTCCAACTGCCATATCGGCCCTATTAGACCTATCCAGGACTTAAAAACACTTTTGGTGATGTGTTCGTGTGTGTATTAACAGAATCCGATGCGTTGGAGCGCATTTCAGGACATCTGAATTTTTGGTAAATTTTGTATAGCTAGCATCGTCGTGTTGAAGCGTTTTGTCATGTAATCCTCCAACTGCCATATCGGCCCTATTAGACCTATCCAGGACTTAAAAACACTTTTGGTGATGTGTTCGTGTGTGTATTAACAGAATCCGATGCGTTGGAGCGCATTTCAGGACATCTGAATTTTTGGTAAATTTTGTATAGCTAGCATCGTCGTGTTGGAGCGTTTTGTCAGGTAATCCTCCAACTGCCATATCGGCCCTATTAGACCTATCCAGGACTTAAAAACACTTTTGGTGATGTGTTCGTGTGTGTATTAACAGAATCCGATGCGTTGGAGCGCATTTCAGGACATCTGAATTTTTGTCTACTTTTGTATAGTACATCGTCGTGTTGGAGCGTTTTGTCATGTAATCCTCCAACTGCCATATCTGCCCTATTAGACCTATCTAGGACTTAAAAACACTTTTGGTGATGTGTTCGTGTGTGTATTAACAGAATCCGATGCGTTGGAGCGCATTTCAGGACATCTGAATTTTTGGTAAATTTTGTATAGCTAGCATCGTCGTGTTGGAGCGTTTTGTCAGGTAATCCTCCAACTGCCATATCGGCCCTATTAGACCTATCCAGGACTTAAAAACACTTTTGGTGATGTGTTCGTGTGTGTATTAACAGAATCCGATGCGTTGGAGCGCATTTCAGGACATCTGAATTTTTGTCTACTTTTGTATAGTACATCGTCGTGTTGGAGCGTTTTGTCATGTAATCCTCCAACTGCCATATCGGCCCTATTAGACCTATCCAGGACTTAAAAACACTTTTGGTGATGTGTTCGTGTGTGTATTAACAGAATCCGATGCGTTGGAGCGCATTTCAGGACATCTGAATTTTTGGTAAATTTTGTATAGCTAGCATCGTCGTGTTGGAGCGTTTTGTCATGTAATCCTCCAACTGCCATATCGGCCCTATTAGACCTATCCAGGACTTAAAAACACTTTTGGTGATGTGTTCGTGTGTGTATTAACAGAATCCGATGCGTTGGAGCGCATTTCAGGACATCTGAATTTTTGGTAAATTTTGTATAGCTAGCATCGTCGTGTTGGAGCGTTTTGTCAGGTAATCCTCCAACTGCCATATCGGCCCTATTAGACCTATCCAGGACTTAAAAACACTTTTGGTGATGTGTTCGTGTGTGTATTAACAGAATCCGATGCGTTGGAGCGCATTTCAGGACATCTGAATTTTTGGTAAATTTTGTATAGCTAGCATCGTCGTGTTGGAGCGTTTTGTCATGTAATCCTCCAACTGCCATATCTGCCCTATTAGACCTATCTAGGACTTAAAAACACTTTTGGTGATGTGTTCGTGTGTGTATTAACAGAATCCGATGCGTTGGAGCGCATTTCAGGACATCTGAAGTTTTGTCTACTTTTGTATAGTACATCGTCGTGTTGGAGCGTTTTGTCATGTAATCCTCCAACTGCCATATCTGCCCTATTAGACCTATCTAGGACTTAAAAACACGTTTGGTGATGTGTTCGTGTGTGTATTAACAGAATCCGATGCGTTGGAGCGCATTTCAGGACATCTGAATTTTTGTCTACTTTTGTATAGCTAGCATCGTCGTGTTGGAGCGTTTTGTCATGTAATCCTCCAACTGTCATATCTGCCCTATTAGACCTATCCAGGACTTAAAAACACTTTTGGTGATGTGTTCGTGTGTGTATTAACAGAATCCGATGCGTTGGAGCGCATTTCAGGACATCTGAGTTTTTGGTAAATTTTGTATAGCTAGCATCGTCGTGTTGGAGCGTTTTGTCATGTAATCCTCCAACTGCCATATCTGCCCTATTAGACCTATCTAGGACTTAAAAACACTTTTGGTGATGTGTTCGTGTGTGTATTAACAGAATCCGATGCGTTGGAGCGCATTTCAGGACATCTGAATTTTTGTCTACTTTTGTATAGTACATCGTCGTGTTGGAGCGTTTTGTCATATAATCCTCCAACTGCCATATCTGCCCTATTAGACCTATCTAGGACTTAAAAACACTTTTGGTGATGTGTTCGTGTGTGTATTAACAGAATCCGATGCGTTGGAGCGCATTTCAGGACATCTGAATTTTTGGTAAATTTTGTATAGCTAGCATCGTCGTGTTGGAGCGTTTTGTCATGTAATCCTCCAACTGCCATATCTGCCCTATTAGACCTATCTAGGACTTAAAAACACTTTTGGTGATGTGTTCGTGTGTGTATTAACAGAATCCGATGCGTTGGAGCGCATTTCAGGACATCTGAATTTTTGTCTACTTTTGTATAGTACATCGTCGTGTTGGAGCGTTTTGTCATGTAATCCTCCAACTGCCATATCTGCCCTATTAGACCTATCTAGGACTTAAAAACACTTTTGGTGATGTGTTCGTGTGTGTATTAACAGAATCCGATGCGTTGGAGCGCATTTCAGGACATCTGAATTTTTGTCTACTTTTGTATAGCTAGCATCGTCGTGTTGGAGCGTTTTGTCATGTAATCCTCCAACTGTCATATCTGCCCTATTAGACCTATCCAGGACTTAAAAACACTTTTGGTGATGTGTTCGTGTGTGTATTAACAGAATCCGATGCGTTGGAGCGCATTTCAGGACATCTGAATTTTTGGTAAATTTTGTATAGCTAGCATCGTCGTGTTGGAGCGTTTTGTCATGTAATCCTCCAACTGCCATATCTGCCCTATTAGACCTATCTAGGACTTAAAAACACTTTTGGTGATGTGTTCGTGTGTGTATGAACAGAATCCGATGCGTTGGAGCGCATTTCAGGACATCTGAATTTTTGGCTACTTTTGTATAGCTAGCATCGTCGTGTTGGAGCGTTTTGTCATGTAATCCTCCAACTGCCATATCTGCCCTAATAGACCTATCCAGGACTTAAAAACACTTTTGGTGATGTGTTCGTGTGTGTATTAACAGAATCCGATGCGTTGGAGCGCATTTCAGGACATCTGAATTTTTGTCTACTTTTGTATAGCTAGCATCGTCGTGTTGGAGCGTTTTGTCATGTAATCCTCCAACTGCCATATCGGCCCTATTAGACCTATCCAGGACTTAAAAACACTTTTGGTGATGTGTTCGTGTGTGTATTAACAGAATCCGATGCGTTGGAGCGCATTTCAGGACATCTGAATTTTTGGAAAATTTTGTATAGCTAGCATCGTCGTGTTGGAGCGTTTTGTCATGTAATCCTCCAACTGCCATATCTGCCCTATTAGACCTATCTAGGACTTAAAAACACTTTTGGTGATGTGTTCGTGTGTGTATTAACAGAATCCGATGTGTTGGAGCGCATTTCAGGACATCTGAATTTTTGTCTACTTTTGTATAGTACATCGTCGTGTTGGAGCGTTTTGTCATGTAATCCTCCAACTGCCATATCTGCCCTATTAGACCTATCTAGGACTTAAAAACACGTTTGGTGATGTGTTCGTGTGTGTATTAACAGAATCCGATGCGTTGGAGCGCATTTCAGGACATCTGAATTTTTGTCTACTTTTGTATAGCTAGCATCGTCGTGTTGGAGCGTTTTGTCATGTAATCCTCCAACTGTCATATCTGCCCTATTAGACCTATCCAGGACTTAAAAACACTTTTGGTGATGTGTTCGTGTGTGTATTAACAGAATCCGATGCGTTGGAGCGCATTTCAGGACATCTGAATTTTTGGTAAATTTTGTATAGCTAGCATCGTCGTGTTGGAGCGTTTTGTCAGGTAATCCTCCAACTGCCATATCGGCCCTATTAGACCTATCCAGGACTTAAAAACACTTTTGGTGATGTGTTCGTGTGTGTATTAACAGAATCCGATGCGTTGGAGCGCATTTCAGGACATCTGAATTTTTGTCTACTTTTGTATAGTACATCGTCGTGTTGGAGCGTTTTGTCATGTAATCCTCCAACTGCCATATCTGCCCTATTAGACCTATCTAGGACTTAAAAACACTTTTGGTGATGTGTTCGTGTGTGTATTAACAGAATCCGATGCGTTGGAGCGCATTTCAGGACATCTGAATTTTTGTCTACTTTTGTATAGTACATCGTCGTGTTGGAGCGTTTTGTCATGTAATCCTCCAACTGCCATATCTGCCCTATTAGACCTATCTAGGACTTAAAAACACTTTTGGTGATGTGTTCGTGTGTGTATTAACAGAATCCGATGCGTTGGAGCGCATTTCAGGACATCTGAATTTTTGTCTACTTTTGTATAGTACATCGTCGTGTTGGAGCGTTTTGTCATGTAATCCTCCAACTGCCATATCTGCCCTATTAGACCTATCTAGGACTTAAAAACACTTTTGGTGATGTGTTCGTGTGTGTATTAACAGAATCCGATGCGTTGGAGCGCATTTCAGGACATCTGAATTTTTGTCTACTTTTGTATAGTACATCGTCGTGTTGGAGCGTTTTGTCATGTAATCCTCCAACTGCCATATCTGCCCTATTAGACCTATCTAGGACTTAAAAACACTTTTGGTGATGTGTTCGTGTGTGTATTAACAGAATCCGATGCGTTGGAGCGCATTTCAGGACATCTGAATTTTTGTCTACTTTTGTATAGTACATCGTCGTGTTGGAGCGTTTTGTCATGTAATCCTCCAACTGCCATATCTGCCCTATTAGACCTATCTAGGACTTAAAAACACTTTTGGTGATGTGTTCGTGTGTGTATTAACAGAATCCGATGCGTTGGAGCGCATTTCAGGACATCTGAATTTTTGTCTACTTTTGTATAGTACATCGTCGTGTTGGAGCGTTTTGTCATGTAATCCTCCAACTGCCATATCTGCCCTATTAGACCTATCTAGGACTTAAAAACACTTTTGGTGATGTGTTCGTGTGTGTATTAACAGAATCCGATGCGTTGGAGCGCATTTCAGGACATCTGAATTTTTGTCTACTTTTGTATAGTACATCGTCGTGTTGGAGCGTTTTGTCATGTAATCCTCCAACTGCCATATCTGCCCTATTAGACCTATCTAGGACTTAAAAACACTTTTGGTGATGTGTTCGTGTGTGTATTAACAGAATCCGATGCGTTGGAGCGCATTTCAGGACATCTGAATTTTTGTCTACTTTTGTATAGTACATCGTCGTGTTGGAGCGTTTTGTCATGTAATCCTCCAACTGCCATATCTGCCCTATTAGACCTATCTAGGACTTAAAAACACTTTTGGTGATGTGTTCGTGTGTGTATTAACAGAATCCGATGTGTTGGAGCGCATTTCAGGACATCTGAATTTTTGTCTACTTTTGTATAGTACATCGTCGTGTTGGAGCGTTTTGTCATGTAATCCTCCAACTGCCATATCTGCCCTATTAGACCTATCTAGGACTTAAAAACACTTTTGGTGATGTGTTCGTGTGTGTATTAACAGAATCCGATGCGTTGGAGCGCATTTCAGGACATCTGAATTTTTGTCTACTTTTGTATAGTACATCGTCGTGTTGGAGCGTTTTGTCATGTAATCCTCCAACTGCCATATCTGCCCTATTAGACCTATCTAGGACTTAAAAACACTTTTGGTGATGTGTTCGTGTGTGTATTAACAGAATCCGATGCGTTGGAGCGCATTTCAGAACATCTGAATTTTTGTCTACTTTTGTATAGTACATCGTCGTGTTGGAGCGTTTTGTCATGTAATCCTCCAACTGCCATATCTGCCCTATTAGACCTATCTAGGACTTAAAAACACTTTTGGTGATGTGTTCGTGTGTGTATTAACAGAATCCGATGCGTTGGAGCGCATTTCAGGACATCTGAATTTTTGTCTACTTTTGTATAGTACATCGTCGTGTTGGAGCGTTTTGTCATGTAACCCTCCAACTGCCATATCTGCCCTATTAGACCTATCTAGGACTTAAAAACACTTTTGGTGATGTGTTCGTGTGTGTATTAACAGAATCCGATGTGTTGGAGCGCATTTCAGGACATCTGAATTTTTGTCTACTTTTGTATAGTACATCGTCGTGTTGGAGCGTTTTGTCATGTAATCCTCCAACTGCCATATCTGCCCTATTAGACCTACCTAGGACTTAAAAACACTTTTGGTGATGTGTTCGTGTGTGTATTAACAGAATCCGATGTGTTGGAGCGCATTTCAGGACATCTGAATTTTTGTCTACTTTTGTATAGTACATCGTCGTGTTGGAGCGTTTTGTCATGTAATCCTCCAACTGCCATATCTGCCCTATTAGACCTATCTAGGACTTAAAAACACGTTTGGTGATGTGTTCGTGTGTGTATTAACAGAATCCGATGCGTTGGAGCGCATTTCAGGACATCTGAATTTTTGGTAAATTTTGTATAGCTAGCATCGTCGTGTTGGAGCGTTTTGTCATGTAATCCTCCAACTGCCATATCTGCCCTATTAGACCTATCTAGGACTTAAAAACACTTTTGGTGATGTGTTCGTGTGTGTATTAACAGAATCCGATGCGTTGGAGCGCATTTCAGGACATCTGAATTTTTGTCTACTTTTGTATAGTACATCGTCGTGTTGGAGCGTTTTGTCATGTAATCCTCCAACTGCCATATCTGCCCTATTAGACCTATCTAGGACTTAAAAACACGTTTGGTGATGTGTTCGTGTGTGTATTAACAGAATCCGATGCGTTGGAGCGCATTTCAGGACATCTGAATTTTTGGTAAATTTTGTATAGCTAGCATCGTCGTGTTGGAGCGTTTTGTCATGTAATCCTCCAACTGCCATATCTGCCCTATTAGACCTATCTAGGACTTAAAAACACTTTTGGTGATGTGTTCGTGTGTGTATTAACAGAATCCGATGCGTTGGAGCGCATTTCAGGACATCTGAATTTTTGTCTACTTTTGTATAGTACATCGTCGTGTTGGAGCGTTTTGTCATGTAATCCTCCAACTGCCATATCTGCCCTATTAGACCTATCTAGGACTTAAAAACACTTTTGGTGATGTGTTCGTGTGTGTATTAACAGAATCCGATGTGTTGGAGCGCATTTCAGGACATCTGAATTTTTGTCTACTTTTGTATAGTACATCGTCGTGTTGGAGCGTTTTGTCAGGTAATCCTCCAACTGCCATATCGGCCCTATTAGACCTATCCAGGACTTAAAAACACTTTTGGTGATGTGTTCGTGTGTGTATTAACAGAATCCGATGCGTTGGAGCGCATTTCAGGACATCTGAATTTTTGTCTACTTTTGTATAGCTAGCATCGTCGTGTTGGAGCGTTTTGTCATGTAATCCTCCAACTGCCATATCTGCCCTATTAGACCTATCTAGGACTTAAAAACACTTTTGGTGATGTGTTCGTGTGTGTATTAACAGAATCCGATGCGTTGGACCGCATTTCAGGACATCTGAATTTTTGTCTACTTTTGTATAGTACATCGTCGTGTTGGAGCGTTTTGTCATGTAATCCTCCAACTGCCATATCTGCCCTATTAGACCTATCTAGGACTTAAAAACACTTTTGGTGATGTGTTCGTGTGTGTATTAACAGAATCCGATGCGTTGGAGCGCATTTCAGGACATCTGAATTTTTGGTAAATTTTGTATAGCTAGCATCGTCGTGTTGGAGCGTTTTGTCATGTAATCCTCCAACTGCCATATCTGCCCTATTAGACCTATCTAGGACTTAAAAACACTTTTGGTGATGTGTTCGTGTGTGTATTAACAGAATCCGATGCGTTGGAGCGCATTTCAGGACATCTGAATTTTTGGTAAATTTTGTATAGCTAGCATCGTCGTGTTGGAGCGTTTTGTCATGTAATCCTCCAACTGCCATATCTGCCCTATTAGACCTATCTAGGACTTAAAAACACTTTTGGTGATGTGTTCGTGTGTGTATTAACAGAATCCGATGCGTTGGAGCGCATTTCAGGACATCTGAATTTTTGGTAAATTTTGTATAGCTAGCATCGTCGTGTTGGAGCGTTTTGTCATGTAATCCTCCAACTGCCATATCTGCCCTATTAGACCTATCTAGGACTTAAAAACACTTTTGGTGATGTGTTCGTGTGTGTATTAACAGAATCCGATGCGTTGGAGCGCATTTCAGGACATCTGAATTTTTGTCTACTTTTGTATAGCTAGCATCGTCGTGTTGGAGCGTTTTGTCATGTAATCCTCCAACTGCCATATCTGCCCTATTAGACCTATCTAGGACTTAAAAACACTTTTGGTGATGTGTTCGTATGTGTATTAACAGAATCCGATGCGTTGGAGCGCATTTCAGGACATCTGAATTTTTGTCTACTTTTGTATAGTACATCGTCGTGTTGGAGCGTTTTGTCAGGTAATCCTCCAACTGCCATATCGGCCCTATTAGACCTATCCAGGACTTAAAAACACTTTTGGTGATGTGTTCGTGTGTGTATTAACAGAATCCGATGCGTTGGAGCGCATTTCAGGACATCTGAATTTTTGTCTACTTTTGTATAGTACATCGTCGTGTTGGAGCGTTTTGTCATGTAATCCTCCAACTGCCATATCTGCCCTATTAGACCTATCTAGGACTTAAAAACACTTTTGGTGATGTGTTCGTGTGTGTATTAACAGAATCCGATGCGTTGGAGCGCATTTCAGGACATCTGAATTTTTGGTAAATTTTGTATAGCTAGCATCGTCGTGTTGGAGCGTTTTGTCATGTAATCCTCCAACTGCCATATCTGCCCTATTAGACCTATCTAGGACTTAAAAACACTTTTGGTGATGTGTTCGTGTGTGTATTAACAGAATCCGATGCGTTGGAGCGCATTTCAGGACATCTGAATTTTTGGTAAATTTTGTATAGCTAGCATCGTCGTGTTGGAGCGTTTTGTCATGTAATCCTCCAACTGCCATATCTGCCCTATTAGACCTATCTAGGACTTAAAAACACTTTTGGTGATGTGTTCGTGTGTGTATTAACAGAATCTGATGCGTTGGAGCGCATTTCAGGACATCTGAATTTTTGTCTACTTTTGTATAGCTAGCATCGTCGTGTTGGAGCGTTTTGTCATGTAATCCTCCAACTGCCATATCTGCCCTATTAGACCTATCTAGGACTTAAAAACACTTTTGGTGATGTGTTCGTGTGTGTATTAACAGAATCCGATGCGTTGGAGCGCATTTCAGGACATCTGAATTTTTGTCTACTTTTGTATAGTACATCGTCGTGTTGGAGCGTTTTGTCATGTAATCCTCCAACTGCCATATCTGCCCTATTAGACCTATCTAGGACTTAAAAACACTTTTGGTGATGTGTTCGTGTGTGTATTAACAGAATCCGATGTGTTGGAGCGCATTTCAGGACATCTGAATTTTTGTCTACTTTTGTATAGTACATCGTCGTGTTGGAGCGTTTTGTCAGGTAATCCTCCAACTGCCATATCGGCCCTATTAGACCTATCCAGGACTTAAAAACACTTTTGGTGATGTGTTCGTGTGTGTATTAACAGAATCCGATGCGTTGGAGCGCATTTCAGGACATCTGAATTTTTGTCTACTTTTGTATAGTACATCGTCGTGTTGGAGCGTTTTGTCATGTAATCCTCCAACTGCCATATCTGCCCTATTAGACCTATCTAGGACTTAAAAACACTTTTGGTGATGTGTTCGTGTGTGTATTAACAGAATCCGATGCGTTGGAGCGCATTTCAGGACATCTGAATTTTTGGTAAATTTTGTATAGCTAGCATCGTCGTGTTGGAGCGTTTTGTCATGTAATCCTCCAACTGCCATATCTGCCCTATTAGACCTATCTAGGACTTAAAAACACTTTTGGTGATGTGTTCGTGTGTGTATTAACAGAATCCGATGCGTTGGAGCGCATTTCAGGACATCTGAATTTTTGGTAAATTTTGTATAGCTAGCATCGTCGTGTTGGAGCGTTTTGTCATGTAATCCTCCAACTGCCATATCTGCCCTATTAGACCTATCTAGGACTTAAAAACACTTTTGGTGATGTGTTCGTGTGTGTATTAACAGAATCCGATGCGTTGGAGCGCATTTCAGGACATCTGAATTTTTGGTAAATTTTGTATAGCTAGCATCGTCGTGTTGGAGCGTTTTGTCATGTAATCCTCCAACTGCCATATCTGCCCTATTAGACCTATCCAGGACTTAAAAACACTTTTGGTGATGTGTTCGTGTGTGTATTAACAGAATCCGATGCGTTGGAGCGCATTTCAGGACATCTGAATTTTTGTCTACTTTTGTATAGCTAGCATCGTCGTGTTGGAGCGTTTTGTCATGTAATCCTCCAACTGCCATATCTGCCCTATTAGACCTATCTAGGACTTAAAAACACTTTTGGTGATGTGTTCGTGTGTGTATTAACAGAATCCGATGCGTTGGAGCGCATTTCAGGACATCTGAATTTTTGTCTACTTTTGTATAGTACATCGTCGTGTTGGAGCGTTTTGTCAGGTAATCCTCCAACTGCCATATCGGCCCTATTAGACCTATCCAGGACTTAAAAACACTTTTGGTGATGTGTTCGTGTGTGTATTAACAGAATCCGATGCGTTGGAGCGCATTTCAGGACATCTGAATTTTTGTCTACTTTTGTATAGTACATCGTCGTGTTGGAGCGTTTTGTCATGTAATCCTCCAACTGCCATATCTGCCCTATTAGACCTATCTAGGACTTAAAAACACTTTTGGTGATGTGTTCGTGTGTGTATTAACAGAATCCGATGCGTTGGAGCGCATTTCAGGACATCTGAATTTTTGGTAAATTTTGTATAGCTAGCATCGTCGTGTTGGAGCGTTTTGTCATGTAATCCTCCAACTGCCATATCTGCCCTATTAGACCTATCTAGGACTTAAAAACACTTTTGGTGATGTGTTCGTGTGTGTATTAACAGAATCCGATGCGTTGGAGCGCATTTCAGGACATCTGAATTTTTGGTAAATTTTGTATAGCTAGCATCGTCGTGTTGGAGCGTTTTGTCATGTAATCCTCCAACTGCCATATCTGCCCTATTAGACCTATCTAGGACTTAAAAACACTTTTGGTGATGTGTTCGTGTGTGTATTAACAGAATCCGATGCGTTGGAGCGCATTTCAGGACATCTGAATTTTTGTCTACTTTTGTATAGCTAGCATCGTCGTGTTGGAGCGTTTTGTCATGTAATCCTCCAACTGCCATATCTGCCCTATTAGACCTATCTAGGACTTAAAAACACTTTTGGTGATGTGTTCGTGTGTGTATTAACAGAATCCGATGCGTTGGAGCGCATTTCAGGACATCTGAATTTTTGTCTACTTTTGTATAGCTAGCATCGTCGTGTTGGAGCGTTTTGTCATGTAATCCTCCAACTGCCATATCTGCCCTATTAGACCTATCTAGGACTTAAAAACACTTTTGGTGATGTGTTCGTGTGTGTATTAACAGAATCCGATGCGTTGGAGCGCATTTCAGGACATCTGAATTTTTGTCTACTTTTGTATAGTACATCGTCGTGTTGGAGCGTTTTGTCATGTAATCCTCCAACTGCCATATCTGCCCTATTAGACCTATCTAGGACTTAAAAACACTTTTGGTGATGTGTTCGTGTGTGTATTAACAGAATCCGATGCGTTGGAGCGCATTTCAGGACATCTGAATTTTTGGTAAATTTTGTATAGCTAGCATCGTCGTGTTGGAGCGTTTTGTCATGTAATCCTCCAACTGCCATATCTGCCCTATTAGACCTATCTAGGACTTAAAAACACTTTTGGTGATGTGTTCGTGTGTGTATTAACAGAATCCGATGCGTTGGAGCGCATTTCAGGACATCTGAATTTTTGGTAAATTTTGTATAGCTAGCATCGTCGTGTTGGAGCGTTTTGTCATGTAATCCTCCAACTGCCATATCTGCCCTATTAGACCTATCTAGGACTTAAAAACACTTTTGGTGATGTGTTCGTGTGTGTATTAACAGAATCCGATGCGTTGGAGCGCATTTCAGGACATCTGAATTTTTGGTAAATTTTGTATAGCTAGCATCGTCGTGTTGGAGCGTTTTGTCATGTAATCCTCCAACTGCCATATCTGCCCTATTAGACCTATCCAGGACTTAAAAACACTTTTGGTGATGTGTTCGTGTGTGTATTAACAGAATCCGATGCGTTGGAGCGCATTTCAGAACATCTGAATTTTTGTCTACTTTTGTATAGCTAGCATCGTCGTGTTGGAGCGTTTTGTCATGTAATCCTCCAACTGCCATATCGGCCCTATTAGACCTATCCAGGACTTAAAAACACTTTTGGTGATGTGTTCGTGTGTGTATTAACAGAATCCGATGCGTTGGACCGCATTTCAGGACATCTGAATTTTTGTCTACTTTTGTATAGTACATCGTCGTGTTGGAGCGTTTTGTCATGTAATCCTCCAACTGCCATATCTGCCCTATTAGACCTATCTAGGACCTAAAAACACTTTTGGTGATGTGTTCGTGTGTGTATTAACAGAATCCGATGCGTTGGAGCGCATTTCAGGACATCTGAATTTTTGGTAAATTTTGTATAGCTAGCATCGTCGTGTTGGAGCGTTTTGTCATGTAATCCTCCAACTGCCATATCGGCCCTATTAGACCTATCCAGGACTTAAAAACACTTTTGGTGATGTGTTCGTGTGTGTATTAACAGAATCCGATGCGTTGGAGCGCATTTCAGGACATCTGAATTTTTGTCTACTTTTGTATAGCTAGCATCGTCGTGTTGGAGCGTTTTGTCATGTAATCCTCCAACTGCCATATCTGCCCTATTAGACCTATCTAGGACTTAAAAACACTTTTGGTGATGTGTTCGTGTGTGTATTAACAGAATCCGATGCGTTGGACCGCATTTCAGGACATCTGAATTTTTGTCTACTTTTGTATAGTACATCGTCGTGTTGGAGCGTTTTGTCATGTAATCCTCCAACTGCCATATCTGCCCTATTAGACCTATCTAGGACTTAAAAACACTTTTGGTGATGTGTTCGTGTGTGTATTAACAGAATCCGATGCGTTGGAGCGCATTTCAGGACATCTGAATTTTTGTCTACTTTTGTATAGTACATCGTCGTGTTGGAGCGTTTTGTCATGTAATCCTCCAACTGCCATATCTGCCCTATTAGACCTATCTAGGACTTAAAAACACTTTTGGTGATGTGTTCGTGTGTGTATTAACAGAATCCGATGCGTTGGAGCGCATTTCAGGACATCTGAATTTTTGGTAAATTTTGTATAGCTAGCATCGTCGTGTTGGAGCGTTTTGTCATGTAATCCTCCAACTGCCATATCTGCCCTATTAGACCTATCCAGGACTTAAAAACACTTTTGGTGATGTGTTCGTGTGTGTATTAACAGAATCCGATGCGTTGGAGCGCATTTCAGGACATCTGAATTTTTGTCTACTTTTGTATAGCTAGCATCGTCGTGTTGGAGCGTTTTTTCAGGTAATCCTCCAACTGCCATATCTGCCCTATTAGACCTATCCAGGACTTAAAAACACTTTTGGTGATGTGTTCGTGTGTGTATTAACAGAATCCGATGCGTTGGAGCGCATTTCAGGACATCTGAATTTTTGTCTACTTTTGTATAGCTAGCATCGTCGTGTTGGAGCGTTTTTTCAGGTAATCCTCCAACTGCCATATCTGCCCTATTAGACCTATCCAGGACTTAAAAACACTTTTGGTGATGTGTTCGTGTGTGTATTAACAGAATCCGATGCGTTGGAGCGCATTTCAGGACATCTGAATTTTTGTCTACTTTTGTATAGCTAGCATCGTCGTGTTGGAGCGTTTTTTCAGGTAATCCTCCAACTGCCATATCTGCCCTATTAGACCTAGGACTTAAAAACACCTTTGGTGATGTGTTCGTGTGTGTATTAACAGAATCCGATGCGTTGGAGCGCATTTCAGGACATCTGAATTTTTGTCTACTTTTGTATAGCTAGCATCGTTGTGTTGGAGCGTTTTGTCAGGTAATCCTCCAACTGCCATATCTGCCCTATTAGACCTATCCAGGACTTAAAAACACTTTTGGTGATGTGTTCGTGTGTGTATTAACGGAATCCGATGCGTTGGAGCGCATTTCAGGACATCTGAATTTTTGGTAAATTTTGTATAGCTAGCATCGTCGTGTTGGAGCGTTTTGTCATGTAATCCTCCAACTGCCATATCTGCCCTATTAGACCTATCCAGGACTTAAAACACTTTTGGTGATGTGTTCGTGTGTGTATTAACAGAATCCGATGCGTTGGAGCGCATTTCAGGACATCTGAATTTTTGTCTACTTTTGTATAGCTAGCATCGTCGTGTTGGAGCGTTTTGTCAGGTAATCCTCCAACTGCCATATCTGCCCTATTAGACCTATCCAGGACTTAAAACACTTTTGGTGATGTGTTCGTGTGTGTATTAACAGAATCCGATGCGTTGGAGCGCATTTCAGGACATCTGAATTTTTGTCTACTTTTGTATAGCTAGCATCGTCGTGTTGGAGCGTTTTGTCATGTAATCCTCCAACTGCCATATCTGCCCTATTAGACCTATCCAGGACTTAAAAACAGTTTTGGTGATGTGTTCGTGTGTGTATTAACAGAATCCGATGCGTTGGAGCGCATTTCAGGACATCTGAATTTTTGTCTACTTTTGTATAGCTAGCATCGTCGTGTTGGAGCGTTTTGTCATGTAATCCTCCAACTGCCATATCTGCCCTATTAGACCTATCCAGGACTTAAAAACACTTTTGGTGATGTGTTCGTGTGTGTATTAACAGAATCCGATGCGTTGGAGCGCATTTCAGGACATCTGAATTTTTGTCTACTTTTGTATAGCTAGCATCGTCGTGTTGGAGCGTTTTGTCAGGTAATCCTCCAACTGCCATATCTGCCCTATTAGACCTATCCAGGACTTAAAACACTTTTGGTGATGTGTTCGTGTGTGTATTAACAGAATCCGATGCGTTGGAGCGCATTTCAGGACATCTGAATTTTTGTCTACTTTTGTATAGCTAGCATCGTCGTGTTGGAGCGTTTTGTCATGTAATCCTCCAACTGCCATATCTGCCCTATTAGACCTATCCAGGACTTAAAAACAGTTTTGGTGATGTGTTCGTGTGTGTATTAACGGAATCCGATGCGTTGGAGCGCATTTCAGGACATCTGAATTTTTGGTAAATTTTGTATAGCTAGCATCGTCGTGTTGGAGCGTTTTGTCAGGTAATCCTCCAACTGCCATATCTGCCCTATTAGACCTATCCAGGACTTAAAAACACTTTTGGTGATGTGTTCGTGTCTGTATTAACAGAATCCGATGCGTTGGAGCGCATTTCAGGACATCTGAATTTTTGTCTACTTTTGTATAGCTAGCATCGTCGTGTTGGAGCGTTTTGTCAGGTAATCCTCCAACTGCCATATCTGCCCTATTAGACCTATCCAGGACTTAAAAACACTTTTGGTGATGTGTTCGTGTGTGTATTAACAGAATCCGATGCGTTGGAGCGCATTTCAGGACATCTGAATTTTTGTCTACTTTTGTATAGCTAGCATCGTCGTGTTGGAGCGTTTTGTCATGTAATCCTCCAACTGCCATATCTGCCCTATTAGACCTATGCAGGACTTAAAAACACTTTTGGTGATGTGTTTGTGTGTGTATTAACGGAATCCGATGCGTTGGAGCGCATTTAAGGACATCTGAATTTTTGGTAAATTTTGTATAGCTAGCATCGTCGTGTTGGAGCGTTTTGTCATGTAATCCTCCAACTGCCATATCTGCCCTATTAGACCTATCCAGGACTTAAAAACACTTTTGGTGATGTGTTCGTGTGTGTATTAACAGAATCCGATGCGTTGGAGCGCATTTCAGGACATCTGAATTTTTGTCTACTTTTGTATAGCTAGCATCGTCGTGTTGGAGCGTTTTGTCAGGTAATCCTCCAACTGCCATATCTGCCCTATTAGACCTATCCAGGACTTAAAAACACTTTTGGTGATGTGTTCGTGTGTGTATTAACAGAATCCGATGCGTTGGAGCGCATTTCAGGACATCTGAATTTTTGTCTACTTTTGTATAGCTAGCATCGTCGTGTTGGAGCGTTTTTTCATGTAATCCTCCAACTGCCATATCTGCTCTATTAGACCTATCCAGGACTTAAAAACACTTTTGGTGATGTGTTCGTGTGTGTATTAACAGAATCCGATGCGTTGGATCGCATTTCAGGACATCTGAATTTTTGTCTACTTTTGTATAGCTAGCATCGTCGTGTTGGAGCGTTTTGTCATGTAATCCTCCAACTGCCATATCTGCCCTATTAGACCTATCCAGGACTTAAAAACACTTTTGGTGATGTGGTCGTGTGTGTATTAACAGAATCCGATGCGTTGGAGCGCATTTCAGGACATCTGAATTTTTGGTAAATTTTGTATAGCTAGCATCGTCGTGTTGGAGCGTTTTGTCAGGTAATCCTCCAACTGCCATATCTGCCCTATTAGACCTATCCAGGACTTAAAAACACTTTTGGTGATGTGTTCGTGTGTGTATTAACAGAATCCGATGCGTTGGAGCGCATTTCAGGACATCTGAATTTTTGTCTACTTTTGTATAGCTAGCATCGTCGTGTTGGAGCGTTTTGTCATGTAATCCTCCAACTGCCATATCTGCCCTATTAGACCTATCCAGGACTTAAAAACACTTTTGGTGATGTGTTCGTGTGTGTATTAACAGAATCCGACGCGTTGGAGCGCATTTCAGGACATCTGAATTTTTGTCTACTTTTGTATAGCTAGCATCGTCGTGTTGGCGCGTTTTGTCAGGTAATCCTCCAACTGCCATATCTGCCCTATTAGACCTATCTAGGACTTAAAAACACTTTTGGTGATGTGTTCGTGTGTGTATTAACAGAATCCGATGCGTTGGAGCGCATTTCAGGACATCTGAATTTTTGGTAAATTTTGTATAGCTAGCATCGTCGTGTTGGAGCGTTTTGTCATGTAATACTCCAACTGCCATATCTGCCCTATTAGACCTATCCAGGACTTAAAAACACTTTTGTTGATGTGTTCGTGTGTATTAACAGAATCCGATGCGTTGGAGCGCATTTCAGGACATCTGAATTTTTGTCTACTTTTGTATAGCTAGCATCGTCGTGTTGGAGCGTTTTTTCATGTAATCCTCCAACTGCCATATCTGCTCTATTAGACCTATCCAGGACTTAAAAACACTTTTGGTGATGTGTTCGTGTGTGTATTAACAGAATCCGATGCGTTGGAGCGCATTTCAGGACATCTGAATTTTTGTCTACTTTTGTATAGCTAGCATCGTCGTGTTGGAGCGTTTTGTCAGGTAATCCTCCAACTGCCATATCTGCCCTATTAGACCTATCCAGGACTTAAAAACACTTTTGGTGATGTGTTCGTGTGTGTATTAACAGAATCCGATGCGTTGGAGCGCATTTCAGGACTTCTGAATTTTTGGTAAATTTTGTATAGCTAGCATCGTCGTGTTGGAGCGTTTTGTCAGGTAATCCTCCAACTGCCATATCTGCCCTATTAGACCTATCCAGGACTTAAAAACACTTTTGGTGATGTGTTCGTGTGTGTATTAACAGAATTCGATGCATTGGAGCGCATTTCAGGACATCTGAATTTTTGGTAAATTTTGTATAGCTAGCATCGTCGTGTTGGAGCGTTTTTTCATGTAATCCTCCAACTGCCATATCTGCCCTATTAGACCTATCCAGGACTTAAAAACACTTTTGGTGATGTGTTCGTGTGTGTATTAACAGAATCCGATGCGTTGGAGCGCATTTCAGGACATCTGAATTTTTGTCTACTTTTGTATAGCTAGCATCGTCGTGTTGGAGCGTTTTGTCAGGTAATCCTCCAACTGCCATATCTGCCCTATTAGACCTATCCAGGACTTAAAAACACTTTTGGTGATGTGTTCGTGTGTGTATTAACGGAATCCGATGCGTTGGAGCGCATTTCAGGACATCTGAATTTTTGGTAAATTTTGTATAGCTAGCATCGTCGTGTTGGAGCGTTTTGTCATGTAATCCTCCAACTGCCATATCTGCCCTATTAGACCTATCCAGGACTTAAAAACACTTTTGGTGATGTGTTCGTGTGTGTATTAACAGAATCCGATGCGTTGGAGCGCATTTCAGGACTTCTGAATTTTTGGTAAATTTTGTATAGCTAGCATCGTCGTGTTGGAGCGTTTTGTCAGGTAATCCTCCAACTGCCATATCTGCCCTATTAGACCTATCCAGGACTTAAAAACACTTTTGGTGATGTGTTCGTGTGTGTATTAACAGAATTCGATGCATTGGAGCGCATTTCAGGACATCTGAATTTTTGGTAAATTTTGTATAGCTAGCATCGTCGTGTTGGAGCGTTTTTTCATGTAATCCTCCAACTGCCATATCTGCCCTATTAGACCTATCCAGGACTTAAAAACACTTTTGGTGATGTGTTCGTGTGTGTATTAACAGAATCCGATGCGTTGGAGCGCATTTCAGGACATCTGAATTTTTGTCTACTTTTGTATAGCTAGCATCGTCGTGTTGGAGCGTTTTGTCAGGTAATCCTCCAACTGCCATATCTGCCCTATTAGACCTATCCAGGACTTAAAAACACTTTTGGTGATGTGTTCGTGTGTGTATTAACGGAATCCGATGCGTTGGAGCGCATTTCAGGACATCTGAATTTTTGGTAAATTTTGTATAGCTAGCATCGTCGTGTTGGAGCGTTTTGTCATGTAATCCTCCAACTGCCATATCTGCCCTATTAGACCTATCCAGGACTTAAAAACACTTTTGGTGATGTGTTCGTGTGTGTATTAACAGAATCCGATGCGTTGGAGCGCATTTCAGGACTTCTGAATTTTTGGTAAATTTTGTATAGCTAGCATCGTCGTGTTGGAGCGTTTTGTCAGGTAATCCTCCAACTGCCATATCTGCCCTATTAGACCTATCCAGGACTTAAAAACACTTTTGGTGATGTGTTCGTGTGTGTATTAACAGAATCCGATGCGTTGGAGCGCATTTCAGGACATCTGAATTTTTGTCTACTTTTGTATAGCTAGCATCGTCGTGTTGGAGCGTTTTGTCAGGTAATCCTCCAACTGCCATATCTGCCCTATTAGACCTATCCAGGACTTAAAAACACTTTTGGTGATGTGTTCGTGTGTGTATTAACGGAATCCGATGCGTTGGAGCGCATTTCAGGACATCTGAATTTTTGGTAAATTTTGTATAGCTAGCATCGTCGTGTTGGAGCGTTTTGTCATGTAATCCTCCAACTGCCATATCTGCCCTATTAGACCTATCCAGGACTTAAAAACACTTTTGGTGATGTGTTCGTGTGTGTATTAACAGAATCCGATGCGTTGGAGCGCATTTCAGGACTTCTGAATTTTTGGTAAATTTTGTATAGCTAGCATCGTCGTGTTGGAGCGTTTTGTCAGGTAATCCTCCAACTGCCATATCTGCCCTATTAGACCTATCCAGGACTTAAAAACACTTTTGGTGATGTGTTCGTGTGTGTATTAACAGAATTCGATGCATTGGAGCGCATTTCAGGACATCTGAATTTTTGGTAAATTTTGTATAGCTAGCATCGTCGTGTTGGAGCGTTTTTTCATGTAATCCTCCAACTGCCATATCTGCCCTATTAGACCTATCCAGGACTTAAAAACACTTTTGGTGATGTGTTCGTGTGTGTATTAACAGAATCCGATGCGTTGGAGCGCATTTCAGGACATCTGAATTTTTGTCTACTTTTGTATAGCTAGCATCGTCGTGTTGGAGCGTTTTGTCAGGTAATCCTCCAACTGCCATATCTGCCCTATTAGACCTATCCAGGACTTAAAAACACTTTTGGTGATGTGTTCGTGTGTGTATTAACGGAATCCGATGCGTTGGAGCGCATTTCAGGACATCTGAATTTTTGGTAAATTTTGTATAGCTAGCATCGTCGTGTTGGAGCGTTTTGTCATGTAATCCTCCAACTGCCATATCTGCCCTATTAGACCTATCCAGGACTTAAAAACACTTTTGGTGATGTGTTCGTGTGTGTATTAACAGAATCCGATGCGTTGGAGCGCATTTCAGGACTTCTGAATTTTTGGTAAATTTTGTATAGCTAGCATCGTCGTGTTGGAGCGTTTTGTCAGGTAATCCTCCAACTGCCATATCTGCCCTATTAGACCTATCCAGGACTTAAAAACACTTTTGGTGATGTGTTCGTGTGTGTATTAACAGAATTCGATGCATTGGAGCGCATTTCAGGACATCTGAATTTTTGGTAAATTTTGTATAGCTAGCATCGTCGTGTTGGAGCGTTTTTTCATGTAATCCTCCAACTGCCATATCTGCCCTATTAGACCTATCCAGGACTTAAAAACACTTTTGGTGATGTGTTCGTGTGTGTATTAACAGAATCCGATGCGTTGGAGCGCATTTCAGGACATCTGAATTTTTGTCTACTTTTGTATAGCTAGCATCGTCGTGTTGGAGCGTTTTGTCAGGTAATCCTCCAACTGCCATATCTGCCCTATTAGACCTATCCAGGACTTAAAAACACTTTTGGTGATGTGTTCGTGTGTGTATTAACGGAATCCGATGCGTTGGAGCGCATTTCAGGACATCTGAATTTTTGGTAAATTTTGTATAGCTAGCATCGTCGTGTTGGAGCGTTTTGTCATGTAATCCTCCAACTGCCATATCTGCCCTATTAGACCTATCCAGGACTTAAAAACACTTTTGGTGATGTGTTCGTGTGTGTATTAACAGAATCCGATGCGTTGGAGCGCATTTCAGGACTTCTGAATTTTTGGTAAATTTTGTATAGCTAGCATCGTCGTGTTGGAGCGTTTTGTCAGGTAATCCTCCAACTGCCATATCTGCCCTATTAGACCTATCCAGGACTTAAAAACACTTTTGGTGATGTGTTCGTGTGTGTATTAACAGAATCCGATGCGTTGGAGCGCATTTCAGGACATCTGAATTTTTGTCTACTTTTGTATAGCTAGCATCGTCGTGTTGGAGCGTTTTGTCAGGTAATCCTCCAACTGCCATATCTGCCCTATTAGACCTATCCAGGACTTAAAAACACTTTTGGTGATGTGTTCGTGTGTGTATTAACGGAATCCGATGCGTTGGAGCGCATTTCAGGACATCTGAATTTTTGGTAAATTTTGTATAGCTAGCATCGTCGTGTTGGAGCGTTTTGTCATGTAATCCTCCAACTGCCATATCTGCCCTATTAGACCTATCCAGGACTTAAAAACACTTTTGGTGATGTGTTCGTGTGTGTATTAACAGAATCCGATGCGTTGGAGCGCATTTCAGAACATCTGAATTTTTGTCTACTTTTGTATAGCTAGCATCGTCGTGTTGGAGCGTTTTGTCATGTAATCCTCCAACTGCCATATCTGCCCTATTAGACCTATCCAGGACTTAAAAACACTTTTGGTGATGTGTTCGTGTGTGTATTAACAGAATCCGATGCGTTGGAGCGCATTTCAGGACATCTGAATTTTTGTCTACTTTTGTATAGCTAGCATCGTCGTGTTGGAGCGTTTTGTCATGTAATCCTCCAACTGCCATATCTGCCCTATTAGACCTATCCAGGACTTAAAAACACTTTTGGTGATGTGTTCGTGTGTGTATTAACAGAATCCGATGCGTTGGAGCGCATTTCAGGACATCTGAATTTTTGTCTACTTTTGTATAGCTAGCATCGTCGTGTTGGAGCGTTTTGTCATGTAATCCTCCAACTGCCATATCTGCCCTATTAGACCTATCCAGGACTTAAAAACACTTTTGGTGATGTGTTCGTGTGTGTATTAACAGAATCCGAAGCGTTGGAGCGCATTTCAGGACATCTGAATTTTTGTCTACTTTTGTATAGCTAGCATCGTCGTGTTGGAGCGTTTTGTCATGTAATCCTCCAACTGCCATATCTGCCCTATTAGACCTATCCAGGACTTAAAAACACTTTTGGTGATGTGTTCGTGTGTGTATTAACAGAATCCGAAGCGTTGGAGCGCATTTCAGGACATCTGAATTTTTGGTAAATTTTGTATAGCTAGCATCGTCGTGTTGGAGCGTTTTGTCAGGTAATCCTCCAACTGCCATATCTGCCCTATTAGACCTATCAAGGACTTAAAAACACTTTTGGTGATGTGTTCGTGTGTGTATTAACAGAATCCGAAGCGTTGGAGCGCATTTCAGGACATCTGAATTTTTGGTAAATTTTGTATAGCTAGCATCGTCGTGTTGGAGCGTTTTGTCAGGTAATCCTCCAACTGCCATATCTGCCCTATTAGACCTATCAAGGACTTAAAAACACTTTTGGTGATGTGTTCGTGTGTGTATTAACAGAATCCGATGCGTTGGAGCGCATTTCAGGACATCTGAATTTTTGTCTACTTTTGTATAGCTAGCATCGTCGTGTTGGAGCGTTTTGTCATGTAATCCTCCAACTGCCATATCTGCCCTATTAGACCTAGGACTTAAAAACACCTTTGGTGATGTGTTCGTGTGTGTATTAACAGAATCCGATGCGTTGGAGCGCATTTCAGGACATCTGAATTTTTGTCTACTTTTGTATAGCTAGCATCGTCGTGTTGGAGCGTTTTGTCATGTAATCCTCCAACTGCCATATCTGCCCTATTAGACCTATCCAGGACTTAAAAACACTTTTGGTGATGTGTTCGTGTGTGTTTTAACAGAATCCGATGCGTTGGAGCGCATTTCAGGACATCTGAATTTTTGTCTACTTTTGTATAGCTAGCATCGTCGTGTTGGAGCGTTTTGTCATGTAATCCTCCAACAGCCATATATGCCCTATTAGACCTATCCAGGACTTAAAAACACTTTTGGTGATGTGTTCGTGTGTGTATTAACAGAATCCGATGCGTTGGAGCGCATTTCAGGACATCTGAATTTTTGTCTACTTTTGTATAGCTAGCATCGTCGTGTTGGAGCGTTTTGTCATGTAATCCTCCAACTGCCATATCTGCCCTATTAGACCTATCCAGGACTTAAAAACACTTTTGGTGATGTGTTCGTGTGTGTATTAACAGAATCCGATGCGTTGGAGCGCATTTCAGGACATCTGAATTTTTGTCTACTTTTGTATAGCTAGCATCGTCGTGTTGGAGCGTTTTGTCATGTAATCCTCCAACTGCCATATCTGCCCTATTAGACCTATCCAGGACTTAAAAACACCTTTGGTGATGTGTTCGTGTGTGTATTAACAGAATCCGATGCGTTGGAGCGCATTTCAAGACATCTGAATTTTTGGCTACTTTTGTATAGCTAGCATCGTCGTGTTGAAGCGTTTTGTCAGGTAATCCTCCAACTGCGATATCGGCCCTATTAGACCTATCCAGGACTTAAAAACACTTTTGGTGATGTGTTCGTGTGTGTATTAACAGAATCCGATGCGTTGGAGCGCATTTCAGGACATCTGAATTTTTGGTAAATTTTGTATAGCTAGCATCGTCGTGTTGGAGCGTTTTGTCAGGTAATCCTCCAACTGCCATATCGGCCCTATTAGACCTATCCAGGACTTAAAAACACTTTTGGTGATGTGTTCGTGTGTGTATTAACAGAATCCGATGAGTTGGAGCGCATTTCAGGACATCTGAATTTTTGGTAAATTTTGTATAGCTAGCATCGTCGTGTTGGAGCGTTTTGTCAGGTAATCCTCCAACTGCCATATCTGCCCTATTAGACCTATCTAGGACTTAAAAACACCTTTGGTGATGTGTTCGTGTGTGTATTAACAGAATCCGATGCGTTGGAGCGCATTTCAAGACATCTGAATTTTTGGCTACTTTTGTATAGCTAGCATCGTCGTGTTGGAGCGTTTTGTCAGGTAATCCTCCAACTGCCATATCGGCCCTATTAGACCTATCCAGGACTTAAAAACACTTTTGGTGATGTGTTCGTGTGTGTATTAACAGAATCCGATGCGTTGGAGCGCATTTCAGGACATCTGAATTTTTGGTAAATTTTGTATAGCTAGCATCGTCGTGTTGGAGCGTTTTGTCAGGTAATCCTCCAACTGCCATATCGGCCCTATTAGACCTATCCAGGACTTAAAAACACTTTTGGTGATGTGTTCGTGTGTGTATTAACAGAATCCGATGAGTTGGAGCGCATTTCAGGACATCTGAATTTTTGGTAAATTTTGTATAGCTAGCATCGTCGTGTTGGAGCGTTTTGTCAGGTAATCCTCCAACTGCCATATCTGCCCTATTAGACCTATCTAGGACTTAAAAACACCTTTGGTGATGTGTTCGTGTGTGTATTAACAGAATCCGATGCGTTGGAGCGCATTTCAAGACATCTGAATTCTTGGCTACTTTTGTATAGCATCGTCGTGTTGGAGCGTTTTGTCAGGTAATCCTCCAACTGCCATATCGGCCCTATTAGACCTATCCAGGACTTAAAAACACTTTTGGTGATGTGTTCGTGTGTGTATTAACAGAATCCGATGCGTTGGAGCGCATTTCAGGACATCTGAATTTTTGGTAAATTTTGTATAGCTAGCATCGTCGTGTTGGAGCGTTTTGTCAGGTAATCCTCCAACTGCCATATCTGCCCTATTAGACCTAGCTAGGACTTAAAAACACTTTTGGTGATGTGTTCGTGTGTGTATTAACAGAATCCGATGCGTTGGAGCGCATTTCAGGACATCTGAATTTTTGGTAAATTTTGTATAGCTAGCATCGTCGTGTTGGAGCGTTTTGTCAGGTAATCCTCCAACTGCCATATCTGCCCTATTAGACCTAGCTAGGACTTAAAAACACCTTTGGTGATGTGTTCGTGTGTGTATTAACAGAATCCGATGCGTTGGAGCGCATTTCAAGACATCTGAATTTTTGGCTACTTTTGTATAGCTAGCATCGTCGTGTTGAAGCGTTTTGTCAGGTAATCCTCCAACTGCCATATCGGCCCTATTAGACCTATCCAGGACTTAAAAACACTTTTGGTGATGTTTTCGTGTGTGTATTAACAGAATCCGATGCGTTGGAGCGCATTTCAGGACATCTGAATTTTTGGTAAATTTTGTATAGCTAGCATCGTCGTGTTGGAGCGTTTTGTCAGGTAATCCTCCAACTGCCATATCTGCCCTATTAGACCTATCTAGGACTTAAAAACACCTTTGGTGATGTGTTCGTGTGTGTATTAACAGAATCCGATGCGTTGGAGCGCATTTCAAGACATCTGAATTCTTGGCTACTTTTGTATAGCATCGTCGTGTTGGAGCGTTTTGTCAGGTAATCCTCCAACTGCCATATCTGCCCTATTAGACCTATCTAGGACTTAAAAACACCTGTGGTGATGTGTTCGTGTGTGTATTAACAGAATCCGATGCGTTGGAGCGCATTTCAAGACATCTGAATTCTTGGCTACTTTTGTATAGCATCGTCGTGTTGGAGCGTTTTGTCAGGTAATCCTCCAACTGCCATATCGGCCCTATTAGACCTATCCAGGACTTAAAAACACTTTTGGTGATGTGTTCGTGTGTGTATTAACAGAATCCGATGCGTTGGAGCGCATTTCAGGACATCTGAATTTTTGGTAAATTTTGTATAGCTAGCATCGTCGTGTTGGAGCGTTTTGTCAGGTAATCCTCCAACTGCCATATCGGCCCTATTAGACCTATCCAGGACTTAAAAACACTTTTGGTGATGTGTTCGTGTGTGTATTAACAGAATCCGATGCGTTGGAGCGCATTTCAAGACATCTGAATTTTTGGCTACTTTTGTATAGCTAGCATCGTCGTGTTGGAGCGTTTTGTCAGGTAATCCTCCAACTGCCATATCGGCCCTATTAGACCTATCCAGGACTTAAAAACACTTTTGGTGATGTGTTCGTGTGTGTATTAACAGAATCCGATGCGTTGGAGCGCATTTCAGGACATCTGAATTTTTGGTAAATTTTGTATAGCTAGCATCGTCGTGTTGGAGCGTTTTGTCAGGTAATCCTCCAACTGCCATATCGGCCCTATTAGACCTATCCAGGACTTAAAAACACTTTTGGTGATGTGTTCGTGTGTGTATTAACAGAATCCGATGCGTTGGAGCGCATTTCAGGACATCTGAATTTTTGGTAAATTTTGTATAGCTAGCATCGTCGTGTTGGAGCGTTTTGTCAGGTAATCCTCCAACTGCCATATCTGCCCTATTAGACCTAGCTAGGACTTAAAAACACCTTTGGTGATGTGTTCGTGTGTGTATTAACAGAATCCGATGCGTTGGAGCGCATTTCAAGACATCTGAATTTTTGGCTACTTTTGTATAGCTAGCATCGTCGTGTTGAAGCGTTTTGTCAGGTAATCCTCCAACTGCCATATCGGCCCTATTAGACCTAGCTAGGACTTAAAAACACTTTTGGTGATGTGTTCGTGTGTGTATTAACAGAATCCGATGCGTTGGAGCGCATTTCAGGACATCTGAATTTTTGGTAAATTTTGTATAGCTAGCATCGTCGTGTTGGAGCGTTTTGTCAGGTAATCCTCCAACTGCCATATCGGCCCTATTAGACCTATCCAGGACTTAAAAACACTTTTGGTGATGTGTTCGTGTGTGTATTAACAGAATCCGATGCGTTGGAGCGCATTTCAAGACATCTGAATTTTTGGCTACTTTTGTATAGCTAGCATCGTCGTGTTGGAGCGTTTTGTCAGGTAATCCTCCAACTGCCATATCGGCCCTATTAGACCTATCCAGGACTTAAAAACACTTTTGGTGATGTGTTCGTGTGTGTATTAACAGAATCCGATGCGTTGGAGCGCATTTCAGGACATCTGAATTTTTGGCTACTTTTGTATAGCTAGCATCGTTTGTATAGCTAGCATCGTGTTGGAGCGTTTTGTCAGGTAATCCTCCAACTGCCATATCGGCCCTATTAGACCTATCCAGGACTTAAAAACACTTTTGGTGATGTGTTCGTGTGTGTATTAACAGAATCCGATGCGTTGGAGCGCATTTCAGGACATCTGAATTTTTGGTAAATTTTGTATAGCTAGCATCGTCGTGTTGGAGCGTTTTGTCAGGTAATCCTCCAACTGCCATATCGGCCCAATTAGACCTATCCAGGACTTAAAAACACTTTTGGTGATGTGTTCGTGTGTGTATTAACAGAATCCGATGCGTTGGAGCGCATTTCAGGACATCTGAATTTTTGGTAAATTTTGTATAGCTAGCATCGTCGTGTTGGAGCGTTTTGTCAGGTAATCCTCCAACTGCCATATCTGCCCTATTAGACCTAGCTAGGACTTAAAAACACCTTTGGTGATGTGTTCGTGTGTGTATTAACAGAATCCGATGCGTTGGAGCGCATTTCAAGACATCTGAATTTTTGGCTACTTTTGTATAGCTAGCATCGTCGTGTTGAAGCGTTTTGTCAGGTAATCCTCCAACTGCCATATCGGCCCTATTAGACCTAGCTAGGACTTAAAAACACTTTTGGTGATGTGTTCGTGTGTGTATTAACAGAATCCGATGCGTTGGAGCGCATTTCAGGACATCTGAATTTTTGGTAAATTTTGTATAGCTAGCATCGTCGTGTTGGAGCGTTTTGTCAGGTAATCCTCCAACTGCCATATCGGCCCTATTAGACCTATCCAGGACTTAAAAACACTTTTGGTGATGTGTTCGTGTGTGTATTAACAGAATCCGATGCGTTGGAGCGCATTTCAAGACATCTGAGTTTTTGGCTACTTTTGTATAGCTAGCATCGTCGTGTTGGAGCGTTTTGTCAGGTAATCCTCCAACTGCCATATCGGCCCTATTAGACCTATCCAGGACTTAAAAACACTTTTGGTGATGTGTTCGTGTGTGTATTAACAGAATCCGATGCGTTGGAGCGCATTTCAGGACATCTGAATTTTTGGCTACTTTTGTATAGCTAGCATCGTTTGTATAGCTAGCATCGTGTTGGAGCGTTTTGTCAGGTAATCCTCCAACTGCCATATCGGCCCTATTAGACCTATCCAGGACTTAAAAACACTTTTGGTGATGTGTTCGTGTGTGTATTAACAGAATCCGATGCGTTGGAGCGCATTTCAGGACATCTGAATTTTTGGTAAATTTTGTATAGCTAGCATCGTCGTGTTGGAGCGTTTTGTCAGGTAATCCTCCAACTGCCATATCGGCCCTATTAGACCTATCCAGGACTTAAAAACACTTTTGGTGATGTGTTCGTGTGTGTATTAACAGAATCCGATGCGTTGGAGCGCATTTCAGGACATCTGAATTTTTGGTAAATTTTGTATAGCTAGCATCGTCGTGTTGGAGCGTTTTGTCAGGTAATCCTCCAACTGCCATATCTGCCCTATTAGACCTAGCTAGGACTTAAAAACACCTTTGGTGATGTGTTCGTGTGTGTATTAACAGAATCCGATGCGTTGGAGCGCATTTCAAGACATCTGAATTTTTGGCTACTTTTGTATAGCATCGTCGTGTTGGAGCGTTTTGTCAGGTAATCCTCCAACTGCCATATCGGCCCTATTAGACCTATCCAGGACTTAAAAACACTTTTGGTGATGTGTTCGTGTGTGTATTAACAGAATCCGATGCGTTGGAGCGCATTTCAGGACATCTGAATTTTTGGTAAATTTTGTATAGCTAGCATCGTCGTGTTGGAGCGTTTTGTCAGGTAATCCTCCAACTGCCATATCGGCCCTATTAGACCTATCCAGGACTTAAAAACACTTTTGGTGATGTGTTCGTGTGTGTATTAACAGAATCGGATGCGTTGGAGCGCATTTCAGGACATCTGAATTTTTGGTAAATTTTGTATAGCTAGCATCGTCGTGTTGGAGCGTTTTGTCAGGTAATCCTCCAACTGCCATATCTGCCCTATTAGACCTATCTAGGACTTAAAAACACCTTTGGTGATGTGTTCGTGTGTGTATTAACAGAATCCGATGCGTTGGAGCGCATTTCAGGACATCTGAATTTTTGGTAAATTTGGATAGCTAGCATCGTCGTGTTGGAGCGTTTTGTCAGGTAATCCTCCAACTGCCATATCGGCCCTATTAGACCTATCCAGGACTTAAAAACACTTTTGGTGATGTGTTCGTGTGTGTATTAACAGAATCCGATGCGTTGGAGCGCATTTCAAGACATCTGAATTCTTGGCTACTTTTGTATAGCATCGTCGTGTTGGAGCGTTTTGTCAGGTAATCCTCCAACTGCCATATCTGCCCTATTAGACCTATCTAGGACTTAAAAACACCTGTGGTGATGTGTTCGTGTGTGTATTAACAGAATCCGATGCGTTGGAGCGCATTTCAAGACATCTGAATTCTTGGCTACTTTTGTATAGCATCGTCGTGTTGGAGCGTTTTGTCAGGTAATCCTCCAACTGCCATATCTGCCCTATTAGACCTATCTAGGACTTAAAAACACCTTTGGTGATGTGTTCGTGTGTGTATTAACAGAAACCGATGCGTTGGAGCGCATTTCAGGACATCTGAATTTTTGGCTACTTTTGTATAGCTAGCATCGTCGTGTTGGAGCGTTTTGTCAGGTAATCCTCCAACTGCCATATCTGCCCTATTAGACATATCCAGGACTTAAAAACACTTTTGGTGATGTGTTCGTGTGTGTATTAACAGAATCCGATGCGTTGGAGCGCATTTCAGGACATCTGAATTTTTGGTAAATTTTGAATAGCTAGCATCGTCGTGTTGGAGCGTTTTGTCATGTAATCCTCCAACTGCCATATCGGCCCTATTAGACATATCCAGGACTTAAAAACACTTTTGGTGATGTGTTCGTGTGTGTATTAACAGAATCTGATGCGTTGGAGCGCATTTCAGGACATCTGAATTTTTGGTAAATTTTGAATAGCTAGCATCGTCGTGTTGGAGCGTTTTGTCAGGTAATCCTCCAACTGCCATATCGGCCCTATTAGACATATCCAGGACTTAAAAACACTTTTGGTGATGTGTTCGTGTGTGTATTAACAGAATCCGATGCGTTGGAGCGCATTTCAGGACATCTGAATTTTTGGTAAATTTTGAATAGCTAGCATCGTCGTGTTGGAGCGTTTTGTCATGTAATCCTCCAACTGCCATATCTGCCCTATTAGACCTATCTAGGACTTAAAAACACCTTTGGTGATGTGTTCGTGTGTGTATTAACAGAATCCGATGCGTTGGAGCGCATTTCAGGACATCTGAATTTTTGGTAAATTTTGAATAGCTAGCATCGTCGTGTTGGAGCGTTTTGTCAGGTAATCCTCCAACTGCCATATCTGCCCTATTAGACCTATCTAGACCAACCACTTTTGGTGATGTGTTCGTGTGTGTATTAACAGAGTCCGATGCGTTGGAGCGCATTTCAGGACATCTGAATTTTTGTCTACTTTTGTATAGCTAGCATCGTCGTGTTGGAGCGTTTTGTCAGGTAATCCTCCAACTGCCATATCTGCCCTATTAGACCTATCTAGGACTTAAAACCACCTTTGGTGATGTGCTCGTGTGTGTATTAACAGAATCCGATGCGTTGGAGCGCATTTCAGGACATCTGAATTTTTGGCTACTTTTGTATAGCTAGTATCGTCGTGTTGGACCGTTTTGTCAGTTAATCCTCCAACTGCCATATCTGCCCTATTAGACCTATCCAGGACTTAAAAACACTTTTGGTGATGTGTTCGTGTGTGTATTAACAGAATCCGATGCGTTGGAGCGCATTTCAGGACATCTGAATTTTTGTCTACTTTTGGGTAGCTAGCATCGTCGTGTTGGAGCTTTTTGTCAGGTAATCCTCCAACTGCCATATCTGCCCTATTAGACCTATCTAGGACTTAAAACCACCTTTGGTGATGTGCTCGTGTGTGAATTAACAGAATCCGATGCGTTGGAGCGCATTTCAGGACATCTGAATTTTTGTCTACTTTTGTATAGCTAGCATCGTCGTGTTGGAGCGTTTTGTCAGGTAATCCTCCAACTGCCATATCTGCCCTATTAGACCTATCTAGGACTTAAAACCACCTTTGGTGATGTGCTCGTGTGTGTATTAACAGAATCCGATGCGTTGGAGCGCATTTCAGGACATCTGAATTTTTGGCTACTTTTGTATAGCTAGTATCGTCGTGTTGGACCGTTTTGTCAGTTAATCCTCCAACTGCCATATCTGCCCTATTAGACCTATCTAGACCAACCACTTTTGGTGATGTGTTCGTGTGTGTATTAACAGAATCCGATGCGTTGGAGCGCATTTCAGGACATCTGAATTTTTGGCTACTTTTGTATAGCTAGCATCGTCGTGTTGGAGCGTTTTGTCAGGTAATCCTCCAACTGCCATATCGGCCCTATTAGACATATCCAGGACTTAAAAACACTTTTGGTGATGTGTTCGTGTGTGTATTAACAGAATCCGATGCGTTGGAGCGCATTTCAGGACATCTGAATTTTTGTCTACTTTTGTGTAGCTAGCATCGTCGTGTTGGAGCTTTTTGTCAGGTAATCCTCCAACTGCCATATCTGCCCTATTAGACCTATCTAGACCAACCACTTTTGGTGATGTGTTCGTGTGTGTATTAACAGAATCCGATGCGTTGGAGCGCATTTCAGGACATCTGAATTTTTGGCTACTTTTGTATAGCTAGCATCGTCGTGTTGGAGCGTTTTGTCAGGTAATCCTCCAACTGCCATATCGGCCCTATTAGACATATCCAGGACTTAAAAACACTTTTGGTGATGTGTTCGTGTGTGTATTAACAGAATCCGATGCGTTGGAGCGCATTTCAGGACATCTGAATTTTTGTCTACTTTTGTATAGCTAGCATCGTCGTGTTGGAGCGTTTTGTCAGGTAATCCTCCAACTGCCATATCGGCCCTATTAGACCTATCCAGGACTTAAAAACACTTTTGGTGATGTGTTCGTGTGTGTATTAACAGAATCCGATGCGTTGGAGCGCATTTCAGGACATCTGAATTTTTGTCTACTTTTGTATAGCTAGCATCGTCGTGTTGGAGCGTTTTGTCGGGTAATCCTCCAACTGCCGTATCTGCCCTATTAGACCTATCTAGGACTTAAAACCACCTTTGGTGATGTGCTCGTGTGTGAATTAACAGAATCCGATGCGTTGGAGCGCATTTCAGGACATCTGAATTTTTGTCTACTTTTGTGTAGCTAGCATCGTCGTGTTGGAGCTTTTTGTCAGGTAATCCTCCAACTGCCATATCTGCCCTATTAGACCTATCTAGGACTTAAAACCACCTTTGGTGATGTGCTCGTGTGTGAATTAACAGAATCCGATGCGTTGGAGCGCATTTCAGGACATCTGAATTTTTGTCTACTTTTGTATAGCTAGCATCGTCGTGTTGGAGCGTTTTGTCAGGTAATCCTCCAACTGCCATATCGGCCCTATTAGACCTATCCAGGACTTAAAAACACTTTTGGTGATGTGTTCGTGTGTGTATTAACAGAATCCGATGCGTTGGAGCGCATTTCAGGACATCTGAATTTTTGTCTACTTTTGTATAGCTAGCATCGTCGTGTTGGAGCGTTTTGTCAGGTAATCCTCCAACTGCCATATCTGCCCTATTAGACCTATCCAGGACTTAAAAACACTTTTGGTGATGTGTTCGTGTGTGTATTAACAGAATCCGATGCGTTGGAGCGCATTTCAGGACATCTGAATTTTTGTCTACTTTTGTATAGCTAGCATCGTTGTGTTGGAGCGTTTTGTCAGGTAATCCTCCAACTGCCATATCTGCCCTATTAGACCTACCCAGGACTTAAAAACACCTTTGGTGATGTGTTCGTGTGTGTATTAACAGAATCCGATGCGTTGGAGCGCATTCCAGGACATCTGAATTTTTGTCTACTTTTGTATAGCTAGCATCGTTGTGTTGGAGCGTTTTGTCAGGTAATCCTCCAACTGCCATATCTGCCCTATTAGACCTACCCAGGACTTAAAAACACCTTTGGTGATGTGTTCGTGTGTGTATTAACAGAATCCGATGCGTTGGAGCGCATTCCAGGACATCTGAATTTTTGTCTACTTTTGTATAGCTAGCATCGTCGTGTTGGAGCGTTTTGTCAGGTAATCCTCCAACTGCCATATCGGCCCTATTAGACCTATCCAGGACTTAAAAACACCTTTGGTGATGTGTTCGTGTGTGTATTAACAGAATCCGATGCGTTGGAGCGCATTCCAGGACATCTGAATTTTTGGCTACTTTTGTATAGCTAGCATCGTCGTGTTGGAGCGTTTTGTCAGGTAATCCTCCAACTGCCATATCGGCCCTATTAGACCTATCCAGGACTTAAAAACACCTTTGGTGATGTGTTCGTGTGTGTATTAACAGAATCCGATGCGTTGGAGCGCATTCCAGGACATCTGAATTTTTGGCTAGCATCGTCGTGTTGGAGCGTTTTGTCAGGTAATCCTCCAACTGCCATATCGGCCCTATTAGACATATCCAGGACTTAAAAACACTTTTGGTGATGTGTTCGTGTGTGTATTAACAGAATCCGATGCGTTGGAGCGCATTTCAGGACATCTGAATTTTTGGTAAATTTTGTATAGCTAGCATCGTCGTGTTGGAGCGTTTTGTCAGGTAATCCTCCAACTGCCATATCTGCCCTATTAGACCTATCCAGGACTTAAAAACACTTTTGGTGATGTGTTCGTGTGTGTATTAACAGAATCCGATGCGTTGGAGCGCATTCCAGGACATCTGAATTTTTGGCTAGCATCGTCGTGTTGGAGCGTTTTGTCAGGTAATCCTCCAACTGCCATATCTGCCCTATTAGACCTATCCAGGACTTAAAAACACCTTTGGTGATGTGTTCGTGTGTGTATTAACAGAATCCGATGCGTTGGAGGGCATTTCAGGACATCTGAATTTTTGTCTACTTTTGTATAGCTAGCATCGTCGTGTTGGAGCGTTTTGTCAGGTAATCCTCCAACTGCCATATCGGCCCTATTAGACCTATCCAGGACTTAAAAACACCTTTGGTGATGTGTTCGTGTGTGTATTAACAGAATCCGATGCGTTGGAGCGCATTCCAGGACATCTGAATTTTTGGCTACTTTTGTATAGCTAGCATCGTCGTGTTGGAGCGTTTTGTCAGGTAATCCTCCAACTGCCATATCGGCCCTATTAGACCTATCCAGGACTTAAAAACACCTTTGGTGATGTGTTCGTGTGTGTATTAACAGAATCCGATGCGTTGGAGCGCATTCCAGGACATCTGAATTTTTGGCTAGCATCGTCGTGTTGGAGCGTTTTGTCAGGTAATCCTCCAACTGCCATATCTGCCCTATTAGACCTATCCAGGACTTAAAAACACCTTTGGTGATGTGTTCGTGTGTGTATTAACAGAATCCGATGCGTTGGAGGGCATTTCAGGACATCTGAATTTTTGTCTACTTTTGTATAGCTAGCATCGTCGTGTTGGAGCGTTTTGTCAGGTAATCCTCCAACTGCCATATCGGCCCTATTAGACATATCCAGGACTTAAAAACACTTTTGGTGATGTGTTCGTGTGTGTATTAACAGAATCCGATGCGTTGGAGCGCATTTCAGGACATCTGAATTTTTGGTAAATTTTGTATAGCTAGCATCGTCGTGTTGGAGCGTTTTGTCAGGTAATCCTCCAACTGCCATATCTGCCCTATTAGACCTATCTAGGACTTAAAACCACCTTTGGTGATGTGCTTGTGTGTGAATTAACAGAATCCGATGCGTTGGAGCGCATTTCAGGACATCTGAATTTTTGGCTACTTTTGTATAGCTAGTATCGTCGTGTTGGACCGTTTTGTCAGTTAATCCTCCAACTGCCATATCTGCCCTATTAGACCTATCCAGGACTTAAAAACACTTTTGGTGATGTGTTCGTGTGTGTATTAACAGAATCCGATGCGTTGGAGCGCATTTCAGGACATCTGAATTTTTGGTAAATTTTGTATAGCTAGCATCGTCGTGTTGGAGCGTTTTGTCAGGTAATCCTCCAACTGCCATATCTGCCCTATTAGACCTATCCAGGACTTAAAAACACTTTTGGTGATGTGTTCGTGTGTGTATTAACAGAATCCGATGCGTTGGAGCGCATTCCAGGACATCTGAATTTTTGGCTAGCATCGTCGTGTTGGAGCGTTTTGTCAGGTAATCCTCCAACTGCCATATCTGCCTTATTAGACATATCCAGGACTTAAAAACACTTTTGGTGATGTGTTCGTGTGTGTATTAACAGAATCCGATGCGTTGGAGCGCATTTCAGGACATCTGAATTTTTGGTAAATTTTGTATAGCTAGCATCGTCGTGTTGGAGCGTTTTGTCAGGTAATCCTCCAACTGCCATATCTGCCCTATTAGACCTATCCAGGACTTAAAAACACTTTTGGTGATGTGTTCGTGTGTGTATTAACAGAATCCGATGCGTTGGAGCGCATTCCAGGACATCTGAATTTTTGGATAGCATCGTCGTGTTGGAGCGTTTTGTCAGGTAATCCTCCAACTGCCATATCTGCCCTATTAGACCTATCTAGGACTTAAAACCACCTTTGGTGATGTGCTCGTGTGTGTATTAACAGAATCCGTTGCGTTGGAGCGCATTTCAGGACATCTGAATTTTTGGTAAATTTTGTATAGCTAGCATCGTCGTGTTGGAGCGTTTTGTCAGGTAATCCTCCAACTGCCATATCTGCCCTATTAGACCTATCTAGGACTTAAAACCACCTTTGGTGATGTGCTCGTGTGTGTATTAACAGAATCCGTTGCGTTGGAGCGCATTTCAGGACATCTGAATTTTTGGTAAATTTTGAATAGCTAGCATCGTCGTGTTGGAGCGTTTTGTCAGGTAATCCTCCAACTGCCATATCTGCCCTATTAGACCTATCTAGGACTTAAAACCACCTTTGGTGATGTGCTCGTGTGTGTATTAACAGAATCCGTTGCGTTGGAGCGCATTTCAGGACATCTGAATTTTTGGTAAATTTTGAATAGCTAGCATCGTCGTGTTGGAGCGTTTTGTCAGGTAATCCTCCAACTGCCATATCGGCCCTATTAGACATATCCAGGACTTAAAAACACTTTTGGTGATGTGTTCGTGTGTGTATTAACAGAATCCGTTGCGTTGGAGCGCATTTCAGGACATCTGAATTTTTGGTAAATTTTGTATAGCTAGCATCGTCGTGTTGGAGCGTTTTGTCAGGTAATCCTCCAACTGCCATATCTGCCCTATTAGACCTATCCAGGACTTAAAAACACTTTTGGTGATGTGGTCGTGTGTGTATTAACAGAATCCGATGCGTTGGAGCGCATTTCAGGACATCTGAATTTTTGTCTACTTTTGTATAGCTAGCATCGTCGTGTTGGAGCGTTTTGTCAGGTAATCCTCCAACTGCCATATCTGCCCTATTAGACCTATCCAGGACTTAAAAACACTTTTGGTGATGTGTTCGTGTGTGTATTAACAGAATCCGATGCGTTGGAGCGCATTTCAGGACATCTGAATTTTTGGCGTGTGTGTATTAACAGAATCCGATGCGTTGGAGCGCATTTCAGGACATCTGAATTTTTGTCTACTTTTGTATAGCTAGCATCGTCGTGTTGGAGCGTTTTGTCAGGTAATCCTCCAACTGCCATATCTGCCCTATTAGACCTATCTAGGACTTAAAACCACCTTTGGTGATGTGCTCGTGTGTGAATTAACAGAATCCGATGCGTTGGAGCGCATTTCAGGACATCTGAATTTTTGGCTACTTTTGTATAGCTAGTATCGTCGTGTTGGACCGTTTTGTCAGTTAATCCTCCAACTGCCATATCTGCCCTATTAGACCTATCCAGGACTTAAAAACACTTTTGGTGATGTGGTCGTGTGTGTATTAACAGAATCCGATGCGTTGGAGCGCATTTCAGGACATCTGAATTTTTGGTAAATTTTGTATAGCTAGCATCGTCGTGTTGGAGCGTTTTGTCAGGTAATCCTCCAACTGCCATATCTGCCCTATTAGACCTATCCAGGACTTAAAAACACTTTTGGTGATGTGTTCGTGTGTGTATTAACAGAATCCGATGCGTTGGAGCGCATTTCAGGACATCTGAATTTTTGGCGTGTGTGTATTAACAGAATCCGATGCGTTGGAGCGCATTTCAGGACATCTGAATTTTTGTCTACTTTTGTATAGCTAGCATCGTCGTGTTGGAGCGTTTTGTCAGGTAATCCTCCAACTGCCATATCTGCCCTATTAGACCTATCTAGGACTTAAAACCACCTTTGGTGATGTGCTCGTGTGTGAATTAACAGAATCCGATGCGTTGGAGCGCATTTCAGGACATCTGAATTTTTGGCTACTTTTGTATAGCTAGTATCGTCGTGTTGGACCGTTTTGTCAGTTAATCCTCCAACTGCCATATCTGCCCTATTAGACCTATCCAGGACTTAAAAACACTTTTGGTGATGTGTTCGTGTGTGTATTAACAGAATCCGATGCGTTGGAGCGCATTTCAGGACATCTGAATTTTTGGTAAATTTTGTATAGCTAGCATCGTCGTGTTGGAGCGTTTTGTCAGGTAATCCTCCAACTGCCATATCTGCCCTATTAGACCTATCTAGGACTTAAAACCACCTTTGGTGATGTGCTCGTGTGTGAATTAACAGAATCCGATGCGTTGGAGCGCATTTCAGGACATCTGAATTTTTGGCTACTTTTGTATAGCTAGTATCGTCGTGTTGGACCGTTTTGTCAGTTAATCCTCCAACTGCCATATCTGCCCTATTAGACCTATCCAGGACTTAAAAACACTTTTGGTGATGTGTTCGTGTGTGTATTAACAGAATCCGATGCGTTGGAGCGCATTTCAGGACATCTGAATTTTTGGCGTGTGTGTATTAACAGAATCCGATGCGTTGGAGCGCATTTCAGGACATCTGAATTTTTGTCTACTTTTGTATAGCTAGCATCGTCGTGTTGGAGCGTTTTGTCAGGTAATCCTCCAACTGCCATATCTGCCCTATTAGACCTATCTAGGACTTAAAAACACCTTTGGTGATGTGTTCGTGTGTGTATTAACAGAATCCGATGCGTTGGAGCGCATTTCAGGACATCTGAATTTTTGGTAAATTTTGTATAGCTAGCATCGTCGTGTTGGAGCGTTTTGTCAGGTAATCCTCCAACTGCCATATCTGCCCTATTAGACCTATCTAGGACTTAAAAACACCTTTGGTGATGTGTTCGTGTGTGTATTAACAGAATCCGATGCGTTGGAGCGCATTTCAGGACATCTGAATTTTTGGTAAATTTTGTATAGCTAGCATCGTCGTGTTGGAGCGTTTTGTCAGGTAATCCTCCAACTGCCATATCTGCCCTATTAGACCTATCCAGGACTTAAAAACACTTTTGGTGATGTGTTCGTGTGTGTATTAACAGAATCCGATGCGTTGGAGCGCATTTCAGGACATCTGAATTTTTGGTAAATTTTGTATAGCTAGCATCGTCGTGTTGGAGCGTTTTGTCAGGTAATCCTCCAACTGCCATATCTGCCCTATTAGACCTATCCAGGACTTAAAAACACTTTTGGTGATGTGTTCGTGTGTGTATTAACAGAATCCGATGCGTTGGAGCGCATTTCAGGACATCTGAATTTTTGGTAAATTTTGTATAGCTAGCATCGTCGTGTTGGAGCGTTTTGTCAGGTAATCCTCCAACTGCCATATCTGCCCTATTAGACCTATCTAGGACTTAAAAACACCTTTGGTGATGTGTTCGTGTGTGTATTAACAGAATCCGATGCGTTGGAGCGCATTTCAGGACATCTGAATTTTTGGTAAATTTTGTATAGCTAGCATCGTCGTGTTGGAGCGTTTTGTCAGGTAATCCTCCAACTGCCATATCTGCCCTATTAGACCTATCCAGGACTTAAAAACACTTTTGGTGATGTGTTCGTGTGTGTATTAACAGAATCCGATGCGTTGGAGCGCATTTCAGGACATCTGAATTTTTGGTAAATTTTGTATAGCTAGCATCGTCGTGTTGGAGCGTTTTGTCAGGTAATCCTCCAACTGCCATATCTGCCCTATTAGACCTATCCAGGACTTAAAAACACTTTTGGTGATGTGTTCGTGTGTGTATTAACAGAATCCGATGCGTTGGAGCGCATTTCAGGACATCTGAATTTTTGTCTACTTTTGTATAGCTAGTATCGTCGTGTTGGACCGTTTTGTCAGTTAATCCTCCAACTGCCATATCTGCCCTATTAGACCTATCCAGGACTTAAAAACACTTTTGGTGATGTGGTCGTGTGTGTATTAACAGAATCCGATGCGTTGGAGCGCATTTCAGGACATCTGAATTTTTGGTAAATTTTGTATAGCTAGCATCGTCGTGTTGGAGCGTTTTGTCAGGTAATCCTCCAACTGCCATATCTGCCCTATTAGACCTATCCAGGACTTAAAAACACTTTTGGTGATGTGTTCGTGTGTGTATTAACAGAATCCGATGCATTGGAGCGCATTTCAGGACATCTGAATTTTTGTCTACTTTTGTATAGCTAGCATCGTCGTGTTGGAGCGTTTTGTCAGGTAATCCTCCAACTGCCATATCTGCCCTATTAGACCTATCTAGGACTTAAAAACACTTTTGGTGATGTGTTCGTGTGTGTATTAACAGAATCCGATGCGTTGGAGCGCATTTCAGGACATCTGAATTTTTGGTAAATTTTGTATAGCTAGCATCGTCGTGTTGGAGCGTTTTGTCAGGTAATCCTCCAACTGCCATATCGGCCCTATTAGACCTATCCAGGACTTAAAAACACCTTTGGTGATGTGTTCGTGTGTGTATTAACAGAATCCGATGCGTTGGAGCGCATTTCAGGACATCTGAATTTTTGGCGTGTGTGTATTAACAGAATCCGATGCGTTGGAGCGCATTTCAGGACATCTGAATTTTTGGCTACTTTTGTATAGCTAGCATCGTCGTGTTGGAGCGTTTTGTCAGGTAATCCTCCAACTGCCATATCTGCCCTATTAGACCTATCTAGGACTTAAAAACACCTTTGGTGATGTGTTCGTGTGTGTATTAATAGAATCCGATGCGTTGGAGCGCATTTCAGGACATCTGAATTTTTGGCTACTTTTGTATAGCTAGCATCGTCGTGTTGGAGCGTTTTGTCACGTAATCCTCCAACTGCCATATCGGCCCTATTAGACCTATCTAGGACTTAAAAACACCTTTGGTGATGTGTTCGTGTGTGTATTAACAGAATCCGATGCGTTGGAGCGCATTTCAGGACATCTGAATTTTTGGCGTGTGTGTATTAACAGAATCCGATGCGTTGGAGCGCATTTCAGGACATCTGAATTTTTGGCTAATTTTGTATAGCTAGCATCGTCGTGTTGGAGCGTTTTGTCATGTAATCCTCCAACTGCCATATCTGCCCTATTAGACCTATCTAGGACTTAAAAACACCTTTGGTGATGTGTTCGTGTGTGTATTAACATAATCCGATGCGTTGGAGCGCATTTCAGGAAATGTCTAGCTAGCATCGTCGTGTTGGAGCGTTTTGTCAGGTAATCCTCCAACTGCCATATCTGCCCTATTAGACCTATCTAGGACTTAAAAACACCTTTGGTGATGTGTTCGTGTGTGTATTAACAGATTCCGATGCGTTGGAGCGCAATTCAGGACATTTGAATTTTTGGCTACTTTTGTATAGCTAGCATCGTCGTGTTGGAGCGTTTTGTCAGGTAATCCTCCAACTGCCATATCTGCCCTATTAGACCTATCTAGGACTTAAAACCACCTTTGGTGATGTGTTCGTGTGTGTATTAACAGAATCCGATGCGTTGTAGCGCATTTCAGGACATCTGAATTTTTGGTAAATTTTGTATAGCTAGCATCGTCGTGTTGGAGCGTTTTGTCATGTAATCCTCCAAATGCCATATCTGCCCTATTAGACCTATCTAGGACTTAAAAACACCTTTGGTGATGTGTTCGTGTGTGTATTAACAGATTCCGATGCGTTGGAGCGCAATTCAGGACATTTGAATTTTTGGCTACTTTTGTATAGCTAGCATCGTCGTGTTGGAGCGTTTTGTCAGGTAATCCTCCAACTGCCATATCTGCCCTATTAGACCTATCTAGGACTTAAAACCACCTTTGGTGATGTGTTCGTGTGTGTATTAACAGAATCCGATGCGTTGTAGCGCATTTCAGGACATCTGAATTTTTGGTAAATTTTGTATAGCTAGCATCGTCGTGTTGGAGCGTTTTGTCATGTAATCCTCCAAATGCCATATCGGCCCTATTAGACCTATCCAGGACTTAAAAACACCTTTGGTGATGTGTTCGTGTGTGTATTAACAGAATCCGATGCTTTGGAGCGCATTTCAGGACATCTGAATTTTTGGCTACTTTTGTATAGCTAGCACCGTCGTGTTGGAGCGTTTTGTCAGGTAATCCTCCAACTGCCATATCTGCCCTATTAGACCTATCCAGGACTTAAAAACACTTTTGGTGATGTGTTCGTGTGTGTATTAACAGAATCCGATGCGTTGGAGCGCATTTCAGGACATCTGAATTTTTGGCTACTTTTGTATAGCTAGCATCGTCGTGTTGGAGCGTTTTGTCATGTAATCCTCCAACTGCCATATCGGCCCTATTAGACCTATCCAGGACTTAAAAACACTTTTGGTGATGTGTTCGTGTGTGTATTAACAGAATCCGATGCGTTGGAGCGCATTTCAGGACATCTGAATTTTTGTCTACTTTTGTATAGCTAGCATCGTCGTGTTGGAGCGTTTTGTCATGTAATCCTCCAACTGCCATATCTGCCCTATTAGACCTATCCAGGACTTAAAAACACCTTTGGTGATGTGTTCGTGTGTGTATTAACAGAATCCGATCCGTTGGAGCGCATTTCGGGACATCTGAATTTTTAGCTACTTTTGTATCATCGTCGTGTTGGAGCGTTTTGTCAGGTAATCCTCCAACTGCCATATCTGCCCTATTAGACCTATCCAGGACTTAAAAACACCTTTGGTGATGTGTTCGTGTGTGTATTAACAGAATCCGATGCGTTGGAGCGCATTTCGGGACATCTGAATTTTTAGCTACTTTTGTATCATCGTCGTGTTGGAGCGTTTTGTCAGGTAATCCTCCAACTGCCATATCTGCCCTATTAGACCTATCCAGGACTTAAAAACACTTTTGGTGATGTGTTCGTGTGTGTATTAACAGAATCCGATGCGTTGGAGCGCATTTCAGGACATCTGAATTTTTGGTAAATTTTGTATATCGTCGTGTTGGAGCGTTTTGTCATGTAATCCTCCAACTGCCATATCGGCCCTATTAGACCTATCCAGGACTTAAAAACACTTTTGGTGATGTGTTCGTGTGTGTATTAACAGAATCCGATGCGTTGGAGCGCATTTCAGGACATCTGAATTTTTGTCTACTTTTGTATAGCTAGCATCGTCGTGTTGGAGCGTTTTGTCATGTAATCCTCCAACTGCCATATCTGCCCTATTAGACCTATCCAGGACTTAAAAACACTTTTGGTGATGTGTTCGTGTGTGTATTAACAGAATCCGATGCGTTGGAGCGCATTTCAGGACATCTGAATTTTTGGTAAATTTTGTATATCGTCGTGTTGGAGCGTTTTGTCATGTAATCCTCCAACTGCCATATCGGCCCTATTAGACCTATCCAGGACTTAAAAACACTTTTGGTGATGTGTTCGTGTGTGTATTAACAGAATCCGATGCGTTGGAGCGCATTTCAGGACATCTGAATTTTTGTCTACTTTTGTATAGCTAGCATCGTCGTGTTGGAGCGTTTTGTCATGTAATCCTCCAACTGCCATATCTGCCCTATTAGACCTATCCAGGACTTAAAAACACTTTTGGTGATGTGTTCGTGTGTGTATTAACAGAATCCGATGCGTTGGAGCGCATTTCAGGACATCTGAATTTTTGTCTACTTTTGTATAGCTAGCATCGTCGTGTTGGAGCGTTTTTTCAGGTAATCCTCCAACTGCCATATCTGCCCTATTAGACCTATCCAGGACTTAAAAACACTTTTGGTGATGTGTTCGTGTGTGTATTAACAGAATCCGATGCGTTGGAGCGCATTTCAGGACATCTGAATTTTTGGTAAATTTTGTATAGCTAGCATCGTCGTGTTGGAGCATTTTGTCATGTAATCCTCCAACTGCCATATCTGCCCTATTAGACCTATCCAGGACTTAAAAACACTTTTGGTGATGTGTTCGTGTTTGTATTAACAGAATCCGATGCGTTAGAGCGCATTTCAGGTCATATGAATTTTTGTCTACTTTTGTATAGCTAGCATCGTCGTGTTGGAGCGTTTTGTCATGTAATCCTCCAACTGCCATATCTGCCCTATTAGACCTATCTAGGACTTAAAAACACTTTTGGTGATGTGTTCGTGTGTGTATTAACAGAATCCGATGCGTTGGAGCGCATTTCAGGACATCTGAATTTTTGTCTACTTTTGTATAGCTAGCATCGTCGTGTTGGAGCGTTTTGTCATGTAATCCTCCAACTGCCATATCTCCTCTATTAGACCTATCCAGGACTTAAAAACACTTTTGGTGATGTGTTCGTGTGTGTATTAACAGAATCCGATGCGTTGGAGCGCATTTCAGGACATCTGAATTTTTGGTAAATTTTGTATAGCTAGCATCGTCGTGTTGGAGCGTTTTGTCATGTAATCCTCCAACTGCCATATCGGCCCTATTAGACCTATCCAGGACTTAAAAACACTTTTGGTGATGTGTTCGTGTGTGTATTAACAGAATCCGATGCGTTGGAGCGCATTTCAGGACATCTGAATTTTTGTCTACTTTTGTATAGCTAGCATCGTCGTGTTGGAGCGTTTTGTCATGTAATCCTCCAACTGCCATATCTGCCCTATTAGACCTATCCAGGACTTAAAAACACTTTTGGTGATGTGTTCATGTGTGTATTAACAGAATCCGATGCGATGGAGCGCATTTCAGGACATCTGAGTTTTTGTCTACTTTTGTATAGCTAGCATCGTCGTGTTGGAGCGTTTTGTTATGTAATCCTCCAACTGCCATATCTGCCCTATTAGACCTATCCAGGACTTAAAAACACTTTTGGTGATGTGTTCGTGTGTGTATTAACAGAATCCGATGCGTTGGAGCGCATTTCAGGACATCTGAATTTTTGGTAAATTTTGTATAGCCTAGCATCGTCGTGTTGGAGCGTTTTGTCAGGTAATCCTCCAACTGCCATATCTGCCCTATTAGACCTATCCAGGACTTAAAAACACTTTTGGTGATGTGTTCGTGTGTGTATTAACAGAATCCGATGCGATGGAGCGCATTTCAGGACATCTGAATTTTTGTCTACTTTTGTATAGCTAGCATCGTCGTGTTGGAGCGTTTTGTCATGTAATCCTCCAACTGCCATATCTGCCCTATTAGACCTATCCAGGACTTAAAAACACTTTTGGTGATGTGTTCGTGTGTGTATTAACAGAATCCGATGCGTTGGAGCGCATTTCAGGACATCTGAATTTTTATCTACTTTTGTATAGCTAGCATCGTCGTGTTGGAGCGTTTTGTCAGGTAATCCTCCAACTGCCATATCTGCCCTATTAGACCTATCCAGGACTTAAAAACACTTTTGGTGATGTGTTCGTGTTTGTATTAACAGAATCCGATGCGTTAGAGCGCATTTCAGGTCATATGAATTTTTGTCTACTTTTGTATAGCTAGCATCGTCGTGTTGGAGCGTTTTGTCATGTAATCCTCCAACTGCCATATCTGCCCTATTAGACCTATCCAGGACTTAAAAACACTTTTGGTGATGTGTTCGTGTGTGTATTAACAGAATCCGATGCGTTGGAGCGCATTTCAGGACATCTGAATTTTTGTCTACTTTTGTATAGCTAGCATCGTCGTGTTGGAGCGTTTTGTCATGTAATCCTCCAACTGCCATATCTGCTCTATTAGACCTATCCAGGACTTAAAAACACTTTTGGTGATGTGTTCGTGTGTGTATTAACAGAATCCGATCTGTTGGAGCGCATTTCAGGACATCTGAATTTTTGGTAAATTTTGTATAGCTAGCATCGTCGTGTTGGAGCGTTTTGTCATGTAATCCTCCAACTGCCATATCTGCCCTATTAGATCTATCCAGGACTTAAAAACAATTTTGGTGATGTGTTCGTGTGTGTATTAACAGAATCCGATGCGTTGGAGCGCATTTCAGGACATCTGAATTTTTGTCTACTTTTGTATAGCTAGCATCGTCGTGTTGGAGCGTTTTGTCATGTAATCCTCCAACTGCCATATCTGCCCTATTAGACCTATCCAGGACTTAAAAACACTTTTGGTGATGTGTTCGTGTGTGTATTAACGGAATCCGATGCGTTGGAGCGCATTTCAGGACATCTGAATTTTTGGTAAATTTTGTATAGCTAGCATCGTCGTGTTGGAGCGTTTTGTCATGTAATCCTCCAACTGCCATATCGGCCCTATTAGACCTATCCAGGACTTAAAAACACTTTTGGTGATGTGTTCGTGTGTGTATTAACAGAATCCGATGCGTTGGAGCGCATTTCAGGACATCTGAATTTTTGTCTACTTTTGTATAGCTAGCATCGTCGTGTTGGAGCGTTTTGTCAGGTAATCCTCCAACTGCCATATCTGCCCTATTAGACCTATCCAGGACTTAAAAACACTTTTGGTGATGTGTTCGTGTGTGTATTAACGGAATCCGATGCGTTGGAGCGCATTTCAGGACATCTGAATTTTTGGTAAATTTTGTATAGCTAGCATCGTCGTGTTGGAGCGTTTTGTCATGTAATCCTCCAACTGCCATATCGGCCCTATTAGACCTATCCAGGACTTAAAAACACTTTTGGTGATGTGTTCGTGTGTGTATTAACGGAATCCGATGCGTTGGAGCGCATTTCAGGACATCTGAATTTTTGGTAAATTTTGTATAGCTAGCATCGTCGTGTTGGAGCGTTTTGTCATGTAATCCTCCAACTGCCATATCTGCCCTATTAGACCTATCCAGGACTTAAAAACACTTTTGGTGATGTGTTCGTGTTTGTATTAACAGAATCCGATGCGTTAGAGCGCATTTCAGGTCATATGAATTTTTGTCTACTTTTGTATAGCTAGCATCGTCGTGTTGGAGCGTTTTGTCATGTAATCCTCCAACTGCCATATCTGCCCTATTAGACCTATCTAGGACTTAAAAACACTTTTGGTGATGTGTTCGTGTGTGTATTAACGGAATCCGATGCGTTGGAGCGCATTTCAGGACATCTGAATTTTTGGTAAATTTTGTATAGCTAGCATCGTCGTGTTGGAGCGTTTTGTCATGTAATCCTCCAACTGCCATATCTGCCCTATTAGACCTATCCAGGACTTAAAAACACTTTTGGTGATGTGTTCGTGTGTGTATTAACAGAATCCGATGCGTTGGAGCGCATTTCAGGACATCTGAATTTTTGTCTACTTTTGTATAGCTAGCATCGTCGTGTTGGAGCGTTTTGTCATGTAATCCTCCAACTGCCATATCTGCCCTATTAGACCTATCCAGGACTTAAAAACACTTTTGGTGATGTGTTCGTGTGTGTATTAACAGAATCCGATGCGTTGGAGCGCATTTCAGGACATCTGAATTTTTGTCTACTTTTGTATAGCTAGCATCGTCGTGTTGGAGCGTTTTGTCATGTAATCCTCCAACTGCCATATCGGCCCTATTAGACCTATCCAGGACTTAAAAACACTTTTGGTGATGTGTTCGTGTGTGTATTAACAGAATCCGATGCGTTGGAGCGCATTTCAGGACATCTGACTTTTTGTCTACTTTTGTATAGCTAGCATCGTCGTGTTGGAGCGTTTTGTCATGTAATCCTCCAACTGCCATATCTGCCCTATTAGACCTATCCAGGACTTAAAAACACTTTTGGTGATGTGTTCGTGTGTGTATTAACAGAATCCGATGCGTTGGAGCGCATTTCAGGACATCTGAATTTTTGTCTACTTTTGTATAGCTAGCATCGTCGTGTTGGAGCGTTTTGTCATGTAATCCTCCAACTGCCATATCTGCCCTATTAGACCTATCCAGGACTTAAAAACACTTTTGGTGATGTGTTCGTGTGTGTATTAACAGAATCCGATGCGTTGGAGCGCATTTCAGGACATCTGAATTTTTGTCTACTTTTGTATAGCTAGCATCGTCGTGTTGGAGCGTTTTGTCAGGTAATCCTCCAACTGCCATATCTGCCCTATTAGACCTATCCAGGACTTAAAGACACTTTTGGTGATGTGTTCGTGTGTGTATTAACAGAATCCGATGGGTTGGAGCGCATTTCAGGACATCTGAATTTTTGGTAAATTTTGTATAGCTAGCATCGTCGTGTTGGAGCGTTTTGTCAGGTAATCCTCCAACTGCCATATCTGCCCTATTAGACCTATCCAGGACTTAAAAACACTTTTGGTGATGTGTTCGTGTGTGTATTAACAGAATCCGATGCGATGGAGCGCATTTCAGGACATCTGAATTTTTGTCTACTTTTGTATAGCTAGCATCGTCGTGTTGGAGCGTTTTGTCATGTAATCCTCCAACTGCCATATCTGCCCTATTAGACCTATCCAGGACTTAAAAACACTTTTGGTGATGTGTTCGTGTGTGTATTAACAGAATCCGATGCGTTGGAGCGCATTTCAGGACATCTGAATTTTTGGCTACTTTTGTATAGCTAGCATCGTCGTGTTGGAGCGTTTTGTCATGTAATCCTCCAACTGCCATATCTGCCCTATTAGACCTATCCAGGACTTAAAAACACTTTTGGTGATGTGTTCGTGTTTGTATTAACAGAATCCGATGCGTTAGAGCGCATTTCAGGTCATATGAATTTTTGTCTACTTTTGTATAGCTAGCATCGTCGTGTTGGAGCGTTTTGTCAGGTAATCCTCCAACTGCCATATCTGCCCTATTAGACCTATCCAGGACTTAAAGACACTTTTGGTGATGTGTTCGTGTTTGTATTAACAGAATCCGATGCGTTAGAGCGCATTTCAGGTCATATGAATTTTTGTCTACTTTTGTATAGCTAGCATCGTCGTGTTGGAGCGTTTTGTCATGTAATCCTCCAACTGCCATATCTGCTCTATTAGACCTATCCAGGACTTAAAAACACTTTTGGTGATGTGTTCGTGTGTGTATTAACAGAATCCGATCTGTTGGAGCGCATTTCAGGACATCTGAATTTTTGGTAAATTTTGTATAGCTAGCATCGTCGTGTTGGAGCGTTTTGTCATGTAATCCTCCAACTGCCATATCTGCCCTATTAGATCTATCCAGGACTTAAAAACACTTTTGGTGATGTGTTCGTGTGTGTATTAACAGAATCCGATGCGTTGGAGCGCATTTCAGGACATCTGAATTTTTGGTAAATTTTGTATAGCTAGCATCGTCGTGTTGGAGCGTTTTGTCATGTAATCCTCCAACTGCCATATCTGCCCTATTAGACCTATCCAGGACAGAATCCGATGCGTTGGAGCGCATTTCAGGACATCTGAATTTTTGTCTACTTTTGTATAGCTAGCATCGTCGTGTTGGAGCGTTTTGTCATGTAATCCTCCAACTGCCATATCTGCCCTATTAGACCTATCCAGGACTTAAAAACACTTTTGGTGATGTGTTCGTGTGTGTATTAACAGAATCCGATGCGTTGGAGCGCATTTCAGGACATCTGAATTTTTGTCTACTTTTGTATAGCTAGCATCGTCGTGTTGGAGCGTTTTGTCAGGTAATCCTCCAACTGCCATATCTGCCCTATTAGACCTATCCAGGACTTAAAGACACTTTTGGTGATGTGTTCGTGTGTGTATTAACAGAATCCGATGCGTTAGAGCGCATTTCAGGTCATATGAATTTTTGTCTACTTTTGTATAGCTAGCATCGTCGTGTTGGAGCGTTTTGTCAGGTAATCCTCCAACTGCCATATCTGCCCTATTAGACCTATCCAGGACTTAAAAACACTTTTGGTGATGTGTTCGTGTGTGTATTAACAGAATCCGATGCGTTGGAGCGCATTTCAGGACATCTGAATTTTTGTCTACTTTTGTATAGCTAGCATCGTCGTGTTGGAGCGTTTTGTCATGTAATCCTCCAACTGCCATATCTGCCCTATTAGACCTATCCAGGACTTAAAAACACTTTTGGTGATGTGTTCGTGTGTGTATTAACAGAATCCGATGCGTTGGAGCGCATTTCAGGACATCTGAATTTTTGTCTACTTTTGTATAGCTAGCATCGTCGTGTTGGAGCGTTTTGTCAGGTAATCCTCCAACTGCCATATCTGCCCTATTTGACCTATCCAGGACTTAAAGACACTTTTGGTGATGTGTTCGTGTGTGTATTAACAGAATCCGATGCGTTGGAGCGCATTTCAGGACATCTGAATTTTTGGTAAATTTTGTATAGTCGTGTTGGAGCGTTTTGTCAGGTAATCCTCCAACTGCCATATCTGCCCTATTAGACCTATCCAGGACTTAAAAACACTTTTGGTGATGTGTTCGTGTGTGTATTAACAGAATCCGATGCGTTGGAGCGCATTTCAGGACATCTGAATTTTTGTCTACTTTTGTATAGCTAGCATCGTCGTGTTGGAGCGTTTTGTCATGTAATCCTCCAACTGCCATATCTGCCCTATTAGACCTATCCAGGACTTAAAAACACTTTTGGTGATGTGTTCGTGTGTGTATTAACAGAATCCGATGCGATGGAGCGCATTTCAGGACATCTGAATTTTTGTCTACTTTTGTATAGCTAGCATCGTCGTGTTGGAGTGTTTTGTCAGGTAATCCTCCAACTGCCATATCTGCCCTATTAGACCTATCCAGGACTTAAAAACACTTTTGGTGATGTGTTCGTGTGTGTATTAACAGAATCCGATGCGTTGGAGCGCATTTCAGGACATCTGAATTTTTGTCTACTTTTGTATAGCTAGCATCGTCGTGTTGGAGCGTTTTGTCATGTAATCCTCCAACTGCCATATCTGCCCTATTAGACCTATCCAGGACTTAAAAACACTTTTGGTGATGTGTTCGTGTGTGTATTAACAGAATCCGATGCGTTGGAGCGCATTTCAGGACATCTGAATTTTTGTCTACTTTTGTATAGCTAGCATCGTCGTGTTGGAGCGTTTTGTCATGTAATCCTCCAACTGCCATATCTGCCCTATTAGACCTATCCAGGACTTAAAAACACTTTTGGTGATGTGTTCGTGTGTGTATTAACAGAATCCGATGCGTTGGAGCGCATTTCAGGACATCTGAATTTTTGTCTACTTTTGTATAGCTAGCATCGTCGTGTTGGAGCGTTTTGTCAGGTAATCCTCCAACTGCCATATCTGCCCTATTAGACCTATCCAGGACTTAAAGACACTTTTGGTGATGTGTTCGTGTGTGTATTAACAGAATCCGATGCGTTGGAGCGCATTTCAGGACATCTGAATTTTTGGTAAATTTTGTATAGTCGTGTTGGAGCGTTTTGTCAGGTAATCCTCCAACTGCCATATCTGCCCTATTAGACCTATCCAGGACTTAAAAACACTTTTGGTGATGTGTTCGTGTGTGTATTAACAGAATCCGATGCGATGGAGCGCATTTCAGGACATCTGAATTTTTGTCTACTTTTGTATAGCTAGCATCGTCGTGTTGGAGTGTTTTGTCAGGTAATCCTCCAACTGCCATATCTGCCCTATTAGACCTATCCAGGACTTAAAAACACTTTTGGTGATGTGTTCGTGTGTGTATTAACAGAATCCGATGCGTTGGAGCGCATTTCAGGACATCTGAATTTTTGTCTACTTTTGTATAGCTAGCATCGTCGTGTTGGAGCGTTTTGTCATGTAATCCTCCAACTGCCATATCTGCCCTATTAGACCTATCCAGGACTTAAAAACACTTTTGGTGATGTGTTCGTGTGTGTATTAACAGAATCCGATGCGTTGGAGCGCATTTCAGGACATCTGAATTTTTGTCTACTTTTGTATAGCTAGCATCGTCGTGTTGGAGCGTTTTGTCATGTAATCCTCCAACTGCCATATCTGCCCTATTAGACCTATCCAGGACTTAAAAACACTTTTGGTGATGTGTTCGTGTGTGTATTAACAGAATCCGATGCGTTGGAGCGCATTTCAGGACATCTGAATTTTTGGTAAATTTTGTATAGCTAGCATCGTCGTGTTGGAGCGTTTTGTCAGGTAATCCTCCAACTGCCATATCTGCCCTATTAGACCTATCCAGGACTTACAAACACTTTTGGTGATGTGTTCGTGTGTGTATTAACAGAATCCGATGCGTTGGAGCGCATTTCAGGACATCTGAATTTTTGGTAAATTTTGTATAGCTAGCATCGTCGTGTTGGAGCGTTTTGTCATGTAATCCTCCAACTGCCATATCTGCCCTATTAGACCTATCCAGGACTTAAAAACACTTTTGGTGATGTGTTCGTGTGTGTATTAACAGAATCCGATGCGTTGGAGCGCATTTCAGGACATCTGAATTTTTGTCTACTTTTGTATAGCTAGCATCGTCGTGTTGGAGCGTTTTGTCAGGTAATCCTCCAACTGCCATATCTGCCCTATTAGACCTATCCAGGACTTAAAAACACTTTTGGTGATGTGTTCGTGTGTGTATTAACAGAATCCGATGCGTTGGAGCGCATTTCAGGACATCTGAATTTTTGGTAAATTTTGTATAGCTAGCATCGTCGTGTTGGAGCGTTTTGTCAGGTAATCCTCCAACTGCCATATCTGCCCTATTAGACCTATCCAGGACTTACAAACACTTTTGGTGATGTGTTCGTGTGTGTATTAACAGAATCCGATGCGTTGGAGCGCATTTCAGGACATCTGAATTTTTGGTAAATTTTGTATAGCTAGCATCGTCGTGTTGGAGCGTTTTGTCATGTAATCCTCCAACTGCCATATCTGCCCTATTAGACCTATCCAGGACTTAAAAACACTTTTGGTGATGTGTTCGTGTGTGTATTAACAGAATCCGATGCGTTGGAGCGCATTTCAGGACATCTGAATTTTTGTCTACTTTTGTATAGCTAGCATCGTCGTGTTGGAGCGTTTTGTCAGGTAATCCTCCAACTGCCATATCTGCCCTATTAGACCTATCCAGGACTTAAAAACACTTTTGGTGATGTGTTCGTGTGTGTATTAACAGAATCCGATGCGTTGGAGCGCATTTCAGGACATCTGAATTTTTGGTAAATTTTGTATAGCTAGCATCGTCGTGTTGGAGCGTTTTGTCAGGTAATCCTCCAACTGCCATATCTGCCCTATTAGACCTATCCAGGACTTAAAAACACTTTTGGTGATGTGTTCGTGTGTGTATTAACAGAATCCGATGCGTTGGAGCGCATTTCAGGACATCTGAATTTTTGTCTACTTTTGTATAGCTAGCATCGTCGTGTTGGAGCGTTTTGTCAGGTACTCCTCCAACTGCCATATCTGCCCTATTAGACCTATCCAGGACTTAAAAACACTTTTGGTGATGTGTTCGTGTGTGTATTAACGGAATCCGATGCGTTGGAGCGCATTTCAGGACATCTGAATTTTTGGTAAATTTTGTATAGCTAGCATCGTCGTGTTGGAGCGTTTTGTCATGTAATCCTCCAACTGCCATATCTGCCCTATTAGACCTATCCAGGACTTAAAAACACTTTTGGTGATGTGTTCGTGTGTGTATTAACAGAATCCGATGCGTTGGAGCGCATTTCAGGACATCTGAATTTTTGTCTACTTTTGTATAGCTAGCATCGTCGTGTTGGAGCGTTTTGTCATGTAATCCTCCAACTGCCATATCTGCCCTATTAGACCTATCCAGGACTTAAAAACACTTTTGGTGATGTGTTCGTGTGTGTATTAACAGAATCCGATGCGTTGGAGCGCATTTCAGGACATCTGAATTTTTGTCTACTTTTGTATAGCTAGCATCGTCGTGTTGTAGCGTTTTGTCATGTAATCCTCCAACTGCCATATCTGCCCTATTAGACCTATCCAGGACTTAAAAACACTTTTGGTGATGTGTTCGTGTGTGTATTAACAGAATCCGATGCGTTGGAGCGCATTTCAGGACATCTGAATTTTTGTCTACTTTTGTATAGCTAGCATCGTCGTGTTGGAGCGTTTTGTCATGTAATCCTCCAACTGCCATATCTGCCCTATTAGACCTATCCAGGACTTAAAAACACTTTTGGTGATGTTTTCGTGTGTGTATTAACAGAATCCGATGCGTTGGAGCGCATTTCAGGACATCTGAATTTTTGGTAAATTTTGTATAGCTAGCATCGTCGTGTTGGAGCGTTTTGTCAGGTAATCCTCCAACTGCCATATCTGCCCTATTAGACCTATCCAGGACTTAAAAACACTTTTGGTGATGTGTTCGTGTGTGTATTAACAGAATCCGATGCGTTGGAGCGCATTTCAGGACATCTGAATTTTTGTCTACTTTTGTATAGCTAGCATCGTCGTGTTGGAGCGTTTTGTCAGGTACTCCTCCAACTGCCATATCTGCCCTATTAGACCTATCCAGGACTTAAAAAAACTTTTGGTGATGTGTTCGTGTGTGTATTAACAGAATCCGATGCGTTGGAGCGCATTTCAGGACATCTGAATTTTTGTCTACTTTTGTATAGCTAGCATCGTCGTGTTGGAGCGTTTTGTCAGGTAATCCTCCAACTGCCATATCTGCCCTATTAGACCTATCCAGGACTTAAAAACACTTTTGGTGATGTGTTCGTGTGTGTATTAACGGAATCCGATGCGTTGGAGCGCATTTCAGGACATCTGAATTTTTGGTAAATTTTGTATAGCTAGCATCGTCGTGTTGGAGCGTTTTGTCATGTAATCCTCCAACTGCCATATCTGCCCTATTAGACCTATCCAGGACTTAAAAACACTTTTGGTGATGTGTTCGTGTGTGTATTAACAGAATCCGATGCGTTGGAGCGCATTTCAGGACATCTGAATTTTTGTCTACTTTTGTATAGCTAGCATCGTCGTGTTGGAGCGTTTTGTCATGTAATCCTCCAACTGCCATATCTGCCCTATTAGACCTATCCAGGACTTAAAAACACTTTTGGTGATGTGTTCGTGTGTGTATTAACAGAATCCGATGCGTTGGAGCGCATTTCAGGACATCTGAATTTTTGTCTACTTTTGTATAGCTAGCATCGTCGTGTTGTAGCGTTTTGTCATGTAATCCTCCAACTGCCATATCTGCCCTATTAGACCTATCCAGGACTTAAAAACACTTTTGGTGATGTGTTCGTGTGTGTATTAACAGAATCCGATGCGTTGGAGCGCATTTCAGGACATCTGAATTTTTGTCTACTTTTGTATAGCTAGCATCGTCGTGTTGGAGCGTTTTGTCATGTAATCCTCCAACTGCCATATCTGCCCTATTAGACCTATCCAGGACTTAAAAACACTTTTGGTGATGTGTTCGTGTGTGTATTAACAGAATCCGATGCGTTGGAGCGCATTTCAGGACATCTGAATTTTTGGTAAATTTTGTATAGCTAGCATCGTCGTGTTGTAGCGTTTTGTCATGTCATCCTCCAACTGCCATATCTGCCCTATTAGACCTATCCAGGACTTAAAAACACTTTTGGTGATGTGTTCGTGTGTGTATTAACAGAATCCGATGCGTTGGAGCGCATTTCAGGACATCTGAATTTTTGTCTACTTTTGTATAGCTAGCATCGTCGTGTTGGAGCGTTTTGTCAGGTAATCCTCCAACTGCCATATCTGCCCTATTAGACCTATCCAGGACTTAAAAACACTTTTGGTGATGTGTTCGTGTGTGTATTAACGGAATCCGATGCGTTGGAGCGCATTTCAGGACATCTGCATTTTTGGTAAATTTTGTATAGCTAGCATCGTCGTGTTGGAGCGTTTTGTCATGTAATCCTCCAACTGCCATATCTGCCCTATTAGACCTATCCAGGACTTAAAAACACTTTTGGTGATGTGTTCGTGTGTGTATTAACAGAATCCGATGCGTTGGAGCGCATTTCAGGACATCTGAATTTTTGTCTACTTTTGTATAGCTAGCATCGTCGTGTTGTAGCGTTTTGTCATGTAATCCTCCAACTGCCATATCTGCCCTATTAGACCTATCCAGGACTTAAAAACACTTTTGGTGATGTGTTCGTGTGTGTATTAACAGAATCCGATGCGTTGGAGCGCATTTCAGGACATCTGAATTTTTGTCTACTTTTGTATAGCTAGCATCGTCGTGTTGGAGCGTTTTGTCATGTAATCCTCCAACTGCCATATCTGCCCTATTAGACCTATCCAGGACTTAAAAACACTTTTGGTGATGTGTTCGTGTGTGTATTAACAGAATCCGATGCGTTGGAGCGCATTTCAGGACATCTGCATTTTTGTCTACTTTTGTATAGCTAGCATCGTCGTGTTGTAGCGTTTTGTCATGTAATCCTCCAACTGCCTATCTGCCCTATTAGACCTATCCAGGACTTAAAAACACTTTTGGTGATGTGTTCGTGTGTGTATTAACAGAATCCGATGCGTTGGAGCGCATTTCAGGACATCTGAATTTTTGTCTACTTTTGTATAGCTAGCATCGTCGTGTTGGAGCGTTTTGTCATGTAATCCTCCAACTGCCATATCTGCCCTATTAGACCTATAAAGGACTTAAAAACACTTTTGGTGATGTGTTCGTGTGTGTATTAACAGAATCCGATGCGTTGGAGCGCATTTCAGGACATCTGCATTTTTGTCTACTTTTGTATAGCTAGCATCGTCGTGTTGTAGCGTTTTGTCATGTAATCCTCCAACTGCCTATCTGCCCTATTAGACCTATCCAGGACTTAAAAACACTTTTGGTGATGTGTTCGTGTGTGTATTAACAGAATCCGATGCGTTGGAGCGCATTTCAGGACATCTGCATTTTTGTCTACTTTTGTATAGCTAGCATCGTCGTGTTGTAGCGTTTTGTCATGTAATCCTCCAACTGCCTATCTGCCCTATTAGACCTATCCAGGACTTAAAAACACTTTTGGTGATGTGTTCGTGTGTGTATTAACAGAATCCGATGCGTTGGAGCGCATTTCAGGACATCTGCATTTTTGTCTACTTTTGTATAGCTAGCATCGTCGTGTTGTAGCGTTTTGTCATGTAATCCTCCAACTGCCTATCTGCCCTATTAGACCTATCCAGGACTTAAAAACACTTTTGGTGATGTGTTCGTGTGTGTATTAACAGAATCCGATGCGTTGGAGCGCATTTCAGGACATCTGCATTTTTGTCTACTTTTGTATAGCTAGCATCGTCGTGTTGTAGCGTTTTGTCATGTAATCCTCCAACTGCCTATCTGCCCTATTAGACCTATCCAGGACTTAAAAACACTTTTGGTGATGTGTTCGTGTGTGTATTAACAGAATCCGATGCGTTGGAGCGCATTTCAGGACATCTGAATTTTTGTCTACTTTTGTATAGCTAGCATCGTCGTGTTGGAGCGTTTTGTCATGTAATCCTCCAACTGCCATATCTGCCCTATTAGACCTATAAAGGACTTAAAAACACTTTTGGTGATGTGTTCGTGTGTGTATTAACAGAATCCGATGCGTTGGAGCGCATTTCAGGACATCTGAATTTTTGTCTACTTTTGTATAGCTAGCATCGTCGTGTTGTAGCGTTTTGTCATGTAATCCTCCAACTGCCTATCTGCCCTATTAGACCTATCCAGGACTTAAAAACACTTTTGGTGATGTGTTCGTGTGTGTATTAACAGAATCCGATGCGTTGGAGCGCATTTCAGGACATCTGCATTTTTGTCTACTTTTGTATAGCTAGCATCGTCGTGTTGTAGCGTTTTGTCATGTAATCCTCCAACTGCCTATCTGCCCTATTAGACCTATCCAGGACTTAAAAACACTTTTGGTGATGTGTTCGTGTGTGTATTAACAGAATCCGATGCGTTGGAGCGCATTTCAGGACATCTGAATTTTTGTCTACTTTTGTATAGCTAGCATCGTCGTGTTGGAGCGTTTTGTCATGTAATCCTCCAACTGCCATATCTGCCCTATTAGACCTATAAAGGACTTAAAAACACTTTTGGTGATGTGTTCGTGTGTGTATTAACAGAATCCGATGCGTTGGAGCGCATTTCAGGACATCTGCATTTTTGTCTACTTTTGTATAGCTAGCATCGTCGTGTTGTAGCGTTTTGTCATGTAATCCTCCAACTGCCTATCTGCCCTATTAGACCTATCCAGGACTTAAAAACACTTTTGGTGATGTGTTCGTGTGTGTATTAACAGAATCCGATGCGTTGGAGCGCATTTCAGGACATCTGAATTTTTGTCTACTTTTGTATAGCTAGCATCGTCGTGTTGTAGCGTTTTGTCATGTAATCCTCCAACTGCCATATCTGCCCTATTAGACCTATCCAGGACTTAAAGACACTTTTGGTGATGTGTTCGTGTGTGTATTAACAGAATCCGATGCGTTGGAGCGCATTTCAGGACATCTGAATTTTTGTCTACTTTTGTATAGCTAGCATCGTCGTGTTGTAGCGTTTTGTCATGTAATCCTCCAACTGCCATATCTGCCCTATTAGACCTATCCAGGACTTAAAAACACTTTTGGTGATGTGTTCGTGTGTGTATTAACAGAATCCGATGCGTTGGAGCGCATTTCAGGACATCTGAATTTTTGTCTACTTTTGTATAGCTAGCATCGTCGTGTTGGAGCGTTTTGTCATGTAATCCTCCAACTGCCATATCTGCCCTATTAGACCTATCCAGGACTTAAAAACACTTTTGGTGATGTGTTCGTGTGTGTATTAACAGAATCCGATGCGTTGGAGCGCATTTCAGGACATCTGAATTTTTGGTAAATTTTGTATAGCTGGCATCGTCGTGTTGGAGCGTTTTGTCATGTAATCCTCCAACTGCCATATCTGCCCTATTAGACCTATCCAGGACTTAAAAACACTTTTGGTGATGTGTTCGTGTGTGTATTAACAGAATCCGATGCGTTGGAGCGCATTTCAGGACATCTGAATTTTTGTCTACTTTTGTATAGCTAGCATCGTCGTGTTGGAGCGTTTTGTCATGTAATCCTCCAACTGCCATATCTGCCCTATTAGACCTATCCAGGACTTAAAAACACTTTTGGTGATGTGTTCGTGTGTGTGTATTAACAGAATCCGATGCGTTGGAGCGCATTTCAGGACATCTGAATTTTTGTCTACTTTTGTATAGCTAGCATCGTCGTGTTGGAGCGTTTTGTCATGTAATCCTCCAACTGCCATATCTGCCCTATTAGACCTATCCAGGACTTAAAAGCACTTTTGGTGATGTGTTCGTGTGTGTATTAACAGAATCCGATGCGTTGGAGCGCATTTCAGGACATCTGAATTTTTGGCTACTTTTGTATAGCTAGCATCGTCGTGTTGGAGCGTTTTGTCAGGTAATCCTCCAACTGCCATATCTGCCCTATTAGACCTAGGACTTAAAAACACCTTTGGTGATGTGTTCGTGTGTGTATAAAAAGAATCCGATGCGTTGGAGCGCATTTCAGGACATCTGAATTTTTGGTAAATTTTGTATAGCTAGCATCGTCGTGTTGGAGCGTTTTGTCATGTAATCCTCCAACTGCCATATCTGCCCTATTAGACCTAGGACTTAAAAACACCTTTGGTGATGTGTTCGTGTGTGTATAAAAAGAATCCGATGCGTTGGAGCGCATTTCAGGACATCTGAATTTTTGGTAAATTTTGTATAGCTAGCATCGTCGTGTTGGAGCGTTTTGTCATGTAATCCTCCAACTGCCATATCTGCCCTATTAGACCTATCCAGGACTTAAAAACACTTTTGGTGATGTGTTCGTGTGTGTGTATTAACAGAATCCGATGCGTTGGAGCGCATTTCAGGACATCTGAATTTTTGTCTACTTTTGTATAGCTAGCATCGTCGTGTTGGAGCGTTTTGTCATGTAATCCTCCAACTGCCATATCTGCCCTATTAGACCTATCCAGGACTTAAAAACACCTTTGGTGATGTGTTCGTGTGTGTATTAACAGAATCCGATGCGTTGTAGCGCATTTCAGGACATCTGAATTTTTGGTAAATTTTGTATAGCTAGCATCGTCGTGTTGGAGCGTTTTGTCATGTAATCCTCCAACTGCCATATCTGCCCTATTAGACCTAGGACTTAAAAACACCTTTGGTGATGTGTTCGTGTGTGTATAAAAAGAATCCGATGCGTTGGAGCGCATTTCAGGACATCTGAATTTTTGGTAAATTTTGTATAGCTAGCATCGTCGTGTTGGAGCGTTTTGTCATGTAATCCTCCAACTGCCATATCTGCCCTATTAGACCTATCCAGGACTTAAAAACACTTTTGGTGATGTGTTCGTGTGTGTGTATTAACAGAATCCGATGCGTTGGAGCGCATTTCAGGACATCTGAATTTTTGTCTACTTTTGTATAGCTAGCATCGTCGTGTTGGAGCGTTTTGTCATGTAATCCTCCAACTGCCATATCTGCCCTATTAGACCTATCCAGGACTTAAAAACACTTTTGGTGATGTGTTCGTGTGTGTATTAACAGAATCCGATGCGTTGGAGCGCATTTCAGGACATCTGAATTTTTGGTAAATTTTGTATAGCTAGCATCGTCGTGTTGGAGCGTTTTGTCAGGTAATCCTCCAACTGTCATATCTGCCCTATTAGACCTATCCAGGACTTAAAAACACTTTTGGTGATGTGTTCGTGTGTGTATTAACATAATCCGATGCGTTGGAGCGCATTTCAGGACATCTGAATTTTTGTCTACTTTTGTATAGCTAGCATCGTCGTGTTGGAGCGTTTTGTCATGTAATCCTCCAACTGCCATATCTGCCCTATTAGACCTATCCAGGACTTAAAAACACTTTTGGTGATGTGTTCGTGTGTGTGTATTAACAGAATCCGATGCGTTGGAGCGCATTTCAGGACATCTGAATTTTTGTCTACTTTTGTATAGCTAGCATCGTCGTGTTGGAGCGTTTTGTCATGTAATCCTCCAACTGCCATATCTGCCCTATTAGACCTAGGACTTAAAAACACCTTTGGTGATGTGTTCGTGTGTGTATTAACAGAATCCGATGCATTGGAGCGCATTTCAGGACATCTGAATTTTTGGTAAATTTTGTATAGCTAGCATCGTCGTGTTGGAGCGTTTTGTCAGGTAATCCTCCAACTGCCATATCTGCCCTATTAGACCTATCCAGGACTTAAAAACACTTTTGGTGATGTGTTCGTGTGTGTATTAACAGAATCCGATGCGTTGGAGCGCATTTCAGGACATCTGAATTTTTGTCTACTTTTGTATAGCTAGCATCGTCTGTTGGAGCGTTTTGTCATGTAATCCTCCAACTGCCATATCTGCCCTATTAGACCTATCCAGGACTTAAAAACACTTTTGGTGATGTGTTCGTGTGTGTATTAACAGAATCCGATGCATTGGAGCGCATTTCAGGACATCTGAATTTTTGGTAAATTTTGTATAGCTAGCATCGTCGTGTTGGAGCGTTTTGTCATGTAATCCTCCAACTGCCATATCTGCCCTATTAGACCTAGGACTTAAAAACACCTTTGGTGATGTGTTCGTGTGTGTATAAAAAGAATCCGATGCGTTGGAGCGCATTTCAGGACATCTGAATTTTTGGTAAATTTTGTATAGCTAGCATCGTCGTGTTGGAGCGTTTTGTCAGGTAATCCTCCAACTGCCATATCTGCCCTATTAGACCTATCCAGGACTTAAAAACACTTTTGGTGATGTGTTCGTGTGTGTATTAACAGAATCCGATGCGTTGGAGCGCATTTCAGGACATCTGAATTTTTGTCTACTTTTGTATAGCTAGCATCGTCGTGTTGGAGCGTTTTGTCATGTAATCCTCCAACTGCCATATCTGCCCTATTAGACCTATCCAGGACTTAAAAACACTTTTGGTGATGTGTTCGTGTGTGTATTAACAGAATCCGATGCGTTGGAGCGCATTTCAGGACATCTGAATTTTTGGTAAATTTTGTATAGCTGGCATCGTCGTGTTGGAGCGTTTTGTCATGTAATCCTCCAACTGCCATATCTGCCCTATTAGACCTAGGACTTAAAAACACCTTTGGTGATGTGTTCGTGTGTGTATTAACAGAATCCGATGCGTTGGAGCGCATTTCAGGACATCTGAATTTTTGTCTACTTTTGTATAGCTAGCATCGTCGTGTTGGAGCGTTTTGTCATGTAATCCTCCAACTGCCATATCTGCCCTATTAGACCTATCCAGGACTTAAAAACACTTTTGGTGATGTGTTCGTGTGTGTATTAACAGAATCCGATGCGTTGGAGCGCATTTCAGGACATCTGAATTTTTGTCTACTTTTGTATAGCTAGCATCGTCGTGTTGGAGCGTTTTGTCATGTAATCCTCCAACTGCCATATCTGCCCTATTAGACCTATCCAGGACTTAAAAACACTTTTGGTGATGTGTTCGTGTGTGTATTAACAGAATCCGATGCGTTGGAGCGCATTTCAGGACATCTGAATTTTTGTCTACTTTTGTATAGCTAGCATCGTCGTGTTGGAGCGTTTTGTCAGGTAATCCTCCAACTGCCATATCTGCCCTATTAGACCTATCCAGGACTTAAAAACACTTTTGGTGATGTGTTCGTGTGTGTATTAACAGAATCCGATGCGTTGGAGCGCATTTCAGGACATCTGAATTTTTGGTAAATTTTGTATAGCTGGCATCGTCGTGTTGGAGCGTTTTGTCAGGTAATCCTCCAACTGCCATATCTGCCCTATTAGACCTATCTAGGACTTAAAAACACCTTTGGTGATGTGTTCGTGTGTGTATTAACAGAATCCGATGCGTTGGAGCGCATTTCAGGACATCTGAATTTTTGTCTACTTTTGTATAGCTAGCATCGTCGTGTTGGAGCGTTTTGTCATGTAATCCTCCAACTGCCATATCTGCCCTATTAGACCTATCCAGGACTTAAAAACACTTTTGGTGATGTGTTCGTGTGTGTATTAACAGAATCCGATGCGTTGGAGCGCATTTCAGGACATCTGAATTTTTGTCTACTTTTGTATAGCTAGCATCGTCGTGTTGGAGCGTTTTGTCAGGTAATCCTCCAACTGCCATATCTGCCCTATTAGACCTAGGACTTAAAAACACCTTTGGTGATGTGTTCGTGTGTGTATTAACAGAATCCGATGCGTTGGAGCGCATTTCAGGACATCTGAATTTTTGTCTACTTTTGTATAGCTAGCATCGTCGTGTTGGAGCGTTTTGTCATGTAATCCTCCAACTGCCATATCTGCCCTATTAGACCTATCCAGGACTTAAAAACACTTTTGGTGATGTGTTCGTGTGTGTATTAACAGAATCCGATGCGTTGGAGCGCATTTCAGGACATCTGAATTTTTGTCTACTTTTGTATAGCTAGCATCGTCGTGTTGGAGCGTTTTGTCATGTAATCCTCCAACTGCCATATCTGCCCTATTAGACCTATCCAGGACTTAAAAACACTTTTGGTGATGTGTTCGTGTGTGTATTAACAGAATCCGATGCGTTGGAGCGCATTTCAGGACATCTGCATTTTTGTCTACTTTTGTATAGCTAGCATCGTCGTGTTGTAGCGTTTTGTCATGTAATCCTCCAACTGCCATATCTGCCCTATTAGACCTATCCAGGACTTAAAAACACTTTTGGTGATGTGTTCGTGTGTGTATTAACAGAATCCGATGCGTTGGAGCGCATTTCAGGACATCTGAATTTTTGTCTACTTTTGTATAGCTAGCATCGTCGTGTTGGAGCGTTTTGTCATGTAATCCTCCAACTGCCATATCTGCCCTATTAGACCTATCCAGGACTTAAAAACACTTTTGGTGATGTGTTCGTGTGTGTATTAACAGAATCCGATGCGTTGGAGCGCATTTCAGGACATCTGAATTTTTGTCTACTTTTGTATAGCTAGCATCGTCGTGTTGGAGCGTTTTGTCATGTAATCCTCCAACTGCCATATCTGCCCTATTTGACCTATCCAGGACTTAAAAACACTTTTGGTGATGTGTTCGTGTGTGTATTAACAGAATCCGATGCGTTGGAGCGCATTTCAGGACATCTGCATTTTTGTCTACTTTTGTATAGCTAGCATCGTCGTGTTGTAGCGTTTTGTCATGTAATCCTCCAACTGCCATATCTGCCCTATTAGACCTATCCAGGACTTAAAAACACTTTTGGTGATGTGTTCGTGTGTGTATTAACAGAATCCGATGCGTTGGAGCGCATTTCAGGACATCTGAATTTTTGTCTACTTTTGTATAGCTAGCATCGTCGTGTTGGAGCGTTTTGTCATGTAATCCTCCAACTGCCATATCTGCCCTATTAGACCTATCCAGGACTTAAAAACACTTTTGGTGATGTGTTCGTGTGTGTATTAACAGAATCCGATGCGTTGGAGCGCATTTCAGGACATCTGAATTTTTGTCTACTTTTGTATAGCTAGCATCGTCGTGTTGGAGCGTTTTGTTATGTAATCCTCCAACTGCCATATCTGCCCTATTAGACCTATCCAGGACTTAAAAACACCTTTGGTGATGTGTTCGTGTGTGTATTAACAGAATCCGATGCGTTGTAGCGCATTTCAGGACATCTGAATTTTTGGTAAATTTTGTATAGCTAGCATCGTCGTGTTGGAGCGTTTTGTCATGTAATCCTCCAACTGCCATATCTGCCCTATTAGACCTAGGACTTAAAAACACCTTTGGTGATGTGTTCGTGTGTGTATAAAAAGAATCCGATGCGTTGGAGCGCATTTCAGGACATCTGAATTTTTGGTAAATTTTGTATAGCTAGCATCGTCGTGTTGGAGCGTTTTGTCATGTAATCCTCCAACTGCCATATCTGCCCTATTAGACCTATCCAGGACTTAAAAACACTTTTGGTGATGTGTTCGTGTGTGTGTATTAACAGAATCCGATGCGTTGGAGCGCATTTCAGGACATCTGAATTTTTGTCTACTTTTGTATAGCTAGCATCGTCGTGTTGGAGCGTTTTGTCATGTAATCCTCCAACTGCCATATCTGCCCTATTAGACCTATCCAGGACTTAAAAACACTTTTGGTGATGTGTTCGTGTGTGTATTAACAGAATCCGATACGTTGGAGCGCATTTCAGGACATCTGAATTTTTGGCTACTTTTGTATAGCTAGCATCGTCGTGTTGGAGCGTTTTGTCAGGTAATCCTCCAACTGCCATATCTGCCCTATTAGACCTATCCAGGACTTAAAAACACCTTTGGTGATGTGTTCGTGTGTGTATTAACAGAATCCGATGCGTTGTAGCGCATTTCAGGACATCTGAATTTTTGGTAAATTTTGTATAGCTAGCATCGTCGTGTTGGAGCGTTTTGTCATGTAATCCTCCAACTGCCATATCTGCCCTATTAGACCTATCCAGGACTTAAAAACACTTTTGGTGATGTGTTCGTGTGTGTATTAACAGAATCCGATGCGTTGGAGCGCATTTCAGGACATCTGAATTTTTGTCTACTTTTGTATAGCTAGCATCGTCGTGTTGGAGCGTTTTGTCATGTAATCCTCCAACTGCCATATCTGCCCTATTAGACCTATCCAGGACTTAAAAACACTTTTGGTGATGTGTTCGTGTGTGTATTAACAGAATCCGATGCGTTGGAGCGCATTTCAGGACATCTGAATTTTTGTCTACTTTTGTATAGCTAGCATCGTCGTGTTGGAGCGTTTTGTCATGTAATCCTCCAACTGCCATATCTGCCCTATTAGACCTATCCAGGACTTAAAAACACTTTTGGTGATGTGTTCGTGTGTGTATTAACAGAATCCGATGCGTTGGAGCGCATTTCAGGACATCTGAATTTTTGGTAAATTTTGTATAGCTAGCATCGTCGTGTTGGAGCGTTTTGTCATGTAATCCTCCAACTGCCATATCTGCCCTATTAGACCTAGGACTTAAAAACACCTTTGGTGATGTGTTCGTGTGTGTATAAAAAGAATCCGATGCGTTGGAGCGCATTTCAGGACATCTGAATTTTTGGTAAATTTTGTATAGCTAGCATCGTCGTGTTGGAGCGTTTTGTCAGGTAATCCTCCAACTGCCATATCTGCCCTATTAGACCTATCCAGGACTTAAAAACACTTTTGGTGATGTGTTCGTGTGTGTATTAACAGAATCCGATGCGTTGGAGCGCATTTCAGGACATCTGAATTTTTGTCTACTTTTGTATAGCTAGCATCGTCGTGTTGCAGCGTTTTGTCATGTAATCCTCCAACTGCCATATCTGCCCTATTAGACCTATCCAGGACTTAAAAACACTTTTGGTGATGTGTTCGTGTGTGTATTAACAGAATCCGATGCATTGGAGCGCATTTCAGGACATCTGAATTTTTGTCTACTTTTGTATAGCTAGCATCGTCGTGTTGGAGCGTTTTGTCATGTAATCCTCCAACTGCCATATCTGCCCTATTAGACCTAGGACTTAAAAACACCTTTGGTGATGTGCTCGTGTGTGTATTAACAGAATCCGATGCGTTGTAGCGCATTTCAGGACATCTGAATTTTTGGTAAATTTTGTATAGCTAGCATCGTCGTGTTGGAGCGTTTTGTCATGTAATCCTCCAACTGCCATATCTGCCCTATTAGACCTAGGACTTAAAAACACCTTTGGTGATGTGTTCGTGTGTGTATTAACAGAATCCGATGCGTTGGAGCGCATTTCAGGACATCTAAATTTTTGGTAAATTTTGTATAGCTAGCATCGTCGTGTTGGAGCGTTTTGTCATGTAATCCTCCAACTGCCATATCTGCCCTATTAGACCTATCCAGGACTTAAAAACACTTTTGGTGATGTGTTCGTGTGTGTATTAACAGAATCCGATGCGTTGGAGCGCATTTCAGGACATCTGAATTTTTGTCTACTTTTGTATAGCTAGCATCGTCGTGTTGGAGCGTTTTGTCAGGTAATCCTCCAACTGCCATATCTGCCCTATTAGACCTAGGACTTAAAAACACCTTTGGTGATGTGTTCGTGTGTGTATTAACAGAATCCGATGCGTTGTAGCGCATTTCAGGACATCTGAATTGGTAAATTTTGTATAGCTAGCATCGTCGTGTTGGAGCGTTTTGTCATGTAATCCTCCAACTGCCATATCTGCCCTATTAGACCTAGGACTTAAAAACACCTTTGGTGATGTGTTCGTGTGTGTATAAAAAGAATCCGATGCGTTGGAGCGCATTTCAGGACATCTGAATTTTTGGTAAATTTTGTATAGCTAGCATCGTCGTGTTGGAGCGTTTTGTCAGGTAATCCTCCAACTGCCATATCTGCCCTATTAGACCTATCCAGGACTTAAAAACACTTTTGGTGATGTGTTCGTGTGTGTATTAACAGAATCCGATGCGTTGGAGCGCATTTCAGGACATCTGAATTTTTGTCTACTTTTGTATAGCTAGCATCGTCGTGTTGGAGCGTTTTGTCAGGTAATCCTCCAACTGCCATATCTGCCCTATTAGACCTAGGACTTAAAAACACCTTTGGTGATGTGTTCGTGTGTGTATTAACAGAATCCGATGCGTTGGAGCGCATTTCAGGACATCTGAATTTTTGTCTACTTTTGTATAGCTAGCATCGTCGTGTTGGAGCGTTTTGTCATGTAATCCTCCAACTGCCATATCTGCCCTATTAGACCTATCCAGGACTTAAAAACACTTTTGGTGATGTGTTCGTGTGTGTATTAACAGAATCCGATGCGTTGGAGCGCATTTCAGGACATCTGAATTTTTGTCTACTTTTGTATAGCTAGCATCGTCGTGTTGGAGCGTTTTGTCATGTAATCCTCCAACTGCCATATCTGCCCTATTAGACCTATCCAGGACTTAAAAACACTTTTGGTGATGTGTTCGTGTGTGTATTAACAGAATCCGATGCGTTGGAGCGCATTTCAGGACATCTGCATTTTTGTCTACTTTTGTATAGCTAGCATCGTCGTGTTGTAGCGTTTTGTCATGTAATCCTCCAACTGCCATATCTGCCCTATTAGACCTATCCAGGACTTAAAAACACTTTTGGTGATGTGTTCGTGTGTGTATTAACAGAATCCGATGCGTTGGAGCGCATTTCAGGACATCTGAATTTTTGTCTACTTTTGTATAGCTAGCATCGTCGTGTTGGAGCGTTTTGTCATGTAATCCTCCAACTGCCATATCTGCCCTATTAGACCTATCCAGGACTTAAAAACACTTTTGGTGATGTGTTCGTGTGTGTATTAACAGAATCCGATGCGTTGGAGCGCATTTCAGGACATCTGAATTTTTGTCTACTTTTGTATAGCTAGCATCGTCGTGTTGGAGCGTTTTGTCATGTAATCCTCCAACTGCCATATCTGCCCTATTTGACCTATCCAGGACTTAAAAACACTTTTGGTGATGTGTTCGTGTGTGTATTAACAGAATCCGATGCGTTGGAGCGCATTTCAGGACATCTGCATTTTTGTCTACTTTTGTATAGCTAGCATCGTCGTGTTGTAGCGTTTTGTCATGTAATCCTCCAACTGCCATATCTGCCCTATTAGACCTATCCAGGACTTAAAAACACTTTTGGTGATGTGTTCGTGTGTGTATTAACAGAATCCGATGCGTTGGAGCGCATTTCAGGACATCTGAATTTTTGTCTACTTTTGTATAGCTAGCATCGTCGTGTTGGAGCGTTTTGTCATGTAATCCTCCAACTGCCATATCTGCCCTATTAGACCTATCCAGGACTTAAAAACACTTTTGGTGATGTGTTCGTGTGTGTATTAACAGAATCCGATGCGTTGGAGCGCATTTCAGGACATCTGAATTTTTGTCTACTTTTGTATAGCTAGCATCGTCGTGTTGGAGCGTTTTGTTATGTAATCCTCCAACTGCCATATCTGCCCTATTAGACCTATCCAGGACTTAAAAACACCTTTGGTGATGTGTTCGTGTGTGTATTAACAGAATCCGATGCGTTGTAGCGCATTTCAGGACATCTGAATTTTTGGTAAATTTTGTATAGCTAGCATCGTCGTGTTGGAGCGTTTTGTCATGTAATCCTCCAACTGCCATATCTGCCCTATTAGACCTAGGACTTAAAAACACCTTTGGTGATGTGTTCGTGTGTGTATAAAAAGAATCCGATGCGTTGGAGCGCATTTCAGGACATCTGAATTTTTGGTAAATTTTGTATAGCTAGCATCGTCGTGTTGGAGCGTTTTGTCATGTAATCCTCCAACTGCCATATCTGCCCTATTAGACCTATCCAGGACTTAAAAACACTTTTGGTGATGTGTTCGTGTGTGTGTATTAACAGAATCCGATGCGTTGGAGCGCATTTCAGGACATCTGAATTTTTGTCTACTTTTGTATAGCTAGCATCGTCGTGTTGGAGCGTTTTGTCATGTAATCCTCCAACTGCCATATCTGCCCTATTAGACCTATCCAGGACTTAAAAACACTTTTGGTGATGTGTTCGTGTGTGTATTAACAGAATCCGATACGTTGGAGCGCATTTCAGGACATCTGAATTTTTGGCTACTTTTGTATAGCTAGCATCGTCGTGTTGGAGCGTTTTGTCAGGTAATCCTCCAACTGCCATATCTGCCCTATTAGACCTATCCAGGACTTAAAAACACCTTTGGTGATGTGTTCGTGTGTGTATTAACAGAATCCGATGCGTTGTAGCGCATTTCAGGACATCTGAATTTTTGGTAAATTTTGTATAGCTAGCATCGTCGTGTTGGAGCGTTTTGTCATGTAATCCTCCAACTGCCATATCTGCCCTATTAGACCTAGGACTTAAAAACACCTTTGGTGATGTGTTCGTGTGTGTATAAAAAGAATCCGATGCTTTGGAGCGCATTTCAGGACATCTGAATTTTTGGTAAATTTTGTATAGCTAGCATCGTCGTGTTGGAGCGTTTTGTCAGGTAATCCTCCAACTGCCATATCTGCCCTATTAGACCTATCCAGGACTTAAAAACACTTTTGGTGATGTGTTCGTGTGTGTATTAACAGAATCCGATGCGTTGGAGCGCATTTCAGGACATCTGAATTTTTGTCTACTTTTGTATAGCTAGCATCGTCGTGTTGGAGCGTTTTGTCATGTAATCCTCCAACTGCCATATCTGCCCTATTAGACCTATCCAGGACTTAAAAACACTTTTGGTGATGTGTTCGTGTGTGTATTAACAGAATCCGATGCATTGGAGCGCATTTCAGGACATCTGAATTTTTGTCTACTTTTGTATAGCTAGCATCGTCGTGTTGGAGCGTTTTGTCATGTAATCCTCCAACTGCCATATCTGCCCTATTAGACCTAGGACTTAAAAACACCTTTGGTGATGTGCTCGTGTGTGTATTAACAGAATCCGATGCGTTGTAGCGCATTTCAGGACATCTGAATTTTTGGTAAATTTTGTATAGCTAGCATCGTCGTGTTGGAGCGTTTTGTCATGTAATCCTCCAACTGCCATATCTGCCCTATTAGACCTAGGACTTAAAAACACCTTTGGTGATGTGTTCGTGTGTGTATTAACAGAATCCGATGCGTTGGAGCGCATTTCAGGACATCTAAATTTTTGGTAAATTTTGTATAGCTAGCATCGTCGTGTTGGAGCGTTTTGTCATGTAATCCTCCAACTGCCATATCTGCCCTATTAGACCTATCCAGGACTTAAAAACACTTTTGGTGATGTGTTCGTGTGTGTATTAACAGAATCCGATGCGTTGGAGCGCATTTCAGGACATCTGCATTTTTGTCTACTTTTGTATAGCTAGCATCGTCGTGTTGTAGCGTTTTGTCATGTAATCCTCCAACTGCCATATCTGCCCTATTAGACCTATCCAGGACTTAAAAACACTTTTGGTGATGTGTTCGTGTGTGTATTAACAGAATCCGATGCGTTGGAGCGCATTTCAGGACATCTGAATTTTTGGTAAATTTTGTATAGCTAGCATCGTCGTGTTGGAGCGTTTTGTCATGTAATCCTCCAACTGCCATATCTGCCCTATTAGACCTAGGACTTAAAAACACCTTTGGTGATGTGCTCGTGTGTGTATTAACAGAATCCGATGCGTTGTAGCGCATTTCAGGACATCTGAATTTTTGGTAAATTTTGTATAGCTAGCATCGTCGTGTTGGAGCGTTTTGTCAGGTAATCCTCCAACTGCCATATCTGCCCTATTAGACCTAGGACTTAAAAACACCTTTGGTGATGTGTTCGTGTGTGTATTAACAGAATCCGATGCGTTGGAGCGCATTTCAGGACATCTGCATTTTTGTCTACTTTTGTATAGCTAGCATCGTCGTGTTGTAGCGTTTTGTCATGTAATCCTCCAACTGCCATATCTGCCCTATTAGACCTATCCAGGACTTAAAAACACTTTTGGTGATGTGTTCGTGTGTGTAATAACAGAATCCGATGCGTTGGAGCGCATTTCAGGACATCTGAATTTTTGTCTACTTTTGTATAGCTAGCATCGTCGTGTTGGAGCGTTTTGTCATGTAATCCTCCAACTGCCATATCTGCCCTATTAGACCTATCCAGGACTTAAAAACACTTTTGGTGATGTGTTCGTGTGTGTATTAACAGAATCCGATGCGTTGGAGCGCATTTCAGGACATCTGAATTTTTGGCTACTTTTGTATAGCTAGCATCGTCGTGTTGGAGCGTTTTGTCAGGTAATCCTCCAACTGCCATATCTGCCCTATTAGACCTATCCAGGACTTAAAAACACCTTTGGTGATGTGTTCGTGTGTGTATAAAAAGAATCCGATGCGTTGGAGCGCATTTCAGGACATCTGAATTTTTGGTAAATTTTGTATAGCTAGCATCGTCGTGTTGGAGCGTTTTGTCATGTAATCCTCCAACTGCCATATCTGCCCTATTAGACCTATCCAGGACTTAAAAACACTTTTGGTGATGTGTTCGTGTGTGTATTAACAGAATCCGATGCGTTGGAGCGCATTTCAGGACATCTGAATTTTTGTCTACTTTTGTATAGCCAGCATCGTCGTGTTGGAGCGTTTTGTCATGTAATCCTCCAACTGCCATATCTGCCCTATTAGACCTATCCAGGACTTAAAAACACGTTTGGTGATGTGTTCGTGTGTGTATTAACAGAATCCGATGCGTTGGAGCGCATTTCAGGACATTTGAATTCTTGGCTACTTTTGTATAGCATCGTCGTGTTGGAGCGTTTTGTCAGGTAATCCTCCAACTGCCATATCTGCCCTATTAGACCTATCCAGGACTTAAAAACACTTTTGGTGATGTGTTCGTGTGTGTATTAACAGAATCCGATGCGTTGGAGCGCATTTCAGGACATCTGAATTTTTGGTAAATTTTGTATAGCTGGCATCGTCGTGTTGGAGCGTTTTGTCATGTAATCCTCCAACTGCCATATCTGCCCTATTAGACCTATCCAGGACTTAAAAACACTTTTGGTGATGTGTTCGTGTGTGTATTAACAGAATCCGATGCGTTGGAGCGCATTTCAGGACATCTGAATTTTTGGTAAATTTTGTATAGCTGGCATCGTCGTGTTGGAGCGTTTTGTCAGGTAATCCTCCAACTGCCATATCTGCCCTATTAGACCTATCCAGGACTTAAAAACACGTTTGGTGATGTGTTCGTGTGTGTATTAACAGAATCCGATGCGTTGGAGCGCATTTCAGGACATTTGAATTCTTGGCTACTTTTGTATAGCATCGTCGTGTTGGAGCGTTTTGTCAGGTAATCCTCCAACTGCCATATCTGCCCTATTAGACCTATCCAGGACTTAAAAACACTTTTGGTGATGTGTTCGTGTGTGTATTAACAGAATCCGATGCGTTGGAGCGCATTTCAGGACATCTGAATTTTTGGTAAATTTTGTATAGCTGGCATCGTCGTGTTGGAGCGTTTTGTCATGTAATCCTCCAACTGCCATATCTGCCCTATTAGACCTATCCAGGACTTAAAAACACTTTTGGTGATGTGTTCGTGTGTGTATTAACAGAATCCGATGCGTTGGAGCGCATTTCAGGACATCTGAATTTTTGGTAAATTTTGTATAGCTGGCATCGTCGTGTTGGAGCGTTTTGTCAGGTAATCCTCCAACTGCCATATCTGCCCTATTAGACCTATCCAGGACTTAAAAACACTTTTGGTGATGTGTTCGTGTGTGTATTAACAGAATCCGATGCGTTGGAGCGCATTTCAGGACATCTGAATTTTTGGTAAATTTTGTATAGCTGGCATCGTCGTGTTGGAGCGTTTTGTCATGTAATCCTCCAACTGCCATATCTGCCCTATTAGACCTATCCAGGACTTAAAAACACTTTTGGTGATGTGTTCGTGAGTGTATTAACAGAATCCGATGCGTTGGAGCGCATTTCAGGACATCTGAATTTTTGTCTACTTTTGTATAGCTAGCATCGTCGTGTTGGAGCGTTTTGTCAGGTAATCCTCCAACTGCCATATCTGCCCTATTAGACCTATCCAGGACTTAAAAACACTTTTGGTGATGTGTTCGTGTGTGTATTAACAGAATCCGATGCGTTGGAGCGCATTTCAGGACATCTGAATTTTTGGTAAATTTTGTATAGCTGGCATCGTCGTGTTGGAGCGTTTTGTCATGTAATCCTCCAACTGCCATATCTGCCCTATTAGACCTATCCAGGACTTAAAAACACTTTTGGTGATGTGTTCGTGAGTGTATTAACAGAATCCGATGCGTTGGAGCGCATTTCAGGACATCTGAATTTTTGTCTACTTTTGTATAGCTAGCATCGTCGTGTTGGAGCGTTTTGTCAGGTAATCCTCCAACTGCCATATCTGCCCTATTAGACCTAGGACTTAAAAACACCTTTGGTGATGTGCTCGTGTGTGTATTAACAGAATCCGATGCGTTGTAGCGCATTTCAGGACATCTGAATTTTTGGTAAATTTTGTATAGCTGGCATCGTCGTGTTGGAGCGTTTTGTCATGTAATCCTCCAACTGCCATATCTGCCCTATTAGACCTATCCAGGACTTAAAAACACTTTTGGTGATGTGTTCGTGAGTGTATTAACAGAATCCGATGCGTTGGAGCGCATTTCAGGACATTTGAATTCTTGGCTACTTTTGTATAGCATCGTCGTGTTGGAGCGTTTTGTCAGGTAATCCTCCAACTGCCATATCTGCCCTATTAGACCTATCCAGGACTTAAAAACACTTTTGGTGATGTGTTCGTGTGTGTATTAACAGAATCCGATGCGTTGGAGCGCATTTCAGGACATCTGAATTTTTGGTAAATTTTGTATAGCTGGCATCGTCGTGTTGGAGCGTTTTGTCATGTAATCCTCCAACTGCCATATCTGCCCTATTAGACCTATCCAGGACTTAAAAACACTTTTGGTGATGTGTTCGTGAGTGTATTAACAGAATCCGATGCGTTGGAGCGCATTTCAGGACATCTGAATTTTTGTCTACTTTTGTATAGCTAGCATCGTCGTGTTGGAGCGTTTTGTCAGGTAATCCTCCAACTGCCATATCTGCCCTATTAGACCTAGGACTTAAAAACACCTTTGGTGATGTGCTCGTGTGTGTATTAACAGAATCCGATGCGTTGTAGCGCATTTCAGGACATCTGAATTTTTGGTAAATTTTGTATAGCTGGCATCGTCGTGTTGGAGCGTTTTGTCAGGTAATCCTCCAACTGCCATATCTGCCCTATTAGACCTAGGACTTAAAAACACCTTTGGTGATGTGTTCGTGTGTGTATTAACAGAATCCGATGCGTTGGAGCGCATTTCAGGACATCTGAATTTTCGTCTACTTTTGTATAGCTAGCATCGTCGTGTTGGAGCGTTTTGTCATGTAATCCTCCAACTGCCATATCTGCCCTATTAGACCTATCCAGGACTTAAAAACACTTTTGGTGATATGTTCGTGTGTGTATTAACAGAATCCGATGCGTTGGAGCGCATTTCAGGACATCTGAATTTTTGGTAAATTTTGTATAGCTGGCATCGTCGTGTTGGAGCGTTTTGTCAGGTAATCCTCCAACTGCCATATCTGCCCTATTAGACATATCTAGGACTTAAAAACACCTTTGGTGATGTGTTCGTGTGTGTATTAACAGAATCCGATGCGTTGGAGCGCATTTCAGGACATCTGAATTTTCGTCTACTTTTGTATAGCTAGCATCGTCGTGTTGGAGCGTTTTGTCATGTAATCCTCCAACTGCCATATCTGCCCTATTAGACCTATCCAGGACTTAAAAACACTTTTGGTGATATGTTCGTGTGTGTATTAACAGAATCCGATGCGTTGGAGCGCATTTCAGGACATCTGAATTTTTGGTAAATTTTGTATAGCTGGCATCGTCGTGTTGGAGCGTTTTGTCAGGTAATCCTCCAACTGCCATATCTGCCCTATTAGACCTAGGACTTAAAAACACCTTTGGTGATGTGCTCGTGTGTGTATTAACAGAATCCGATGCGTTGTAGCGCATTTCAGGACATCTGAATTTTTGGTAAATTTTGTATAGCTGGCATCGTCGTGTTGGAGCGTTTTGTCAGGTAATCCTCCAACTGCCATATCTGCCCTATTAGACCTAGGACTTAAAAACACCTTTGGTGATGTGTTCGTGTGTGTATTAACAGAATCCGATGCGTTGGAGCGCATTTCAGGACATCTGAATTTTTGGTAAATTTTGTATAGCTGGCATCGTCGTGTTGGAGCGTTTTGTCAGGTAATCCTCCAACTGCCATATCTGCCCTATTAGACATATCTAGGACTTAAAAACACCTTTGGTGATGTGTTCGTGTGTGTATTAACAGAATCCGATGCGTTGGAGCGCATTTCAGGACATCTGAATTTTCGTCTACTTTTGTATAGCTAGCATCGTCGTGTTGGAGCGTTTTGTCATGTAATCCTCCAACTGCCATATCTGCCCTATTAGACCTATCCAGGACTTAAAAACACTTTTGGTGATGTGTTCGTGTGTGTATTAACAGAATCCGATGCGTTGGAGCGCATTTCAGGACATCTGAATTTTTGGTAAATTTTGTATAGCTGGCATCGTCGTGTTGGAGCGTTTTGTCAGGTAATCCTCCAACTGCCATATCTGCCCTATTAGACATATCTAGGACTTAAAAACACCTTTGGTGATGTGTTCGTGTGTGTATTAACAGAATCCGATGCGTTGGAGCGCATTTCAGGACATCTGAATTTTCGTCTACTTTTGTATAGCTAGCATCGTCGTGTTGGAGCGTTTTGTCATGTAATCCTCCAACTGCCATATCTGCCCTATTAGACCTATCCAGGACTTAAAAACACTTTTGGTGATGTGTTCGTGTGTGTATTAACAGAATCCGATGCGTTGGAGCGCATTTCAGGACATCTGAATTTTTGTCTACTTTTGTATAGCTAGCATCGTCGTGTTGGAGCGTTTTGTCAGGTAATCCTCCAACTGCCATATCTGCCCTATTAGACCTATCCAGGACTTAAAAACACTTTTGGTGATGTGTTCGTGTGTGTATTAACAGAATCCGATGCGTTGGAGCGCATTTCAGGACATCTGAATTTTTGGTAAATTTTGTATAGCTGGCATCGTCGTGTTGGAGCGTTTTGTCAGGTAATCCTCCAACTGCCATATCTGCCCTATTAGACCTATCCAGGACTTAAAAACACTTTTGGTGATGTGTTCGTGTGTGTATTAACAGAATCCGATGCGTTGGAGCGCATTTCAGGACATCTGAATTTTTGTCTACTTTTGTATAGCTAGCATCGTCGTGTTGGAGCGTTTTGTCATGTAATCCTCCAACTGCCATATTTGCCCTATTAGACCTATCCAGGACTTAAAAACACTTTTGGTGATGTGTTCGTGTGTGTATTAACAGAATCCGATGCGTTGGAGCGCATTTCAGGACATCTGCATTTTTGGCTACTTTTGTATAGCTAGCATCGTCGTGTTGTAGCGTTTTGTCATGTAATCCTCCAACTGCCATATCTGCCCTATTAGACCTATCCAGGACTTAAAAACACTTTTGGTGATGTGTTCGTGTGTGTATTAACAGAATCCGATGCGTTGGAGCGCATTTCAGGACATCTGAATTTTTGTCTACTTTTGTATAGCTAGCATCGTCGTGTTGGAGCGTTTTGTCATGTAATCCTCCAACTGCCATATCTGCCCTATTAGACCTATCCAGGACTTAAAAACACTTTTGGTGATGTGTTCGTGTGTGTATTAACAGAATCCGATGCGTTGGAGCGCATTTCAGGACATCTGAATTTTTGTCTACTTTTGTATAGCTAGCATCGTCGTGTTGGAGCGTTTTGTCATGTAATCCTCCAACTGCCATATCTGCCCTATTAGACCTATCCAGGACTTAAAGACACTTTTGGTGATGTGTTCGTGTGTGTATTAACAGAATCCGATGCGTTGGAGCGCATTTCAGGACATCTGAATTTTTGGTAAATTTTGTATAGCTAGCATCGTCGTGTTGGAGCGTTTTGTCATGTAATCCTCCAACTGCCATATCTGCCCTATTAGACCTATCCAGGACTTAAAAACACTTTTGGTGATGTGTTCGTGTGTGTATTAACAGAATCCGATGCGTTGGAGCGCATTTCAGGACATCTGAATTTTTGTCTACTTTTGTATAGCTAGCATCGTCGTGTTGGAGCGTTTTGTCATGTAATCCTCCAACTGCCATATCTGCCCTATTAGACCTATCCAGGACTTAAAAACACTTTTGGTGATGTGTTCGTGTGTGTATTAACAGAATCCGATGCGTTGGAGCGCATTTCAGGACATCTGAATTTTTGTCTACTTTTGTATAGCTAGCATCGTCGTGTTGGAGCGTTTTGTCATGTAATCCTCCAACTGCCATATCTGCCCTATTAGACCTATCCAGGACTTAAAAACACTTTTGGTGATGTGTTCGTGTGTGTATTAACAGAATCCGATGAGTTGGAGCGCATTTCAGGACATCTGAATTTTTGTCTACTTTTGTATAGCTAGCATCGTCGTGTTGGAGCGTTTTGTCATGTAATCCTCCAACTGCCATATCTGCCCTATTAGACCTATCCAGGACTTAAAAACACTTTTGGTGATGTGTTCGTGTGTGTATTAACAGAATCCGATGCGTTGGAGCGCATTTCAGGACATCTGAATTTTTGTCTACTTTTGTATAGCTAGCATCGTCGTGTTGGAGCGTTTTGTCATGTAATCCTCCAACTGCCATATCTGCCCTATTAGACCTATCCAGGACTTAAAAACACTTTTGGTGATGTGTTCGTGTGTGTATTAACAGAATCCGATGCGTTGGAGCGCATTTCAGGACATCTGAATTTTTGTCTACTTTTGTATAGCTAGCATCGTCGTGTTGGAGCGTTTTGTCATGTAATCCTCCAACTGCCATATCTGCCCTATTAGACCTATCCAGGACTTAAAGACACTTTTGGTGATGTGTTCGTGTGTGTATTAACAGAATCCGATGCGTTGGAGCGCATTTCAGGACATCTGAATTTTTGGTAAATTTTGTATAGCTAGCATCGTCGTGTTGGAGCGTTTTGTCATGTAATCCTCCAACTGCCATATCTGCCCTATTAGACCTATCCAGGACTTAAAAACACTTTTGGTGATGTGTTCGTGTGTGTATTAACAGAATCCGATGCGTTGGAGCGCATTTCAGGACATCTGAATTTTTGTCTACTTTTGTATAGCTAGCATCGTCGTGTTGGAGCGTTTTGTCATGTAATCCTCCAACTGCCATATCTGCCCTATTAGACCTATCCAGGACTTAAAAACACTTTTGGTGATGTGTTCGTGTGTGTATTAACAGAATCCGATGAGTTGGAGCGCATTTCAGGACATCTGAATTTTTGTCTACTTTTGTATAGCTAGCATCGTCGTGTTGGAGCGTTTTGTCATGTAATCCTCCAACTGCCATATCTGCCCTATTAGACCTATCCAGGACTTAAAAACACTTTTGGTGATGTGTTCGTGTGTGTATTAACAGAATCCGATGCGTTGGAGCGCATTTCAGGACATCTGAATTTTTGTCTACTTTTGTATAGCTAGCATCGTCGTGTTGGAGCGTTTTGTCATGTAATCCTCCAACTGCCATATCTGCCCTATTAGACCTATCCAGGACTTAAAAACACTTTTGGTGATGTGTTCGTGTGTGTATTAACAGAATCCGATGCGTTGGAGCGCATTTCAGGACATCTGAATTTTTGTCTACTTTTGTATAGCTAGCATCGTCGTGTTGGAGCGTTTTGTCATGTAATCCTCCAACTGCCATATCTGCCCTATTAGACCTAGGACTTAAAAACACCTTTGGTGATGTGTTCGTGTGTGTATTAACAGAATCCGATGCGTTGGAGCGCATTTCAGGACATCTGAATTTTTGTTTACTTTTGTATAGCTAGCATCGTCGTGTTGGAGCGTTTTGTCATGTAATCCTCCAACTGCCATATCTGCCCTATTAGACCTATCCAGGACTTAAAAACACTTTTGGTGATGTGTTCGTGTGTGTATTAACAGAATCCGATGCGTTGGAGCGCATTTCAGGACATCTGAATTTTTGTCTACTTTTGTATAGCTAGCATCGTCGTGTTGGAGCGTTTTGTCATGTAATCCTCCAACTGCCATATCTGCCCTATTAGACCTATCCAGGACTTAAAAACACTTTTGGTGATGTGTTCGTGTGTGTATTAACAGAATCCGATGCGTTGGAGCGCATTTCAGGACATCTGAATTTTTGTCTACTTTTGTATAGCTAGCATCGTTGTGTTGGAGCGTTTTGTCATGTAATCCTCCAACTGCCATATCTGCCCTATTAGACCTATCCAGGACTTAAAAACACTTTTGGTGATTTGTTCGTGTGTGTATTAACAGAATCCGATGCGTTGGAGCGCATTTCAGGACATCTGAATTTTTGTCTACTTTTGTATAGCTAGCATCGTCGTGTTGGAGCGTTTTGTCATGTAATCCTCCAACTGCCATATCTGCCCTATTAGACCTATCCAGGACTTAAAAACACTTTTGGTGATGCGTTCGTGTGTGTATTAAAAGAATCCGATGCGTTGGAGCGCATTTCAGGACATCTGAATTTTTGTCTACTTTTGTATAGCTAGCATCGTCGTGTTGGAGCGTTTTGTCATGTCATCCTCCAACTGCCATATCTGCCATATTAGACCTATCCAGGACTTAAAAACACTTTTGGTGATGCGTTCGTGTGTGTATTAAAAGAATCCGATGCGTTGGAGCGCATTTCAGGACATCTGAATTTTTGGTAAATTTTGTATAGCTAGCATCGTCGTGTTGGAGCGTTTTGTCAGGTAATCCTCCAACTGCCATATCTGCCATATTAGACCTATCCAGGACTTAAAAACACTTTTGGTGATGCGTTCGTGTGTGTATTAAAAGAATCCGATGCGTTGGAGCGCATTTCAGGACATCTGAATTTTTGTCTACTTTTGTATAGCTAGCATCGTCGTGTTGGAGCGTTTTGTCATGTAATCCTCCAACTGCCATATCTGCCCTATTAGACCTATCCAGGACTTAAAAACACTTTTGGTGATGCGTTCGTGTGTGTATTAAAAGAATCCGATGCGTTGGAGCGCATTTCAGGAAATCTGAATTTTTGTCTACTTTTGTATAGCTAGCATCGTCGTGTTGGAGCGTTTTGTCATGTAATCCTCCAACTGCCATATCTGCCCTATTAGACCTATCTAGGACTTAAAAACACTTTTGGTGATGTGTTCGTGTGTGTATTAACAGAATCCGATGCGTTGGAGCGCATTTCAGGACATCTGCATTTTTGGCTACTTTTGTATAGCTAGCATCGTCGTGTTGTAGCGTTTTGTCAGGTAATCCTCCAACTGCCATATCTGCCCTATTAGACATATCTAGGACTTAAAAACACCTTTGGTGATGTGTTCGTGTGTGTATTAACAGAATCCGATGCGTTGGAGCGCATTTCAGGACATCTGAATTTTCGTCTACTTTTGTATAGCTAGCATCGTCGTGTTGGAGCGTTTTGTCATGTAATCCTCCAACTGCCATATCTGCCCTATTAGACCTATCCAGGACTTAAAAACACTTTTGGTGATGTGTTCGTGTGTGTATTAACAGAATCCGATGCGTTGGAGCGCATTTCAGGACATCTGAATTTTTGTCTACTTTTGTATAGCTAGCATCGTCGTGTTGGAGCGTTTTGTCAGGTAATCCTCCAACTGCCATATCTGCCCTATTAGACCTATCCAGGACTTAAAAACACTTTTGGTGATGTGTTCGTGTGTGTATTAACAGAATCCGATGCGTTGGAGCGCATTTCAGGACATCTGAATTTTTGGTAAATTTTGTATAGCTGGCATCGTCGTGTTGGAGCGTTTTGTCAGGTAATCCTCCAACTGCCATATCTGCCCTATTAGACCTATCCAGGACTTAAAAACACTTTTGGTGATGTGTTCGTGTGTGTATTAACAGAATCCGATGCGTTGGAGCGCATTTCAGGACATCTGAATTTTTGTCTACTTTTGTATAGCTAGCATCGTCGTGTTGGAGCGTTTTGTCATGTAATCCTCCAACTGCCATATTTGCCCTATTAGACCTATCCAGGACTTAAAAACACTTTTGGTGATGTGTTCGTGTGTGTATTAACAGAATCCGATGCGTTGGAGCGCATTTCAGGACATCTGCATTTTTGGCTACTTTTGTATAGCTAGCATCGTCGTGTTGTAGCGTTTTGTCATGTAATCCTCCAACTGCCATATCTGCCCTATTAGACCTATCCAGGACTTAAAAACACTTTTGGTGATGTGTTCGTGTGTGTATTAACAGAATCCGATGCGTTGGAGCGCATTTCAGGACATCTGAATTTTTGTCTACTTTTGTATAGCTAGCATCGTCGTGTTGGAGCGTTTTGTCATGTAATCCTCCAACTGCCATATCTGCCCTATTAGACCTATCCAGGACTTAAAAACACTTTTGGTGATGTGTTCGTGTGTGTATTAACAGAATCCGATGCGTTGGAGCGCATTTCAGGACATCTGAATTTTTGTCTACTTTTGTATAGCTAGCATCGTCGTGTTGGAGCGTTTTGTCATGTAATCCTCCAACTGCCATATCTGCCCTATTAGACCTATCCAGGACTTAAAGACACTTTTGGTGATGTGTTCGTGTGTGTATTAACAGAATCCGATGCGTTGGAGCGCATTTCAGGACATCTGAATTTTTGGTAAATTTTGTATAGCTAGCATCGTCGTGTTGGAGCGTTTTGTCATGTAATCCTCCAACTGCCATATCTGCCCTATTAGACCTATCCAGGACTTAAAAACACTTTTGGTGATGTGTTCGTGTGTGTATTAACAGAATCCGATGCGTTGGAGCGCATTTCAGGACATCTGAATTTTTGTCTACTTTTGTATAGCTAGCATCGTCGTGTTGGAGCGTTTTGTCATGTAATCCTCCAACTGCCATATCTGCCCTATTAGACCTATCCAGGACTTAAAAACACTTTTGGTGATGTGTTCGTGTGTGTATTAACAGAATCCGATGCGTTGGAGCGCATTTCAGGACATCTGAATTTTTGTCTACTTTTGTATAGCTAGCATCGTCGTGTTGGAGCGTTTTGTCATGTAATCCTCCAACTGCCATATCTGCCCTATTAGACCTATCCAGGACTTAAAAACACTTTTGGTGATGTGTTCGTGTGTGTATTAACAGAATCCGATGAGTTGGAGCGCATTTCAGGACATCTGAATTTTTGTCTACTTTTGTATAGCTAGCATCGTCGTGTTGGAGCGTTTTGTCATGTAATCCTCCAACTGCCATATCTGCCCTATTAGACCTATCCAGGACTTAAAAACACTTTTGGTGATGTGTTCGTGTGTGTATTAACAGAATCCGATGCGTTGGAGCGCATTTCAGGACATCTGAATTTTTGTCTACTTTTGTATAGCTAGCATCGTCGTGTTGGAGCGTTTTGTCATGTAATCCTCCAACTGCCATATCTGCCCTATTAGACCTATCCAGGACTTAAAAACACTTTTGGTGATGTGTTCGTGTGTGTATTAACAGAATCCGATGCGTTGGAGCGCATTTCAGGACATCTGAATTTTTGTCTACTTTTGTATAGCTAGCATCGTCGTGTTGGAGCGTTTTGTCATGTAATCCTCCAACTGCCATATCTGCCCTATTAGACCTATCCAGGACTTAAAGACACTTTTGGTGATGTGTTCGTGTGTGTATTAACAGAATCCGATGCGTTGGAGCGCATTTCAGGACATCTGAATTTTTGGTAAATTTTGTATAGCTAGCATCGTCGTGTTGGAGCGTTTTGTCATGTAATCCTCCAACTGCCATATCTGCCCTATTAGACCTATCCAGGACTTAAAAACACTTTTGGTGATGTGTTCGTGTGTGTATTAACAGAATCCGATGCGTTGGAGCGCATTTCAGGACATCTGAATTTTTGTCTACTTTTGTATAGCTAGCATCGTCGTGTTGGAGCGTTTTGTCATGTAATCCTCCAACTGCCATATCTGCCCTATTAGACCTATCCAGGACTTAAAAACACTTTTGGTGATGTGTTCGTGTGTGTATTAACAGAATCCGATGAGTTGGAGCGCATTTCAGGACATCTGAATTTTTGTCTACTTTTGTATAGCTAGCATCGTCGTGTTGGAGCGTTTTGTCATGTAATCCTCCAACTGCCATATCTGCCCTATTAGACCTATCCAGGACTTAAAAACACTTTTGGTGATGTGTTCGTGTGTGTATTAACAGAATCCGATGCGTTGGAGCGCATTTCAGGACATCTGAATTTTTGTCTACTTTTGTATAGCTAGCATCGTCGTGTTGGAGCGTTTTGTCATGTAATCCTCCAACTGCCATATCTGCCCTATTAGACCTATCCAGGACTTAAAAACACTTTTGGTGATGTGTTCGTGTGTGTATTAACAGAATCCGATGCGTTGGAGCGCATTTCAGGACATCTGAATTTTTGTCTACTTTTGTATAGCTAGCATCGTCGTGTTGGAGCGTTTTGTCATGTAATCCTCCAACTGCCATATCTGCCCTATTAGACCTAGGACTTAAAAACACCTTTGGTGATGTGTTCGTGTGTGTATTAACAGAATCCGATGCGTTGGAGCGCATTTCAGGACATCTGAATTTTTGTTTACTTTTGTATAGCTAGCATCGTCGTGTTGGAGCGTTTTGTCATGTAATCCTCCAACTGCCATATCTGCCCTATTAGACCTATCCAGGACTTAAAAACACTTTTGGTGATGTGTTCGTGTGTGTATTAACAGAATCCGATGCGTTGGAGCGCATTTCAGGACATCTGAATTTTTGTCTACTTTTGTATAGCTAGCATCGTCGTGTTGGAGCGTTTTGTCATGTAATCCTCCAACTGCCATATCTGCCCTATTAGACCTATCCAGGACTTAAAAACACTTTTGGTGATGTGTTCGTGTGTGTATTAACAGAATCCGATGCGTTGGAGCGCATTTCAGGACATCTGAATTTTTGTCTACTTTTGTATAGCTAGCATCGTTGTGTTGGAGCGTTTTGTCATGTAATCCTCCAACTGCCATATCTGCCCTATTAGACCTATCCAGGACTTAAAAACACTTTTGGTGATTTGTTCGTGTGTGTATTAACAGAATCCGATGCGTTGGAGCGCATTTCAGGACATCTGAATTTTTGTCTACTTTTGTATAGCTAGCATCGTCGTGTTGGAGCGTTTTGTCATGTAATCCTCCAACTGCCATATCTGCCCTATTAGACCTATCCAGGACTTAAAAACACTTTTGGTGATGCGTTCGTGTGTGTATTAAAAGAATCCGATGCGTTGGAGCGCATTTCAGGACATCTGAATTTTTGTCTACTTTTGTATAGCTAGCATCGTCGTGTTGGAGCGTTTTGTCATGTCATCCTCCAACTGCCATATCTGCCATATTAGACCTATCCAGGACTTAAAAACACTTTTGGTGATGCGTTCGTGTGTGTATTAAAAGAATCCGATGCGTTGGAGCGCATTTCAGGACATCTGAATTTTTGGTAAATTTTGTATAGCTAGCATCGTCGTGTTGGAGCGTTTTGTCAGGTAATCCTCCAACTGCCATATCTGCCATATTAGACCTATCCAGGACTTAAAAACACTTTTGGTGATGCGTTCGTGTGTGTATTAAAAGAATCCGATGCGTTGGAGCGCATTTCAGGACATCTGAATTTTTGTCTACTTTTGTATAGCTAGCATCGTCGTGTTGGAGCGTTTTGTCATGTAATCCTCCAACTGCCATATCTGCCCTATTAGACCTATCCAGGACTTAAAAACACTTTTGGTGATGCGTTCGTGTGTGTATTAAAAGAATCCGATGCGTTGGAGCGCATTTCAGGAAATCTGAATTTTTGTCTACTTTTGTATAGCTAGCATCGTCGTGTTGGAGCGTTTTGTCATGTAATCCTCCAACTGCCATATCTGCCCTATTAGACCTATCTAGGACTTAAAAACACTTTTGGTGATGTGTTCGTGTGTGTATTAACAGTATCCGATGCGTTGGAGCGCATTTCAGGACATCTGAATTTTTGGTAAATTTTGTATAGCTAGCATCGTCGTGTTGGAGCGTTTTGTCAGGTAATCCTCCAACTGCCATATCTGCCATATTAGACCTATCCAGGACTTAAAAACACTTTTGGTGATGCGTTCGTGTGTGTATTAAAAGAATCCGATGCGTTGGAGCGCATTTCAGGACATCTGAATTTTGTCTACTTTTGTATAGCTAGCATCGTCGTGTTGGAGCGTTTTGTCATGTAATCCTCCAACTGCCATATCTGCCCTATTAGACCTATCCAGGACTTAAAGACACTTTTGGTGATGTGTTCGTGTGTGTATTAACAGAATCCGATGCGTTGGAGCGCATTTCAGGACATCTGAATTTTTGGTAAATTTTGTATAGCTAGCATCGTCGTGTTGGAGCGTTTTGTCATGTAATCCTCCAACTGCCATATCTGCCCTATTAGACCTATCCAGGACTTAAAAACACTTTTGGTGATGTGTTCGTGTGTGTATTAACAGAATCCGATGCGTTGGAGCGCATTTCAGGACATCTGAATTTTTGTCTACTTTCGTATAGCTAGCATCGTCGTGTTGGAGCGTTTTGTCATGTAATCCTCCAACTGCCATATCTGCCCTATTAGACCTATCCAGGACTTAAAAACACTTTTGGTGATGTGTTCGTGTGTGTATTAACAGAATCCGATGCGTTGGAGCGCATTTCAGGACATCTGAATTTTTGTCTACTTTTGTATAGCTAGCATCGTCGTGTTGGAGCGTTTTGTCATGTAATCCTCCAACTGCCATATCTGCCCTATTAAACCTATCCAGGACTTAAAAACACTTTTGGTGATGTGTTCGTGTGTGTATTAACAGAATCCGATGCGTTGGAGCGCATTTCAGGACATCTGAATTTTTGTCTACTTTTGTATAGCTAGCATCGTCGTGTTGGAGCGTTTTGTCATGTAATCCTCCAACTGCCATATCTGCCCTATTAGACCTATCCAGGACTTAAAAACACTTTTGGTGATGTGTTCGTGTGTGTATTAACAGAATCCGATGCGTTGGAGCGCATTTCAGGACATCTGAATTTTTGTCTACTTTTGTATAGCTAGCATCGTCGTGTTGGAGCGTTTTGTCATGTAATCCTCCAACTGCCATATCTGCCCTATTAGACCTAGGACTTAAAAACACCTTTGGTGATGTGTTCGTGTGTGTATTAACAGAATCCGATGCGTTGGAGCGCATTTCAGGACATCTGAATTTTTGTCTACTTTTGTATAGCTAGCATCGTCGTGTTGTAGCGTTTTGTCATGTAATCCTCCAACTGCCATATCTGCCCTATTAGACCTATCCAGGACTTAAAAACACTTTTGGTGATGTGTTCGTGTGTGTATTAAAAGAATCCGATGCGTTGGAGCGCATTTCAGGACATTTGAATTTTTGTCTACTTTTGTATAGCTAGCATCGTCGTGTTGGAGCGTTTTGTCATGTAATCCTCCAACTGCCATATCTGCCCTATTAGACCTATCCAGGACTTAAAAACACTTTTGGTGATGTGTTCGTGTGTGTATTAAGAGAATCCGATGCGTTGGAGCGCATTTCAGGACATCTGAATTTTTGTCTACTTTTGTATAGCTAGCATCGTCGTGTTGGAGCGTTTTGTCATGTAATCCTCCAACTGCCATATCTGCCCTATTAGACCTATCCAGGACTTAAAAACATTTTTGGTGATGCGTTCGTGTGTGTATTAAAAGAATCCGATGCGTTGGAGCGCATTTCAGGACATCTGAATTTTGTCTACTTTTGTATAGCTAGCATCGTCGTGTTGGAGCGTTTTGTCATGTAATCCTCCAACTGCCATATCTGCCCTATTAGACCTATCCAGGACTTAAAGACACTTTTGGTGATGTGTTCGTGTGTGTATTAACAGAATCCGATGCGTTGGAGCGCATTTCAGGACATCTGAATTTTTGGTAAATTTTGTATAGCTAGCATCGTCGTGTTGGAGCGTTTTGTCATGTAATCCTCCAACTGCCATATCTGCCCTATTAGACCTATCCAGGACTTAAAAACACTTTTGGTGATGTGTTCGTGTGTGTATTAACAGAATCCGATGCGTTGGAGCGCATTTCAGGACATCTGAATTTTTGTCTACTTTTGTATAGCTAGCATCGTCGTGTTGGAGCGTTTTGTCATGTAATCCTCCAACTGCCATATCTGCCCTATTAGACCTATCCAGGACTTAAAAACACTTTTGGTGATGTGTTCGTGTGTGTATTAACAGAATCCGATGCGTTGGAGCGCATTTCAGGACATCTGAATTTTTGTCTACTTTTGTATAGCTAGCATCGTCGTGTTGGAGCGTTTTGTCATGTAATCCTCCAACTGCCATATCTGCCCTATTAGACCTAGGACTTAAAAACACCTTTGGTGATGTGTTTGTGTGTGTATTAACAGAATCCGATGCGTTGGAGCGCATTTCAGGACATCTGAATTTTTGTCTACTTTTGTATAGCTAGCATCGTCGTGTTGGAGCGTTTTGTCATGTAATCCTCCAACTGCCATATCTGCCCTATTAGACCTATCCAGGACTTAAAAACACTTTTGGTGATGTGTTCGTGTGTGTATTAACAGAATCCGATGCGTTGGAGCGCATTTCAGGACATCTGAATTTTTGGCTACTTTTGTATAGCTAGCATCGTCGTGTTGTAGCGTTTTGTCATGTAATCCTCCAACTGCCATATCTGCCCTATTAGACCTATCCAGGACTTAAAAACACTTTTGGTGATGTGTTCGTGTGTGTATTAACAGAATCCGATGCGTTGGAGCGCATTTCAGGACATCTGAATTTTTGTCTACTTTTGTATAGCTAGCATCGTCGTGTTGGAGCGTTTTGTCATGTAATCCTCCAACTGCCATATCTGCCCTATTAGACCTATCCAGGACTTAAAAACACTTTTGGTGATGCGTTCGTGTGTGTATTAAAAGAATCCGATGCGTTGGAGCGCATTTCAGGACATTTGAATTTTTGTCTACTTTTGTATAGCTAGCATCGTCGTGTTGGAGCGTTTTGTCATGTAATCCTCCAACTGCCATATCTGCCCTATTAGACCTATCCAGGACTTAAAAACACTTTTGGTGATGTGTTCGTGTGTGTATTAAGAGAATCCGATGCGTTGGAGCGCATTTCAGGACATCTGAATATTTGTCTACTTTTGTATAGCTAGCATCGTCGTGTTGGAGCGTTTTGTCATGTAATCCTCCAACTGCCATATCTGCCCTATTAGACCTATCCAGGACTTAAAAACACTTTTGGTGATGCGTTCGTGTGTGTATTAAAAGAATCCGATGCGTTGGAGCGCATTTCAGGACATCTGAATTTTGTCTACTTTTGTATAGCTAGCATCGTCGTGTTGGAGCGTTTTGTCATGTAATCCTCCAACTGCCATATCTGCCCTATTAGACCTATCCAGGACTTAAAGACACTTTTGGTGATGTGTTCGTGTGTGTATTAACAGAATCCGATGCGTTGGAGCGCATTTCAGGACATCTGAATTTTTGGTAAATTTTGTATAGCTAGCATCGTCGTGTTGGAGCGTTTTGTCATGTAATCCTCCAACTGCCATATCTGCCCTATTAGACCTATCCAGGACTTAAAAACACTTTTGGTGATGTGTTCGTGTGTGTATTAACAGAATCCGATGCGTTGGAGCGCATTTCAGGACATCTGAATTTTTGTCTACTTTCGTATAGCTAGCATCGTCGTGTTGGAGCGTTTTGTCATGTAATCCTCCAACTGCCATATCTGCCCTATTAGACCTATCCAGGACTTAAAAACACTTTTGGTGATGTGTTCGTGTGTGTATTAACAGAATCCGATGCGTTGGAGCGCATTTCAGGACATCTGAATTTTTGTCTACTTTTGTATAGCTAGCATCGTCGTGTTGGAGCGTTTTGTCATGTAATCCTCCAACTGCCATATCTGCCCTATTAGACCTATCCAGGACTTAAAGACACTTTTGGTGATGTGTTCGTGTGTGTATTAACAGAATCCGATGCGTTGGAGCGCATTTCAGGACATCTGAATTTTTGTCTACTTTTGTATAGCTAGCATCGTCGTGTTGGAGCGTTTTGTCATGTAATCCTCCAACTGCCATATCTGCCCTATTAAACCTATCCAGGACTTAAAAACACTTTTGGTGATGTGTTCGTGTGTGTATTAACAGAATCCGATGCGTTGGAGCGCATTTCAGGACATCTGAATTTTTGTCTACTTTTGTATAGCTAGCATCGTCGTGTTGGAGCGTTTTGTCATGTAATCCTCCAACTGCCATATCTGCCCTATTAGACCTATCCAGGACTTAAAAACACTTTTGGTGATGTGTTCGTGTGTGTATTAACAGAATCCGATGCGTTGGAGCGCATTTCAGGACATCTGAATTTTTGTCTACTTTTGTATAGCTAGCATCGTCGTGTTGGAGCGTTTTGTCATGTAATCCTCCAACTGCCATATCTGCCCTATTAGACCTAGGACTTAAAAACACCTTTGGTGATGTGTTCGTGTGTGTATTAACAGAATCCGATGCGTTGGAGCGCATTTCAGGACATCTGAATTTTTGTCTACTTTTGTATAGCTAGCATCGTCGTGTTGTAGCGTTTTGTCATGTAATCCTCCAACTGCCATATCTGCCCTATTAGACCTATCCAGGACTTAAAAACACTTTTGGTGATGTGTTCGTGTGTGTATTAAAAGAATCCGATGCGTTGGAGCGCATTTCAGGACATTTGAATTTTTGTCTACTTTTGTATAGCTAGCATCGTCGTGTTGGAGCGTTTTGTCATGTAATCCTCCAACTGCCATATCTGCCCTATTAGACCTATCCAGGACTTAAAAACACTTTTGGTGATGTGTTCGTGTGTGTATTAAGAGAATCCGATGCGTTGGAGCGCATTTCATGTAATCATCCAACTGCCATATCTGCCCTATTAGACCTATCCAGGACTTAAAAACACTTTTGGTGATGCGTTCGTGTGTGTATTAAAAGAATCCGATGCGTTGGAGCGCATTTCAGGACATCTGAATTTTGTCTACTTTTGTATAGCTAGCATCGTCGTGTTGGAGCGTTTTGTCATGTAATCCTCCAACTGCCATATCTGCCCTATTAGACCTATCCAGGACTTAAAAACACTTTTGGTGATGTGTTCGTGTGTGTATTAACAGAATCCGATGCGTTGGAGCGCATTTCAGGACATCTGAATTTTTGTCTACTTTTGTATAGCTAGCATCGTCGTGTTGGAGCGTTTTGTCATGTAATCCTCCAACTGCCATATCTGCCCTATTAGACCTATCCAGGACTTAAAAACACTTTTGGTGATGTGTTCGTGTGTGTATTAACAGAATCCGATGCGTTGGAGCGCATTTCAGGACATCTGAATTTTTGTCTACTTTTGTATAGCTAGCATCGTCGTGTTGGAGCGTTTTGTCATGTAATCCTCCAACTGCCATATCTGCCCTATTAAACCTATCCAGGACTTAAAAACACTTTTGGTGATGTGTTCGTGTGTGTATTAACAGAATCCGATGCGTTGGAGCGCATTTCAGGACATCTGAATTTTTGTCTACTTTTGTATAGCTAGCATCGTCGTGTTGGAGCGTTTTGTCATGTAATCCTCCAACTGCCATATCTGCCCTATTAGACCTATCCAGGACTTAAAAACACTTTTGGTGATGTGTTCGTGTGTGTATTAACAGAATCCGATGCGTTGGAGCGCATTTCAGGACATCTGAATTTTTGTCTACTTTTGTATAGCTAGCATCGTCGTGTTGGAGCGTTTTGTCATGTAATCCTCCAACTGCCATATCTGCCCTATTAGACCTAGGACTTAAAAACACCTTTGGTGATGTGTTCGTGTGTGTATTAACAGAATCCGATGCGTTGGAGCGCATTTCAGGACATCTGAATTTTTGTCTACTTTTGTATAGCTAGCATCGTCGTGTTGTAGCGTTTTGTCATGTAATCCTCCAACTGCCATATCTGCCCTATTAGACCTATCCAGGACTTAAAAACACTTTTGGTGATGTGTTCGTGTGTGTATTAAGAGAATCCGATGCGTTGGAGCGCATTTCATGTAATCATCCAACTGCCATATCTGCCCTATTAGACCTATCCAGGACTTAAAAACACTTTTGGTGATGCGTTCGTGTGTGTATTAAAAGAATCCGATGCGTTGGAGCGCATTTCAGGACATCTGAATTTTGTCTACTTTTGTATAGCTAGCATCGTCGTGTTGGAGCGTTTTGTCATGTAATCCTCCAACTGCCATATCTGCCCTATTAGACCTATCCAGGACTTAAAGACACTTTTGGTGATGTGTTCGTGTGTGTATTAACAGAATCCGATGCGTTGGAGCGCATTTCAGGACATCTGAATTTTTGGTAAATTTTGTATAGCTAGCATCGTCGTGTTGGAGCGTTTTGTCATGTAATCCTCCAACTGCCATATCTGCCCTATTAGACCTATCCAGGACTTAAAAACACTTTTGGTGATGTGTTCGTGTGTGTATTAACAGAATCCGATGCGTTGGAGCGCATTTCAGGACATCTGAATTTTTGTCTACTTTTGTATAGCTAGCATCGTCGTGTTGGAGCGTTTTGTCATGTAATCCTCCAACTGCCATATCTGCCCTATTAGACCTATCCAGGACTTAAAAACACTTTTGGTGATGTGTTCGTGTGTGTATTAACAGAATCCGATGCGTTGGAGCGCATTTCAGGACATCTGAATTTTTGTCTACTTTTGTATAGCTAGCATCGTCGTGTTGGAGCGTTTTGTCATGTAATCCTCCAACTGCCATATCTGCCCTATTAAACCTATCCAGGACTTAAAAACACTTTTGGTGATGTGTTCGTGTGTGTATTAACAGAATCCGATGCGTTGGAGCGCATTTCAGGACATCTGAATTTTTGTCTACTTTTGTATAGCTAGCATCGTCGTGTTGGAGCGTTTTGTCATGTAATCCTCCAACTGCCATATCTGCCCTATTAGACCTATCCAGGACTTAAAAACACTTTTGGTGATGTGTTCGTGTGTGTATTAACAGAATCCGATGCGTTGGAGCGCATTTCAGGACATCTGAATTTTTGTCTACTTTTGTATAGCTAGCATCGTCGTGTTGGAGCGTTTTGTCATGTAATCCTCCAACTGCCATATCTGCCCTATTAGACCTAGGACTTAAAAACACCTTTGGTGATGTGTTCGTGTGTGTATTAACAGAATCCGATGCGTTGGAGCGCATTTCAGGACATCTGAATTTTTGTCTACTTTTGTATAGCTAGCATCGTCGTGTTGTAGCGTTTTGTCATGTAATCCTCCAACTGCCATATCTGCCCTATTAGACCTATCCAGGACTTAAAAACACTTTTGGTGATGTGTTCGTGTGTGTATTAAGAGAATCCGATGCGTTGGAGCGCATTTCATGTAATCATCCAACTGCCATATCTGCCCTATTAGACCTATCCAGGACTTAAAAACACTTTTGGTGATGCGTTCGTGTGTGTATTAAAAGAATCCGATGCGTTGGAGCGCATTTCAGGACATCTGAATTTTGTCTACTTTTGTATAGCTAGCATCGTCGTGTTGGAGCGTTTTGTCATGTAATCCTCCAACTGCCATATCTGCCCTATTAGACCTATCCAGGACTTAAAGACACTTTTGGTGATGTGTTCGTGTGTGTATTAACAGAATCCGATGCGTTGGAGCGCATTTCAGGACATCTGAATTTTTGGTAAATTTTGTATAGCTAGCATCGTCGTGTTGGAGCGTTTTGTCATGTAATCCTCCAACTGCCATATCTGCCCTATTAGACCTATCCAGGACTTAAAAACACTTTTGGTGATGTGTTCGTGTGTGTATTAACAGAATCCGATGCGTTGGAGCGCATTTCAGGACATCTGAATTTTTGTCTACTTTTGTATAGCTAGCATCGTCGTGTTGGAGCGTTTTGTCATGTAATCCTCCAACTGCCATATCTGCCCTATTAGACCTATCCAGGACTTAAAAACACTTTTGGTGATGTGTTCGTGTGTGTATTAACAGAATCCGATGCGTTGGAGCGCATTTCAGGACATCTGAATTTTTGTCTACTTTTGTATAGCTAGCATCGTCGTGTTGGAGCGTTTTGTCATGTAATCCTCCAACTGCCATATCTGCCCTATTAGACCTAGGACTTAAAAACACCTTTGGTGATGTGTTCGTGTGTGTATTAACAGAATCCGATGCGTTGGAGCGCATTTCAGGACATCTGAATTTTTGTCTACTTTTGTATAGCTAGCATCGTCGTGTTGGAGCGTTTTGTCATGTAATCCTCCAACTGCCATATCTGCCCTATTAGACCTATCCAGGACTTAAAAACACTTTTGGTGATGTGTTCGTGTGTGTATTAACAGAATCCGATGCGTTGGAGCGCATTTCAGGACATCTGAATTTTTGGCTACTTTTGTATAGCTAGCATCGTCGTGTTGTAGCGTTTTGTCATGTAATCCTCCAACTGCCATATCTGCCCTATTAGACCTATCCAGGACTTAAAAACACTTTTGGTGATGTGTTCGTGTGTGTATTAACAGAATCCGATGCGTTGGAGCGCATTTCAGGACATCTGAATTTTTGTCTACTTTTGTATAGCTAGCATCGTCGTGTTGGAGCGTTTTGTCATGTAATCCTCCAACTGCCATATCTGCCCTATTAGACCTATCCAGGACTTAAAAACACTTTTGGTGATGCGTTCGTGTGTGTATTAAAAGAATCCGATGCGTTGGAGCGCATTTCAGGACATTTGAATTTTTGTCTACTTTTGTCATCGTCGTGTTGGAGCGTTTTGTCATGTAATCCTCCAACTGCCATATCTGCCCTATTAGACCTATCCAGGACTTAAAGACACTTTTGGTGATGTGTTCGTGTGTGTATTAACAGAATCCGATGCGTTGGAGCGCATTTCAGGACATCTGAATTTTTGGTAAATTTTGTATAGCTAGCATCGTCGTGTTGGAGCGTTTTGTCATGTAATCCTCCAACTGCCATATCTGCCCTATTAGACCTATCCAGGACTTAAAAACACTTTTGGTGATGTGTTCGTGTGTGTATTAACAGAATCCGATGCGTTGGAGCGCATTTCAGGACATCTGAATTTTTGGTAAATTTTGTATAGCTAGCATCGTCGTGTTGGAGCGTTTTGTCATGTAATCCTCCAACTGCCATATCTGCCCTATTAGACCTATCCAGGACTTAAAAACACTTTTGGTGATGTGTTCGTGTGTGTATTAAGAGAATCCGATGCGTTGGAGCGCATTTCAGGACATCTGAATTTTTGTCTACTTTTGTATAGCTAGCATCGTCATGTTGGAGCGTTTTGTCATGTAATCCTCCAACTGCCATATCTGCCCTATTAGACCTATCCAGGACTTAAAAACACTTTTGGTGATGCGTTCGTGTGTGTATTAAAAGAATCCGATGCGTTGGAGCGCATTTCAGGACATCTGAATTTTTGTCTACTTTTGTATAGCTAGCATCGTCGTGTTGGAGCGTTTTGTCATGTAATCCTCCAACTGCCATATCTGCCCTATTAGACCTATCCAGGACTTAAAAACACTTTTGGTGATGTGTTCGTGTGTGTATTAACAGAATCCGATGCGTTGGAGCGCATTTCAGGACATCTGAATTTTTGTCTGCCATATCTGCCCTATTAGACCTATCCAGGACTTAAAAACACTTTTGGTGATGTGTTCGTGTGTGTATTAACAGAATCCGATGCGTTGGAGCGCATTTCAGGACATCTGAATTTTTGTCTACTTTTGTATAGCTAGCATCGTCGTGTTGGAGCATTTTGTCAGGTAATCCTCCAACTGCCATATCTACCCTATTAGACCTATCCAGGACTTAAAAACACTTTTGGTGATGTGGTCGTGTGTGTATTAACAGAATCCGATGCGTTGGAGCGCATTTCAGGACATCTGAATTTTTGTCTACTTTTGTATAGCTAGCATCGTCGTGTTGGAGCGTTTTGTCAGGTAATCCTCCAACTGCCATATCTGCCCTATTAGACCTATCCAGGACTTAAAAACACTTTTGGTGATGTGTTCGTGTGTGTATTAACAGAATCCGATGCGTTGGAGCGCATTTCAGGACATCTGAATTTTTGTCTACTTTTGTATAGCTAGCATCGTCGTGTTGGAGCGTTTTGTCAGGTAATCCTCCAACTGCCATATCTGCCCTATTAGACCTATCCAGGACTTAAAAACACTTTTGGTGATGTGTTCGTGTGTGTATTAACAGAAACCGATGCGTTGGAGCGCATTTCAGGACATCTGAATTTTTGGTAAATTTGTATAGCTAGCATCGTCGTGTTGGAGCGTTTTGTCAGGTAATCCTCCAACTGCCATATCTGCCCTATTAGACCTATCCAGGACTTAAAACACTTTTGGTGATGTGTTCGTGTGTGTATTAACAGAATCCGATGCGTTGGAGCGCATTTCAGGACATCTGAATTTTTGTCTACTTTTGTATAGCTAGCATCGTCGTGTTGGAGCGTTTTGTCAGGTAATCCTCCAACTGCCATATCTGCCCTATTAGACCTATCCAGGACTTAAAAACACTTTTGGTGATGTGTTCGTGTGTGTATTAACAGAATCCGATGCGTTGGAGCGCATTTCAGGACATCTGAATTTTTGGTAAATTTTGTACAGCTAGCATCGTCGTGTTGGAGCGTTTTGTCATGTAATCCTCCAACTGCCATATCTGCCCTATTAGACCTATCCAGGACTTAAAAACACTTTTGGTGATGTGTTCGTGTGTGTATTAACAGAATCCGATGCGTTGGAGCGCATTTCAGGACATCTGAATTTTTGTCTGCCATATCTGCCCTATTAGACCTATCCATTACTTAAGAACACTTTTGGTGATGTGTTCGTGTGTGTATTAACAGAATCCGACGCGTTGGAGCGCATTTCAGGACATCTGAATTTTTGACCACTTTTGTATAGCTAGCATCGTCGTGTTGGAGCGTTTTGTCAGGTAATCCTCCAACTGCCATATCTGCCCTATTAGACCTATCCAGGACTTAAAAACACTTTTGGTGATGTGTTCGTGTGTGTATTAACAGAATCCGATGCGTTGGAGCGCATTTCAGGACATCTGAATTTTTGGTAAATTTTGTATAGCTAGCATCGTCGTGTTGGAGCGTTTTGTCATGTAATCCTCCAACTGCCATATCTGCCCTATTAGACCTATCCAGGACTTAAAAACACTTTTGGTGATGTGTTCGTGTGTGTATTAACAGAATCCGATGCGTTGGAGCGCATTTCAGGACATCTGAATTTTTGTCTACTTTTGTATAGCTAGCATCGTCGTGTTGGAGCGTTTTGTCATGTAATCCTCCAACTGCCATATCTGCCCTATTAGACCTATCCAGGACTTAAAAACACTTTTGGTGATGTGTTCGTGTGTGTATTAACAGAATCCGATGCGTTGGAGCGCATTTCAGGACATCTGAATTTTTGGTAAATTTTGTATAGCTAGCATCGTCGTGTTGGAGCGTTTTGTCAGGTAATCCTCCAACGGCCATATCTGCCCTATTAGACCTATCCAGGACTTAAAAACACTTTTGGTGATGTGTTCGTGTGTGTATTAACAGAATCCGATGCGTTGGAGCGCATTTCAGGACATCTGAATTTTTGGTAAATTTTGTATAGCTAGCATCGTCGTGTTGGAGCGTTTTGTCATGTTATCCTCCAACTGCCATATCTGCCCTATTAGACCTATCTAGGACTTAAAAACACCTTTGGTGATGTGTTCGTGTGTGTATTAACAGAATCCGATGCGTTGGAGCGCATTTCAGGACATCTGAATTTTTGGTAAATTTTGTATAGCTAGCATCGTCGTGTTGGAGCGTTTTGTCAGGTAATCGTCCAACTGCCATATCTGCCCTATTAGACCTATCCAGGACTTAAAAATACTTTTGGTGATGTGTTCGTGTGTGTATTAACAGAATCCGATGCGTTGGAGCGCATTTCAGGACATCTGAATTTTTGGTAAATTTTGTATAGCTAGCATCGTCGTGTTGGAGCGTTTTGTCATGTAATCCTCCAACTGCCATATCTGCCCTATTAGACCTATCTAGGACTTAAAAACACTTTTGGTGATGTGTTCGTGTGTGTATTAACAGAATCCGATGCGTTGGAGCGCATTTCAGGACATCTGAATTTTTGGTAAATTTTGTATAGCTAGCATCGTCGTGTTGGAGCGTTTTGTCATGTAATCCTCCAACTGCCATATCTGCCCTATTAGACCTATCCAGGACTTAAAAACACTTTTGGTGATGTGTTCGTGTGTGTATTAACAGAATCCGATGCGTTGGAGCGCATTTCAGGACATCTGAATTTTTGGCTACTTTTGTATAGCTAGCATCGTCGTGTTGGAGCGTTTTGTCAGGTAATCGTCCAACTGCCATATCTGCCCTATTAGACCTATCCAGGACTTAAAAATACTTTTGGTGATGTGTTCGTGTGTGTATTAACAGAATCCGATGCGTTGGAGCGCATTTCAGGACATCTGAATTTTTGGTAAATTTTGTATAGCTAGCATCGTCGTGTTGGAGCGTTTTGTCATGTAATCCTCCAACTGCCATATCTGCCCTATTAGACCTATCTAGGACTTAAAAACACTTTTGGTGATGTGTTCGTGTGTGTATTAACAGAATCCGATGCGTTGGAGCGCATTTCAGGACATCTGAATTTTTGGTAAATTTTGTATAGCTAGCATCGTCGTGTTGGAGCGTTTTGTCAGGTAATCCTCCAACTGCCATATCTGCCCTATTAGACCTATCCAGGACTTAAAAACACTTTTGGTGATGTGTTCGTGTGTGTATTAACAGAATCCGATACGTTGGAGCGCATTTCAGGACATCTGAATTTTTGGTAAATTTTGTATAGCTAGCATCGTCGTGTTGGAGCGTTTTGTCATGTAATCCTCCAACTGCCATATCTGCCCTATTAGACCTATCTAGGACTTAAAAACACCTTTGGTGATGTGTTCGTGTGTGTATTAACAGAATCCGATGCGTTGGAGCGCATTTCAGGACATCTGAATTTTTGGCTACTTTTGTATAGCTAGCATCGTCGTGTTGGAGCGTTTTGTCAGGTAATCGTCCAACTGCCATATCTGCCCTATTAGACCTATCCAGGACATAAAAATACTTTTGGTGATGTGTTCGTGTGTGTATTAACAGAATCCGATGCGTTGGAGCGCATTTCAGGACATCTGAATTTTTGGTAAATTTTGTATAGCTAGCATCGTCGTGTTGGAGCGTTTTGTCATGTAATCCTCCAACTGCCATATCTGCCCTATTAGACCTATCTAGGACTTAAAAACACTTTTGGTGATGTGTTCGTGTGTGTATTAACAGAATCCGATGCGTTGGAGCGCATTTCAGGACATCTGAATTTTTGGTAAATTTTGTATAGCTAGCATCGTCGTGTTGGAGCGTTTTGTCAGGTAATCCTCCAACTGCCATATCTGCCCTATTAGACCTATCCAGGACTTAAAAATACTTTTGGTGATGTGTTCGTGTGTGTATTAACAGAATCCGATGCGTTGGAGCGCATTTCAGGACATCTGAATTTTTGGTAAATTTTGTATAGCTTGCATCGTCGTGTTGGAGCGTTTTGTCAGGTAATCCTCCAACTGCCATATCTGCCCTATTAGACCTATCCAGGACTTAAAAATACTTTTGGTGATGTGTTCGTGTGTGTATTAACAGAATCCGATGCGTTGGAGCGCATTTCAGGACATCTAAATTTTTGGTAAATTTTGTATAGCTAGCATCGTCGTGTTGGAGCGTTTTGTCATGTAATCCTCCAACTGCCATATCTGCCCTATTAGACCTATCTAGGACTTAAAAACACTTTTGGTGATGTGTTCGTGTGTGTATTAACAGAATCCGATGCGTTGGAGCGCATTTCAGGACATCTGAATTTTTGGCTACTTTTGTATAGCTAGCATCGTCGTGTTGGAGCGTTTTGTCAGGTAATCGTCCAACTGCCATATCTGCCCTATTAGACCTATCCAGGACTTAAAAATACTTTTGGTGATGTGTTCGTGTGTGTATTAACAGAATCCGATGCGTTGGAGCGCATTTCAGGACATCTGAATTTTTGGTAAATTTTGTATAGCTAGCATCGTCGTGTTGGAGCGTTTTGTCAGGTAATCCTCCAACTGCCATATCTGCCCTATTAGACCTATCTAGGACTTAAAAACACTTTTGGTGATGTGTTCGTGTGTGTATTAACAGAATCCGATGCGTTGGAGCGCATTTCAGGACATCTGAATTTTTGGTAAATTTTGTATAGCTAGCATCGTCGTGTTGGAGCGTTTTGTCAGGTAATCCTCCAACTGCCATATCTGCCCTATTAGACCTATCCAGGACTTAAAAATACTTTTGGTGATGTGTTCGTGTGTGTATTATCAGAATCCGATGCGTTGGAGCGCATTTCAGGACATCTAAATTTTTGGTAAATTTTGTATAGCTAGCATCGTCGTGTTGGAGCGTTTTGTCATGTAATCCTCCAACTGCCATATCTGCCCTATTAGACCTATCTAGGACTTAAAAACACCTTTGGTGATGTGTTCGTGTGTGTATTAACAGAATCCGATGCGTTGGAGCGCATTTCAGGACATCTGAATTTTTGTCTACTTTTGTATAGCTAGCATCGTCGTGTTGGAGCGTTTTGTCAGGTAATCCTCCAACTGCCATATCTGCTCTATTAGACCTATCCAGGACTTAAAAACACTTTTGGTGATGTGTTCGTGTGTGTATTAACAGAATCCGATGCGTTGGAGCGCATTTCAGGACATCTGAATTTTTGTCTACTTTTGTATAGCTAGCATCGTCGTGTTGGAGCGTTTTGTCAGGTAATCCTCCAACTGCCATATCTGCTCTATTAGACCTATCCAGGACTTAAAAACACTTTTGGTGATGTGTTCGTGTGTGTATTAACAGAATCCGATGCGTTGGAGCGCATTTCAGGACATCTGAATTTTTGTCTACTTTTGTATAGCTAGCATCGTCGTGTTGGAGCGTTTTGTCATGTAATCCTCCAACTGCCATATCTGCCCTATTAGACCTATCTAGGACTTAAAAACACCTTTGGTGATGTGTTCGTGTGTGTATTAACAGAATCCGATGCGTTGGAGCGCATTTCAGGACATCTGAATTTTTGTCTACTTTTGTATAGCTAGCATCGTCGTGTTGGAGCGTTTTGTCAGGTAATCCTCCAACTGCCATATCTGCCCTATTAGACCTATCCAGGACTTAAAAACACTTTTGGTGATGTGTTCGTGTGTGTATTAACAGAATCCGATGCGTTGGAGCGCATTTCAGGACATCTGAATTTTTGGTAAATTTTGTATAGCTAGCATCGTCGTGTTGGAGCGTTTTGTCATGTAATCCTCCAACTGCCATATCTGCCCTATTAGACCTATCTAGGACTTAAAAACACTTTTGGTGATGTGTTCGTGTGTGTATTAACAGAATCCGATGCGTTGGAGCGCATTTCAGGACATCTGAATTTTTGGTAAATTTTGTATAGCTAGCATCGTTGTGTTGGAGCGTTTTGTCATGTAATCCTCCAACTGCCATATCTGCCCCATTAGACCTATCTAGGACTTAAAAACACCTTTGGCGATGTGTTCGTGTGTGTATTAACAGAATCCGATTCGTTGGAGCGCATTTCAGGACATCTGAATTTTTGGTAAATTTTGTATAGCTAGCATCGTCGTGTTGGAGCGTTTTGTCATGTAATCCTCCAACTGCCATATCTGCCCTATTAGACCTATCTAGGACTTAAAAACACCTTTGGTGATGTGTTCGTGTGTGTATTAACAGAATCCGATGCGTTGGAGCGCATTTCAGGACATCTGAATTTTTGTCTACTTTTGTATAGCTAGCATCGTCGTGTTGGAGCGTTTTGTCAGGTAATCCTCCAACTGCCATATCTGCCCTATTAGACCTATCTAGGACTTAAAAACACCTTTGGTGATGTGTTCGTGTGTGTATTAACAGAATCCGATGCGTTGGAGCGCATTTCAGGACATCTGAATTTTTGTCTACTTTTGTATAGCTAGCATCGTCGTGTTGGAGCGTTTTGTCAGGTAATCCTCCAACTGCCATATCTGCTCTATTAGACCTATCCAGGACTTAAAAACACTTTTGGTGATGTGTTCGTGTGTGTATTAACAGAATCCGATGCGTTGGAGCGCATTTCAGGACATCTGAATTTTTGTCTACTTTTGTATAGCTAGCATCGTCGTGTTGGAGCGTTTTGTCATGTAATCCTCCAACTGCCATATCTGCCCTATTAGACCTATCTAGGACTTAAAAACACCTTTGGTGATGTGTTCGTGTGTGTATTAACAGAATCCGATGCGTTGGAGCGCATTTCAGGACATCTGAATTTTTGTCTACTTTTGTATAGCTAGCATCGTCGTGTTGGAGCGTTTTGTCAGGTAATCCTCCAACTGCCATATCTGCCCTATTAGACCTATCCAGGACTTAAAAACACTTTTGGTGATGTGTTCGTGTGTGTATTAACAGAATCCGATGCGTTGGAGCGCATTTCAGGACATCTGAATTTTTGTCTACTTTTGTATAGCTAGCATCGTCGTGTTGGAGCGTTTTGTCAGGTAATCCTCCAACTGCCATATCTGCCCTATTAGACCTATCTAGGACTTAAAAACACTTTTGGTGATGTGTTCGTGTGTGTATTAACAGAATCCGATGCGTTGGAGCGCATTTCAGGACATCTGAATTTTTGTCTACTTTTGTATAGCTAGCATCGTCGTGTTGGAGCGTTTTGTCAGGTAATCCTCCAACTGCCATATCTGCCCTATTAGACCTATCCAGTACTTAAAAACACTTTTGGTGATGTGTTCGTGTGTGTATTAACAGAATCCGATGCGTTGGAGCGCATTTCAGGACATCTGAATTTTTGTCTACTTTTGTATAGCTAGCATCGTCGTGTTGGAGCATTTTGTCAGGTAATCATCCAACTGCCATATCTACCCTATTAGACCTATCCAGGACTTAAAAACACTTTTGGTGATGTGTTCGTGTGTGTATTAACAGGATCCGATGCGTTGGAGCGCATTTCAGGACATCTGAATTTTTGTCTACTTTTGTGTAGCTAGCATCGTCGTGTTGGAGCGTTTTGTCAGGTAATCCTCCAACTGCCATATCTGCCCTATTAGACCTATCCAGGACTTAAAAACACTTTTGGTGATGTGTTCGTGTGTGTATTAACAGAATCCGATGCGTTGGAGCGCATTTCAGGACATCTGAATTTTTGGTAAATTTTGTATAGCTAGCATCGTCGTGTTGGAGCGTTTTGTCAGGTAATCCTCCAACTGTCATATCTGCCCTATTAGACCTATCCAGGACTTAAAAACACTTTTGGTGATGTGTTCGTGTGTGTATTAACAGAATCCGATGCGTTGGAGCGCATTTCAGGACATCTGAATTTTTGGTAAATTTTGTATAGCTAGCATCGTCGTGTTGGAGCGTTTTGTCAGGTAATCCTCCAACTGCCATATCTGCCCTATTAGACCTATCCAGGACTTAAAAATACTTTTGGTGATGTGTTCGTGTGTGTGTTAACAGAATCCGATGCGTTGGAGCGCATTTCAGGACATCTGAATTTTTGGTAAATTTTGTATAGCTAGCATCGTCGTGTTGGAGCGTTTTGTCAGGTAATCCTCCAACTGTCATATCTGCCCTATTAGACCTATCCAGGACTTAAAAACACTTTTGGTGATGTGTTCGTGTGTGTATTAACAGAATCCGATGCGTTGGAGCGCATTTCAGGACATCTGAATTTTTGGTAAATTTTGTATAGCTAGCATCGTCGTGTTGGAGCGTTTTGTCAGGTAATCCTCCAACTGCCATATCTGCCCTATTAGACCTATCCAGGACTTAAAAATACTTTTGGTGATGTGTTCGTGTGTGTGTTAACAGAATCCGATGCGTTGGAGCGCATTTCAGGACATCTGAATTTTTGGTAAATTTTGTATAGCTAGCATCGTCGTGTTGGAGCGTTTTGTCAGGTAATCCTCCAACTGCCATATCTGCCCTATTAGACCTATCCAGGACTTAAAAACACTTTTGGTGATGTGTTCGTGTGTGTATTAACAGAATCCGATGCGTTGGAGCGCATTTCAAGACATCTGAATTTTTGGCTACTTTTGTATAGCTATTATCGTCGTGTTGGAGCGTTTTGTCAGGTAATCCTCCAACTGCCATATCTGCCCTATTAGACCTATCCAGGACTTAAAAATACTTTTGGTGATGTGTTCGTGTGTGTATTAACAGAATCCGATGCGTTGGAGTGCATTTCAGGACATCTGAATTTTTGGTAAATTTTGTATAGCTAGCATCGTCGTGTTGGAGCGTTTTGTCAGGTAATCCTCCAACTGCCATATCTGCCCTATTAGACCTATCCAGGACTTAAAAACACTTTTGGTGATGTGTTCGTGTGTGTATTAACAGAATCCCATGCGTTGGAGTGCATTTCAGGACATCTGAATTTTTGGTAAATTTTGTATAGCTAGCATCGTCGTGTTGGAGCGTTTTGTCAGGTAATCCTCCAACTGTCATATCTGCCCTATTAGACCTATCCAGGACTTAAAAACACTTTTGGTGATGTGTTCGTGTGTGTATTAACAGAATCCGATGCGTTGGAGCGCATTTCAGGACATCTGAATTTTTGGTAAATTTTGTATAGCTAGCATCGTCGTGTTGAAGCGTTTTGACATGTAATCCTCCAACTGCCATATCTGCCCTATTAGACCTATCTAGGACTTAAAAACACCTTTGGTGATGTGTTCGTGTGTGTATTAACAGAATCCGATGCGTTGGAGCGCATTTCAGGACATCTGAATTTTTGGCTACTTTTGTATAGCGAGCATCGTCGTGTTGGAGCGTTTTGTCAGGTAATCCTCCAACTGCCATATCTGCCCTATTAGACCTATCCAGGACTTAAAAATACTTTTGGTGATGTGTTCGTGTGTGTGTTAACAGAATCCGATGCGTTGGAGCGCATTTCAGGACATCTGAATTTTTGGTAAATTTTGTATAGCTAGCATCGTCGTGTTGGAGCGTTTTGTCAGGTAATCCTCCAACTGCCATATCTGCCCTATTAGACCTACCCAGGACTTAAAAACACTTTTGGTGATGTGTTCGTGTGTGTATTAACAGAATCCGATGCGTTGGAGCGCATTTCAGGACATCTGAATTTTTGGTAAATTTTGTATAGCTAGCATCGTCGTGTTGGAGCGTTTTGTCAGGTAATCCTCCAACTGCCATATCTGCCCTATTAGACCTATCCAGGACTTAAAAACACTTTTGGTGATGTGTTCGTGTGTGTATTAACAGAATCCGATGCGTTGGAGCGCATTTCAGGACATCTGAATTTTTGGTAAATTTTGTATAGCTAGCATCGTCGTGTTGGAGCGTTTTGTCAGGTAATCCTCCAACTGCCATATCTGCCCTATTAGACCTATCCAGGACTTAAAAATACTTTTGGTGATGTGTTCGTGTGTGTGTTAACAGAATCCGATGCGTTGGAGCGCATTTCAGGACATCTGAATTTTTGGTAAATTTTGTATAGCTAGCATCGTCGTGTTGGAGCGTTTTGTCAGGTAATCCTCCAACTGCCATATCTGCCCTATTAGACCTATCCAGGACTTAAAAACACTTTTGGTGATGTGTTCGTGTGTGTATTAACAGAATCCGATGCGTTGGAGCGCATTTCAGGACATCTGAATTTTTGGTAAATTTTGTATAGCTAGCATCGTCGTGTTGGAGCGTTTTGTCAGGTAATCCTCCAACTGCCATATCTGCCCTATTAGACCTATCCAGGACTTAAAAACACTTTTGGTGATGTGTTCGTGTGTGTATTAACAGAATCCCATGCGTTGGAGTGCATTTCAGGACATCTGAATTTTTGGTACATTTTGTATAGCTAGCATCGTCGTGTTGGAGCGTTTTGTCAGGTAATCCTCCAACTGCCATATCTGCCCTATTAGACCTATCCAGGACTTAAAAACACTTTTGGTGATGTGTTCGTGTGTGTATTAACAGAATCCCATGCGTTGGAGTGCATTTCAGGACATCTGAATTTTTGGTACATTTTGTATAGCTAGCATCGTCGTGTTGGAGCGTTTTGTCAGGTAATCCTCCAACTGCCATATCTGCCCTATTAGACCTATCCAGGACTTAAAAACACTTTTGGTGATGTGTTCGTGTGTGTATTAACAGAATCCCATGCGTTGGAGTGCATTTCAGGACATCTGAATTTTTGGTACATTTTGTATAGCTAGCATCGTCGTGTTGGAGCGTTTTGTCAGGTAATCCTCCAACTGCCATATCTGCCCTATTAGACCTATCCAGGACTTAAAAACACTTTTGGTGATGTGTTCGTGTGTGTATTAACAGAATCCCATGCGTTGGAGTGCATTTCAGGACATCTGAATTTTTGGTACATTTTGTATAGCTAGCATCGTCGTGTTGGAGCGTTTTGTCAGGTAATCCTCCAACTGCCATATCTGCCCTATTAGACCTATCCAGGACTTAAAAACACTTTTGGTGATGTGTTCGTGTGTGTATTAACAGAATCCGATGCGTTGGAGCGCTTTTCAGGACATCTGAATTTTTGGTAAATTTTGTATAGCTAGCATCGTCGTGTTGGAGCGTTTTGTCAGGTAATCCTCCAACTGCCATATCTGCCCTATTAGACCTAGGACTTAAAAACACCTTTGGTGATGTGTTCGTGTGTGTATTAACAGAATCCGATGCGTTGGAGGGCATTTCAGGACATCTGAATTTTTGTCTACTTTTGTATAGCTAGCATCGTCGTGTTGGAGCGTTTTGTCAGGTAATCCTCCAACTGCCATATCTGCCCTATTAGACCTATCCAGGACTTAAAAACACTTTTGGTGATGTGTTCGTGTGTGTATTAACAGAATCCGATGCGTTGAAGCGCATTTCAGGACATCTGAATTTTTGGTAAATTTTGTATAGCTAGCATCGTCGTGTTGGAGCGTTTTGTCATGTAATCCTCCAACTGCCATATCTGTCCTATTAGACCTATCCAGGACTTAAAAACACTTTTGGTGATGTGTTCGTGTGTGTATTAACAGAATCCGATGCGTTGGAGCACATTTCAGGACATCTGAATTTTTGTCTACTTTTGTATAGCTAGCATCGTCGTGTTGGAGCGTTTTGTCATGTAATCCTCCAACTGCCATATCTGCCCTATTAGACCTATCCAGGACTTAAAAACACTTTTGGTGATGTGTTCGTGTGTGTATTAACAGAATCCGATGCGTTGGAGCGCATTTCAGGACATCTGAATTTTTGGTAAATTTTGTATAGCTAGCATCGTCGTGTTGGAGCGTTTTGTCAGGTAATCCTCCAACTGCCATATCTGCCCTATTAGACCTATCTAGGACTTAAAAACACTTTTGGTGGTGTGTTCGTGTGTGTATTAACAGAATCCGATGCGTTGGAGCGCATTTCAGGACATCTGAATTTTTGTCTACTTTTGTATAGCTAGCATCGTCGTGTTGGAGCGTTTTGTCATGTAATCCTCCAACTGCCATATCTGCCCTATTAGACCTATCCAGGACTTAAAAACACTTTTGGTGATGTGTTCGTGTGTGTATTAACAGAATCCGATGCGTTGGAGCGCATTTCAGGACATCTGAATTTTTGGTAAATTTTGTATAGCTAGCATCGTCGTGTTGGAGCGTTTTGTCAGGTAATCCTCCAACTGCCATATCTGCCCTATTAGACCTATCCAGGACTTAAAAACACTTTTGGTGATGTGTTCGTGTGTGTATTAACAGAATCCGATGCGTTGGAGCGCATTTCAGGACATCTGAATTTGTGGTAAATTTTGTATAGCTAGCATCGTCGTGTTGGAGCGTTTTGTCATGTAATCCTCCAACTGCCATATCTGCCCTATTAGACCTATCCAGGACTTAAAAACACTTTTGGTGATGTGTTCGTGTGTGTATTAACAGAATCCGATGCGTTGGAGCGCATTTCAGGACATCTGAATTTTTGGTAAATTTTGTATAGCTAGCATCATCGTGTTGGAGCGTTTTGTCATGTAATCCTCCAACTGCCATATCTGCCCTATTAGACCTATCCAGGACTTAAAAACACTTTTGGTGATGTGTTCGTGTGTGTATTAACAGAATCCGATGCGTTGGAGCGCATTTCAGGACATCTGAATTTTTGTCTACTTTTGTATAGCTAGCATCGTCGTGTTGGAGCGTTTTGTCATGTAATCCTCCAACTGCCATATTTGCCCTATTAGACCTATCCAGGACTTAAAAACACTTTTGGTGATGTGTTCGTGTGTGTATTAACAGAATCCGATGCGTTGGAGCGCATTTCAGGACATCTGAATTTTTGTCTACTTTTGTATAGCTAGCATCGTCGTGTTGGAGCGTTTTGTCAGGTAATCCTCCAACTGCCATATCTGCCCTATTAGACCTATCCAGGACTTAAAAACACTTTTGGTGATGTGTTCGTGTGTGTATTAACAGAATCCGATGCGTTGGAGCGCATTTCAGGACATCTGAATTTTTGTCTACTTTTGTATAGCTAGCATCGTCGTGTTGGAGCGTTTTGTCATGTAATCCTCCAACTGCCATATCTGCCCTATTAGACCTATCCAGGACTTAAAAACACTTTTGGTGATGTGTTCGTGTGTGTATTAACAGAATCCGATGCGTTGGAGCACATTTCAGGACATCTGAATTTTTGTCTACTTTTGTATAGCTAGCATCGTCGTGTTGGAGCGTTTTGTCATGTAATCCTCCAACTGCCATATCTGCCCTATTAGACCTATCCAGGACTTAAAAACACTTTTGGTGATGTGTTCGTGTGTGTATTAACAGAATCTGATGCGTTGGAGCGCATTTTAGGACATCTGAATTTTTGTCTACTTTTGTATAGATAGCATCGTCGTGTTGGAGCGTTTTGTCAGGTAATCCTCCAACTGCCATATCTGCCCTATTAGACCTAGGACTTAAAAACACCTTTGGTGATGTGTTCGTGTGTGTATTAACAGAATCCGATGCGTAGGAACGCATTTCAGGACATCTGAATTTTTGGTAAATTTTGTATAGCTAGCATCGTCGTGTTGGAGCGTTTTGTCAGGTAATCCTCCAACTGCCATATCTGCCCTATTAGACCTATCCAGGACTTAAAAACACTTTTGGTGATGTGTTCGTGTGTGTATTAACAGAATCCGATGCGTTGGAGCGCATTTCAGGACATCTGAATTTTTGGTAAATTTTGTATAGCTAGCATCGTCGTGTTGGAGCGTTTTGTCATGTAATCCTCCAACTGCCATATCTGTCCTATTAGACCTATCCAGGACTTAAAAACACTTTTGGTGATGTGTTCGTGTGTGTATTAACAGAATCCGATGCGTTGGAGCACATTTCAGGACATCTGAATTTTTGTCTACTTTTGTATAGCTAGCATCGTCGTGTTGGAGCGTTTTGTCATGTAATCCTCCAACTGCCATATCTGCCCTATTAGACCTATCCAGGACTTAAAAACACTTTTGGTGATGTGTTCGTGTGTGTATTAACAGAATCTGATGCGTTGGAGCGCATTTTAGGACATCTGAATTTTTGTCTACTTTTGTATAGATAGCATCGTCGTGTTGGAGCGTTTTGTCATGTAATCCTCCAACTGCCATATCTGCCCTATTAGACCTATCCAGGACTTAAAAACACTTTTGGTGATGTGTTCGTGTGTGTATTAAAAGAATCCGATGCGTTGGAGCGCATTTCAGGACATCTGAATTTTTGGTAAATTTTGTATAGCTAGCATCGTCGTGTTGGAGCGTTTTGTCAGGTAATCCTCCAACTGCCATATCTGCCCTATTAGACCTATCCAGGACTTAAAAACACTTTTGGTGATGTGTTCGTGTGTGTATTAACAGAATCCGATGCGTTGGAGCGCATTTCAGGACATCTGAATTTTTGTCTACTTTTGTATAGCTAGCATCGTCGTGTTGGAGCATTTTGTCAGGTAATCCTCCAACTGCCATATCTGCCCTATTAGACCTATCCAGGACTTAAAAACACTTTTGGTGATGTGTTCGTGTGTGTATTAAAAGAATCCGATGCGTTGGAGCGCATTTCAGGACATCTGAATTTTTGGTAAATTTTGTATAGCTAGCATCGTCGTGTTGGAGCGTTTTGTCAGGTAATCCTCCAACTGCCATATCTGCCCTATTAGACCTATCCAGGACTTAAAAACCCTTTTGGTGATGTGTTCGTGTGTGTATTAACAGAATCCGATGCGTTGGAGCGCATTTCAGGACATCTGAATTTTTGGTAAATTTTGTATAGCTAGCATCGTCGTGTTGGAGCGTTTTGTCATGTAATCCTCCAACTGCCATATCTGCCCTATTAGACCTATCCAGGACTTAAAAACACTTTTGGTGATGTGTTCGTGTGTGTATTAACAGAATCCGATGCGTTGGAGCGCATTTCAGGACATCTGAATTTTTGTCTACTTTTGTATAGCTGGCATCGTCGTGTTGGAGCGTTTTGTCAGGTAATCCTCCAACTGCCATATCTGCCCTATTAGACCTATCCAGGACTTAAAAACACTTTTGGTGATGTGTTCGTGTGTGTATTAACAGAATCCGATGCGTTGGAGCGCATTTCAGGACATCTGAATTTTTGTGTTGGAGTGTTTTGTCAGGTAATCCTCCAACTGCCATATCTGCCCTATTAGACCTATCCAGGACTTAAAAACACTTTTGGTGATGTGTTCGCGTGTGTATTAACAGAATCCGATGCGTTGGAGCGCATTTCAGGACATCTGAATTTTTGTCTACTTTTGTATAGCTAGCATCGTCGTGTTGGAGCATTTTGTCAGGTAATCCTCCAACTGCCATATCTGCCCTATTAGACCTATCCAGGACTTAAAAACACTTTTGGTGATGTGTTCGTGTGTGTATTAAAAGAATCCGATGCGTTGGAGCGCATTTCAGGACATCTGAATTTTTGGTAAATTTTGTATAGCTAGCATCGTCGTGTTGGAGCGTTTTGTCAGGTAATCCTCCAACTGCCATATCTGCCCTATTAGACCTATCCAGGACTTAAAAACCCTTTTGGTGATGTGTTCGTGTGTGTATTAACAGAATCCGATGCGTTGGAGCGCATTTCAGGACATCTGAATTTTTGGTAAATTTTGTATAGCTAGCATCGTCGTGTTGGAGCGTTTTGTCATGTAATCCTCCAACTGCCATATCTGCCCTATTAGACCTATCCAGGACTTAAAAACACTTTTGGTGATGTGTTCGTGTGTGTATTAACAGAATCCGATGCGTTGGAGCGCATTTCAGGACATCTGAATTTTTGTCTACTTTTGTATAGCTAGCATCGTCGTGTTGGAGCGTTTTGTCAGGTAATCCTCCAACTGCCATATCTGCCCTATTAGACCTATCCAGGACTTAAAAACACTTTTGGTGATGTGTTCGTGTGTGTATTAACAGAATCCGATGCGTTGGAGCGCATTTCAGGACATCTGAATTTTTGGTAAATTTTGTATAGCTAGCATCGTCGTGTTGGAGCGTTTTGTCAGGTAATCCTCCAACTGCCATATCTGCCCTATTAGACCTATCCAGGACTTAAAAACACTTTTGGTGATGTGTTCGTGTGTGTATTAACAGAATCCGATGCGTTGGAGCGCATTTCAGGACATCTGAATTTTTGGTAAATTTTGTATAGCTAGCATCGTCGTGTTGGAGCGTTTTGTCAGGTAATCCTCCAACTGCCATATCTGCCCTATTAGACCTATCCAGGACTTAAAAACACTTTTGGTGATGTGTTCGTGTGTGTATTAACAGAATCCGATGCGTTGGAGCGCATTTCAGGACATCTGAATTTTTGGTAAATTTTGTATAGCTAGCATCGTCGTGTTGGAGCGTTTTGTCAGGTAATCCTCCAACTGCCATATCTGCCCTATTAGACCTATCCAGGACTTAAAAACACTTTTGGTGATGTGTTCGTGTGTGTATTAACAGAATCCGATGCGTTGGAGCGCATTTCAGGACATCTGAATTTTTGGTAAATTTTGTATAGCTAGCATCGTCGTGTTGGAGCGTTTTGTCAGGTAATCCTCCAACTGCCATATCTGCCCTATTAGACCTATCTAGGACTTAAAAACACCTTATGTGATGTGTTCGTGTGTGTATTAACAGAATCCGATGCGTTGGAGCGCATTTCAGGACATCTGAATTTTTGTCTACTTTTGTATAGCTGGCATCGTCGTGTTGGAGCGTTTTGTCAGGTAATCCTCCAACTGCCATATCTGCCCTATTAGACCTATCCAGGACTTAAAAACACTTTTGGTGATGTGTTCGTGTGTGTATTAACAGAATCCGATGCGTTGGAGCGCATTTCAGGACATCTGAATTTTTGTGTTGGAGTGTTTTGTCAGGTAATCCTCCAACTGCCATATCTGCCCTATTAGACCTATCCAGGACTTAAAAACACTTTTGGTGATGTGTTCGTGTGTGTATTAACAGAATCCGATGCGTTGGAGCGCATTTCAGGACATCTGAATTTTTGGTAAATTTTGTATAGCTAGCATCGTCGTGTTGGAGCGTTTTGTCAGGTAATCCTCCAACTGCCATATCTGCCCTATTAGACCTATCCAGGACTTAAAAACACTTTTGGTGATGTGTTCGTGTGTGTATTAACAGAATCCGATGCGTTGGAGCGCATTTCAGGACATCTGAATTTTTGGTAAATTTTGTATAGCTAGCATCGTCGTGTTGGAGCGTTTTGTCAGGTAATCCTCCAACTGCCATATCTGCCCTATTAGACCTATCCAGGACTTAAAAACACTTTTGGTGATGTGTTCGTGTGTGTATTAACAGAATCCGATGCGTTGGAGCGCATTTCAGGACATCTGAATTTTTGGTAAATTTTGTATAGCTAGCATCGTCGTGTTGGAGCGTTTTGTCAGGTAATCCTCCAACTGCCATATCTGCCCTATTAGACCTATCCAGGACTTAAAAACACTTTTGGTGATGTGTTCGTGTGTGTATTAACAGAATCCGATGCGTTGGAGCGCATTTCAGGACATCTGAATTTTTGTCTACTTTTGTATAGCTAGCATCGTCGTGTTGGAGCGTTTTGTCATGTAATCCTCCAACTGCCATATCTGCCCTATTAGACCTATCCAGGACTTAAAAACACCTTTGGTGATGTGTTCGTGTGTGTATTAACAGAATCCGATGCGTTGGAGCGCATTTCAGGACATCTGAATTTTTGGTAAATTTTGTATAGCTAGCATCGTCGTGTTGGAGCGTTTTGTCATGTAATCCTCCAACTGCCATATCGGCCCTATTAGACCTATCCAGGACTTAAAAACACTTTTGGTGATGTGTTCGTGTGTGTATTAACAGAATCCGATGCGTTGGAGCGCATTTCAGGACATCTGAATTTTTGTCTACTTTTGTATAGCTAGCATCGTCGTGTTGGAGCGTTTTGTCAGGTAATCCTCCAACTGCCATATCTGCCCTATTAGACCTATCCAGGACTTAAAAATACTTTTGGTGATGTGTTCGTGTGTGTATTAACAGAATCCGATGCGTTGGAGCGCATTTCAGGACATCTGAATTTTTGTTAAATTTTGTATAGCTAGCATCGTCGTGTTGGAGCGTTTTGTCATGTAATCCTCCAACTGCCATATTTGCCCTATTAGACCTATCCAGGACTTAAAAACACTTTTGGTGATGTGTTCGTGTGTGTATTAACAGAATCCGATGCGTTGGAGCGCATTTCAGGACATCTGAATTTTTGTCTACTTTTGTATAGCTAGCATCGTCGTGTTGGAGCGTTTTGTCAGGTAATCCTCCAACTGCCATATCTGCCCTATTAGACCTATCTAGGACTTAAAAACACCTTATGTGATGTGTTCGTGTGTGTATTAACAGAATCCGATGCGTTGGAGCGCATTTCAGGACATCTGAATTTTTGTCTACTTTTGTATAGCTGGCATCGTCGTGTTGGAGCGTTTTGTCAGGTAATCCTCCAACTGCCATATCTGCCCTATTAGACCTATCCAGGACTTAAAAACACTTTTGGTGATGTGTTCGTGTGTGTATTAACAGAATCCGATGCGTTGGAGCGCATTTCAGGACATCTGAATTTTTGTGTTGGAGTGTTTTGTCAGGTAATCCTCCAACTGCCATATCTGCCCTATTAGACCTATCCAGGACTTAAAAACACTTTTGGTGATGTGTTCGTGTGTGTATTAACAGAATCCGATGCGTTGGAGCGCATTTCAGGACATCTGAATTTTTGGTAAATTTTGTATAGCTAGCATCGTCGTGTTGGAGCGTTTTGTCAGGTAATCCTCCAACTGCCATATCTGCCCTATTAGACCTATCCAGGACTTAAAAACACTTTTGGTGATGTGTTCGTGTGTGTATTAACAGAATCCGATGCGTTGGAGCGCATTTCAGGACATCTGAATTTTTGGTAAATTTTGTATAGCTAGCATCGTCGTGTTGGAGCGTTTTGTCAGGTAATCCTCCAACTGCCATATCTGCCCTATTAGACCTATCCAGGACTTAAAAACACTTTTGGTGATGTGTTCGTGTGTGTATTAACAGAATCCGATGCGTTGGAGCGCATTTCAGGACATCTGAATTTTTGTCTACTTTTGTATAGCTAGCATCGTCGTGTTGGAGCGTTTTGTCATGTAATCCTCCAACTGCCATATCTGCCCTATTAGACCTATCCAGGACTTAAAAACACCTTTGGTGATGTGTTCGTGTGTGTATTAACAGAATCCGATGCGTTGGAGCGCATTTCAGGACATCTGAATTTTTGTGTTGGAGTGTTTTGTCAGGTAATCCTCCAACTGCCATATCTGCCCTATTAGACCTATCCAGGACTTAAAAACACTTTTGGTGATGTGTTCGTGTGTGTATTAACAGAATCCGATGCGTTGGAGCGCATTTCAGGACATCTGAATTTTTGGTAAATTTTGTATAGCTAGCATCGTCGTGTTGGAGCGTTTTGTCAGGTAATCCTCCAACTGCCATATCTGCCCTATTAGACCTATCCAGGACTTAAAAACACTTTTGGTGATGTGTTCGTGTGTGTATTAACAGAATCCGATGCGTTGGAGCGCATTTCAGGACATCTGAATTTTTGGTAAATTTTGTATAGCTAGCATCGTCGTGTTGGAGCGTTTTGTCAGGTAATCCTCCAACTGCCATATCTGCCCTATTAGACCTATCCAGGACTTAAAAACACTTTTGGTGATGTGTTCGTGTGTGTATTAACAGAATCCGATGCGTTGGAGCGCATTTCAGGACATCTGAATTTTTGTCTACTTTTGTATAGCTAGCATCGTCGTGTTGGAGCGTTTTGTCATGTAATCCTCCAACTGCCATATCTGCCCTATTAGACCTATCCAGGACTTAAAAACACCTTTGGTGATGTGTTCGTGTGTGTATTAACAGAATCCGATGCGTTGGAGCGCATTTCAGGACATCTGAATTTTTGTCTACTTTTGTATAGCTAGCATCGTCGTGTTGGAGCGTTTTGTCATGTAATCCTCCAACTGCCATATCGGCCCTATTAGACCTATCCAGGACTTAAAAACACTTTTGGTGATGTGTTCGTGTGTGTATTAACAGAATCCGATGCGTTGGAGCGCATTTCAGGACATCTGAATTTTTGGTAAATTTTGTATAGCTAGCATCGTCGTGTTGAAGCGTTTTGTCATGTAATCCTCCAACTGCCATATCTGCCCTATTAGACCTATCTAGGACTTAAAAACACCTTTGGTGATGTGTTCGTGTGTGTATTAACAGAATCCGATGCGTTGGACCGCATTTCAGGACATCTGAATTTTTGGCTACTTTTGTATAGCTAGCATCGTCGTGTTGGAGCGTTTTGTCAGGTAATCCTCCAACTGCCATATCTGCCCTATTAGACCTATCCAGGACTTAAAAATACTTTTGGTGATGTGTTCGTGTGTGTATTAACAGAATCCGATGCGTTGGAGCGCATTTCAGGACATCTGAATTTTTGTTAAATTTTGTATAGCTAGCATCGTCGTGTTGGAGCGTTTTGTCATGTAATCCTCCAACTGCCATATTTGCCCTATTAGACCTATCCAGGACTTAAAAACACTTTTGGTGATGTGTTCGTGTGTGTATTAACAGAATCCGATGCGTTGGAGCGCATTTCAGGACATCTGAATTTTTGTCTACTTTTGTATAGCTAGCATCGTCGTGTTGGAGCGTTTTGTCATGTAATCCTCCAACTGCCATATTTGCCCTATTAGACCTATCCAGGACTTAAAAACACTTTTGGTGATGTGTTCGTGTGTGTATTAACAGAATCCGATGCGTTGGAGCGCATTTCAGGACATCTGAATTTTTGGTAAATTTTGTATAGCTAGCATCGTCGTGTTGAAGCGTTTTGTCATGTAATCCTCCAACTGCCATATCTGCCCTATTAGACCTATCTAGGACTTAAAAACACCTTTGGTGATGTGTTCGTGTGTGTATTAACAGAATCCGATGCGTTGGAGCGCATTTCAGGACATCTGAATTTTTGGCTACTTTTGTATAGCTAGCATCGTCGTGTTGGAGCGTTTTGTCAGGTAATCCTCCAACTGCCATATCTGCCCTATTAGACCTATCCAGGACTTAAAAACACTTTTGGTGATGTGTTCGTGTGTGTATTAACAGAATCCGATGCGTTGGAGCGCATTTCAGGACATCTGAATTTTTGTCTACTTTTGTATAGCTAGCATCGTCGTGTTGGAGCGTTTTGTCATGTAATCCTCCAACTGCCATATCTGCCCTATTAGACCTATCTAGGACTTAAAAACACTTTTGGTGATGTGTTCGTGTGTGTATTAACAGAATCCGATGCGTTGGAGCGCATTTCAGGACATCTGAATTTTTGGTAAATTTTGTATAGCTAGCATCGTCGTGTTGAAGCGTTTTGTCATGTAATCCTCCAACTGCCATATCTGCCCTATTAGACCTATCTAGGACTTAAAAACACCTTTGGTGATGTGTTCGTGTGTGTATTAACAGAATCCGATGCGTTGGAGCGCATTTCAGGACATCTGAATTTTTGGTAAATTTTGTATAGCTAGCATCGTCGTGTTGGAGCGTTTTGTCAGGTAATCCTCCAACTGCCATATCTGCCCTATTAGACCTATCCAGGACTTAAAAACACTTTTGGTGATGTGTTCGTGTGTGTATTAACAGAATCCGATGCGTTGGAGCGCATTTCAGGACATCTGAATTTTTGTCTACTTTTGTATAGCTAGCATCGTCTTGTTGGAGCGTTTTGTCAGGTAATCCTCCAACTGCCATATCTGCCCTATTAGACCTATCCAGGACTTAAAAACACTTTTGGTGATGTGTTCGTGTGTGTATTAAAAGAATCCGATGCGTTGGAGCGCATTTCAGGACATCTGAATTTTTGGTAAATTTTGTATAGCTAGCATCGTCGTGTTGGAGCGTTTTGTCAGGTAATCCTCCAACTGCCATATCTGCCCTATTAGACCTATCCAGGACTTAAAAACCCTTTTGGTGATGTGTTCGTGTGTGTATTAACAGAATCCGATGCGTTGGAGCGCATTTCAGGACATCTGAATTTTTGGTAAATTTTGTATAGCTAGCATCGTCGTGTTGGAGCGTTTTGTCATGTAATCCTCCAACTGCCATATCTGCCCTATTAGACCTATCCAGGACTTAAAAACACTTTTGGTGATGTGTTCGTGTGTGTATTAACAGAATCCGATGCGTTGGAGCGCATTTCAGGACATCTGAATTTTTGTCTACTTTTGTATAGCTAGCATCGTCGTGTTGGAGCGTTTTGTCAGGTAATCCTCCAACTGCCATATCTGCCCTATTAGACCTATCCAGGACTTAAAAACACTTTTGGTGATGTGTTCGTGTGTGTATTAACAGAATCCGATGCGTTGGAGCGCATTTCAGGACATCTGAATTTTTGGTAAATTTTGTATAGCTAGCATCGTCGTGTTGGAGCGTTTTGTCAGGTAATCCTCCAACTGCCATATCTGCCCTATTAGACCTATCCAGGACTTAAAAACACTTTTGGTGATGTGTTCGTGTGTGTATTAACAGAATCCGATGCGTTGGAGCGCATTTCAGGACATCTGAATTTTTGGTAAATTTTGTATAGCTAGCATCGTCGTGTTGGAGCGTTTTGTTAGGTAATCCTCCAACTGCCATATCTGCCCTATTAGACCTATCCAGGACTTAAAAACACTTTTGGTGATGTGTTCGTGTGTGTATTAACAGAATCCGATGCGTTGGAGCGCATTTCAGGACATCTGAATTTTTGGTAAATTTTGTATAGCCAGCATCGTCGTGTTGGAGCGTTTTGTCAGGTAATCCTCCAACTGCCATATCTGCCCTATTAGACCTAGCCAGGACTTAAAAACACTTTTGGTGATGTGTTCGTGTGTGTATTAACAGAATCCGATGCGTTGGAGCGCATTTCAGGACATCTGAATTTTTGTCTACTTTTGTATAGCTAGCATCGTCGTGTTGGAGCGTTTTGTCAGGTAATCCTCCAACTGCCATATCTGCCCTATTAGACCTATCTAGGACTTAAAAACACCTTATGTGATGTGTTCGTGTGTGTATTAACAGAATCCGATGCGTTGGAGCGCATTTCAGGACATCTGAATTTTTGTCTACTTTTGTATAGCTGGCATCGTCGTGTTGGAGCGTTTTGTCAGGTAATCCTCCAACTGCCATATCTGCCCTATTAGACCTATCCAGGACTTAAAAACACTTTTGGTGATGTGTTCGTGTGTGTATTAACAGAATCCGATGCGTTGGAGCGCATTTCAGGACATCTGAATTTTTGTGTTGGAGTGTTTTGTCAGGTAATCCTCCAACTGCCATATCTGCCCTATTAGACCTATCCAGGACTTAAAAACACTTTTGGTGATGTGTTCGCGTGTGTATTAACAGAATCCGATGCGTTGGAGCGCATTTCAGGACATCTGAATTTTTGTCTACTTTTGTATAGCTAGCATCGTCGTGTTGGAGCATTTTGTCAGGTAATCCTCCAACTGCCATATCTGCCCTATTAGACCTATCCAGGACTTAAAAACACTTTTGGTGATGTGTTCGTGTGTGTATTAACAGAATCCGATGCGTTGGAGCGCATTTCAGGACATCTGAATTTTTGGTAAATTTTGTATAGCTAGCATCGTCGTGTTGGAGCGTTTTGTCAGGTAATCCTCCAACTGCCATATCTGCCCTATTAGACCTATCCAGGACTTAAAAACACTTTTGGTGATGTGTTCGTGTGTGTATTAACAGAATCCGATGCGTTGGAGCGCATTTCAGGACATCTGAATTTTTGGTAAATTTTGTATAGCTAGCATCGTCGTGTTGGAGCGTTTTGTCAGGTAATCCTCCAACTGCCATATCTGCCCTATTAGACCTATCCAGGACTTAAAAACACTTTTGGTGATGTGTTCGTGTGTGTATTAACAGAATCCGATGCGTTGGAGCGCATTTCAGGACATCTGAATTTTTGGTAAATTTTGTATAGCTAGCATCGTCGTGTTGGAGCGTTTTGTCAGGTAATCCTCCAACTGCCATATCTGCCCTATTAGACCTATCCAGGACTTAAAAACACTTTTGGTGATGTGTTCGTGTGTGTATTAACAGAATCCGATGCGTTGGAGCGCATTTCAGGACATCTGAATTTTTGTCTACTTTTGTATAGCTAGCATCGTCGTGTTGGAGCGTTTTGTCATGTAATCCTCCAACTGCCATATCTGCCCTATTAGACCTATCCAGGACTTAAAAACACTTTTGGTGATGTGTTCGTGTGTGTATTAACAGAATCCGATGCGTTGGAGCGCATTTCAGGACATCTGAATTTTTGTCTACTTTTGTATAGCTAGCATCGTCGTGTTGGAGCGTTTTGTCATGTAATCCTCCAACTGCCATATCTGCCCTATTAGACCTATCCAGGACTTAAAAACACCTTTGGTGATGTGTTCGTGTGTGTATTAACAGAATCCGATGCGTTGGAGCGCATTTCAGGACATCTGAATTTTTGGTAAATTTTGTATAGCTAGCATCGTCGTGTTGGAGCGTTTTGTCATGTAATCCTCCAACTGCCATATCGGCCCTATTAGACCTATCCAGGACTTAAAAACACTTTTGGTGATGTGTTCGTGTGTGTATTAACAGAATCCGATGCGTTGGAGCGCATTTCAGGACATCTGAATTTTTGTCTACTTTTGTATAGCTAGCATCGTCGTGTTGGAGCGTTTTGTCATGTAATCCTCCAACTGCCATATCTGCCCTATTAGACCTATCCAGGACTTAAAAACACCTTTGGTGATGTGTTCGTGTGTGTATTAACAGAATCCGATGCGTTGGAGCGCATTTCAGGACATCTGAATTTTTGTTAAATTTTGTATAGCTAGCATCGTCGTGTTGGAGCGTTTTGTCATGTAATCCTCCAACTGCCATATTTGCCCTATTAGACCTATCCAGGACTTAAAAACACTTTTGGTGATGTGTTCGTGTGTGTATTAACAGAATCCGATGCGTTGGAGCGCATTTCAGGACATCTGAATTTTTGTCTACTTTTGTATAGCTAGCATCGTCGTGTTGGAGCGTTTTGTCATGTAATCCTCCAACTGCCATATTTGCCCTATTAGACCTATCCAGGACTTAAAAACACTTTTGGTGATGTGTTCGTGTGTGTATTAACAGAATCCGATGCGTTGGAGCGCATTTCAGGACATCTGAATTTTTGTCTACTTTTGTATAGCTAGCATCGTCGTGTTGGAGCGTTTTGTCATGTAATCCTCCAACTGCCATATCTGCCCTATTAGACCTATCTAGGACTTAAAAACACTTTTGGTGATGTGTTCGTGTGTGTATTAACAGAATCCGATGCGTTGGAGCGCATTTCAGGACATCTGAATTTTTGGTAAATTTTGTATAGCTAGCATCGTCGTGTTGAAGCGTTTTGTCATGTAATCCTCCAACTGCCATATCTGCCCTATTAGACCTATCTAGGACTTAAAAACACCTTTGGTGATGTGTTCGTGTGTGTATTAACAGAATCCGATGCGTTGGAGCGCATTTCAGGACATCTGAATTTTTGGCTACTTTTGTATAGCTAGCATCGTCGTGTTGGAGCGTTTTGTCAGGTAATCCTCCAACTGCCATATCTGCCCTATTAGACCTATCCAGGACTTAAAAACACTTTTGGTGATGTGTTCGTGTGTGTATTAACAGAATCCGATGCGTTGGAGCGCATTTCAGGACATCTGAATTTTTGTCTACTTTTGTATAGCTAGCATCGTCGTGTTGGAGCGTTTTGTCATGTAATCCTCCAACTGCCATATTTGCCCTATTAGACCTATCCAGGACTTAAAAACACTTTTGGTGATGTGTTCGTGTGTGTATTAACAGAATCCGATGCGTTGGAGCGCATTTCAGGACATCTGAATTTTTGTCTACTTTTGTATAGCTAGCATCGTCGTGTTGGAGCGTTTTGTCATGTAATCCTCCAACTGCCATATCTGCCCTATTAGACCTATCTAGGACTTAAAAACACTTTTGGTGATGTGTTCGTGTGTGTATTAACAGAATCCGATGCGTTGGAGCGCATTTCAGGACATCTGAATTTTTGGTAAATTTTGTATAGCTAGCATCGTCGTGTTGAAGCGTTTTGTCATGTAATCCTCCAACTGCCATATCTGCCCTATTAGACCTATCTAGGACTTAAAAACACCTTTGGTGATGTGTTCGTGTGTGTATTAACAGAATCCGATGCGTTGGAGCGCATTTCAGGACATCTGAATTTTTGTCTACTTTTGTATAGCTAGCATCGTCGTGTTGGAGCGTTTTGTCATGTAATCCTCCAACTGCCATATCTGCCCTATTAGACCTATCCAGGACTTAAAAATACTTTTGGTGATGTGTTCGTGTGTGTATTAACAGAATCCGATGCGTTGGAGCGCATTTCAGGACATCTGAATTTTTGGTAAATTTTGTATAGCTAGCATCGTCGTGTTGGAGCGTTTTGTCAGGTTATCCTCCAACTGCCATATCTGCCCTATTAGACCTATCCAGGACTTAAAAACACTTTTGGTGATGTGTTCGTGTGTGTATTAACAGAATCCGATGCGTTGGAGCGCATTTCAGGACATCTGAATTTTTGGTAAATTTTGTATAGCTAGCATCGTCGTGTTGGAGCGTTTTGTCATGTAATCCTCCAACTGCCATATCTGCCCTATTAGACCTATCCAGGACTAAAAAACACTTTTGGTGATGTGTTCGTGTGTGTATTAACAGAATCCGATGCGTTGGAGCGCATTTCAGGACATCTGAATTTGTGGTAAATTTTGTATAGCTAGCATCGTCGTGTTGGAGCGTTTTGTCAGGTAATCCTCCAACTGCCATATCTGCCCTATTAGACCTATCCAGGACTTAAAAACACCTTTGGTGATGTGTTCGTGTGTGTATTAACAGAATCCGATGCGTTGGAGCGCATTTCAGGACATCTGAATTTGTGGTAAATTTTGTATAGCTAGCATCGTCGTGTTGGAGCGTTTTGTCAGGTAATCCTCCAACTGCCATATCTGCCCTATTAGACCTATCCAGGACTTAAAAACACTTTTGGTGATGTGTTCGTGTGTGTATTAACAGAATCCGATGCGTTGGAGCGCATTTCAGGACATCTGAATTTTTGTCTACTTTTGTATAGCTAGCATCGTCGTGTTGGAGCGTTTTGTCATGTAATCCTCCAACTGCCATATCTGCCCTATTAGACCTATCTAGGACTTAAAAACACTTTTGGTGATGTGTTCGTGTGTGTATTAACAGAATCCGATGCGTTGGAGCGCATTTCAGGACATCTGAATTTTTGGCTACTTTTGTATAGCTAGCATCGTCGTGTTGGAGCGTTTTGTCAGGTAATCCTCCAACTGCCATATCTGCCCTATTAGACCTATCTAGGACTTAAAAACACCTTTGGTGATGTGTTCGTGTGTGTATTAACAGAATCCGATGCGTTGGAGCGCATTTCAGGACATCTGAATTTTTGGCTACTTTTGTATAGCTAGCATCGTCGTGTTGGAGCGTTTTGTCAGGTAATCCTCCAACTGCCATATCTGCCCTATTAGACCTATCCAGGACTTAAAAACACTTTTGGTGATGTGTTCGTGTGTGTATTAACAGAATCCGATGCGTTGGAGCGCATTTCAGGACATCTGAATTTTTGGTAAATTTTGTATAGCTAGCATCGTCGTGTTGGAGCGTTTTGTCAGGTTATCCTCCAACTGCCATATCTGCCCTATTAGACCTATCCAGGACTTAAAAACACTTTTGGTGATGTGTTCGTGTGTGTATTAACAGAATCCGATGCGTTGGAGCGCATTTCAGGACATCTGAATTTTTGTCTACTTTTGTATAGCTAGCATCGTCGTGTTGGAGCGTTTTGTCATGTAATCCTCCAACTGCCATATCTGCCCTATTAGACCTATCTAGGACTTAAAAACACTTTTGGTGATGTGTTCGTGTGTGTATTAACAGAATCCGATGCGTTGGAGCGCATTTCAGGACATGTGAATTTTTGTCTACTTTTGTATAGCTAGCATCGTCGTGTTGGAGCGTTTTGTCATGTAATCCTCCAACTGCCATATCTGCCCTATTAGACCTATCCAGGACTTAAAAACACTTTTGGTGATGTGTTCGTGTGTGTATTAACAGAATCCGATGCGTTGGAGCGCATTTCAGGACATCTGAATTTTTGGTAAATTTTGTATAGCTAGCATCGTCGTGTTGGAGCGTTTTGTCATGTAATCCTCCAACTGCCATATCTGCCCTATTAGACCTATCCAGGACTAAAAAACACTTTTGGTGATGTGTTCGTGTGTGTATTAACAGAATCCGATGCGTTGGAGCGCATTTCAGGACATCTGAATTTTTGTCTACTTTTGTATAGCTAGCATCGTCGTGTTGGAGCGTTTTGTCATGTAATCCTCCAACTGCCATATCTGCCCTATTAGACCTATCTAGGACTTAAAAACACTTTTGGTGATGTGTTCGTGTGTGTATTAACAGAATCCGATGCGTTGGAGCGCATTTCAGGACATCTGAATTTTTGGCTACTTTTGTATAGCTAGCATCGTCGTGTTGGAGCGTTTTGTCAGGTAATCCTCCAACTGCCATATCTGCCCTATTAGACCTATCTAGGACTTAAAAACACCTTTGGTGATGTGTTCGTGTGTGTATTAACAGAATCCGATGCGTTGGAGCGCATTTCAGGACATCTGAATTTTTGGTAAATTTTGTATAGCTAGCATCGTCGTGTTGGAGCGTTTTGTCAGGTAATCCTCCAACTGCCATATCTGCCCTATTAGACCTATCCAGGACTTAAAAACACTTTTGGTGATGTGTTCGTGTGTGTATTAACAGAATCCGATGCGTTGGAGCGCATTTCAGGACATCTGAATTTTTGGTAAATTTTGTATAGCTAGCATCGTCGTGTTGGAGCGTTTTGTCAGGTTATCCTCCAACTGCCATATCTGCCCTATTAGACCTATCCAGGACTTAAAAACACTTTTGGTGATGTGTTCGTGTGTGTATTAACAGAATCCGATGCGTTGGAGCGCATTTCAGGACATCTGAATTTTTGTCTACTTTTGTATAGCTAGCATCGTCGTGTTGGAGCGTTTTGTCATGTAATCCTCCAACTGCCATATCTGCCCTATTAGACCTATCTAGGACTTAAAAACACTTTTGGTGATGTGTTCGTGTGTGTATTAACAGAATCCGATGCGTTGGAGCGCATTTCAGGACATGTGAATTTTTGTCTACTTTTGTATAGCTAGCATCGTCGTGTTGGAGCGTTTTGTCATGTAATCCTCCAACTGCCATATCTGCCCTATTAGACCTATCCAGGACTTAAAAACACTTTTGGTGATGTGTTCGTGTGTGTATTAACAGAATCCGATGCGTTGGAGCGCATTTCAGGACATCTGAATTTTTGGTAAATTTTGTATAGCTAGCATCGTCGTGTTGGAGCGTTTTGTCATGTAATCCTCCAACTGCCATATCTGCCCTATTAGACCTATCCAGGACTAAAAAACACTTTTGGTGATGTGTTCGTGTGTGTATTAACAGAATCCGATGCGTTGGAGCGCATTTCAGGACATCTGAATTTGTGGTAAATTTTGTATAGCTAGCATCGTCGTGTTGGAGCGTTTTGTCAGGTAATCCTCCAACTGCCATATCTGCCCTATTAGACCTATCCAGGACTTAAAAGCACCTTTGGTGATGTGTTCGTGTGTGTATTAACAGAATCCGATGCGTTGGAGCGCATTTCAGGACATCTGAATTTGTGGTAAATTTTGTATAGCTAGCATCGTCGTGTTGGAGCGTTTTGTCAGGTAATCCTCCAACTGCCATATCTGCCCTATTAGACCTATCCAGGACTTAAAAACACTTTTGGTGATGTGTTCGTGTGTGTATTAACAGAATCCGATGCGTTGGAGCGCATTTCAGGACATCTGAATTTGTGGTAAATTTTGTATAGCTAGCATCGTCGTGTTGGAGCGTTTTGTCATGTAATCCTCCAACTGCCATATCTGCCCTATTAGACCTATCTAGGACTTAAAAACACTTTTGGTGATGTGTTCGTGTGTGTATTAACAGAATCCGATGCGTTGGAGCGCATTTCAGGACATCTGAATTTTTGGCTACTTTTGTATAGCTAGCATCGTCGTGTTGGAGCGTTTTGTCAGGTAATCCTCCAACTGCCATATCTGCCCTATTAGACCTATCTAGGACTTAAAAACACCTTTGGTGATGTGTTCGTGTGTGTATTAACAGAATCCGATGCGTTGGAGCGCATTTCAGGACATCTGAATTTTTGGCTACTTTTGTATAGCTAGCATCGTCGTGTTGGAGCGTTTTGTCATGTAATCCTCCAACTGCCATATTTGCCCTATTAGACCTATCCAGGACTTAAAAACACTTTTGGTGATGTGTTCGTGTGTGTATTAACAGAATCCGATGCGTTGGAGCGCATTTCAGGACATCTGAATTTTTGGTAAATTTTGTATAGCTAGCATCGTCGTGTTGGAGCGTTTTGTCAGGTTATCCTCCAACTGCCATATCTGCCCTATTAGACCTATCCAGGACTTAAAAACACTTTTGGTGATGTGTTCGTGTGTGTATTAACAGAATCCGATGCGTTGGAGCGCATTTCAGGACATCTGAATTTTTGGTAAATTTTGTATAGCTAGCATCGTCGTGTTGGAGCGTTTTGTCAGGTTATCCTCCAACTGCCATATCTGCCCTATTAGACCTATCCAGGACTTAAAAACACTTTTGGTGATGTGTTCGTGTGTGTATTAACAGAATCCGATGCGTTGGAGCGCATTTCAGGACATCTGAATTTTTGGTAAATTTTGTATAGCTAGCATCGTCGTGTTGGAGCGTTTTGTCATGTAATCCTCCAACTGCCATATCTGCCCTATTAGACCTATCCAGGACTAAAAAACACTTTTGGTGATGTGTTCGTGTGTGTATTAACAGAATCCGATGCGTTGGAGCGCATTTCAGGACATCTGAATTTGTGGTAAATTTTGTATAGCTAGCATCGTCGTGTTGGAGCGTTTTGTCAGGTAATCCTCCAACTGCCATATCTGCCCTATTAGACCTATCCAGGACTTAAAAACACCTTTGGTGATGTGTTCGTGTGTGTATTAACAGAATCCGATGCGTTGGAGCGCATTTCAGGACATCTGAATTTTTGGTAAATTTTGTATAGCTAGCATCGTCGTGTTGGAGCGTTTTGTCATGTAATCCTCCAACTGCCATATCTGCCCTATTAGACCTATCCAGGACTTAAAAACACTTTTGGTGATGTGTTCGTGTGTGTATTAACAGAATCCGATGCGTTGGAGCGCATTTCAGGACATCTGAATTTGTGGTAAATTTTGTATAGCTAGCATCGTCGTGTTGGAGCGTTTTGTCAGGTAATCCTCCAACTGCCATATCTGCCCTATTAGACCTATCCAGGACTTAAAAACACCTTTGGTGATGTGTTCGTGTGTGTATTAACAGAATCCGATGCGTTGGAGCGCATTTCAGGACATCTGAATTTTTGGTAAATTTTGTATAGCTAGCATCGTCGTGTTGGAGCGTTTTGTCATGTAATCCTCCAACTGCCATATCTGCCCTATTAGACCTATCTAGGACTTAAAAACACCTTTGGTGATGTGTTCGTGTGTCTATTAACAGAATCCGATGCGTTGGAGCGCATTTCAGGACATCTGAATTTTTGGTAAATTTTGTATAGCTAGCATCGTCGTGTTGGAGCGTTTTGTCAGGTAATCCTCCAACTGCCATATCTGCCCTATTAGACCTATCCAGGACTTAAAAACACCTTTGGTGATGTGTTCGTGTGTGTATTAACAGAATCCGATGCGTTGGAGCGCATTTCAGGACATCTGAATTTTTGGTAAATTTTGTATAGCTAGCATCGTCGTGTTGGAGCGTTTTGTCAGGTAATCCTCCAACTGCCATACCTGCCCTATTAGACCTATCCAGGACTTAAAAACACCTTTGGTGATGTGTTCGTGTGTGTATTAACAGAATCCGATGCGTTGGAGCGCATTTCAGGACATCTGAATTTTTGGTAAATTTTGTATAGCTAGCATCGTCGTGTTGGAGCGTTTTGTCAGGTAATCCTCCAACTGCCATATCTGCCCTATTAGACCTATCCAGGACTTAAAAACACTTTTGGTGATGTGTTCGTGTGTGTATTAACAGAATCCGATGCGTTGGAGCGCATTTCAGGACATCTGAATTTTTGGTAAATTTTGTATAGCTAGCATCGTCGTGTTGGAGCGTTTTGTCATGTAATCCTCCAACTGCCATATCTGCCCTATTAGACCTATCTAGGACTTAAAAACACCTTTGGTGATGTGTTCGTGTGTCTATTAACAGAATCCGATGCGTTGGAGCGCATTTCAGGACACCTGAATTTTTGGTAAATTTTGTATAGCTAGCATCGTCGTGTTGGAGCGTTTTGTCATGTAATCCTCCAACTGCCATATCTGCCCTATTAGACCTATCCAGGACTTAAAAACACTTTTGGTGATGTGTTCGTGTGTGTATTAACAGAATCCGATGCGTTGGAGCGCATTTCAGGACATCTGAATTTTTGGTAAATTTTGTATAGCTAGCATCGTCGTGTTGGAGCGTTTTGTCAGGTAATCCTCCAACTGCCATATCTGCCCTATTAGACCTATCCAGGACTAAAAAACACTTTTGGTGATGTGTTCGTGTGTGTATTAACAGAATCCGATGCGTTGGAGCGCATTTCAGGACATCTGAATTTGTGGTAAATTTTGTATAGCTAGCATCGTCGTGTTGGAGCGTTTTGTCAGGTAATCCTCCAACTGCCATACCTGCCCTATTAGACCTATCCAGGACTTAAAAACACCTTTGGTGATGTGTTCGTGTGTGTATTAACAGAATCCGATGCGTTGGAGCGCATTTCAGGACATCTGAATTTTTGGTAAATTTTGTATAGCTAGCATCGTCGTGTTGGAGCGTTTTGTCAGGTAATCCTCCAACTGCCATATCTGCCCTATTAGACCTATCCAGGACTTAAAAACACTTTTGGTGATGTGTTCGTGTGTGTATTAACAGAATCCGATGCGTTGGAGCGCATTTCAGGACATCTGAATTTTTGGTAAATTTTGTATAGCTAGCATCGTCGTGTTGGAGCGTTTTGTCATGTAATCCTCCAACTGCCATATCTGCCCTATTAGACCTATCTAGGACTTAAAAACACCTTTGGTGATGTGTTCGTGTGTCTATTAACAGAATCCGATGCGTTGGAGCGCATTTCAGGACACCTGAATTTTTGGTAAATTTTGTATAGCTAGCATCGTCGTGTTGGAGCGTTTTGTCATGTAATCCTCCAACTGCCATATCTGCCCTATTAGACCTATCCAGGACTTAAAAACACTTTTGGTGATGTGTTCGTGTGTGTATTAACAGAATCCGATGCGTTGGAGCGCATTTCAGGACATCTGAATTTTTGGTAAATTTTGTATAGCTAGCATCGTCGTGTTGGAGCGTTTTGTCAGGTTATCCTCCAACTGCCATATCTGCCCTATTAGACCTATCCAGGACTTAAAAACACTTTTGGTGATGTGTTCGTGTGTGTATTAACAGAATCCGATGCGTTGGAGCGCATTTCAGGACATGTGAATTTTTGTCTACTTTTGTATAGCTAGCATCGTCGTGTTGGAGCGTTTTGTCATGTAATCCTCCAACTGCCATATCTGCCCTATTAGACCTATCCAGGACTTAAAAACACCTTTGGTGATGTGTTCGTGTGTGTATTAACAGAATCCGATGCGTTGGAGCGCATTTCAGGACATGTGAATTTTTGTCTACTTTTGTATAGCTAGCATCGTCGTGTTGGAGCGTTTTGTCATGTAATCCTCCAACTGCCATATCTGCCCTATTAGACCTATCCAGGACTTAAAAACACTTTTGGTGATGTGTTCGTGTGTGTATTAACAGAATCCGATGCGTTGGAGCGCATTTCAGGACATCTGAATTTTTGGTAAATTTTGTATAGCTAGCATCGTCGTGTTGGAGCGTTTTGTCAGGTTATCCTCCAACTGCCATATCTGCCCTATTAGACCTATCCAGGACTTAAAAACACTTTTGGTGATGTGTTCGTGTGTGTATTAACAGAATCCGATGCGTTGGAGCGCATTTCAGGACATCTGAATTTTTGGTAAATTTTGTATAGCTAGCATCGTCGTGTTGGAGCGTTTTGACATGTAATCCTCCAACTGCCATATCTGCCCTATTAGACCTATCCAGGACTTAAAAACACTTTTGGTGATGTGTTCGTGTGTGTATTAACAGAATCCGATGCGTTGGAGCGCATTTCAGGACATCTGAATTTTTGGTAAATTTTGTATAGCTAGCATCGTCGTGTTGGAGCGTTTTGTCAGGTAATCCTCCAACTGCCATATCTGCCCTATTAGACCTATCCAGGACTAAAAAACACTTTTGGTGATGTGTTCGTGTGTGTATTAACAGAATCCGATGCGTTGGAGCGCATTTCAGGACATCTGAATTTGTGGTAAATTTTGTATAGCTAGCATCGTCGTGTTGGAGCGTTTTGTCAGGTAATCCTCCAACTGCCATATCTGCCCTATTAGACCTATCCAGGACTAAAAAACACCTTTGGTGATGTGTTCGTGTGTGTATTAACAGAATCCGATGCGTTGGAGCGCATTTCAGGACATCTGAATTTTTGGTAAATTTTGTATAGCTAGCATCGTCGTGTTGGAGCGTTTTGTCATGTAATCCTCCAACTGCCATATCTGCCCTATTAGACCTAGGACTTAAAAACACCTTTGGTGATGTGTTCGTGTGTGTATTAACAGAATCCGATGCGTTGGAGGGCATTTCAGGACATCTGAATTTTTGTCTACTTTTGTATAGCTAGCATCGTCGTGTTGGAGCGTTTTGTCAGGTAATCCTCCAACTGCCATATCTGCCCTATTAGACCTATCCAGGACTTAAAAACACCTTTGGTGATGTGTTCGTGTGTGTATTAACAGAATCCGATGCGTTGGAGCGCATTTCAGGACATCTGAATTTGTGGTAAATTTTGTATAGCTAGCATCGTCGTGTTGGAGCGTTTTGTCAGGTAATCCTCCAACTGCCATATCTGCCCTATTAGACCTATCCAGGACTTAAAAACACCTTTGGTGATGTGTTCGTGTGTGTATTAACAGAATCCGATGCGTTGGAGCGCATTTCAGGACATCTGAATTTGTGGTAAATTTTGTATAGCTAGCATCGTCGTGTTGGAGCGTTTTGTCATGTAATCCTCCAACTGCCACATCTGCCCTATTAGACCTATCCAGGACTTAAAAACACTTTTGGTGATGTGTTCGTGTGTGTATTAACAGAATCCGATGCGTTGGAGCGCATTTCAGGACATCTGAATTTGTGGTAAATTTTGTATAGCTAGCATCGTCGTGTTGGAGCGTTTTGTCAGGTAATCCTCCAACTGCCATACCTGCCCTATTAGACCTATCCAGGACTTAAAAACACCTTTGGTGATGTGTTCGTGTGTGTATTAACAGAATCCGATGCGTTGGAGCGCATTTCAGGACATCTGAATTTGTGGTAAATTTTGTATAGCTAGCATCGTCGTGTTGGAGCGTTTTGTCATGTAATCCTCCAACTGCCATATCTGCCCTATTAGACCTATCCAGGACTTAAAAACACTTTTGGTGATGTGTTCGTGTGTGTATTAACAGAATCCGATGCGTTGGAGCGCATTTCAGGACATGTGAATTTTTGTATACTTTTGTATAGCTAGCATCGTCGTGTTGGAGCGTTTTGTCATGTAATCCTCCAACTGCCATATCTGCCCTATTAGACCTATCCAGGACTAAAAAACACTTTTAGTGATGTGTTCGTGTGTGTATTAACAGAATCCGATGCGTTGGAGCGCATTTCAGGACATCTGAATTTGTGGTAAATTTTGTATAGCTAGCATCGTCGTGTTGGAGCGTTTTGTCAGGTAATCCTCCAACTGCCATATCTGCCCTATTAGACCTATCCAGGACTTAAGAACACCTTTGGTGATGTGTTCGTGTGTGTATTAACAGAATCCGATGCGTTGGAGCGCATTTCAGGACATCTGAATTTGTGGTAAATTTTGTATAGCTAGCATCGTCGTGTTGGAGCGTTTTGTCATGTAATCCTCCAACTGCCATATCTGCCCTATTAGACCTATCCAGGACTTAAAAACACTTTTGGTGATGTGTTTATGTGTGTATTAACAGAATCCGATGCGTTGGAGCGCATTTCAGGACATCTGAATTTTTGGTAAATTTTGTATAGCTAGCATCGTCGTGTTGGAGCGTTTTGTCAGGTAATCCTCCAACTGCCATATCTGCCCTATTAGACCTATCCAGGACTTAAAAACACTTTTGGTGATGTGTTCGTGTGTGTATTAACAGAATCCGATGCGTTGGAGCGCATTTCAGGACATCTGAATTTTTGTCTACTTTTGTATAGCTAGCATCGTCGTGTTGGAGCGTTTTGTCATGTAATCCTCCAACTGCCATATCTGCCCTATTAGACCTATCTAGGACTTAAAAACACTTTTGGTGATGTGTTCGTGTGTGTATTAAGAGAATCCGATGCGTTGGAGCGCATTTCAGGACATCTGAATTTTTGTCTACTTTTGTATAGCTAGCATCGTCGTGTTGGAGCGTTTTGTCAGGTAATCCTCCAACTGCCATATCTGCCCTATTAGACCTATCCAGGACTTAAAAACACTTTTGGTGATGTGTTCGTGTGTGTATTAACAGAATCCGATGCGTTGGAGCGCATTTCAGGACATCTGAATTTTTGGTAAATTTTGTATAGCTAGCATCGTCGTGTTGGAGCGTTTTGTCATGTAATCCTCCAACTGCCATATCTGCCCTATTAGACCTAGGACTTAAAAACACCTTTGGTGATGTGTTCGTGTGTGTATTAACAGAATCCGATGCGTTGGAGGGCATTTCAGGACATCTGAATTTTTGTCTACTTTTGTATAGCTAGCATCGTCGTGTTGGAGCGTTTTGTCATGTAATCCTCCAACTGCCATATCTGCCCTATTAGACCTATCTAGGACTTAAAAACACTTTTGGTGATGTGTTCGTGTGTGTATTAAGAGAATCCGATGCGTTGGAGCGCATTTCAGGACATCTGAATTTTTGGTAAATTTTGTATAGCTAGCATCGTCGTGTTGGAGCGTTTTGTCAGGTAATCCTCCAACTGCCATATCTGCCCTATTAGACCTATCCAGGACTTAAAAACACTTTTGGTGATGTGTTCGTGTGTGTATTAACAGAATCCGATGCGTTGGAGCGCATTTCAGGACATCTGAATTTTTGTCTACTTTTGTATAGCTAGCATCGTCGTGTTGGAGCGTTTTGTCATGTAATCCTCCAACTGCCATATCTGCCCTATTAGACCTATCTAGGACTTAAAAACACTTTTGGTGATGTGTTCGTGTGTGTATTAAGAGAATCCGATGCGTTGGAGCGCATTTCAGGACATCTGAATTTTTGTCTACTTTTGTATAGCTAGCATCGTCGTGTTGGAGCGTTTTGTCAGGTAATCCTCCAACTGCCATATCTGCCCTATTAGACCTATCCAGGACTTAAAAACACTTTTGGTGATGTGTTCGTGTGTGTATTAACAGAATCCGATGCGTTGGAGCGCATTTCAGGACATCTGAATTTTTGGTAAATTTTGTATAGCTAGCATCGTCGTGTTGGAGCGTTTTGTCATGTAATCCTCCAACTGCCATATCTGCCCTATTAGACCTAGGACTTAAAAACACCTTTGGTGATGTGTTCGTGTGTGTATTAACAGAATCCGATGCGTTGGAGGGCATTTCAGGACATCTGAATTTTTGTCTACTTTTGTATAGCTAGCATCGTCGTGTTGGAGCGTTTTGTCATGTAATCCTCCAACTGCCATATCTGCCCTATTAGACCTATCTAGGACTTAAAAACACTTTTGGTGATGTGTTCGTGTGTGTATTAAGAGAATCCGATGCGTTGGAGCGCATTTCAGGACATCTGAATTTTTGTCTACTTTTGTATAGCTAGCATCGTCGTGTTGGAGCGTTTTGTCAGGTAATCCTCCAACTGCCATATCTGCCCTATTAGACCTATCCAGGACTTAAAAACACTTTTGGTGATGTGTTCGTGTGTGTATTAACAGAATCCGATGCGTTGGAGCGCATTTCAGGACATCTGAATTTTTGGTAAATTTTGTATAGCTAGCATCGTCGTGTTGGAGCGTTTTGACATGTAATCCTCCAACTGCCACATCTGCCCTATTAGACCTATCCAGGACTTAAAAACACTTTTGGTGATGTGTTCGTGTGTGTATTAACAGAATCCGATGCGTTGGAGCGCATTTCAGGACATCTGAATTTTTGGTAAATTTTGTATAGCTAGCATCGTCGTGTTGGAGCGTTTTGTCAGGTAATCCTCCAACTGCCATATCTGCCCTATTAGACCTATCCAGGACTAAAAAACACTTTTGGTGATGTGTTCGTGTGTGTATTAACAGAATCCGATGCGTTGGAGCGCATTTCAGGACATCTGAATTTGTGGTAAATTTTGTATAGCTAGCATCGTCGTGTTGGAGCGTTTTGTCAGGTAATCCTCCAACTGCCATATCTGCCCTATTAGACCTATCCAGGACTAAAAAACACCTTTGGTGATGTGTTCGTGTGTGTATTAACAGAATCCGATGCGTTGGAGCGCATTTCAGGACATCTGAATTTGTGGTAAATTTTGTATAGCTAGCATCGTCGTGTTGGAGCGTTTTGTCAGGTAATCCTCCAACTGCCATATCTGCCCTATTAGACCTATCCAGGACTTAAAAACACTTTTGGTGATGTGTTCGTGTGTGTATTAACAGAATCCGATGCGTTGGAGCGCATTTCAGGACATCTGAATTTTTGGTAAATTTTGTATAGCTAGCATCGTCGTGTTGGAGCGTTTTGTCATGTAATCCTCCAACTGCCATATCTGCCCTATTAGACCTAGGACTTAAAAACACCTTTGGTGATGTGTTCGTGTGTGTATTAACAGAATCCGATGCGTTGGAGGGCATTTCAGGACATCTGAATTTTTGTCTACTTTTGTATAGCTAGCATCGTCGTGTTGGAGCGTTTTGTCAGGTAATCCTCCAACTGCCATATCTGCCCTATTAGACCTATCCAGGACTTAAAAACACCTTTGGTGATGTGTTCGTGTGTGTATTAACAGAATCCGATGCGTTGGAGCGCATTTCAGGACATCTGAATTTGTGGTAAATTTTGTATAGCTAGCATCGTCGTGTTGGAGCGTTTTGTCAGGTAATCCTCCAACTGCCATATCTGCCCTATTAGACCTATCCAGGACTTAAAAACACCTTTGGTGATGTGTTCGTGTGTGTATTAACAGAATCCGATGCGTTGGAGCGCATTTCAGGACATCTGAATTTGTGGTAAATTTTGTATAGCTAGCATCGTCGTGTTGGAGCGTTTTGTCATGTAATCCTCCAACTGCCACATCTGCCCTATTAGACCTATCCAGGACTTAAAAACACTTTTGGTGATGTGTTCGTGTGTGTATTAACAGAATCCGATGCGTTGGAGCGCATTTCAGGACATCTGAATTTGTGGTAAATTTTGTATAGCTAGCATCGTCGTGTTGGAGCGTTTTGTCAGGTAATCCTCCAACTGCCATATCTGCCCTATTAGACCTATCCAGGAATTAAAAACACCTTTGGTGATGTGTTCGTGTGTGTATTAACAGAATCCGATGCGTTGGAGCGCATTTCAGGACATCTGAATTTTTGGTAAATTTTGTATAGCTAGCATCGTCGTGTTGGAGCGTTTTGTCATGTAATCCTCCAACTGCCATATCTGCCCTATTAGACCTAGGACTTAAAAACACCTTTGGTGATGTGTTCGTGTGTGTATTAACAGAATCCGATGCGTTGGAGGGCATTTCAGGACATCTGAATTTTTGTCTACTTTTGTATAGCTAGCATCGTCGTGTTGGAGCGTTTTGTCAGGTAATCCTCCAACTGCCATATCTGCCCTATTAGACCTATCCAGGACTTAAAAACACCTTTGGTGATGTGTTCGTGTGTGTATTAACAGAATCCGATGCGTTGGAGCGCATTTCAGGACATCTGAATTTGTGGTAAATTTTGTATAGCTAGCATCGTCGTGTTGGAGCGTTTTGTCAGGTAATCCTCCAACTGCCATATCTGCCCTATTAGACCTATCCAGGACTTAAAAACACCTTTGGTGATGTGTTCGTGTGTGTATTAACAGAATCCGATGCGTTGGAGCGCATTTCAGGACATCTGAATTTGTGGTAAATTTTGTATAGCTAGCATCGTCGTGTTGGAGCGTTTTGTCATGTAATCCTCCAACTGCCACATCTGCCCTATTAGACCTATCCAGGACTTAAAAACACTTTTGGTGATGTGTTCGTGTGTGTATTAACAGAATCCGATGCGTTGGAGCGCATTTCAGGACATCTGAATTTGTGGTAAATTTTGTATAGCTAGCATCGTCGTGTTGGAGCGTTTTGTCAGGTAATCCTCCAACTGCCATATCTGCCCTATTAGACCTATCCAGGAATTAAAAACACCTTTGGTGATGTGTTCGTGTGTGTATTAACAGAATCCGATGCGTTGGAGCGCATTTCAGGACATCTGAATTTTTGGTAAATTTTGTATAGCTAGCATCGTCGTGTTGGAGCGTTTTGTCAGGTAATCCTCCAACTGCCATATCTGCCCTATTAGACCTATCCAGGACTAAAAAACACTTTTGGTGATGTGTTCGTGTGTGTATTAACAGAATCCGATGCGTTGGAGCGCATTTCAGGACATCTGAATTTGTGGTAAATTTTGTATAGCTAGCATCGTCGTGTTGGAGCGTTTTGTCAGGTAATCCTCCAACTGCCATACCTGCCCTATTAGACCTATCCAGGACTTAAAAACACCTTTGGTGATGTGTTCGTGTGTGTATTAACAGAATCCGATGCGTTGGAGCGCATTTCAGGACATCTGAATTTGTGGTAAATTTTGTATAGCTAGCATCGTCGTGTTGGAGCGTTTTGTCATGTAATCCTCCAACTGCCATATCTGCCCTATTAGACCTATCCAGGACTTAAAAACACTTTTGGTGATGTGTTCGTGTGTGTATTAACAGAATCCGATGCGTTGGAGCGCATTTCAGGACATGTGAATTTTTGTATACTTTTGTATAGCTAGCATCGTCGTGTTGGAGCGTTTTGTCATGTAATCCTCCAACTGCCATATCTGCCCTATTAGACCTATCCAGGACTAAAAAACACTTTTAGTGATGTGTTCGTGTGTGTATTAACAGAATCCGATGCGTTGGAGCGCATTTCAGGACATCTGAATTTGTGGTAAATTTTGTATAGCTAGCATCGTCGTGTTGGAGCGTTTTGTCAGGTAATCCTCCAACTGCCATATCTGCCCTATTAGACCTATCCAGGACTTAAGAACACCTTTGGTGATGTGTTCGTGTGTGTATTAACAGAATCCGATGCGTTGGAGCGCATTTCAGGACATCTGAATTTGTGGTAAATTTTGTATAGCTAGCATCGTCGTGTTGGAGCGTTTTGTCATGTAATCCTCCAACTGCCATATCTGCCCTATTAGACCTATCCAGGACTTAAAAACACTTTTGGTGATGTGTTTATGTGTGTATTAACAGAATCCGATGCGTTGGAGCGCATTTCAGGACATCTGAATTTTTGGTAAATTTTGTATAGCTAGCATCGTCGTGTTGGAGCGTTTTGTCAGGTAATCCTCCAACTGCCATATCTGCCCTATTAGACCTATCCAGGACTTAAAAACACTTTTGGTGATGTGTTCGTGTGTGTATTAACAGAATCCGATGCGTTGGAGCGCATTTCAGGACATCTGAATTTGTGGTAAATTTTGTATAGCTAGCATCGTCGTGTTGGAGCGTTTTGTCATGTAATCCTCCAACTGCCACATCTGCCCTATTAGACCTATCCAGGACTTAAAAACACTTTTGGTGATGTGTTCGTGTGTGTATTAACAGAATCCGATGCGTTGGAGCGCATTTCAGGACATCTGAATTTGTGGTAAATTTTGTATAGCTAGCATCGTCGTGTTGGAGCGTTTTGTCAGGTAATCCTCCAACTGCCATATCTGCCCTATTAGACCTATCCAGGACTAAAAAACACTTTTGGTGATGTGTTCGTGTGTGTATTAACAGAATCCGATGCGTTGGAGCGCATTTCAGGACATCTGAATTTGTGGTAAATTTTGTATAGCTAGCATCGTCGTGTTGGAGCGTTTTGTCAGGTAATCCTCCAACTGCCATACCTGCCCTATTAGACCTATCCAGGACTTAAAAACACCTTTGGTGATGTGTTCGTGTGTGTATTAACAGAATCCGATGCGTTGGAGCGCATTTCAGGACATCTGAATTTGTGGTAAATTTTGTATAGCTAGCATCGTCGTGTTGGAGCGTTTTGTCAGGTAATCCTCCAACTGCCATATCTGCCCTATTAGACCTATCCAGGACTTAAAAACACCTTTGGTGATGTGTTCGTGTGTGTATTAACAGAATCCGATGCGTTGGAGCGCATTTCAGGACATCTGAATTTGTGGTAAATTTTGTATAGCTAGCATCGTCGTGTTGGAGCGTTTTGTCATGTAATCCTCCAACTGCCACATCTGCCCTATTAGACCTATCCAGGACTTAAAAACACTTTTGGTGATGTGTTCGTGTGTGTATTAACAGAATCCGATGCGTTGGAGCGCATTTCAGGACATCTGAATTTGTGGTAAATTTTGTATAGCTAGCATCGTCGTGTTGGAGCGTTTTGTCAGGTAATCCTCCAACTGCCATATCTGCCCTATTAGACCTATCCAGGACTAAAAAACACTTTTGGTGATGTGTTCGTGTGTGTATTAACAGAATCCGATGCGTTGGAGCGCATTTCAGGACATCTGAATTTGTGGTAAATTTTGTATAGCTAGCATCGTCGTGTTGGAGCGTTTTGTCAGGTAATCCTCCAACTGCCATACCTGCCCTATTAGACCTATCCAGGACTTAAAAACACCTTTGGTGATGTGTTCGTGTGTGTATTAACAGAATCCGATGCGTTGGAGCGCATTTCAGGACATCTGAATTTGTGGTAAATTTTGTATAGCTAGCATCGTCGTGTTGGAGCGTTTTGTCATGTAATCCTCCAACTGCCATATCTGCCCTATTAGACCTATCCAGGACTTAAAAACACTTTTGGTGATGTGTTCGTGTGTGTATTAACAGAATCCGATGCGTTGGAGCGCATTTCAGGACATGTGAATTTTTGTCTACTTTTGTATAGCTAGCATCGTCGTGTTGGAGCGTTTTGTCATGTAATCCTCCAACTGCCATATCTGCCCTATTAGACCTATCCAGGACTAAAAAACACTTTTAGTGATGTGTTCGTGTGTGTATTAACAGAATCCGATGCGTTGGAGCGCATTTCAGGACATCTGAATTTGTGGTAAATTTTGTATAGCTAGCATCGTCGTGTTGGAGCGTTTTGTCAGGTAATCCTCCAACTGCCATATCTGCCCTATTAGACCTATCCAGGACTTAAGAACACCTTTGGTGATGTGTTCGTGTGTGTATTAACAGAATCCGATGCGTTGGAGCGCATTTCAGGACATCTGAATTTGTGGTAAATTTTGTATAGCTAGCATCGTCGTGTTGGAGCGTTTTGTCATGTAATCCTCCAACTGCCATATCTGCCCTATTAGACCTATCCAGGACTTAAAAACACTTTTGGTGATGTGTTTATGTGTGTATTAACAGAATCCGATGCGTTGGAGCGCATTTCAGGACATCTGAATTTTTGGTAAATTTTGTATAGCTAGCATCGTCGTGTTGGAGCGTTTTGTCAGGTAATCCTCCAACTGCCATATCTGCCCTATTAGACCTATCCAGGACTTAAAAACACTTTTGGTGATGTGTTCGTGTGTGTATTAACAGAATCCGATGCGTTGGAGCGCATTTCAGGACATCTGAATTTTTGGTAAATTTTGTATAGCTAGCATCGTCGTGTTGGAGCGTTTTGTCAGGTAATCCTCCAACTGCCATATCTGCCCTATTAGACCTATCCAGGACTTAAAAACACCTTTGGTGATATGTTCGTGTGTGTATTAACAGAATCCGATGCGTTGGAGCGCATTTCAGGACATCTGAATTTGTGGTAAATTTTGTATAGCTAGCATCGTCGTGTTGGAGCGTTTTGTCAGGTAATCCTCCAACTGCCATATCTGCCCTATTAGACCTATCCAGGACTTAAAAACACCTTTGGTGATGTGTTCGTGTGTGTATTAACAGAATCCGATGCGTTGGAGCGCATTTCAGGACATCTGAATTTGTGGTAAATTTTGTATAGCTAGCATCGTCGTGTTGGAGCGTTTTGTCATGTAATCCTCCAACTGCCATATCTGCCCTATTAGACCTATCCAGGACTTAAAAACACCTTTGGTGATGTGTTCGTGTGTGTATTAACAGAATCCGATGCGTTGGAGCGCATTTCAGGACATGTGAATTTTTGTCTACTTTTGTATAGCTAGCATCGTCGTGTTGGAGCGTTTTGTCATGTAATCCTCCAACTGCCATATCTGCCCTATTAGACCTATCCAGGACTAAAAAACACTTTTAGTGATGTGTTCGTGTGTGTATTAACAGAATCCGATGCGTTGGAGCGCATTTCAGGACATCTGAATTTGTGGTAAATTTTGTATAGCTAGCATCGTCGTGTTGGAGCGTTTTGTCAGGTAATCCTCCAACTGCCATATCTGCCCTATTAGACCTATCCAGGACTTAAAAACACCTTTGGTGATGTGTTCGTGTGTGTATTAACAGAATCCGATGCGTTGGAGCGCATTTCAGGACATCTGAATTTGTGGTAAATTTTGTATAGCTAGCATCGTCGTGTTGGAGCGTTTTGTCATGTAATCCTCCAACTGCCATATCTGCCCTATTAGACCTATCCAGGACTTAAAAACACCTTTGGTGATGTGTTCGTGTGTGTATTAACAGAATCCGATGCGTTGGAGCGCATTTCAGGACATGTGAATTTTTGTCTACTTTTGTATAGCTAGCATCGTCGTGTTGGAGCGTTTTGTCATGTAATCCTCCAACTGCCATATCTGCCCTATTAGACCTAGGACTTAAAAACACCTTTGGTGATGTGTTCGTGTGTGTATTAACAGAATCCGATGCGTTGGAGTGCCCTATTAGACCTATCCAGGACTTAAAAACACCTTTGGTGATGTGTTCGTGTGTGTATTAACAGAATCCGATGCGTTGGAGCGCATTTCAGGACATCTGAATTTGTGGTAAATTTTGTATAGCTAGCATCGTCGTGTTGGAGCGTTTTGTCATGTAATCCTCCAACTGCCATATCTGCCCTATTAGACCTATCCAGGACTTAAAAACACTTTTGGTGATGTGTTCGTGTGTGTATTAACAGAATCCGATGCGTTGGAGCGCATTTCAGGACATCTGAATTTTTGGTAAATTTTGTATAGCTAGCATCGTCGTGTTGGAGCGTTTTGTCATGTAATCCTCCAACTGCCATATCTGCCCTATTAGACCTATCCAGGACTTAAAAACACTTTTGGTGATGTGTTTATGTGTGTATTAACAGAATCCGATGCGTTGGAGCGCATTTCAGGACATCTGAATTTTTGGTAAATTTTGTATAGCTAGCATCGTCGTGTTGGAGCGTTTTGTCAGGTAATCCTCCAACTGCCATATCTGCCCTATTAGACCTATCCAGGACTTAAAAACACCTTTGGTGATGTGTTCGTGTGTGTATTAACAGAATCCGATGCGTTGGAGCGCATTTCAGGACATCTGAATTTGTGGTAAATTTTGTATAGCTAGCATCGTCGTGTTGGAGCGTTTTGTCATGTAATCCTCCAACTGCCATATCTGCCCTATTAGACCTATCCAGGACTTAAAAACACCTTTGGTGATGTGTTCGTGTGTGTATTAACAGAATCCGATGCGTTGGAGCGCATTTCAGGACATGTGAATTTTTGTCTACTTTTGTATAGCTAGCATCGTCGTGTTGGAGCGTTTTGTCATGTAATCCTCCAACTGCCATATCTGCCCTATTAGACCTATCCAGGACTAAAAAACACTTTTAGTGATGTGTTCGTGTGTGTATTAACAGAATCCGATGCGTTGGAGCGCATTTCAGGACATCTGAATTTGTGGTAAATTTTGTGTAGCTAGCATCGTCGTGTTGGAGCGTTTTGTCATGTAATCCTCCAACTGCCATATCTGCCCTATTAGACCTATCCAGGACTTAAAAACACTTTTGGTGATGTGTTCGTGTGTGTATTAACAGAATCCGATGCGTTGGAGCGCATTTCAGGACATCTGAATTTGTGGTAAATTTTGTATAGCTAGCATCGTCGTGTTGGAGCGTTTTGTCATGTAATCCTCCAACTGCCATATCTGCCCTATTAGACCTATCCAGGACTTAAAAACACTTTTGGTGATGTGTTCGTGTGTGTATTAACAGAATCCGATGCGTTGGAGCGCATTTCAGGACATCTGAATTTGTGGTAAATTTTGTATAGCTAGCATCATCGTGTTGGAGCGTTTTGTCATGTAATCCTCCAACTGCCATATCTGCCCTATTAGACCTATCCAGGACTTAAAAACACTTTTGGTGATGTGTTCGTGTGTGTATTAACAGAATCCGATGCGTTGGAGCGCATTTCAGGACATCTGAATTTGTGGTAAATTTTGTATAGCTAGCATCGTCGTGTTGGAGCGTTTTGTCATGTAATCCTCCAACTGCCATATCTGCCCTATTAGACCTATCCAGGACTTAAAAACACTTTTGGTGATGTGTTCGTGTGTGTATTAACAGAATCCGATGCGTTGGAGCGCATTTCCGGACATCTGAATTTGTGGTAAATTTTGTATAGCTAGCATCGTCGTGTTGGAGCGTTTTGTAAGGTAATCCTCCAACTGCCATATCTGCCCTATTAGACCTATCCAGGACTTAAAAACACCTTTGGTGATGTGTTCGTGTGTGTATTAACAGAATCCGATGCGTTGGAGCGCATTTCAGGACATCTGAATTTGTGGTAAATTTTGTATAGCTAGCATCATCGTGTTGGAGCGTTTTGTCATGTAATCCTCCAACTGCCATATCTGCCCTATTAGACCTATCCAGGACTTAAAAACACTTTTGGTGATGTGTTCGTGTGTGTATTAACAGAATCCGATGCGTTGGAGCGCATTTCAGGACATCTGAATTTGTGGTAAATTTTGTATAGCTAGCATCGTCGTGTTGGAGCGTTTTGTCATGTAATCCTCCAACTGCCATATCTGCCCTATTAGACCTATCCAGGACTTAAAAACACTTTTGGTGATGTGTTCGTGTGTGTATTAACAGAATCCGATGCGTTGGAGCGCATTTCAGGACATCTGAATTTTTGGCTACTTTTGTATAGCTAGCATCGTCGTGTTGGAGCGTTTTGTCAGGTAATCCTCCAACTGCCATATCGGCCCTATTAGACCTATCTAGGACTTAAAATCACCTTTGGTGATGTGTTCGTGTGTGTATTAACAGAATCCGATGCGTTGGAGCGCATTTCAGGACATCTGAATTTGTGGTAAATTTTGTATAGCTAGCATCGTCGTGTTGGAGCGTTTTGTCATGTAATCCTCCAACTGCCATATCTGCCCTATTAGACCTATCCAGGACTTAAAAACACTTTTGGTGATGTGTTTGTGTGTGTATTAACAGAATCCGATGCGTTGGAGCGCATTTCAGGACATCTGAATTTGTGGTAAATTTTGTATAGCTAGCATCGTCGTGTTGGAGCGTTTTGTCAGGTAATCCTCCAACTGCCATATCTGCCCTATTAGACCTATCCAGGACTTAAAAACACCTTTGGTGATGTGTTCGTGTGTGTATTAACAGAATCCGATGCGTTGGAGCGCATTTCAGGACATGTGAATTTTTGTCTACTTTTGTATAGCTAGCATCGTCGTGTTGGAGCGTTTTGTCATGTAATCCTCCAACTGCCATATCTGCCCTATTAGACCTATCCAGGACTTAAAAACACTTTTGGTGATGTGTTCATGTGTGTATTAACAGAATCCGATGCGTTGGAGCGCATTTCAGGACATCTGAATTTTTGGTAAATTTTGTATAGCTAGCATCGTCGTGTTGGAGCGTTTTGTCAGGTAATCCTCCAACTGCCATATCTGCCCTATTAGACCTATCCAGGACTAAAAAACACTTTTGGTGATGTGTTCGTGTGTGTATTAACAGAATCCGATGCGTTGGAGCGCATTTCAGGACATCTGAATTTTTGGTAAATTTTGTATAGCTAGCATCGTCGTGTTTGAGCGTTTTGTCAGGTAATCCTCCAACTGCCATATCTGCCCTATTAGACCTATCCAGGACTTAAAAACACCTTTGGTGATGTGTTCGTGTGTGTATTAACAGAATCCGATGCGTTGGAGCGCATTTCAGGACATCTGAATTTTTGGTAAATTTTGTATAGCTAGCATCGTCGTGTTGGAGCGTTTTGTCAGGTAATCCTCCAACTGCCATATCTGCCCTATCTTAAAAACACTTTTGGTGATGTGTTCGTGTGTGTATTAACAGAATCCGATGCGTTGGAGCGCATTTCAGGACATCTGAATTTTTGGTAAATTTTGTATAGCTAGCATCGTCGTGTTGGAGCGTTTTGTCATGTAATCCTCCAACTGCCATATCTGCCCTATTAGACCTATCTAGGACTTAAAAACACCTTTGGTGATGTGTTCGTGTGTGTATTAACAGAATCCGATGCGTTGGAGCGCATTTCAGGACACCTGAATTTTTGGTAAATTTTGTATAGCTAGCATCGTCGCGTTGGAGCGTTTTGTCATGTAATCCTCCAACTGCCATATCTGCCCTATTAGACCTATCTAGGACTTAAAATCACCTTTGGTGATGTGTTCGTGTGTGTATTAACAGAATCCGATGCGTTGGAGCGCATTTCAGGACATCTGAATTTTTGTCTACTTTTGTATAGCTAGCATCGTCGTGTTGGAGCGTTTTGTCAAATAATCCTCCAACTGCCATATCGGCCCTATTAGACCTATCTAGGACTTAAAAACACTTTTGGTGATGTGTTCGTGTGTGTATTAACAGAATCCGATGCGTTGGAGCGCATTTCAGGACATCTGAATTTTTGGTAAATTTTGTATAGCTAGCATCGTCGTGTTTGAGCGTTTTGTCAGGTAATCCTCCAACTGCCATATCTGCCCTATTAGACCTATCCAGGACTTAAAAACACCTTTGGTGATGTGTTCGTGTGTGTATTAACAGAATCCGATGCGTTGGAGCGCATTTCAGGACATCTGGATTTTTGTCTACTTTTGTATAGCTAGCATCGTCGTGTTGGAGCGTTTTGTCAAATAATCCTCCAACTGCCATATCGGCCCTATTAGACCTATCTAGGACTTAAAATCACCTTTGGTGATGTGTTCGTGTGTGTATTAACAGAATCCGATGCGTTGGAGCGCATTTCAGGACATCTGAATTTTTGTCTACTTTTGTATAGCTAGCATCGTCGTGTTGGAGCGTTTTGTCATGTAATCCTCCAACTGCCATATCTGCCCTATGAGACCTATCTAGGACTTAAAAACACTTTTGGTGATGTGTTCGTGTGTGTATTAACAGAATCCGATGCGTTGGAGCGCATTTCAGGACATCTGAATTTTTGTCTACTTTTGTATAGCTAGCATCGTCGCGTTGGAGCGTTTTGTCAAATAATCCTCCAACTGCCATATCGGCCCTATTAGACCTATCTAGGACTTAAAAACACTTTTGGTGATGTGTTCGTGTGTGTATTAACAGAATCCGATGCGTTGGAGCGCATTTCAGGACATCTGAATTTTTGTCTACTTTTGTATAGCTAGCATCGTCGTGTTGGAGCGTTTTGTCAGGTAATCCTCCAACTGCCATATCTGCCCTATTAGACCTATCCAGGACTTAAAAACACTTTTGGTGATGTGTTCGTGTGTGTATTAACAGAATCCGATGCGTTGGAGCGCATTTCAGGACATCTGAATTTTTGTCTACTTTTGTATAGCTAGCATCGTCGTGTTGGAGCGTTTTGTCAGGTAATCCTCCAACTGCCATATCTGCCCTATTAGACCTATCTAGGACTTAAAAACACCTTTGGTGATGTGTTCGTGTGTGTATTAACAGAATCTGATGCGTTGGAGCGCATTTCAGGACATCTGAATTTTTGGTAAATTTTGAATAGCTAGCATCGTCGTGTTGGAGCGTTTTGTCAGGTAATCCTCCAACTGCCATATCTGCCCTATTATACCTATCTAGGACTTAAAACCACTTTTGGTGATGTGTTCGTGTGTGTATTAACAGAATCCGATTCGTTGGAGCGCATTTCAGGACATCTGAATTTTTGGCTACTTTTGTATAGCTAGCATCGTCGTGTTGGAGCGTTTTGTCATGTAATCCTCCAACTGCCATATCTGCCCTATTATACCTATCTAGGACTTAAAAACACTTTTAGTGATGTGTTCGTGTGTGTATTAACAGAATCTGATGCGTTGGAGCGCATTTCAGGACATCTGAATTTTTGGTAAAATTTGAATAGCTAGCATCGTCGTGTTGGAGCGTTTTGTCAGGTAATCCTCCAACTGCCATATCTGCCCTATTAGACCTATCTAGGACTTAAAAACACTTTTGGTGATGTGTTCGTGTGTGTATTAACAGAATCCGATTCGTTGGAGCGCATTTCAGGACATCTGAATTTTTGGTAAAATTTGAATAGCTAGCATCGTCGTGTTGGAGCGTTTTGTCAGGTAATCCTCCAACTGCCATATCTGCCCTATTAGACCTATCTAGGACTTAAAAACACCTTTGGTGATGTGTTCGTGTGTGTATTAACAGAATCTGATGCGTTGGAGCGCATTTCAGGACATCTGAATTTTTGGTAAATTTTGAATAGCTAGCATCGTCGTGTTGGAGCGTTTTGTCAGGTAATCCTCCAACTGCCATATCTGCCCTATTATACCTATCTAGGACTTAAAACCACTTTTGGTGATGTGTTCGTGTGTGTATTAACAGAATCCGATTCATTGGAGCGCATTTCAGGACATCTGAATTTTTGGCTACTTTTGTATAGCTAGCATCGTCGTGTTGGAGCGTTTTGTCATGTAATCCTCCAACTGCCATATCTGCCCTATTAGACCTATCCAGGACTTAAAAACACTTTTGGTGATGTGTTCGTGTGTGTATTAACAGAATCCGATGCGTTGGAGCGCATTTCAGGACATCTGAATTTTTGGTAAATTTTGAATAGCTAGCATCGTCGTGTTGGAGCGTTTTGTCAGGTAATCCTCCAACTGCCATATCTGCCCTATTATACCTATCTAGGACTTAAAACCACTTTTGGTGATGTGTTCGTGTGTGTATTAACAGAATCCGATTCATTGGAGCGCATTTCAGGACATCTGAATTTTTGGCTACTTTTGTATAGCTAGCATCGTCGTGTTGGAGCGTTTTGTCATGTAATCCTCCAACTGCCATATCTGCCCTATTAGACCTATCCAGGACTTAAAAACACTTTTGGTGATGTGTTCGTGTGTGTATTAACAGAATCCGATGCGTTGGAGCGCATTTCAGGACATCTGAATTTTTGGTAAATTTTGTATAGCTAGCATCGTCGTGTTGGAGCGTTTTGTCAGGTAATCCTCCAACTGCCATATCTGCCCTATTAGACCTAGCTAGGACTTAAAAACACCTGTGGTGATGTGTTCGTAATCCTACTTTTGTATAGCTAGTATCGTCGTGTTGGAGCGTTTTGTCAGGTAATCCTCCAACTGCCATATCGGCCCTATTAGACCTATCTAGGACTTAAAATCACCTTTGGTGATGTGTTCGTGTGTGTATTAACAGAATCCGATGCGTTGGAGCGCATTTCAAGACATCTGAATTTTTGGCTACTTTTGTATAGCTAGCATCGTCGTGTTGGAGCGTTTTGTCAGGTAATCCTCCAACTGCCATATCTGCCCTATTAGACCTATCCAGGACTTAAAAACACTTTTGCTGATGTGTTCGTGTGTGTATTAACAGAATCCGATGCGTTGGAGCGCATTTCAGGACATCTGAATTTTTGGTAAATTTTGTATAGCTAGCATCGTCGTGTTGGAGCGTTTTGTCATGTAATCCTCCAACTGCCATATCTGCCCTATTAGACCTATTCAGGACTTAAAAACACTTTTGGTGATGTGTTCGTGTGTGTATTAACAGAATCCGATGCGTTGGAGCGCATTTCAGGACATCTGAATTTTTGTCTACTTTTGTATAGCTAGCACCGTCGCGTTGGAGCGTTTTGTCATGTAATCCTCCAACTGCCATATCTGCCCTATTAGACCTATCTAGGACTTAAAAACACCTTTGGTGATGTGTTCGTGTGTGTATTAACAGAATCCGATGCGTTGGAGCGCATTTCAGGACATCTGAATTTTTGTCTACTTTTGTATAGCTAGCATCGTCGTGTTGGAGCGTTTTGTCAGGTAATCCTCCAACTGCCATATCTGCCCTATTAGACCTATCTAGGACTTAAAAACACCTTTGGTGATGTGTTCGTGTGTGTATTAACAGAATCCGATGCGTTGGAGCGCATTTCAGGACATCTGAATTTTTGGTAAATTTTGTATAGCTAGCATCGTCGTGTTGGAGCGTTTTGTCATGTAATCCTCCAACTGCCATATCTGCCCTATTAGACCTATTCAGGACTTAAAAACACTTTTGGTGATGTGTTCGTGTGTGTATTAACAGAATCCGATGCGTTGGAGCGTATTTCAGGACATCTGAATTTTTGTCTACTTTTGTATACATCGTCGTGTTGGAGCGTTTTGTCAGGTAAATCCTCCAACTGCCATATCTGCCCTATTAGACCTATCCAGGACTTAAAAACACTTTTGGTGATGTGTTCGTGTGTGTATTAACAGAATCCGATGCGTTGGAGCGCATTTCAGGACATCTTAATTTTTGGTAAATTTTGTATAGCTAGCATCGTCGTGTTGGAGCGTTTTGTCATGTAATCCTCCAACTGCCATATCTGCCCTATTAGACCTATCTAGGACTTAAAAACACCTTTGGTGATGTGTTCGTGTGTGTATTAACAGAATCCGATGCGTTGGAGCGTATTTCAGGACATCTGAATTTTTGGTAAATTTTGTATAGCTAGCATCGTCGTGTTGGAGCGTTTTGTCATGTAATCCTCCAACTGCCATATCTGCCCTATTAGACCTATTCAGGACTTAAAAACACTTTTGGTGATGTGTTCGTGTGTGTATTAACAGAATCCGATGCGTTGGAGCGCATTTCAGGACATCTGAATTTTTGGTAAATTTTGTATAGCTAGCATCGTCGTGTTGGAGCGTTTTGTCAGGTAATCCTCCAACTGCCATATCTGCCCTATTAGACCTATCCAGGACTTAAAAACACTTTTGGTGATGTGTTCGTGTGTGTATTAACAGAATCCGATGCGTTGGAGCGCATTTCAGGACATCTGAATTTTTGGTAAATTTTGTATAGCTAGCATCGTCGTGTTGGAGCGTTTTGTCAGGTAATCCTCCAACTGCCATATCTGCCCTATTAGACCTATCTAGGACTTAAAAACACCTTTGGTGATGTGTTCGTGTGTGTATTAACAGAATCTGATGCGTTGGAGCGCATTTCAGGACATCTGAATTTTTGGTAAATTTTGAATAGCTAGCATCGTCGTGTTGGAGCGTTTTGTCAGGTAATCCTCCAACTGCCATATCTGCCCTATTATACCTATCTAGGACTTAAAACCACTTTTGGTGATGTGTTCGTGTGTGTATTAACAGAATCCGATTCGTTGGAGCGCATTTCAGGACATCTGAATTTTTGGCTACTTTTGTATAGCTAGCATCGTCGTGTTGGAGCGTTTTGTCATGTAATCCTCCAACTGCCATATCTGCCCTATTATACCTATCTAGGACTTAAAAACACTTTTAGTGATGTGTTCGTGTGTGTATTAACAGAATCTGATGCGTTGGAGCGCATTTCAGGACATCTGAATTTTTGGTAAAATTTGAATAGCTAGCATCGTCGTGTTGGAGCGTTTTGTCAGGTAATCCTCCAACTGCCATATCTGCCCTATTAGACCTATCTAGGACTTAAAAACACCTTTGGTGATGTGTTCGTGTGTGTATTAACAGAATCTGATGCGTTGGAGCGCATTTCAGGACATCTGAATTTTTGGTAAATTTTGAATAGCTAGCATCGTCGTGTTGGAGCGTTTTGTCAGGTAATCCTCCAACTGCCATATCTGCCCTATTATACCTATCTAGGACTTAAAACCACTTTTGGTGATGTGTTCGTGTGTGTATTAACAGAATCCGATTCATTGGAGCGCATTTCAGGACATCTGAATTTTTGTCTACTTTTGTATAGCTAGCATCGTCGTGTTGGAGCGTTTTGTCAGGTAATCCTCCAACTGCCATATCTGCCCTATTAGACCTATCTAGGACTTAAAAACACTTTTGGTGATGTGTTCGTGTGTGTATTAACAGAATCCGATGCGTTGGAGCGCATTTCAGGACATCTGAATTTTTGGTAAATTTTGTATAGCTAGCATCGTCGTGTTGGAGCGTTTTGTCAGGTAATCCTCCAACTGCCATATCTGCCCTATTAGACCTAGCTAGGACTTAAAAACACCTGTGGTGATGTGTTCGTAATCCTACTTTTGTATAGCTAGTATCGTCGTGTTGGAGCGTTTTGTCAGGTAATCCTCCAACTGCCATATCGGCCCTATTAGACCTATCTAGGACTTAAAATCACCTTTGGTGATGTGTTCGTGTGTGTATTAACAGAATCCGATGCGTTGGAGCGCATTTCAAGACATCTGAATTTTTGGCTACTTTTGTATAGCTAGCATCGTCGTGTTGGAGCGTTTTGTCAGGTAATCCTCCAACTGCCATATCTGCCCTATTAGACCTATCCAGGACTTAAAAACACTTTTGCTGATGTGTTCGTGTGTGTATTAACAGAATCCGATGCGTTGGAGCGCATTTCAGGACATCTGAATTTTTGGTAAATTTTGTATAGCTAGCATCGTCGTGTTGGAGCGTTTTGCCAGGTAATCCTCCAACTGCCATATCGGCCCTATTAGACCTATCTAGGACTTAAAATCACCTTTGGTGATGTGTTCGTGTGTGTATTAACAGAATCCGATGCATTGGAGCGCATTTCAAGACATCTGAATTTTTGGCTACTTTTGTATAGCTAGCATCGTCGTGTTGGAGCGTTTTGTCAGGTAATCCTCCAACTGCCATATCTGCCCTATTAGACCTAGCTAGGACTTAAAAACACCTTTGGTGATGTGTTCGTATGTGTATTAACAGAATCCGATGCGTTGGAGCGCATTTCAAGACATCTGAATTGTTGGCTACTTTTGTATAGCTAGCATCGTCGTGTTGGAGCGTTTTGTCATGTAATCCTCCAACTGCCATATCTGCCCTATCAGACCTATCTAGGACTTAAAAACACTTTTGGTGATGTGTTCGTGTGTGTATTAACAGAATCCGATGCGTTGGAGCGCATTTCAGGACATCTGAATTTTTGGCTACTTTTGTATAGCTAGCATCGTCGTGTTGGAGCGTTTTGTCAGGTAATCCTCCAACTGCCATATCTGCCCTATTAGACCTAGCTAGGACTTAAAAACACCTTTGGTGATGTGTTCGTGTGTGTATTAACAGAATCCGATGCGTTGGAGCGCATTTCAAGACATCTGAATTGTTGGCTACTTTTGTATAGCTAGCATCGTCGTGTTGGAGCGTTTTGTCAGGTAATCCTCCAACTGCCATATCTGCCCTATTAGACCTAGCTAGGACTTAAAAACACCTTTGGTGATGTGTTCGTGTGTGTATTAACAGAATCCGATGCGTTGGAGCGCATTTCAGGACATCTGAATTTTTGGTAAATTTTGTATAGCTAGCATCGTCGTGTTGGAGCGTTTTGTCAGGTAATCCTCCAACTGCCATATCTGCCCTATTAGACCTATCTAGGACTTAAAACCACCTTCGGTGATGTGCTCGTGTGTGAATTAACAGAATCCGATGCGTTGGAGCGCATTTCAGGACATCTGAATTTTTGTGTTCGTTTGTGTATTAACAGAATCCGATGCGTTGGAGCGCATTTCAGGACATCTGAATTTTTGGCTACTTTTGTATAGCTAGCATCGTCGTGTTGGAGCGTTTTGTCAGGTAATCCTCCAACTGCCATATCTGCCCTATTAGACCTAGCTAGGACTTAAAAACACCTTTGGTGATGTGTTCGTGTGTGTATTAACAGAATCCGATGCGTTGGAGCGCATTTCAGGACATCTGAATTTTTGGTAAATTTTGTATAGCTAGCATCGTCGTGTTGGAGCGTTTTGTCAGGTAATCCTCCAACTGCCATATCTGCCCTATTAGACCTATCCAGGACTTAAAAACACTTTTGGTGATGTGTTCGTGTGTGTATTAACAGAATCCGATGCGTTGGAGCGCATTTCAAGACATCTGAATTTTTGGCTACTTTTGTATAGCTAGCATCGTCGTGTTGGAGCGTTTTGTCAGGTAATCCTCCAACTGCCATATCTGCCCTATTAGACCTAGCTAGGACTTAAAAACACCTTTGGTGATGTGTTCGTGTGTGTATTAACAGAATCCGATGCGTTGGAGCGCATTTCAAGACATCTGAATTGTTGGCTACTTTTGTATAGCTAGCATCGTCGTGTTGGAGCGTTTTGTCAGGTAATCCTCCAACTGCCATATCTGCCCTATTAGACCTAGCTAGGACTTAAAAACACCTTTGGTGATGTGTTCGTGTGTGTATTAACAGAATCCGATGCGTTGGAGCGCATTTCAGGACATCTGAATTTTTGGTAAATTTTGTATAGCTAGCATCGTCGTGTTGGAGCGTTTTGTCAGGTAATCCTCCAACTGCCATATCTGCCCTATAAGACCTAGCTAGGACTTAAAAACACCTTTGGTGATGTGTTCGTGTGTGTATTAACAGAATCCGATGCGTTGGAGCGCATTTCAAGACATCTGAATTTTTGGCTACTTTTGTATAGCTAGCATCGTCGTGTTGGAGCGTTTTGTCAGGTAATCCTCCAACTGCCATATCTGCCCTATTAGACCTAGCTAGGACTTAAAAACACCTTTGGTGATGTGTTCGTGTGTGTATTAACAGAATCCGATGCGTTGGAGCGCATTTCAGGACATCTGAATTTTTGGCTACTTTTGTATAGCTAGCATCGTCGTGTTGGAGCGTTTTGTCAGGTAATCCTCCAACTGCCAGATCTGTCCTATTAGACCTATCTAGGACTTGAAAACATCTTTGGTGATGTGTTCGTGTGTGTATTAACAGAATCCGATGCGTTGGAGCGCATTTCAAGACATCTGAATTTTTGGCTACTTTTGTATAGCTAGCATCGTCGTGTTGGAGCGTTTTGTCAGGTAATCCTCCAACTGCCATATCGGCCCTATTAGACCTATCCAGGACTTAAAAACACTTTTGGTGATGTGTTCGTGTGTGTATTAACAGAATCCGATGCGTTGGAGCGCATTTCAGGACATCTGAATTTTTGGTAAATTTTGTATAGCTAGCATCGTCGTGTTGGAGCGTTTTGTCATGTAATCCTCCAACTGCCATATCTGCCCTATTAGACCTATCCAGGACTTAAAAACACTTTTGGTGATGTGTTCGTGTGTGTATTAACAGAATCCGATGCGTTGGAGCGCATTTCAGGACATCTGAATTTTTGTCTACTTTTGTATAGCTAGCATCGTCGTGTTGGAGCGTTTTGTCATGTAATCCTCCAACTGCCATATCTGCCCTATTAGACCTATCCAGGACTTAAAAACACCTTTGGTGATGTGTTCGTGTGTGTATTAACAGAATCCGATGCGTTGGAGCGCATTTCGGGACATCTGAATTTTTAGCTACTTTTGTATCATCGTCGTGTTGGAGCGTTTTGTCAGGTAATCCTCCAACTGCCATATCTGCCCTATTAGACCTATCCAGGACTTAAAAACACTTTTGGTGATGTGTTCGTGTGTGTATTAAAAGAATCCGATGCGTTGGAGCGCATTTCAGAACGTCTGAATTTTTGGTAAATTTTGTATAGCTAGCATCGTCGTGTTGGAGCGTTTTGTCAGGTAATCCTCCAACTGCCAGATCTGCCCTATTAGACCTATCCAGGACTTAAAAACACTTTTGGTGATGTGTTCGTGTGTGTATTAACAGAATCCGATGCGTTGGAGCGCATTTCAGGACATCTGAATTTTTGTCTACTTTTGTATAGCTAGCATCGTCGTGTTGGAGCGTTTTGTCATGTAATCCTCCAACTGCCATATCTGCCCTATTAGACCTATCCAGGACTTAAAAACACCTTTGGTGATGTGTTCGTGTGTGTATTAACAGAATCCGATGCGTTGGCGCGCATTTCGGGACATCTGAATTTTTAGCTACTTTTGTATCATCGTCGTGTTGGAGCGTTTTGTCAGGTAATCCTCCAACTGCCATATCTGCCCTATTAGACCTATCCAGGACTTAAAAACACTTTTGGTGATGTGTTCGTGTGTGTATTAACAGAATCCGATGCGTGGGAGCGTATTTCAGGACATCTGAATTTTTGTCTACTTTTGTATAGCTAGCATCGTCGTGTTGGAGCGTTTTGTCATGTAATCCTCCAACTGCCATATCTGCCCTATTAGACCTATCCAGGACTTAAAAATACTTTTGGTGATGTGTTCGTGTGTGTATTAACAGAATCCGATGCGTTGGAGCGCATTTCAGGACATCTGAATTTTTGGTAAATTTTGTATAGTCGTGTTGGAGCGTTTTGTCAGGTAATCCTCCAACTGCCATATCTGCCCTATTAGACCTACCCAGGACTTAAAAACACTTTTGGTGATGTGTTCGTGTGTGTATTAACAGAATCCGATGCGTTGGAGCGCATTTCAGGACATCTGAATTTTTGGCTACTTTTGTATAGCTAGCATCGTCGTGTTGGAGCGTTTTGTCAGGTAATCCTCCAACTGCCATATCTGCCCTATTTGACTTATCCAGGACTTAAAAACACCTTTGGTGATGTGTTCGTGTGTGTATTAACAGAATCCGATGCGTTGGAGCGCATTTCGGGACATCTGAATTTTTAGCTACTTTTGTATCATCGTCGTGTTGGAGCGTTTTGTCAGGTAATCCTCCAACTGCCATATCTGCCCTATTAGACCTATCCAGGACTTAAAAACACTTTTGGTGATGTGTTCGTGTGTGTATTAAAAGAATCCGATGCGTTGGAGCGCATTTTAGAACGTCTGAATTTTTGGTAAATTTTGTATAGCTAGCATCGTCGTGTTGGAGCGTTTTGTCAGGTAATCCTCCAACTGCCATATCTGCCCTATTAGACCTATCTAGGACTTAAAAACACCTTTGGTGATGTGTTCGTGTGTGTATTAACAGAATCCGATGCGTTGGAGCGCATTTCAGGACATCTGAATTTTTGTCTACTTTTGTATAGCTAGCATCGTCGTGTTGGAGCGTTTTGTCATGTAATCCTCCAACTGCCATATCTGCCCTATTAGACCTATCCAGGACTTAAAAACACCTTTGGTGATGTGTTCGTGTGTGTATTAACAGAATCCGATGCGTTGGAGCGCATTTCGGGACATCTGAATTTTTAGCTACTTTTGTATCATCGTCGTGTTGGAGCGTTTTGTCAGGTAATCCTCCAACTGCCATATCTGCCCTATTAGACCTATCCAGGACTTAAAAACACTTTTGGTGATGTGTTCGTGTGTGTATTAAAAGAATCCGATGCGTTGGAGCGCATTTCAGAACGTCTGAATTTTTGGTAAATTTTGTATAGCTAGCATCGTCGTGTTGGAGCGTTTTGTCAGGTAATCCTCCAACTGCCATATCTGCCCTATTAGACCTATCTAGGACTTAAAAACACCTTTGGTGATGTGTTCGTGTGTGTATTAACAGAATCCGATGCGTTGGAGCGCATTTCAGGACATCTGAATTTTTGTCTACTTTTGTATAGCTAGCATCGTCGTGTTGGAGCGTTTTGTCATGTAATCCTCCAACTGCCATATCTGCCCTATTAGACCTATCCAGGACTTAAAAACACTTTTGGTGATGTGTTCGTGTGTGTATTAACAGAATCCGATGCGTTGGAGCGCATTTCAGGACATCTGAATTTTTGGCTACTTTTGTATAGCTAGCATCGTCGTGTTGGAGCGTTTTGTCAGGTAATCCTCCAACTGCCATATCTGCCCTATTTGACTTATCCAGGACTTAAAAACACCTTTGGTGATGTGTTCGTGTGTGTATTAACAGAATCCGATGCGTTGGAGCGCATTTCGGGACATCTGAATTTTTAGCTACTTTTGTATCATCGTCGTGTTGGAGCGTTTTGTCAGGTAATCCTCCAACTGCCATATCTGCCCTATTAGACCTATCCAGGACTTAAAAACACTTTTGGTGATGTGTTCGTGTGTGTATTAACAGAATCCGATGCGTTGGAGCGCATTTCAGGACATCTGAATTTTTGTCTTCTTTTGTATAGCTAGCATCGTCGTGTTGGAGCGTTTTGTCAGGTAATCCTCCAACTGCCATATCTGCCCTATTAGACCTATCCAGGACTTAAAAACACTTTTGGTGATGTGTTCGTGTGTGTATTAACAGAATCCGATGCGTTGGAGCGCATTTCAGGACATCTGAATTTTTGTCTACTTTTGTATAGCTAGCATCGTCGTGTTGGAGCGTTTTGTCATGTAATCCTCCAACTGCCATATCTGCCCTATTAGACCTATCCAGGACTTAAAAACACTTTTGGTGATGTGTTCGTGTGTGTATTAACAGAATCCGATGCGTTGGAGCGCATTTCAGGACATCTGAATTTTTGTCTACTTTTGTATAGCTAGCATCGTCGTGTTGGAGCGTTTTGTCAGGTAATCCTCCAACTGCCATATCTGCCCTATTAGACCTATCCAGGACTTAAAAACACTTTTGGTGATGTGTTCGTGTGTGTATTAACAGAATCCGATGCGTTGGAGCGCATTTCAGGACATCTGAATTTTTGTCTACTTTTGTATAGCTAGCATCGTCGTGTTGGAGCGTTTTGTCATGTAATCCTCCAACTGCCATATCTGCCCTATTAGACCTATCCAGGACTTAAAAACACCTTTGGTGATGTGTTCGTGTGTGTATTAACACAATCCGATGCGTTGGAGCGCATTTCAGGACATCTGAATTTTTGGCTACTTTTGTATAGCTAGCATCGTCGTGTTGGAGCGTTTTGTCATGTCATCCTCCAACTGCCATATCTGCCCTATTAGACCTATCTAGGACTTAAAAACACCTTTGGTGATGTGTTCGTGTGTGTATTAACAGAATCCGATGCGTTGGAGCGCATTTCAGGACATCTGAATTTTTGGCTACTTTTGTATAGCTAGCATCGTCGTGTTGGAGCGTTTTGTCAGGTAATCCTCCAACTGCCATATCTGCCCTATTAGACCTGTCCAGGACTTAAAAACACTTTTGCTGATGTGTTCGTGTGTGTATTAACAGAATCCGATGCGTTGGAGCGCATTTCAGGACATCTGAATTTTTGGTAAATTTGGTATAGCTAGCATCGTCGTGTTGGAGCGTTTTGTCAGGTAATCCTCCAACTGCCATATCTGCCCTATTAGACCTGTCCAGGACTTAAAAACACTTTTGCTGATGTGTTCGTGTGTGTATTAACAGAATCCGATGCGTTGGAGCGCATTTCAGGACATCTGAATTTTTGGTAAATTTGGTATAGCTAGCATCGTCGTGTTGGAGCGTTTTGTCAGGTTATCCTCCAACTGCCATATCTGCCCTATTAGACCTATCTAGGACTTAAAAACACTTTTGGTGATGTGTTCGTGTGTGTATTAACAGAATCCGATGCGTTGGAGCGAATTTCAGGACATCTGAATTTTTGTCTACTTTTGTATAGCTAGCATCGTCGTGTTGGAGCGTTTTGTCAGGTAATCCTCCAACTGCCATATCTGCCCTATTAGACCTATCTAGGACTTAAAAACACTTTTGGTGATGCGTTCGTGTGTGTATTAACAGAATCCGATGCGTTGGAGCGCATTTCAGGACATCTGAATTTTTGTCTACTTTTGTATAGCTAGCATCGTCGTGTTGGAGCGTTTTGTCAGGTAATCCTCCAACTGCCATATCTGCCCTATTAGACCTATCTAGGACTTAAAAACACTTTTGGTGATGTGTTCGTGTGTGTATTAACAGAATCCGATGCGTTGGAGCGCATTTCAGGACATCTGAATTTTTGTCTACTTTTGTATAGCTAGCATCGTCGTGTTGGAACGTTTTGTCAGGTAATCCTCCAACTGCCATATCTGCCCTATTAGACCTATCTAGGACTTAAAAACACCTTTGGTGATGTGTTCGTGTGTGTATTAACAGAATCCGATGCGTTGGAGCGCATTTCAGGACATCTGAATTTTTGGTAAATTTTGTATAGCTAGCATCGTCGTGTTGGAGCGTTTTGTCAGGTAATCCTCCAACTGCCATATCTGCCCTATTAGACCTATTTAGGACTTAAAAACACTTTTGGTGATGTGTTCGTGTGTGTATTAACAGAATCCGATGCGTTGGAGCGCATTTCAGGACATCTGAATTTTTGTCTACTTTTGTATAGCTAGCATCGTCGTGTTGGAGCGTTTTGTCAGGTAATCCTCCAACTGCCATATCTGCCCTATTAGACCTATTTAGGACTTAAAAACACTTTTGGTGATGTGTTCGTGTGTGTATTAACAGAATCCGATGCGTTGGAGCGCATTTCAGGACATCTGAATTTTTGGTAAATTTTGTATAGCTAGCATCGTCGTGTTGGAGCGTTTTGTCAGGTAATCCTCCAACTGCCATATCTGCCCTATTAGACCTATCTAGGACTTAAAAACACTTTTGGTGATGTGTTCGTGTGTGTATTAACAGAATCCGATGCGTTGGAGCGCATTTCAGGACATCTGAATTTTTGGTAAATTTTGTATAGCTAGCATCGTCGTGTTGGAGCGTTTTGTCAGGTAATCCTCCAACTGCCATATCTGCCCTATTAGACCTATCTAGGACTTAAAAACACTTTTGGTGATGTGTTCGTGTGTGTATTAACAGAATCCGATGCGTTGGAGCGCATTTCAGGACATCTGAATTTTTGTCTACTTTTGTATAGCTAGCATCGTCGTGTTGGAGCGTTTTGTCAGGTAATCCTCCAACTGCCATATCTGCCCTATTAGACCTATCTAGGACTTAAAAACACTTTTGGTGATGTGTTCGTGTGTGTATTAACAGAATCCGATGCGTTGGAGCGCATTTCAGGACATCTGAATTTTTGGTAAATTTTGTATAGCTAGCATCGTCGTGTTGGAGCGTTTTGTCAGGTAATCCTCCAACTGCCATATCTGCCCTATTAGACCTATCTAGGACTTAAAAACACTTTTGGTGATGTGTTCGTGTGTGTATTAACAGAATCCGATGCGTTGGAGCGCATTTCAGGACATCTGAATTTTTGTCTACTTTTGTATAGCTAGCATCGTCGTGTTGGAGCGTTTTGTCAGGTAATCCTCCAACTGCCATATCTGCCCTATTAGACCTATCTAGGACTTAAAAACACTTTTGGTGATGTGTTCGTGTGTGTATTAACAGAATCCGATGCGTTGGAGCGCATTTCAGGACATCTGAATTTTTGGTAAATTTTGTATAGCTAGCATCGTCGTGTTGGAGCGTTTTGTCAGGTAATCCTCCAACTGCCATATCTGCCCTATTAGACCTATCTAGGACTTAAAAACACTTTTGGTGATGTGTTCGTGTGTGTATTAACAGAATCCGATGCGTTGGAGCGCATTTCAGGACATCTGAATTTTTGTCTACTTTTGTATAGCTAGCATCGTCGTGTTGGAGCGTTTTGTCAGGTAATCCTCCAACTGCCATATCTGCCCTATTAGACCTATCTAGGACTTAAAAACACTTTTGGTGATGTGTTCGTGTGTGTATTAACAGAATCCGATGCGTTGGAGCGTATTTCAGGACATCTGAATTTTTGTCTACTTTTGTATAGCTAGCATCGTCATGTTGGAGCGTTTTGTCAGGTAATCCTCCAACTGCCATATCTGCCCTATTAGACCTATCTAGGACTTAAAAACACTTTTGGTGATGTGTTCGTGTGTGTATTAACAGAATCCGATGCGTTGGAGCGTATTTCAGGACATCTGAATTTTTGTCTACTTTTGTATACATCGTCGTGTTGGAGCGTTTTGTCAGGTAAATCCTCCAACTGCCATATCTGCCCTATTAGACCTATCCAGGACTTAAAAACACTTTTGGTGATGTGTTCGTGTGTGTATTAACAGAATCCGATGCGTTGGAGCGCATTTCAGGACATCTTAATTTTTGGTAAATTTTGTATAGCTAGCATCGTCGTGTTGGAGCGTTTTGTCATGTAATCCTCCAACTGCCATATCTGCCCTATTAGACCTATCTAGGACTTAAAAACACCTTTGGTGATGTGTTCGTGTGTGTATTAACAGAATCCGATGCGTTGGAGCGTATTTCAGGACATCTGAATTTTTGTCTACTTTTGTATAGCTAGCATCGTCATGTTGGAGCGTTTTGTCAGGTAATCCTCCAACTGCCATATCTGCCCTATTAGACCTATCTAGGACTTAAAAACACTTTTGGTGATGTGTTCGTGTGTGTATTAACAGAATCCGATGCGTTGGAGCGCATTTCAGGACATCTGAATTTTTGGTAAATTTTGTATAGCTAGCATCGTCATGTTGGAGCGTTTTGTCATGTAATCCTCCAACTGCCATATCTGCCCTATTAGACCTATCTAGGACTTAAAAACACCTTTGGTGATGTGTTCGTGTGTGTATTAACAGAATCCGATGCGTTGGAGCGCATTTCAGGACATCTGAATTTTTGTCTACTTTTGTATAGCTAGCATCGTCGTGTTGGAGCGTTTTGTCAGGTAATCCTCCAACTGCCATATCTGCCCTATTAGACCTATCTAGGACTTAAAAACACTTTTGGTGATGTGTTCGTGTGTGTATTAACAGAATCCGATGCGTTGGAGCGCATTTCAGGACATCTGAATTTTTGGTAAATTTGGTAATATTGTATACCCATCGTTGTGTTGGAGCGTTTTGTCAGGTAATCCTCCAACTGCCATATCTGCCCTATTAGACCTATCTAGGACTTAAAAACACTTTTGGTGATGTGTTCGTGTGTGTATTAACAGAATCCGATGCGTTGGAGCGTATTTCAGGACATCTGAATTTTTGTCTACTTTTGTATAGCTAGCATCGTCGTGTTGGAGCGTTTTGTCATGTAATCCTCCAACTGCCATATCTGCCCTATTAGACCTATCCAGGACTTAAAAACACTTTTGGTGATGTGTTCGTGTGTGTATTAACAGAATCCGATGCGTTGGAGCGCATTTCAGGACATCTGAATTTTTGGTAAATTTTGTATAACTAGCATCGTCGTGTTGGAGCGTTTTGTCAGGTTATCCTCCAACTGCCATATCTGCCCTATTAGACCTATCCAGGACTTAAAAACACTTTTGGTGATGTGTTCGTGTGTGTATTAACAGAATCCGATGCGTTGGAGCGCATTTCAGGACATCTGAATTTTTGGTAAATTTTGTATAGCTAGCATCGTCGTGTTGGAGCGTTTTGTCATGTAATCCTCCAACTGCCATATCTGCCCTATTAGACCTATCCAGGACTTAAAAACACTTTTGGTGATGTGTTCGTGTGTGTATTAACAGAATCCGATGCGTTGGAGCGCATTTCAGGACATCTGAATTTTTGGTAAATTTTGTATAACTAGCATCGTCGTGTTGGAGCGTTTTGTCAGGTAATCCTCCAACTGCCATATCTGCCCTATTAGACCTATCTAGTACTTAAAAACACTTTTGGTGATGTGTTCGTGTGTGTATTAACAGAATCCGATGCGTTGGAGCGCATTTCAGGACATCTGAATTTTTTGTAAATTTTGTATACTGGCATATCGGCCCTATTAGACCTATCTAGGACTTTCAGGTGATGTGTTCGTGTGTGTATTAACAGAATCCGATGCGTTGGAGCGCATTTCAGGACATCTGAATTTTTGTCTACTTTTGTAGACAAGACTTTGGTAATCCTCCAACTGCCATATTTGCCCTATTAGACCTATCTAGTACTTAAAAACACTTTTGGTGATGTGTTCGTGTGTGTATTAACAGAATCCGATGCGTTGGAGCGCATTTCAGGACATCTGAATTTTTGTCTACTTTTGTATAGCTAGTATCGTCGTGTTGGAGCGTTTTGTCAGGTAATCCTCCAACTGCCATATCTGCCCTATTAGACCTATCCAGGACTTAAAAACACTTTTGGTGATGTGTTCGTGTGTGTATTAACAGAATCCGATGCGTTGGAGCGCATTTCAGGACATCTGAATTTTTGTCTAATTTGTATAGCTAGCATCGTCGTGTTGGAGCGTTTTGTCAGGTAATCCTCCAACTGCCATATCTGCCCTATGAGACCTATCTAGGACTTAAAAACACTTTTGGTGATGTGTTCGTGTGTGTATTAACAGAATCCGATGCGTTGGAGCGCATTTCAGGACATCTGAATTTTTGTCTAATTTGTATAGCTAGCATCGTCGTGTTGGAGCGTTTTGTCAGGTAATCCTCCAACTGCCATATCTGCCCTATGAGACCTATCTAGGACTTAAAAACACTTTTGGTGATGTGTTCGTGTGTGTATTAACAGAATCCGATGCGTTGGAGCGCATTTCAGGACATCTGAATTTTTGTCTACTTTTGTATAGCTAGTATCGTCGTGTTGGAGCGTTTTGTCAGGTAATCCTCCAACTGCCATATCTGCCCTATTAGACCTATCTAGGACTTAAAAACACTTTTGGTGATGTGTTCGTGTGTGTATTAACAGAATCCGATGCGTTGGAGCGCATTTCAGGACATCTGAATTTTTGTCTACTTTTGTATAGCTAGTATCGTCGTGTTGGAGCGTTTTGTCAGGTAATCCTCCAACTGCCATATCTGCCCTATTAGACCTATCTAGTACTTAAAAACACTTTTGGTGATGTGTTCGTGTGTGTATTAACAGAATCCGATGCGTTGGAGCGCATTTCAGGACATCTGAATTTTTGTCTACTTTTGTATAGCTAGTATCGTCGTGTTGGAGCGTTTTGTCAGGTAATCCTCCAACTGCCATATCTGCCCTATTAGACCTATCCAGGACTTAAAAACACTTTTGGTGATGTGTTCGTGTGTGTATTAACAGAATCCGATGCGTTGGAGCGCATTTCAGGACATCTGAATTTTTGTCTAATTTGTATAGCTAGCATCGTCGTGTTGGAGCGTTTTGTCAGGTAATCCTCCAACTGCCATATCTGCCCTATGAGACCTATCTAGGACTTAAAAACACTTTTGGTGATGTGTTCGTGTGTGTATTAACAGAATCCGATGCGTTGGAGCGCATTTCAGGACATCTGAATTTTTGTCTACTTTTGTATAGCTAGTATCGTCGTGTTGGAGCGTTTTGTCAGGTAATCCTCCAACTGCCATATCTGCCCTATTAGACCTATCTAGGACTTAAAAACACTTTTGGTGATGTGTTCGTGTGTGTATTAACAGAATCCGATGCGTTGGAGCGCATTTCAGGACATCTGAATTTTTGTCTACTTTTGTATAGCTAGCATCGTCGTGTTGGAGCGTTTTGTCAGGTAATCCTCCAACTGCCATATCTGCCCTATGAGACCTATCTAGGACTTAAAAACACTTTTGGTGATGTGTTCGTGTGTGTATTAACAGAATCCGATGCGTTGGAGCGCATTTCAGGACATCTGAATTTTTGTCTACTTTTGTATAGCTAGTATCGTCGTGTTGGAGCGTTTTGTCAGGTAATCCTCCAACTGCCATATCTGCCCTATGAGACCTATCTAGGACTTAAAAACACTTTTGGTGATGTGTTCGTGTGTGTATTAACAGAATCCGATGCGTTGGAGCGCATTTCAGGACATCTGAATTTTTGTTTTTCCTTTTGTATAGCGTCGTGTTGGAGCGTTTTGTCAGGTAATCCTCCAACTGCCATATCTGCCCTATTAGACCTATCCAGGACTTAAAAACACTTTTGGTGATGTGTTCGTGTGTGTATTAACAGAATCCGATGCGTTGGAGCGCATTTCAGGACATCTGAATTTTTGGTAAATTTTGTATAGCTAGCATCGTCGTGTTGGAGCGTTTTGTCATGTAATCCTCCAACTGCCATATCTGCCCTATTAGACCTATCTAGGACTTAAAAACACTTTTGGTGATGTGTTCGTGTGTGTATTAACAGAATCCGATGCGTTGGAGCGCATTTCAGGACATCTGAATTTTTGTCTACTTTTGTATAGCTAGCATCGTCGTGTTGGAGCGTTTTGTCATGTAATCCTCCAACTGCCATATCTGCCCTATTAGACCTATCTAGGACTTAAAAACACTTTTGGTGATGTGTTCGTTGTGTATTAACAGAATCCGATGCGTTGGAGCGCATTTCAGGACATCTGAATTTTTGGTAAATTTTGTATAGCTAGCATCGTCGTGTTGGAGCGTTTTGTCATGTAATCCTCCAACTGCCATATCTGCCCTATTAGACCTATCCAGGACTTAAAAACACTTTTGGTGATGTGTTCGTGTGTGTATTAACAGAATCCGATGCGTTGGAGCGCATTTCAGGACATCTGAATTTTTGTCTACTTTTGTATAGCTAGCATCGTCGTGTTGGAGCGTTTTGTCATGTAATCCTCCAACTGCCATATCTGCCCTATTAGACCTATCTAGGACTTAAAAACACTTTTGGTGATGTGTTCGTGTGTGTATTAAGAGAATCCGATGCGTTGGAGCGCATTTCAGGACATCTGAATTTTTGTCTACTTTTGTATAGCTAGCATCGTCGTGTTGGAGCGTTTTGTCAGGTAATCCTCCAACTGCCATATCTGCCCTATTAGACCTATCCAGGACTTAAAAACACTTTTGGTGATGTGTTCGTGTGTGTATTAACAGAATCCGATGCGTTGGAGCGCATTTCAGGACATCTGAATTTTTGTCTACTTTTGTATAGCTAGCATCGTCGTGTTGGAGCGTTTTGTCATGTAATCCTCCAACTGCCATATCTGCCCTATTAGACCTATCTAGGACTTAAAAACACTTTTGGTGATGTGTTCGTGTGTGTATTAAGAGAATCCGATGCGTTGGAGCGCATTTCAGGACATCTGAATTTTTGTCTACTTTTGTATAGCTAGCATCGTCGTGTTGGAGCGTTTTGTCAGGTAATCCTCCAACTGCCATATCTGCCCTATTAGACCTATCCAGGACTTAAAAACACTTTTGGTGATGTGTTCGTGTGTGTATTAACAGAATCCGATGCGTTGGAGCGCATTTCAGGACATCTGAATTTTTGTCTACTTTTGTATAGCTAGCATCGTCGTGTTGGAGCGTTTTGTCAGGTAATCCTCCAACTGCCATATCTGCCCTATTAGACCTATCTAGGACTTAAAAACACTTTTGGTGATGTGTTCGTGTGTGTGTATTAACAGAATCCGATGCGTTGGAGCGCATTTCAGGACATCTGAATTTTTGTCTACTTTTGTATAGCTAGTATCGTCGTGTTGGAGCGTTTTGTCAGGTAATCCTCCAACTGCCATATCTGCCCTATTAGACCTATCTAGGACTTAAAAACACTTTTGGTGATGTGTTCGTGTGTGTATTAACAGAATCCGATGCGTTGGAGCGCATTTCAGGACATCTGAATTTTTGGTAAATTTTGTATAGCTAGCATCGTCGTGTTGGAGCGTTTTGTCAGGTAATCCTCCAACTGCCATATCTGCCCTATTAGACATATCTAAGACTTAAAAACACTTTTGGTGATGTGTTCGTGTGTGTATTAACAGAATCCGATGCGTTGGAGCGCATTTCAGGACATCTGAATTTTTGTCTACTTTTGTATAGCTAGCATCGTCGTGTTGGAGCGTTTTGTCAGGTAATCCTCCAACTGCCATATCTGCCCTATTAGACCTATCCAGGACTTAAAAACACTTTTGGTGATGTGTTCGTGTGTGTATTAACAGAATCCGATGCGTTGGAGCGCATTTCAGGACATCTGAATTTTTGTCTACTTTTGTATAGCTAGTATCGTCGTGTTGGAGCGTTTTGTCAGGTAATCCTCCAACTGCCATATCTGCCCTATGAGACCTATCTAGGACTTAAAAACACTTTTGGTGATGTGTTCGTGTGTGTATTAACAGAATCCGATGCGTTGGAGCGCATTTCAGGACATCTGAATTTTTGTCTACTTTTGTATAGCTAGCATCGTCGTGCTGGAGCGTTTTGTCAGGTAATCCTCCAACTGCCATATCTGCCCTATGAGACCTATCTAGGACTTAAAAACACCTTTGGTGATGTGTTCGTATGTGTATTAACAGAATCCGATGCGTTGGAGCGCATTTCAGGACATCTGAATTTTTGGTAAATTTTGTATAGCTAGCATCGTCGTGTTGGAGCGTTTTGTCATGTAATCCTCCAACTGCCATATCTGCCCTATTAGACCTATCTAGGACTTAAAAACACTTTTGGTGATGTGTTCGTGTGTGTATTAACAGAATCCGATGCGTTGGAGCGCATTTCAGGACATCTGAATTTTTGTCTACTTTTGTATAGCTAGCATCGTCGTGTTGGAGCGTTTTGTCATGTAATCCTCCAACTGCCATATCTGCCCTATTAGACCTATCCAGGACTTAAAAACACTTTTGGTTATGTGTTCGTGTGTGTATTAACAGAATCCGATGCGTTGGAGCGCATTTCAGGACATCTGAATTTTTGTCTACTTTTGTATAGCTAGCATCGTCGTGTTATAGCGTTTTGTCATGTAATCCTCCAACTGCCATATCTGCCCTATCAGACCTATCTAGGACTTAAAAACACTTTTGGTGATGTGTTCGTGTGTGTATTAACAGAATCCGATGCGTTGGAGCGCATTTCAGGACATCTGAATTTTTGTCTACTTTTGTATAGCTAGCATCGTCGTGTTGGAGCGTTTTGTCAGGTAATCCTCCAACTGCCATATCTGCCCTATTAGACATATCTAAGACTTAAAAACACTTTTGGTGATGTGTTCGTGTGTGTATTAACAGAATCCGATGCGTTGGAGCGCATTTCAGGACATCTGAATTTTTGTCTACTTTTGTATAGCTAGCATCGTCGTGTTGGAGCGTTTTGTCAGGTAATCCTCCAACTGCCATATCTGCCCTATTAGACCTATCCAGGACTTAAAAACACTTTTGGTGATGTGTTCGTGTGTGTATTAACAGAATCCGATGCGTTGGAGCGCATTTCAGGACATCTGAATTTTTGTCTACTTTTGTATAGCTAGTATCGTCGTGTTGGAGCGTTTTGTCAGGTAATCCTCCAACTGCCATATCTGCCCTATGAGACCTATCTAGGACTTAAAAACACTTTTGGTGATGTGTTCGTGTGTGTATTAACAGAATCCGATGCGTTGGAGCGCATTTCAGGACATCTGAATTTTTGTCTACTTTTGTATAGCTAGCATCGTCGTGCTGGAGCGTTTTGTCAGGTAATCCTCCAACTGCCATATCTGCCCTATGAGACCTATCTAGGACTTAAAAACACCTTTGGTGATGTGTTCGTATGTGTATTAACAGAATCCGATGCGTTGGAGCGCATTTCAGGACATCTGAATTTTTGGTAAATTTTGTATAGCTAGCATCGTCGTGTTGGAGCGTTTTGTCATGTAATCCTCCAACTGCCATATCTGCCCTATTAGACCTATCTAGGACTTAAAAACACTTTTGGTGATGTGTTCGTGTGTGTATTAACAGAATCCGATGCGTTGGAGCGCATTTCAGGACATCTGAATTTTTGTCTACTTTTGTATAGCTAGCATCGTCGTGTTGGAGCGTTTTGTCATGTAATCCTCCAACTGCCATATCTGCCCTATTAGACCTATCCAGGACTTAAAAACACTTTTGGTTATGTGTTCGTGTGTGTATTAACAGAATCCGATGCGTTGGAGCGCATTTCAGGACATCTGAATTTTTGTCTACTTTTGTATAGCTAGCATCGTCGTGTTATAGCGTTTTGTCATGTAATCCTCCAACTGCCATATCTGCCCTATCAGACCTATCTAGGACTTAAAAACACTTTTGGTGATGTGTTCGTGTGTGTATTAACAGAATCCGATGCGTTGGAGCGCATTTCAGGACATCTGAATTTTTGTCTACTTTTGTATAGCTAGCATCGTCGTGTTGGAGCGTTTTGTCAGGTAATCCTCCAACTGCCATATCTGCCCTATTAGACCTATCCAGGACTTAAAAACACTTTTGGTGATGTGTTCGTGTGTGTATTAAGAGAATCCGATGCGTTGGAGCGCATTTCAGGACATCTGAATTTTTGTCTACTTTTGTATAGCTAGCATCGTCGTGTTGGAGCGTTTTGTCATGTAATCCTCCAACTGCCATATCTGCCCTATTAGACCTATCTAGGACTTAAAAACACTTTTGGTGATGTGTTCGTGTGTGTATTAACAGAATCCGATGCGTTGGAGCGCATTTCAGGACATCTGAATTTTTGTCTACTTTTGTATGGCTAGCATCGTCGTGTTGGAGCGTTTTGTCAGGTAATCCTCCAACTGCCATATCTGCCCTATTAGACCTATCCAGGACTTAAAAACACTTTTGGTGATGTGTTCGTGTGTGTATTAACAGAATCCGATGCGTTGGAGCGCATTTCAGGACATCTGAATTTTTGTCTACTTTTGTATAGCTAGCATCGTCGTGTTGGAGCGTTTTGTCAGGTAATCCTCCAACTGCCATATCTGCCCTATTAGACCTATCTAGGACTTAAAAACACTTTTGGTGATGTGTTCGTGTGTGTATTAACAGAATCCGATGCGTTGGAGCGCATTTCAGGACATCTGAATTTTTGGTAAATTTTGTATAGCTAGCATCGTCGTGTTGGAGCGTTTTGTCATGTAATGCTCCAACTGCCATATCTGCCCTATCAGACCTATCTAGGACTTAAAAACACTTTTGGTGATGTGTTCGTGTGTGTATTAACAGAATCCGATGCGTTGGAGCGCATTTCAGGACATCTGAATTTTTGGTAAATTTTGTATATTTTGTAGCATCGTCGTGTTGGAGCGTTTTGTCATGTAATCCTCCAACTGCCATATCTGCCCTATCAGACCTATCTAGGACTTAAAAACACTTTTGGTGATGTGTTCGTGTGTGTATTAACAGAATCCGATGCGTTGGAGCGCATTTCAGGACATCTGAATTTTTGTCTACTTTTGTATAGCTAGCATCGTCGTGTTGGAGCGTTTTGTCAGGTAATCCTCCAACTGCCATATCTGCCCTATTAGACCTATCCAGGACTTAAAAACACTTTTGGTGATGTGTTCGTGTGTGTATTAACAGAATCCGATGCGTTGGAGCGCATTTCAGGACATCTGAATTTTTGTCTACTTTTGTATAGCTAGCATCGTCGTGTTGGAGCGTTTTGTCATGTAATCCTCCAACTGCCATATCTGCCCTATTAGACCTATCTAGGACTTAAAAACACTTTTGGTGATGTGTTCGTGTGTGTATTAACAGAATCCGATGCGTTGGAGCGCATTTCAGGACATCTGAATTTTTGTCTACTTTTGTATAGCTAGCATCGTCGTGTTGGAGCGTTTTGTCAGGTAATCCTCCAACTGCCATATCTGCCCTATTAGACCTATCCAGGACTTAAAAACACTTTTGGTGATGTGTTCGTGTGTGTATTAACAGAATCCGATGCGTTGGAGCGCATTTCAGGACATCTGAATTTTTGTCTACTTTTGTATAGCTAGCATCGTCGTGTTATAGCGTTTTGTCATGTAATGCTCCAACTGCCATATCTGCCCTATTAGACCTATCTAGGACTTAAAAACACTTTTGGTGATGTGTTCGTGTGTGTATTAACAGAATCCGATGCGTTGGAGCGCATTTCAGGACATCTGAATTTTTGTCTACTTTTGTATAGCTAGCATCGTCGTGTTGGAGCGTTTTGTCAGGTAATCCTCCAACTGCCATATCTGCCCTATTAGACCTATCCAGGACTTAAAAACACTTTTGGTGATGTGTTCGTGTGTGTATTAACAGAATCCGATGCGTTGGAGCGCATTTCAGGACATCTGAATTTTTGGTAAATTTTGTATAGCTAGCATCGTCGTGTTGGAGCGTTTTGTCATGTAATGCTCCAACTGCCATATCTGCCCTATTAGACCTATCTAGGACTTAAAAACACTTTTGGTGATGTGTTCTTGTGTGTATTAAGAGAATCCGATGCGTTGGAGCGCATTTCAGGACATCTGAATTTTTGTCTACTTTTGTATAGCTAGCATCGTCGTGTTGGAGCGTTTTGTCAGGTAATCCTCCAACTGCCATATCTGCCCTATTAGACCTATCCAGGACTTAAAAACACTTTTGGTGATGTGTTCGTGTGTGTATTAACAGAATCCGATGCCTTGGAGCGCATTTCAGGACATCTGAATTTTTGTCTACTTTTGTATAGCTAGCATCGTCGTGTTGGAGCGTTTTGTCAGGTAATCCTCCAACTGCCATATCTGCCCTATCAGACCTATCTAGGACTTAAAAACACTTTTGGTGATGTGTTCGTGTGTGTATTAACAGAATCCGATGCGTTGGAGCGCATTTCAGGACATCTGAATTTTTGGTAAATTTTGTATATTTTGTAGCATCGTCGTGTTGGAGCGTTTTGTCATGTAATCCTCCAACTGCCATATCTGCCCTATCAGACCTATCTAGGACTTAAAAACACTTTTGGTGATGTGTTCGTGTGTGTATTAACAGAATCCGATGCGTTGGAGCGCTTTTCAGGACATCTGAATTTTTGTCTACTTTTGTATAGCTAGCATCGTCGTGTTGGAGCGTTTTGTCAGGTAATCCTCCAACTGCCATATCTGCCCTATCAGACCTATCTAGGACTTAAAAACACTTTTGGTGATGTGTTCGTGTGTGTATTAACAGAATCCGATGCGTTGGAGCGCATTTCAGGACATCTGAATTTTTGTCTACTTTTGTATAGCTAGCATCGTCGTGTTGGAGCGTTTTGTCAGGTAATCCTCCAACTGCCATATCTGCCCTATTAGACCTATCCAGGACTTAAAAACACTTTTGGTGATGTGTTCGTGTGTGTATTAACAGAATCCGATGCGTTGGAGCGCATTTCAGGACATCTGAATTTTTGTCTACTTTTGTATAGCTAGCATCGTCGTGTTGGAGCGTTTTGTCAGGTAATCCTCCAACTGCCATATCTGCCCTATTAGACCTATCCAGGACTTAAAAACACTTTTGGTGATGTGTTCGTGTGTGTATTAACAGAATCCGATGCGTTGGAGCGCATTTCAGGACATCTGAATTTTTGTCTACTTTTGTATAGCTAGCATCGTCGTGTTGGAGCGTTTTGTCATGTAATCCTCCAACTGCCATATCTGCCCTATCAGACCTATCTAGGACTTAAAAACACTTTTGGTGATGTGTTCGTGTGTGTATTAACAGAATCCGATGCGTTGGAGCGCATTTCAGGACATCTGAATTTTTTTCGTCGTGTTGGAGCGTTTTGTCAGGTAATCCTCCAACTGCCATATCTGCCCTATTAGACCTATCCAGGACTTAAAAACACTTTTGGTGATGTGTTCGTGTGTGTATTAAGAGAATCCGATGCGTTGGAGCGCATTTCAGGACATCTGAATTTTTGTCTACTTTTGTATAGCTAGCATCGTCGTGTTGGAGCGTTTTGTCATGTAATCCTCCAACTGCCATATCTGCCCTATTAGACCTATCTAGGACTTAAAAACACTTTTGGTGATGTGTTCGTGTGTGTATTAAGAGAATCCGATGCGTTGGAGCGCATTTCAGGACATCTGAATTTTTGTCTACTTTTGTATAGCTAGCATCGTCGTGTTGGAGCGTTTTGTCAGGTAATCCTCCAACTGCCATATCTGCCCTATTAGACCTACCCAGGACTTAAAAACACTTTTGGTGATGTGTTCGTGTGTGTATTAACAGAATCCGATGCGTTGGAGCGCATTTCAGGACATCTGAATTTTTGTCTACTTTTGTATAGCTAGCATCGTCGTGTTGGAGCGTTTTGTCAGGTAATCCTCCAACTGCCATATCTGCCCTATTAGACCTACCCAGGACTTAAAAACACTTTTGGTGATGTGTTCGTGTGTGTATTAACAGAATCCGATGCGTTGGAGCGCTTTTCAGGACATCTGAATTTTTGGTAAATTTTGTATAGCTAGCATCGTCGTGTTGGAGCGTTTTGTCAGGTAATCCTCCAACTGCCATATCTGCCCTATTAGACCTATCTAGGACTTAAAAACACTTTTGGTGATGTGTTCGTGTGTGTATTAACAGAATCCGATGCGTTGGAGCGCATTTCAGGACATCTGAATTTTTGTCTACTTTTGTATAGCTAGCAGCGTCGTGTTGGAGCGTTTTGTCATGTAATCCTCCAACTGCCATATCTGCCCTATTAGACCTACCCAGGACTTAAAAACACTTTTAGTGATGTGTTCGTGTGTGTATTAACAGAATCCGATGCGTTGGAGCGCATTTCAGGACATCTGAATTTTTGTCTACTTTTGTATAGCTAGCATCGTCGTGTTGGAGCGTTTTGTCATGTAATCCTCCAACTGCCATATCTGCCCTATTAGACCTATCCAGGACTTAAAAACACTTTTGGTGATGTGTTCGTGTGTGTATTAACAGAATCCGATGCGTTGGAGCGCATTTCAGGACATCTGAATTTTTGTCTACTTTTGTATAGCTAGCATCGTCGTGTTGGAGCGTTTTGTCATGTAATCCTCCAACTGCCATATCTGCCCTATCAGACCTATCTAGGACTTAAAAACACTTTTGGTGATGTGTTCGTGTGTGTATTAACAGAATCCGATGCGTTGGAGCGCATTTCAGGACATCTGAATTTTTGTCTACTTTTGTATAGCTAGCATCGTCGTGTTGGAGCGTTTTGTCATGTAATCCTCCAACTGCCATATCTGCCCTATTAGACCTATCCAGGACTTAAAAACACTTTTGGTGATGTGTTCGTGTGTGTATTAACAGAATCCGATGCGTTGGAGCGCATTTCAGGACATCTGAATTTTTGGTAAATTTTGTATAGCTAGCATCGTCGTGTTGGAGCGTTTTGTCATGTAATCCTCCAACTGCCATATATGCCCTATCAGACCTATCTAGGACTTAAAAACACTTTTGGTGATGTGTTCGTGTGTGTATTAACAGAATCCGATGCGTTGGAGCGCATTTCAGGACATCTGAATTTTTGGTAAATTTTGTATAGCTAGCATCGTCGTGTTGGAGCGTTTTGTCATGTAATCCTCCAACTGCCATATCTGCCCTATCAGACCTATCTAGGACTTAAAAACACTTTTGGTGATGTGTTCGTGTGTGTATTAACAGAATCCGATGCGTTGGAGCGCATTTCAGGACATCTGAATTTTTGGTAAATTTTGTATAGCTAGCATCGTCGTGTTGGAGCGTTTTGTCATGTAATCCTCCAACTGCCATATCTGCCCTATCAGACCTATCTAGGACTTAAAAACACTTTTGGTGATGTGTATTAACAGAATCCGATGCGTTGGAGCGCATTTCAGGACATCTGAATTTTTGTCTACTTTTGTATAGCTAGCATCGTCGTGTTGGAGCGTTTTGTCATGTAATCCTCCAACTGCCATATCTGCCCTATTAGACCTATCCAGGACTTAAAAACACTTTTGGTGATGTGTTCGTGTGTGTATTAACAGAATCCGATGCGTTGGAGCGCATTTCAGGACATCTGAATTTTTGTCTACTTTTGTATAGCTAGCATCGTCGTGTTGGAGCGTATTGTCAGGTAATCCTCCAACTGCCATATCTGCCCTATTAGACCTATCCAGGACTTAAAAACACTTTTGGTGATGTGTTCGTGTGTGTATTAACAGAATCCGATGCGTTGGAGCGCATATCAGGACATCTGAATTTTTGTCTACTTTTGTATAGCTAGCATCGTCGTGTTATAGCGTTTTGTCATGTAATCCTCCAACTGCCATATCTGCCCTATTAGACCTATCCAGGACTTAAAAACACTTTTGGTGATGTGTTCGTATGTGTATTAACAGAATCCGATGCGTTGGAGCGCATTTCAGGACATCTGAATTTTTGTCTACTTTTGTATAGCTAGCATCGTCGTGTTGGAGCGTTTTGTCATGTAATCCTCCAACTGCCATATCTGCCCTATTAGACCTATCCAGGACTTAAAAACACTTTTGGTGATGTGTTCGTGTGTGTATTAACAGAATCCGATGCGTTGGAGCGCATTTCAGGACATCTGAATTTTTGTCTACTTTTGTATAGCTAGCATCGTCGTGTTGGAGCGTTTTGTCATGTAAGTGTTGGAGCGTTTTGTCATGTAATCCTCCAACTGCCATATCTGCCCTATTAGACCTATCCAGGACTTAAAAACACTATTGGTGATGTGTTCGTGTGTGTATTAACAGAATCCGATGCGTTGGAGCGCATTTCAGGACATCTGAATTTTTGTCTACTTTTATATAGCTAGCATCGTCGTGTTGGAGCGTTTTGTCAGGTAATCCTCCAACTGCCATATCTGCCCTATTAGACCTATCCAGGACTTAAAAACACTTTTGGTGATGTGTTCGTGTGTGTATTAACAGAATCCGATGCGTTGGAGCGCATTTCAGGACATCTGAATTTTTGTCTACTTTTGTATAGCTAGCATCGTCGTGTTGGAGCGTTTTGTCATGTAATCCTCCAACTGCCATATCTGCCCTATTAGACCTATCCAGGACTTAAAAACACTTTTGGTGATGTGTTCGTGTGTGTATTAACAGAATCCGATGCGTTGGAGCGCATTTCAGGACATCTGAATTTTTGTTTACTTTTGTATAGCTAGCATCGTCGTGTTGGAGCGTTTTGTCAGGTAATCCTCCAACTGCCATATCTGCCCTATTAGACCTATCCAGGACTTAAAAACACTTTTGGTGATGTGTTCGTGTGTGTATTAACAGAATCCGATGCGTTGGAGCGCATTTCAGGACATCTGAATTTTCGTCTACTTTTGTATAGCTAGCATCGTCGTGTTGGAGCGTTTTGTCAGGTAATCCTCCAACTGCCATATCTGCCCTATTAGACCTATCCAGGACTTAAAAACACTTTTGGTGATGTGTTCGTGTGTGTATTAACAGAATCCGATGCGTTGGAGCGCATTTCAGGACATCTGAATTTTCGTCTACTTTTGTATAGCTAGCATCGTCGTGTTGGAGCGTTTTGTCAGGTAATCCTCCAACTGCCATATCTGCCCTATTAGACCTATCCAGGACTTAAAAACACTTTTGGTGATGTGTTCGTGTGTGTATTAACAGAATCCGATGCGTTGGAGCGCATTTCAGGACATCTGAATTTTAGCATCGTCGTGTTGGAGCGTTTTGTCATGTAATCCTCCAACTGCCATATCTGCCCTATTAGACCTATCTAGGACTTAAAAACACTTTTGGTGATGTGTTCGTGTGTGTATTAACAGAATCCGATGCGTTGGAGCGCATTTCAGGACATCTGAATTTTCGTCTACTTTTGTATAGCTAGCATCGTCGTGTTGGAGCGTTTTGTCAGGTAATCCTCCAACTGCCATATCTGCCCTATTAGACCTATCCAGGACTTAAAAACACTTTTGGTGATGTGTTCGTGTGTGTATTAACAGAATCCGATGCGTTGGAGCGCATTTCAGGACATCGGAATTTTCGTCTACTTTTGTATAGCTAGCATCGTCGTGTTGGAGCGTTTTGTCAGGTAATCCTCCAACTGCCATATCTGCCCTATTAGACCTATCTAGGACTTAAAAACACTTTTGGTGATGTGTTCGTGTGTGTATTAACAGAATCCGATGCGTTGGAGCGCATTTCAGGACATCTGAATTTTAGCATCGTCGTGTTGGAGCGTTTTGTCATGTAATCCTCCAACTGCCATATCTGCCCTATTAGACCTATCCAGGCCAGAGTCGTTCACAGACCTTCACCAAGTGTAGACGTGTCGGCTTAGTGCGAAAGTAGTAAGACGTTAAGTGCGGAAATTATCACCGAAAGATCGTAACAATCGGTAGCTCCGCGGTAGAGTGAATACCAGTGACTTCGCGGTGCCGGGTTCAAATCCCGCAGAAACAGTGTGATCTTTTTTTTTTTTTAATTAGAGCCAAGTAGAGACACTAAGTGTGAATAAGAAGTGTGATGGAGCCAGTTGAGCGACCCGAGCTCATGAAATCGGGTGATATTGTACCGGTGGCTTCGACATCGGACCACCAGTCAACAAATGAAGAGGGGAGGAAGAAGAGGAGGAAGAAGCTCCAGCCTCAGCCCAACCTCGTCAAGCGCCGGTCCAGCCTTGGATCAAGTGACGGAAGAATTGCGGCTAAAGCCGCAAACACAACAGCAGCAGTAATGACAACAACAACAACTGCACAGACAACAGCAGCAGCAACATCAAGAATGGTCGACGACGTTGAGTACGAGTCGACAGAGGGGGAGGGGAGATTCTCCTACAGCGGGAGAGAGAACCCCTTCCACACTCTGACGTCCTCTGAATCGGAGGATGAAGATGAAGAGGACAGGGAGCAGCTGGAGAAGAGCCAGCGAGAGAGGGAGGAGCTTGACGCCCACATCCAAGCCCTCCAAACCAAACTAAGGGCCAGGAGAGCAGCTAAAGAGGCTGCCCAACAACAGCAGCAGCTACAAAAACAGCAGCAGCAACAACAACAGCAGCAGACAAAGCAGCAGCAGCAACAAAAACAGCAGCAGCCAATACAGCTGCAGCAACAACAACAGCAGCCGTCAAAGCAGCCGCCAAAGCAGCAGAAACAACAACAGCAACAGCCAAAGAAGCAGCAGCAACAACAACAGCAGCAGCCAAAGAAGCAGCAGCAGCAACAACTACAATATCAGCAGAAGAAGGAGCAGCAGAAGCAACCGCAGCAGCAGCAGCCAGCCAAAACGGAGAGATGCCCGCCAATCAACGTCTTCGGACTGGAGACGAAGGACGTTGATATATTATGTAAGTTGGTCACTAAGCAGTCCTACTTTATTAAATATAAGGGTCCGTTGAAAGTTTCTGTCCATTGCTTATCAATGGCAGACTATAACGTAGTGAAAGAAAGGCTAGCGGTGTCGGAGGCCGAGTTTTTCTCCTACACCCCAAAAAGGGAAAAGGTGCAGACCATGCTCCTTAAGGACGTGGATCCCGACACTGATCCCGATGAGATCCTCGCTATTCTGCGCCAAGCGCAGAGCGACGATGTCCAGGTCGTAGGGGTTAAGCCCTTCATCACTGCGGCATCGAGAAGGGAGAATAGGAAACTTCCTTTCTTCCTGGTTCAGGTCACCCCAGACAGCAAACTAGAGAGCCTAAAAAAAATTACCCATTTAGGCACTCTGTCTGTTACATGGGAAACAATAAAAAAGACAAAGAACACACTCCAGTGTGTTCGTTGTCAGAGGTTTGGGCATGCCGCGGCGAACTGCAATATGCAGTCTCGCTGTGTCAAATGCGCAGGAAACCACAATCGCGGGGAATGTCCTTTAGGGACCGATAAAGTCGAGGACAGGAGCAAACTGACGTGCGTGCTCTGTAAGACCAGCGGACACCCTGCAAACTATCGGGGATGTCCTAAGGTCCAAGAGATCAGAAAAATAATAGAGGCCAAACGTAAAGGAAAAATGGTAGAAGCGAGGCCAGTGCCCCGTGCTCCAGCTACCACTGTTACACCGGCAGTCTCCTATGCCCAAGTGGCATCGGCTGGGCGACCGGTTCAACAGACAGTGCCGAAAGTTACCCAGGTCCCAGTGGCCAGGCAACCAGAAGCAAATTTGGATGTGCAGACGATCCTGCTCTCTATCCAGAGGCAGATCGCTCAACTCCAAACCCAGTTCCAAAACCAATTACAAGAACAAGCAGCGCGAATAGACCTCATCTATTCGACGCTGTTTGGAGAGCCAAACGCAACATCGGTATAATGGCTGCGCAGGCAGCCTGCAACCTGAAAATTCTAGCAGTGAATGTGAATTCACTGATCCGCCCTGAACGTCAATTAAATTTCGGTAACTTGTTGCAGACCCATAATCCTGATGTGTTGATGGTTTGCGAAACTAAGCTAAGCCAGACGCACCCACTCAGGTACAAAAATTACAATATTATTCGAAGAGATCGAAGCTACCTAGCTGGTGGAGTCGCGCTCTTAATAAAAAAAGGCCTTTGTCATAAGGTGGTGTATAGCGGTGAAGTGCGGAGATTCCAGGCCATAGAAACGTGTATCGCACGCATCCCCCTTCGGGGTGGTAAGCGGCTATATGTGATCGCTATCTATGCGACTGACAAGTCACGCATCAACCAATATTTCATTTCAGAGCTCGATACTCTTTTCACTAGCCTTCGACTGAGCTCGGAGGAGAACTACTATATCGTAGCCGGGGACTTGAACTCGAGGCATATAGAGTGGGGCAATGTGGTGCATAACACCAGGGGGACCTCATTGTATAACTGGTTGGTAGAACACAATGTTGAGTTCAAGCTAGATTTGCTAGCAACCGATAGGCCATCGTATCCCAGAAGCGGGTCCTATCTGGATCTGATGCTGATAGACAAACGACTGACTATACTAGACGTGGAAAGACGCACACGGAACTGTCTAACTGCTGTTGAGTACGAGAGTGATCACTGCGGGCTCTTCGCAGTTATTCAGCTCCCGAACGAGATGGAAGGACTGGAAGAGTTTGTCCAGAGGCACCCTTATAATTACAATAAGGCCCGCTGGCCACGCTTCTCCAGGACTTTATCCACAGAACTACGTTCGAGTGGGATCAATCCGCCGACAAACAGAAACCTGACGAACGAAGAGGTTGACAGGTACCTCATACAAATGGACGACGTAATCAAACGTACGATGGACAAAACAATTCCGAAGGTAGTTCAAATCGACAACAGCGATGTTTATCGAAATGCTACCATCGACGCACTTCACGTGCACAAAAGTAGGCTGCTGTCAAGACTCAAACTCTTGCACAGGCGTTTTACAGATCCGCAAAACGCGGAAGTCAGAGCATTGAAGTCGGAGATCAAGAACCTCCAACAGTTAATACGAATAAACTATAGCTTGGCTATAAGCTTGCACTGGGGCAACAAAATCCGGGCTGTACGATCCAACAACCCGGGTATGTTCCCGCAAGTAAATAAAATATTTCGGAGGAAAGATCAAAACGACATTCAAATCGTAAGACTTCCCAGGACGACAGACAACGAACACTTACTGACTTCAGTTGGCATCGATCCAGATGAGGCAGTGCTAGACAATGACTTCTTTGCGGTGGAAGATCCACAGGAGAAGGTTACAGCTATTGGTGCAGTGTTCCAGAGAGTGTATACGGTCAACGAGGTTAGTAGGCCGAATCACGATCTGGAGAACAGAGCATTGCTAAACCACTTCTATCTCCGCAATGAGATAAGTCAATGGCGATCAGAGAATCCAGGTTTCACCAGGTTCAATGACGAGAACATGGCACATAGTGCCGTCGCCAATGATGGGAATCACATCTTGATTTCTCAAGAAGATCTCCAGGGTATCTTCCACTCGCTGAAGAAGAAAAAGTCAGTGGGAATCGATGGAATACCGAACATTGTGCTTCGCCATCTTCCCCCCGAAGCGATCCAAACTTACACAACCCTGTTCAACAATGCGCTGAGTAATGCACATTACCCCACGCACTGGAAAACAGCTGTTGTTCAACCGATCCCTAAACGGGACAAAGATAAGTCCATTCCGACAAATCTTCGGTCGATCAGTCTTCTTCCCTGCATAAGCAAGGTTTTTGAAAAGATAGTCATTCGAGTTCTGAAGCAATGGGCTGATGAAAAGGAAATCATACCGGACAACCAGTTCGGATTCCGAGCGGGGCATGATACCATTAATGCCGCGTCAAAACTGGTGTCCGACATACAATGGAATAAAAACAAAAATCAGTGCACGGGTGCCTGCCTGATTGACTTAGAGAAGGCGTTCGACACCGTTTGGTTAGAGGGCCTCTTCCTCAAGTTGGTCAGGCTTGGCATAAGTAAACCATTGCTATACATGATCTATGACATGATAACAGGTAGAAAGTTCGTTGTGAAAAATGGTGACGTAACTTCCACTACGGTCTTTAACATTAAAAACGGTCTGCAACAGGGGGCCATTGGTTCCCCGATCCTGTTTTCCATATTCACTGCAGATCTTATAGGTTCCATGCCGCACTTAATTGCGTACGCCGACGACCTAGTTGCGTACAGATCAGGTCCGAAGGTCGAGGTAATAAACATCTTGCTGCAGCGTGACTTCGAGAAAATCCAGCGATTTTGCGACGACTGGAAGTTGCTTATCAACTTCCAGAAATGCGAAACTAGTCTTTTCCGGACCCCGTTGGACAGGGCATCGCGGGATACGCGCCAAAACTGGCGTAAGTTCGGCATAGTTGACCCGCATGGTCGGCCGTTAGCTGTAAAAAGTGTAGTTAGATACCTAGGCATTTGGCTGGATCAATATCTGTATTTTGACAAACATATAGATATTGCTCTGACGAAAGCCAGAAAAGCCTTTGCTGCGGCAAGAAGGTTGTTTTTCAGCAGCCAACTTGATACCAGAGTGAAGGTAATCTGCTACATGGCCCTAGTACGGCCTATTATGGTGTACGGTTGTCCATTGTGGTTCAACGTGAGTCCTTCCCAGATGGAAAAGATGAGGGTGTTCGAAAGGCAGTGTCTTAGGAGCTGTCTCCGTCTGTATCGCACACCCGAGTCTGAGTACAAGAAGTACTACCCTAACGAGGTCTTGTACAACGAGGCAAACGTGAATAGGGTAGATAATTTTATTATTAAACTAATCAGAAGGCACACTGCACGAGCTATGACCTCGTCCAACAGTCTGATCTTTGGGGCTTACTACCCCAATAGTATGTTCCATGAAAGGGTGCGCCTTAACGGCTTTATTCCTCCCGAAGCATTCCTCTATCTAGACACAATTGGCCTAATACAGGATCCACAAGGATGTCCTATCATCTTCCATGTCGTACGCCGAACAGTGGATAGGCGACTTCAATACGAACCGGATGTCGTTCGCACCCACGAGGATCTCCTCCGGTTCAGTAGAGCGATCCCCGCTCGAGATAGGAAAGAGTCTGCCAAAGAACGGCAATTTTACTGGTGGTTACACCAAAACCAGCCTCCGCCACCGCTAGCATTTCCACAGGATCAGGTAGTTGACCATAGTGGCCAGCTTACATAGTTTTTAAGGTAGCTTTAAGAAAAAAAAAAAAAAAAAAAAAAAAAAAAAAAAAGGTGCATCACGGCGTATAAATTATATATGTTATGCATATACACAACATATACGCCCTGGTGCACGTGTCCGTACTGTTACGGACATAGTTAAGATAGTATTAAGTTTTATCTTAGGGTAAGTTAGTATTAGGTAGTGTAAGTAGTTAAGTTTAGCCAAGTTTTTTTAAAAGTTTTCTTGGCAAAGAAAAGAAAAAATGTAATAACAGATTGTCATAAAGACTAAAAAAAAAACGCAGATTAAGCCGAAAGGCACAGTTATAACATAGATTAGATTAGCTTAGAGTACCCGCATAGGGTCAGTAGGTTAGTATTAAGAACATTGTAAATTCTTAAGTTAGGTAAGCTAGATTTAAGTAATTTTGTCTAGCATGTAAGTAAAATATTTAAGAAGAAATAAAATTACATATAAAAAAAAAAAAAAAAAAAAAAAAAGACCTATCCAGGACTTAAAAACACTTTTGGTGATGTGTTCGTGTGTGTATTAACAGAATCCGATGCGTTGGAGCGCATTTCAGGACATCTGAATTTTCGTCTACTTTTGTATAGCTAGCATCGTCGTGTTGGAGCGTTTTGTCAGGTAATCCTCCAACTGCCATATCTGCCCTATTAGACCTATCCAGGACTTAAAAACACTTTTGGTGATGTGTTCGTGTGTGTATTAACAGAATCCGATGCGTTGGAGCGCATTTCAGGACATCTGAATTTTCGTCTACTTTTGTATAGCTAGCATCGTCGTGTTGGAGCGTTTTGTCAGGTAATCCTCCAACTGCCATATCTGCCCTATTAGACCTATCTAGGACTTAAAAACACTTTTGGTGATGTGTTCGTGTGTGTATTAACAGAATCCGATGCGTTGGAGCGCATTTCAGGACATCTAAATTTTAGCATCGTCGTGTTGGAGCGTTTTGTCATGTAATCCTCCAACTGCCATATCTGCCCTATTAGACCTATCCAGGACTTAAAAACACTTTTGGTGATGTGTTCGTGTGTGTATTAACAGAATCCGATGCGTTGGAGCGCATTTCAGGACATCTGAATTTTTGTCTACTTTTGTATAGCTAGCATCGTCGTGTTGGAGCGTTTTGTCATGTAATCCTCCAACTGCCATATCTGCCCTATTAGACCTATCCAGGACTTAAAAACACTTTTGGTGATGTGTTCGTGTGTGTATTAACAGAATCCGATGCGTTGGAGCGCATTTCAGGACATCTGAATTTTTGTTTACTTTTGTATAGCTAGCATCGTCGTGTTGGAGCGTTTTTTCAGGTAATCCTCCAACTGCCATATCTGCCCTATTAGACCTATCCAGGACTTAAAAACACTTTTGGTGATGTGTTCGTGTGTGTATTAACAGAATCCGATGCGTTGGAGCGCATTTCAGGACATCTGAATTTTCGTCTACTTTTGTATAGCTAGCATCGTCGTGTTGGAGCGTTTTGTCAGGTAATCCTCCAACTGCCATATCTGCCCTATTAGACCTATCCAGGACTTAAAAACACTTTTGGTGATGTGTTCGTGTGTGTATTAACAGAATCCGATGCGTTGGAGCGCATTTCAGGACATCTGAATTTTCGTCTACTTTTGTATAGCTAGCATCGTCGTGTTGGAGCGTTTTGTCAGGTAATCCTCCAACTGCCATATCTGCCCTATTAGACCTATCTAGGACTTAAAAACACTTTTGGTGATGTGTTCGTGTGTGTATTAACAGAATCCGATGCGTTGGAGCGCATTTCAGGACATCTGAATTTTCGTCTACTTTTGTATAGCTAGCATCGTCGTGTTGGAGCGTTTTGTCAGGTAATCCTCCAACTGCCATATCTGCCCTATTAGACCTATCCAGGACTTAAAAACACTTTTGGTGATGTGTTCGTGTGTGTATTAACAGAATCCGATGCGTTGGAGCGCATTTCAGGACATCTGAATTTTCGTCTACTTTTGTATAGCTAGCATCGTCGTGTTGGAGCGTTTTGTCAGGTAATCCTCCAACTGCCATATCTGCCCTATTAGACCTATCCAGGACTTAAAAACACTTTTGGTGATGTGTTCGTGTGTGTATTAACAGAATCCGATGCGTTGGAGCGCATTTCAGGACATCTGAATTTTCGTCTACTTTTGTATAGCTAGCATCGTCGTGTTGGAGCGTTTTGTCAGGTAATCCTCCAACTGCCATATCTGCCCTATTAGACCTATCCAGGACTTAAAAACACTTTTGGTGATGTGTTCGTGTGTGTATTAACAGAATCCGATGCGTTGGAGCGCATTTCAGGACATCTGAATTTTTGTCTACTTTTGTATAGCTAGCATCGTCGTGTTGGAGCGTTTTGTCATGTAATCCTCCAACTGCCATATCTGCCCTATTAGACCTATTCAGGACTTAAAAACACTATTGGTGATGTGTTCGTGTGTGTATTAACAGAATCCGATGCGTTGGAGCGCATTTCAGGACATCTGAATTTTTGTCTACTTTTGTATAGCTAGCATCGTCGTGTTGGAGCGTTTTGTCATGTAATCCTCCAACTGCCATATCTGCCCTATTAGACCTATCCAGGACTTAAAAACACTTTTGGTGATGTGTTCGTGTGTGTATTAACAGAATCCGATGCGTTGGAGCGCATTTCAGGACATCTGAATTTTTGTCTACTTTTGTATAGCTAGCATCGTCGTGTTGGAGCGTTTTGTCATGTAATCCTCCAACTGCCATATCTGCCCTATTAGACCTATCCAGGACCTAAAAACACTTTTGGTGATGTGTTCGTGTGTGTATTAACAGAATCCGATGCGTTGGAGCGCATTTCAGGACATCTGAATTTTTGTCTACTTTTGTATAGCTAGCATCGTCGTGTTGGAGCGTTTTGTCATGTAATCCTCCAACTGCCATATCTGCCCTATTAGACCTATCCAGGACTTAAAAACACTTTTGGTGATGTGTTCGTGTGTGTATTAACAGAATCCGATGCGTTGGAGCGCATTTCAGGACATCTGAATTTTTGTCTACTTTTGTATAGCTAGCATCGTCGTGTTGGAGCGTTTTGTCATGTAATCCTCCAACTGCCATATCTGCCCTATTAGACCTATCCAGGACTTAAAAACACTTTTGGTGATGTGTTCGTGTGTGTATTAACAGAATCCGATGCGTTGGAGCGCATTTCAGGACATCTGAATTTTTGTCTACTTTTGTATAGCTAGCATCGTCGTGTTGGAGCGTTTTGTCATGTAATCCTCCAACTGCCATATCTGCCCTATTAGACCTATCCAGGACCTAAAAACACTTTTGGTGATGTGTTCGTGTGTGTATTAACAGAATCCGATGCGTTGGAGCGCATTTCAGGACATCTGAATTTTTGTCTACTTTTGTATAGCTAGGATCGTCGTGTTGGAGCGTTTTGTCATGTAATCCTCCAACTGCCATATCTGCCCTATTAGACCTATCCAGGACTTAAAAACACTTTTGGTGATGTGTTCGTGTGTGTATTAACAGAATCCGATGCGTTGGAGCGCATTTCAGGACATCTGAATTTTTGTCTACTTTTGTATAGCTAGCATCGTCGTGTTGGAGCGTTTTGTCATGTAATCCTCCAACTGCCATATCTGCCCTATTAGACCTATCCAGGACTTAAAAACACTTTTGGTGATGTGTTCGTGTGTGTATTAACAGAATCCGATGCGTTGGAGCGCATTTCAGGACATCTGAATTTTTGTCTACTTTTGTATAGCTAGCATCGTCGTGTTGGAGCGTTTTGTCATGTAATCCTCCAACTGCCATATCTGCCCTATTAGACCTATCCAGGACCTAAAAACACTTTTGGTGATGTGTTCGTGTGTGTATTAACAGAATCCGATGCGTTGGAGCGCATTTCAGGACATCTGAATTTTCGTCTACTTTTGTATAGCTAGCATCGTCGTGTTGGAGCGTTTTGTCAGGTAATCCTCCAACTGCCATATCTGCCCTATTAGACCTATCCAGGACTTAAAAACACTTTTGGTGATGTGTTCGTGTGTGTATTAACAGAATCCGATGCGTTGGAGCGCATTTCAGGACATCTGAATTTTTGTCTACTTTTGTATAGCTAGCATCGTCGTGTTGGAGCGTTTTGTCATGTAATCCTCCAACTGCCATATCTGCCCTATTAGACCTATCCAGGACTTAAAAACACTTTTGGTGATGTGTTCGTGTGTGTATTAACAGAATCCGATGCGTTGGAGCGCATTTCAGGACATCTGAATTTTTGTCTACTTTTGTATAGCTAGCATCGTCGTGTTGGAGCGTCCGATGCGTTGGAGCGCATTTCAGGACATCTGAATTTTTGGTAAATTTTGTATAGCTAGCATCGTCGTGTTGGAGCGTTTTGTCAGGTAATCCTCCAACTGCCATATCTGCCCTATTAGACCTATCCAGGACTTAAAAACACTTTTGGTGATGTGTTCGTGTGTATTAATAGAATCCGATGCGTTGGAGCGCATTTCAGGACATCTGAATTTTTGGCAAATTTTGTATAGCTAGCATCGTCGTGTTGGAGCGTTTTGTCATGTAATCCTCCAACTGCCATATCTGCCCTATTAGACCTATCCAGGACTTAAAAACACTTTTGGTGATGTGTTCGTGTGTGTATTAACAGAATCCGATGCGTTGAAGCGCATTTCAGGACATCTGAATTTTTGTCTACTTTTGTATAGCTAGCATCGTCGTGTTGGAGCGTTTTGTCAGGTAATCCTCCAACTGCCATATCTGCCCTATTAGACCTATCCAGGACTTAAAAACACTTTTGGTGATGTGTTCGTGTGTGTATTAACAGAATCCGATGCGTTGGAGCGCATTTCAGGACATCTGAATTTTTGTCTACTTTTGTATAGCTAGCATCGTCGTGTTGGAGCGTTTTGTCATGTAATCCTCCAACTGCCATATCTGCCCTATTAGACCTATCCAGGACTTAAAAACACTTTTGGTGATGTGTTCGTGTGTGTATTAACAGAATCCGATGCGTTGGAGCGCATTTCAGGACATCTGAATTTTTGTCTACTTTTGTATAGCTAGCATCGTCGTGTTGGAGCGTCCGATGCGTTGGAGCGCATTTCAGGACATCTGAATTTTTGGTAAATTTTGTATAGCTAGCATCGTCGTGTTGGAGCGTTTTGTCATGTAATCCTCCAACTGCCATATCTGCCCTATTAGACCTATCCAGGACTTAAAAACACTTTTGGTGATGTGTTCGTGTGTATTAATAGAATCCGATGCGTTGGAGCGCATTTCAGGACATCTGAATTTTTGGTAAATTTTGTATAGCTAGCATCGTCGTGTTGGAGCGTTTTGTCATGTAATCCTCCAACTGCCATATCTGCCCTATTAGACCTACCCAGGACTTAAAAACACTTTTGGTGATGTGTTCGTGTGTGTATTAACAGAATCCGATGCGTTGGAGCGCATTTCAGGACATCTGAATTTTCGTCTACTTTTGTATAGCTAGCATCGTCGTGTTGGAGCGTTTTGTCAGGTAATCCTCCAACTGCCATATCTGCCCTATTAGACCTATCCAGGACTTAAAAACACTTTTGGTGATGTGTTCGTGTGTGTATTAACAGAATCCGATGCGTTGGAGCGCATTTCAGGACATCTGAATTTTTGTCTACTTTTGTATAGCTAGCATCGTCGTGTTGGAGCGTTTTGTCATGTAATCCTCCAACTGCCATATCTGCCCTATTAGACCTATCCAGGACTTAAAAACACTTTTGGTGATGTGTTCGTGTGTGTATTAACAGAATCCGATGCGTTGGAGCGCATTTCAGGACATCTGAATTTTTGTCTACTTTTGTATAGCTAGCATCGTCGTGTTGGAGCGTCCGATGCGTTGGAGCGCATTTCAGGACATCTGAATTTTTGGTAAATTTTGTATAGCTAGCATCGTCGTGTTGGAGCGTTTTGTCAGGTAATCCTCCAACTGCCATATCTGCCCTATTAGACCTATCCAGGACTTAAAAACACTTTTGGTGATGTGTTCGTGTGTATTAATAGAATCCGATGCGTTGGAGCGCATTTCAGGACATCTGAATTTTTGGCAAATTTTGTATAGCTAGCATCGTCGTGTTGGAGCGTTTTGTCATGTAATCCTCCAACTGCCATATCTGCCCTATTAGACCTATCCAGGACTTAAAAACACTTTTGGTGATGTGTTCGTGTGTGTATTAACAGAATCCGATGCGTTGAAGCGCATTTCAGGACATCTGAATTTTTGTCTACTTTTGTATAGCTAGCATCGTCGTGTTGGAGCGTTTTGTCAGGTAATCCTCCAACTGCCATATCTGCCCTATTAGACCTATCCAGGACTTAAAAACACTTTTGGTGATGTGTTCGTGTGTGTATTAACAGAATCCGATGCGTTGGAGCGCATTTCAGGACATCTGAATTTTTGTCTACTTTTGTATAGCTAGCATCGTCGTGTTGGAGCGTTTTGTCATGTAATCCTCCAACTGCCATATCTGCCCTATTAGACCTATCCAGGACTTAAAAACACTTTTGGTGATGTGTTCGTGTGTGTATTAACAGAATCCGATGCGTTGGAGCGCATTTCAGGACATCTGAATTTTTGTCTACTTTTGTATAGCTAGCATCGTCGTGTTGGAGCGTTTTGTCATGTAATCCTCCAACTGCCATATCTGCCCTATTAGACCTATCCAGGACTTAAAAACACTTTTGGTGATGTGTTCGTGTGTGTATTAACAGAATCCGATGCGTTGGAGCGCATTTCAGGACATCTGAATTTTTGTCTACTTTTGTATAGCTAGCATCGTCGTGTTGGAGCGTCCGATGCGTTGGAGCGCATTTCAGGACATCTGAATTTTTGGTAAATTTTGTATAGCTAGCATCGTCGTGTTGGAGCGTTTTGTCATGTAATCCTCCAACTGCCATATCTGCCCTATTAGACCTATCCAGGACTTAAAAACACTTTTGGTGATGTGTTCGTGTGTATTAATAGAATCCGATGCGTTGGAGCGCATTTCAGGACATCTGAATTTTTGTCTACTTTTGTATAGCTAGCATCGTCGTGTTGGAGCGTTTTGTCATGTAATCCTCCAACTGCCATATCTGCCCTATTAGACCTATCCAGGACTTAAAAACACTTTTGGTGATGTGTTCGTGTGTATTAATAGAATCCGATGCGTTGGAGCGCATTTCAGGACATCTGAATTTTTGGTAAATTTTGTATAGCTAGCATCGTCGTGTTGGAGCGTTTTGTCAGGTAATCCTCCAACTGCCATATCTGCCCTATTAGACCTATCTAGGACTTAAAAACACTTTTGGTGATGTGTTCGTGTGTGTATTAACAGAATCCGATGCGTTGGAGCGCATTTCAGGACATCTGAATTTTTGTCTACTTTTGTATAGCTAGCATCGTCGTTTTGGAGCGTTTTGTCATGTAATCCTCCAACTGCCATATCTGCCCTATTAGACCTATCCAGGACTTAAAAACACTTTTGGTGATGTGTTCGTGTGTGTATTAACAGAATCCGATGCGTTGGAGCGCATTTCAGGACATCTGAATTTTTGTCTACTTTTGTATAGCTAGCATCGTCGTTTTGGAGCGTTTTGTCATGTAATCCTCCAACTGCCATATCTGCCCTATTAGACCTATCCAGGACTTAAAAACACTTTTGGTGATGTGTTCGTGTGTATATTAACAGAATCCGATGCGTTGGAGCGCATTTCAGGACATCTGAATTTTTGGTAAATTTTGTATAGCTAGCATCGTCGTGTTGGAGCGTTTTGTCATGTAATCCTCCAACTGCCATATCTGCCCTATTAGACCTATCCAGGACTTAAAAACACTTTTGGTGATGTGTTCGTGTGTGTATTAACACAATCCGATGCGTTGGAGCGCATTTCAGGACATCTGAATTTTTGTCTACTTTTGTATAGCTAGCATCGTCGTGTTGGAGCGTTTTGTCATGTAATCCTCCAACTGCCATATCTGCCCTATTAGACCTATCCAGGACTTAAAAACACTTTTGGTGATGTGTTCGTGTGTGTATTAATAGAATCCGATGCGTTGGAGCGCATTTCAGGACATCTGAATTTTTGGTAAATTTTGTATAGCTAGCATCGTCGTGTTGGAGCGTTTTGTCAGGTAATCCTCCAACTGCCATATCTGCCCTATTAGACCTATCTAGGACTTAAAAACACTTTTGGTGATGTGTTCGTGTGTGTATTAACAGAATCCGATGCGTTGGAGCGCATTTCAGGACATCTGAATTTTTGTCTACTTTTGTATAGCTAGCATCGTCGTGTTGGAGCGTTTTGTCATGTAATCCTCCAACTGCCATATCTGCCCTATTAGACCTATCCAGGACTTAAAAACACTTTTGGTGATGTGTTCGTGTGTGTATTAACAGAATCCGATGCGTTGGAGCGCATTTCAGGACATCTGAATTTTTGGTAAATTTTGTATAGCTAGCATCGTCGTGTTGGAGCGTTTTGTCATGTAATCCTCCAACTGCCATATCTGCCCTATTAGACCTATCCAGGACTTAAAAACACTTTTGGTGATGTGTTCGTGTGTGTATTAACAGAATCCGATGCGTTGGAGCGCATTTCAGGACATCTGAATTTTTGTCTACTTTTGTATAGCTAGCATCGTCGTGTTGGAGCGTTTTGTCATGTAATCCTCCAACTGCCATATCTGCCCTATTAGACCTATCCAGGACTTAAAAACACTTTTGGTGATGTGTTCGTGTGTATTAATAGAATCCGATGCGTTGGAGCGCATTTCAGGACATCTGAATTTTTGGTAAATTTTGTATAGCTAGCATCGTCGTGTTGGAGCGTTTTGTCAGGTAATCCTCCAACTGCCATATCTGCCCTATTAGACCTATCTAGGACTTAAAAACACTTTTGGTGATGTGTTCGTGTGTGTATTAACAGAATCCGATGCGTTGGAGCGCATTTCAGGACATCTGAATTTTTGTCTACTTTTGTATAGCTAGCATCGTCGTGTTGGAGCGTTTTGTTATGTAATCCTCCAACTGCCATATCTGCCCTATTAGACCTATCTAGGACTTAAAAACACTTTTGGTGATGTGTTCGTGTGTGTATTAACAGAATCCGATGCGTTGGAGCGCATTTCAGGACATCTGAATTTTTGGTAAATTTTGTATAGCTAGCATCGTCGTGTTGGAGCGTTTTGTCATGTAATCCTCCAACTGCCATATCTGCCCTATTAGACCTATCCAGGACTTAAAAACACTTTTGGTGATGTGTTCGTGTGTGTATTAACAGAATCCGATGCGTTGGAGCGCATTTCAGGACATCTGAATTTTTGTCTACTTTTGTATAGCTAGCATCGTCGTGTTGGAGCGTTTTGTCAGGTAATCCTCCAACTGCCATATCTGCCCTATTAGACCTATCCAGGACTTAAAAACACTTTTGGTGATGTGTTCGTGTGTGTATTAACAGAATCCGATGCGTTGGAGCGCATTTCAGGACATCTGAATTTTTGTCTACTTTTGTATAGCTAGCATCGTCGTGTTGGAGCGTTTTGTTATGTAATCCTCCAACTGCCATATCTGCCCTATTAGACCTATCTAGGACTTAAAAACACTTTTGGTGATGTGTTCGTGTGTGTATTAACAGAATCCGATGCGTTGGAGCGCATTTCAGGACATCTGAATTTTTGGTAAATTTTGTATAGCTAGCATCGTCGTGTTGGAGCGTTTTGTCATGTAATCCTCCAACTGCCATATCTGCCCTATTAGACCTATCCAGGACTTAAAAACACTTTTGGTGATGTGTTCGTGTGTGTATTAACAGAATCCGATGCGTTGGAGCGCATTTCAGGACATCTGAATTTTTGTCTACTTTTGTATAGCTAGCATCGTCGTGTTGGAGCGTTTTGTCAGGTAATCCTCCAACTGCCATATCTGCCCTATTAGACCTATCCAGGACTTAAAAACACTTTTGGTGATGTGTTCGTGTGTGTATTAACAGAATCCGATGCGTTGGAGCGCATTTCAGGACATCTGAATTTTTGTCTACTTTTGTATAGCTAGCATCGTCGTGTTGGAGCGTTTTGTCATGTAATCCTCCAACTGCCATATCTGCCCTATTAGACCTATCCAGGACCTAAAAACACTTTTGGTGATGTGTTCGTGTGTGTATTAACAGAATCCGATGCGTTGGAGCGCATTTCAGGACATCTGAATTTTTGTCTACTTTTGTATAGCTAGCATCGTCGTGTTGGAGCGTTTTGTCATGTAATCCTCCAACTGCCATATCTGCCCTATTAGACCTATCCAGGACTTAAAAACACTTTTGGTAATGTGTTCGTGTGTGTATTAACAGAATCCGATGCGTTGGAGCGCATTTCAGGACATCTGAATTTTTGTCTACTTTTGTATAGCTAGCATCGTCGTGTTGGAGCGTTTTGTCATGTAATCCTCCAACTGCCATATCTGCCCTATTAGACCTATCCAGGACTTAAAAACACTTTTGGTGATGTGTTCGTGTGTGTATTAACAGAATCCGATGCGTTGGAGCGCATTTCAGGACATCTGAATTTTTGGTAAATTTTGTATAGCTAGCATCGTCGTGTTGGAGCGTTTTGTCATGTAATCCTCCAACTGCCATATCTGCCCTATTAGACCTATCCAGGACTTAAAAACACTTTTGGTGATGTGTTCGTGTGTGTATTAACAGAATCCGATGCGTTGGAGCGCATTTCAGGACATCTGAATTTTTGTCTACTTTTGTATAGCTAGCATCGTCGTGTTGGAGCGTTTTGTCAGGTAATCCTCCAACTGCCATATCTGCCCTATTAGACCTATCCAGGACTTAAAAACACTTTTGGTGATGTGTTCGTGTGTGTATTAACAGAATCCGATGCGTTGGAGCGCATTTCAGGACATCTGAATTTTTGTCTACTTTTGTATAGCTAGCATCGTCGTGTTGGAGCGTTTTGTTATGTAATCCTCCAACTGCCATATCTGCCCTATTAGACCTATCTAGGACTTAAAAACACTTTTGGTGATGTGTTCGTGTGTGTATTAACAGAATCCGATGCGTTGGAGCGCATTTCAGGACATCTGAATTTTTGGTAAATTTTGTATAGCTAGCATCGTCGTGTTGGAGCGTTTTGTCATGTAATCCTCCAACTGCCATATCTGCCCTATTAGACCTATCCAGGACTTAAAAACACTTTTGGTGATGTGTTCGTGTGTGTATTAACAGAATCCGATGCGTTGGAGCGCATTTCAGGACATCTGAATTTTTGTCTACTTTTGTATAGCTAGCATCGTCGTGTTGGAGCGTTTTGTCAGGTAATCCTCCAACTGCCATATCTGCCCTATTAGACCTATCCAGGACTTAAAAACACTTTTGGTGATGTGTTCGTGTGTGTATTAACAGAATCCGATGCGTTGGAGCGCATTTCAGGACATCTGAATTTTTGTCTACTTTTGTATAGCTAGCATCGTCGTGTTGGAGCGTTTTGTCATGTAATCCTCCAACTGCCATATCTGCCCTATTAGACCTATCCAGGACCTAAAAACACTTTTGGTGATGTGTTCGTGTGTGTATTAACAGAATCCGATGCGTTGGAGCGCATTTCAGGACATCTGAATTTTTGTCTACTTTTGTATAGCTAGCATCGTCGTGTTGGAGCGTTTTGTCATGTAATCCTCCAACTGCCATATCTGCCCTATTAGACCTATCCAGGACTTAAAAACACTTTTGGTAATGTGTTCGTGTGTGTATTAACAGAATCCGATGCGTTGGAGCGCATTTCAGGACATCTGAATTTTTGTCTACTTTTGTATAGCTAGCATCGTCGTGTTGGAGCGTTTTGTCATGTAATCCTCCAACTGCCATATCTGCCCTATTAGACCTATCCAGGACTTAAAAACACTTTTGGTGATGTGTTCGTGTGTGTATTAACAGAATCCGATGCGTTGGAGCGCATTTCAGGACATCTGAATTTTTGGTAAATTTTGTATACCTAGCATCGTCGTGTTGGAGCGTTTTGTCAGGTAATCCTCCAACTGCCATATCTGCCCTATTAGACCTATCCAGGACTTAAAAACACTTTTGGTGATGTGTTCGTGTGTGTATTAACAGAATCCGATGCGTTGGAGCGCATTTCAGGACATCTGAATTTTTGTCTACTTTTGTATAGCTAGCATCGTCGTGTTGGAGCGTTTTGTCATGTAATCCTCCAACTGCCATATCTGCCCTATTAGACCTATCCAGGACTTAAAAACACTTTTGGTGATGTGTTCGTGTGTGTATTAACAGAATCCGATGCGTTGGAGCGCATTTCAGGACATCTGAATTTTTGTCTACTTTTGTATAGGTAGCATCGTCGTGTTGGAGCGTTTTGTCAGGTAATCCTCCAACTGCCATATCTGCCCTATTAGACCTATCCAGGACTTAAAAACACTTTTGGTAATGTGTTCGTGTGTGTATTAACAGAATCCGATGCGTTGGAGCGCATTTCAGGACATCTGAATTTTTGTCTACTTTTGTATAGCTAGCATCGTCGTGTTGGAGCGTTTTGTCATGTAATCCTCCAACTGCCATATCTGCCCTATTAGACCTATCCAGGACTTAAAAACACTTTTGGTGATGTGTTCGTGTGTGTATTTACAGAATCCGATGCGTTGGAGCGCATTTCAGGACATCTGAATTTTTGTCTACTTTTGTATAGCTAGCATCGTCGTGTTGGAGCGTTTTGTCAGGTAATCCTCCAACTGCCATATCTGCCCTATTAGACCTATCCAGGACTTAAAAACACTTTTGGTGATGTGTTCGTGTGTGTATTAACAGAATCCGATGCGTTGGAGCGCATTTCAGGACATCTGAATTTTTGGTAAATTTTGTATAGCTAGCATCGTCGTGTTGGAGCGTTTTGTCAGGTAATCCTCCAACTGCCATATCTGCCCTATTAGACCTATCCAGGACTTAAAAACACTTTTGGTGATGTGTTCGTGTGTGTATTAACAGAATCCGATGCGTTGGAGCGCATTTCAGGACATCTGAATTTTTGTCTACTTTTGTATAGCTAGCATCGTCGTGTTGGAGCGTTTTGTCATGTAATCCTCCAACTGCCATATCTGCCCTATTAGACCTATCCAGGACTTAAAAACACTTTTGGTGATGTGTTCGTGTGTGTATTAACAGAATCCGATGCGTTGGAGCGCATTTCAGGACATCTGAATTTTTGGTAAATTTTGTATAGCTAGCATCGTCGTGTTGGAGCGTTTTGTCATGTAATCCTCCACCTGCCATATCTGCCCTATTAGACCTATCCAGGACTTAAAAACACTTTTGGTGATGTGTTCGTGTGTGTATTAACAGAATCCGATGCGTTGGAGCGCATTTCAGGACATCTGAATTTTTGGTAAATTTTGTATAGCTAGCATCGTCGTGTTGGAGCGTTTTGTCAGGTAATCCTCCAACTGCCATATCTGCCCTATTAGACCTATCCAGGACTTAAAAACACTTTTGGTGATGTGTTCGTGTGTGTATTAACAGAATCCGATGCGTTGGAGCGCATTTCAGGACATCTGAATTTTTGTCTACTTTTGTATAGCTAGCATCGTCGTGTTGGAGCGTTTTGTCAGGTAATCCTCCAACTGCCATATCTGCCCTATTAGACCTATCCAGGACTTAAAAACACTTTTGGTGATGTGTTCGTGTGTGTATTAACAGAATCCGATGCGTTGGAGCGCATTTCAGGACATCTGAATTTTTGGTAAATTTTGTATAGCTAGCATCGTCGTGTTGGAGCGTTTTGTCAGGTAATCCTCCAACTGCCATATCTGCCCTATTAGACCTATCCAGGACTTAAAAACACTTTTGGTGATGTGTTCGTGTGTGTATTAACAGAATCCGATGCGTTGGAGCGCATTTCAGGACATCTGAATTTTTGTCTACTTTTGTATAGCTAGCATCGTCGTGTTGGAGCGTTTTGTCATGTAATCCTCCAACTGCCATATCTGCCCTATTAGACCTATCCAGGACTTAAAAACACTTTTGGTGATGTGTTCGTGTGTGTATTAACAGAATCCGATGCGTTGGAGCGCATTTCAGGACATCTGAATTTTTGTCTACTTTTGTATAGCTAGCATCGTCGTGTTGGAGCGTTTTGTCATGTAATCCTCCAACTGCCATATCTGCCCTATTAGACCTATCCAGGACTTAAAAACGCTTTTGGTGATGTGTTCGTGTGTGTATTAACAGAATCCGATGCGTTGGAGCGCATTTCAGGACATCTGAATTTTTGTCTACTTTTGTATAGCTAGCATCGTCGTGTTGAAGCGTTTTGTCAGGTAATCCTCCAACTGCCATATCTGCCCTATTAGACCTATCCTGGACTTAAAAACACCTTTGGTGATGTGTTCGTGTGTGTATTAACAGAATCCGATGCGTTGGAGCGCATTTCAGGACATCTGAATTTTTGTCTACTTTTGTATAGCTAGCATCGTCGTGTTGGAGCGTTTTGTCATGTAATCCTCCAACTGCCATATCTGCCCTATTAGACCTATCCAGGACTTAAAAACGCTTTTGGTGATGTGTTCGTGTGTGTATTAACAGAATCCGATGCGTTGGAGCGCATTTCAGGACATCTGAATTTTTGTCTACTTTTGTATAGCTAGCATCGTCGTGTTGGAGCGTTTTGTCAGGTAATCCTCCAACTGCCATATCTGCCCTATTAGACCTATCCTGGACTTAAAAACACCTTTGGTGATGTGTTCGTGTGTGTATTAACAGAATCCGATGCGTTGGAGCGCATTTCAGGTCATATGAATTTTTGTCTACTTTTGTATAGCTAGCATCGTCGTGTTGGAGCGTTTTGTCAGGTAATCCTCCAACTGCCATATCTGCCCTATTAGACCTATCCAGGACTTAAAAACACTTTTGGTGATGTGTTCGTGTGTGTATTAACAGAATCCGATGCGTTGGAGCGCATTTCAGGACATCTGAATTTTTGTCTACTTTTGTATAGCTAGCATCGTCGTGTTGGAGCGTTTTGTCATGTAATCCTCCAACTGCCATATCTGCCCTATTAGACCCATCCAGGACTTAAAAACACTTTTGGTGATGTGTTCGTGTGTGTATTAACAGAATCCGATGCGTTGGAGCGCATTTCAGGACATCTGAATTTTTGTCTACTTTTGTATAGCTAGCATCGTCGTGTTGGAGCGTTTTGTCAGGTAATCCTCCAACTGCCATATCTGCCCTATTAGACCTATCCAGGACTTAAAAACACTTTCGGTGATGTGTTCGTGTGTGTATTAACAGAATCCGATGCGTTGGAGCGCATTTGAGGACATCTGAATTTTTGGTAAATTTCGTATAGCTAGCATCGTCGTGTTGGAGCGTTTTGTCAGGTAATCCTCCAACTGCCATATCTGCCCTATTAGACCTATCCAGGACTTAAAAACACTTTTGGTGATGTGTTCGTGTGTGTATTAACAGAATCCGATGCGTTGGAGCGCATTTCAGGACATCTGATTTTTTGGTAAATTTTGTATAGCTAGCATCGTCGTGTTGGAGCGTTTTGTCAGGTAATCCTCCAACTGCCAAATCTGCCCTATTAGACCTATCCAGGACTTAAAAACACTTTTGGTGATGTGTTCGTGTGTGTATTAACAGAATCCGATGCGTTGGAGCGCATTTCAGGACATCTGAATTTTTGTCTACTTTTGTATAGCTAGCATCGTCGTGTTGGAGCGTTTTGTCAGGTAATCATCCAACTGCCATATCTGCCCTATTAGACCTATCCAGGACTTAAAAACACTTTTGGTGATGTGTTCGTGTGTGTATTAACAGAATCCGATGCGTTGGAGCGCATTTCAGGACATCTGAATTTTTGGTAAATTTTGTATAGCTAGCATCGTCGTGTTGGAGCGTTTTGTCAGGTAATCCTCCAACTGCCATATCTGCCCTATTAGACCTATCCAGGACTTAAAAACACTTTTGGTGATGTGTTCGTGTGTGTATTAACAGAATCCGATGCGTTGGAGCGCATTTCAGGACATCTGAATTTTTGTCTACTTTTGTATAGCTAGCATCGTCGTGTTGGAGCGTTTTGTCAGGTAATCATCCAACTGCCATATCTGCCCTATTAGACCTATCCAGGACTTAAAAACACTTTTGGTGATGTGTTCGTGTGTGTATTAACAGAATCCGATGCGTTGGAGCGCATTTCAGGACATCTGAATTTTTGGTAAATTTTGTATAGCTAGCATCGTCGTGTTGGAGCGTTTTGTCAGGTAATCCTCCAACTGCCATATCTGCCCTATTAGACCTATCCAGGACTTAAAAACACTTTTGGTGATGTGTTCGTGTGTGTATTAACAGAATCCGATGCGTTGGAGCGCATTTCAGGACATCTGAATTTTTGTCTACTTTTGTATAGCTAGCATCGTCGTGTTGGAGCGTTTTGTCAGGTAATCCTCCAACTGCCATATCTGCCCTATTAGACCTATCCAGGACTTAAAAACACTTTTGGTGATGTGTTCGTGTGTGTATTAACAGAATCCGATGCGTTGGAGCGCATTTCAGGACATCTGAATTTTTGTCTACTTTTGTATAGCTAGCATCGTCGTGTTGGAGCGTTTTGTCAGGTAATCATCCAACTGCCATATCTGCCCTATTAGACCTATCCAGGACTTAAAAACACTTTTGGTGATGTGTTCGTGTGTGTATTAACAGAATCCGATGCGTTGGAGCGCATTTCAGGACATCTGAATTTTTGTCTACTTTTGTATAGCTAGCATCGTCGTGTTGGAGCGTTTTGTCATGTAATCCTCCAACTGCCATATCTGCCCTATTAGACCCATCCAGGACTTAAAAACACTTTTGGTGATGTGTTCGTGTGTGTATTAACAGAATCCGATGCGTTGGAGCGCATTTCAGGACATCTGAATTTTTGTCTACTTTTGTATAGCTAGCATCGTCGTGTTGGAGCGTTTTGTCAGGTAATCCTCCAACTGCCATATCTGCCCTATTAGACCTATCCAGGACTTAAAAACACTTTCGGTGATGTGTTCGTGTGTGTATTAACAGAATCCGATGCGTTGGAGCGCATTTCAGGACATCTGAATTTTTGGTAAATTTTGTATAGCTAGCATCGTCGTGTTGGAGCGTTTTGTCAGGTAATCCTCCAACTGCCATATCTGCCCTATTAGACCTATCCAGGACTTAAAAACACTTTCGGTGATGTGTTCGTGTGTGTATTAACAGAATCCGATGCGTTGGAGCGCATTTGAGGACATCTGAATTTTTGGTAAATTTCGTATAGCTAGCATCGTCGTGTTGGAGCGTTTTGTCATGTAATCCTCCAACTGCCATATCTGCCCTATTAGACCCATCCAGGACTTAAAAACACTTTTGGTGATGTGTTCGTGTGTGTATTAACAGAATCCGATGCGTTGGAGCGCATTTCAGGACATCTGAATTTTTGTCTACTTTTGTATAGCTAGCATCGTCGTGTTGGAGCGTTTTGTCAGGTAATCCTCCAACTGCCATATCTGCCCTATTAGACCTATCCAGGACTTAAAAACACTTTCGGTGATGTGTTCGTGTGTGTATTAACAGAATCCGATGCGTTGGAGCGCATTTCAGGACATCTGAATTTTTGGTAAATTTTGTATAGCTAGCATCGTCGTGTTGGAGCGTTTTGTCAGGTAATCCTCCAACTGCCATATCTGCCCTATTAGACCTATCCAGGACTTAAAAACACTTTTGGTGATGTGTTCGTGTGTGTATTAACAGAATCCGATGCGTTGGAGCGCATTTCAGGACATCTGAATTTTTGTCTACTTTTGTATAGCTAGCATCGTCGTGTTGGAGCGTTTTGTCAGGTAATCCTCCAACTGCCATATCTGCCCTATTAGACCTATCCAGGACTTAAAAACACTTTCGGTGATGTGTTCGTGTGTGTATTAACAGAATCCGATGCGTTGGAGCGCATTTCAGGACATCTGAATTTTTGGTAAATTTTGTATAGCTAGCATCGTCGTGTTGGAGCGTTTTGTCAGGTAATCCTCCAACTGCCATATCTGCCCTATTAGACCTATCCAGGACTTAAAAACACTTTTGGTGATGTGTTCGTGTGTGTATTAACAGAATCCGATGCGTTGGAGCGCATTTCAGGACATCTGAATTTTTGTCTACTTTTGTATAGCTAGCATCGTCGTGTTGGAGCGTTTTGTCAGGTAATCATCCAACTGCCATATCTGCCCTATTAGACCTATCCAGGACTTAAAAACACTTTCGGTGATGTGTTCGTGTGTGTATTAACAGAATCCGATGCGTTGGAGCGCATTTCAGGACATCTGAATTTTTGGTAAATTTTGTATAGCTAGCATCGTCGTGTTGGAGCGTTTTGTCAGGTAATCCTCCAACTGCCATATCTGCCCTATTAGACCTATCCAGGACTTAAAAACACTTTTGGTGATGTGTTCGTGTGTGTATTAACAGAATCCGATGCGTTGGAGCGCATTTCAGGACATCTGAATTTTTGTCTACTTTTGTATAGCTAGCATCGTCGTGTTGGAGCGTTTTGTCAGGTAATCATCCAACTGCCATATCTGCCCTATTAGACCTATCCAGGACTTAAAAACACTTTCGGTGATGTGTTCGTGTGTGTATTAACACAATCCGATGCGTTGGAGCGCATTTGAGGACATCTGAATTTTTGGTAAATTTCGTATAGCTAGCATCGTCGTGTTGGAGCGTTTTGTCAGGTAATCCTCCAACTGCCATATCTGCCCTATTAGACCTATCCAGGACTTAAAAACACTTTTGGTGATGTGTTCGTGTGTGTATTAACAGAATCCGATGCGTTGGAGCGCATTTCAGGACATCTGAATTTTTGGCTACTTTTGTATAGCTAGTATCGTCGTGTTTGAGCGTTTTGTCAGGTAATCCTCCAACTGCCATATCTGCCCTATTAGACCTATCCAGGACTTAAAAACTCTTTTGGTGATGTGTTCGTGTGTATTAATAAAATCCGATGCGTTGGAGCGCATTTCAGGACATCTGAATTTTTGGTAAATTTTGTATAGCTAGCATCGTCGTGTTGGAGCGTTTTGTCAGGTAATCCTCCAACTGCCATATCTGCCCTATTAGACCTATCCAGGACTTAAGAACACTTCTGGTGATGTGTTCGTGTGTGTATTAACAGAATCCGATGCGTTGGAGCGCATTTCAGGACATCTGAATTTTTGGTAAATTTTGTATAGCTAGCATCGTCGTGTTGGAGCGTTTTGTCAGGTAATCCTCCAACTGCCATATCTGCCCTATTAGACCTATCCAGGACTTAAAAACACTTTTGGTGATGTGTTCGTGTGTGTATTAACAGAATCCGATGCGTTGGAGCGCATTTCAGGACATCTGAATTTTTGTCTACTTTTGTATAGCTAGCATCGTCGTGTTGGAGCGTTTTGTCATGTAATCCTCCAACTGCCATATCTGCCCTATTAGACCTATCCAGGACTTAAGAACACTTCTGGTGATGTGTTCGTGTGTGTATTAACAGAATCCGATGCGTTGGAGCGCATTTCAGGACATCTGAATTTTTGGTAAATTTTGTATAGCTAGCATCGTCGTGTTGGAGCGTTTTGTCAGGTAATCCTCCAACTGCCATATCTGCCCTATTAGACCTATCCAGGACTTAAAAACACTTTTGGTGATGTGTTCGTGTGTGTATTAACAGAATCCGATGCGTTGGAGCGCATTTCAGGACATCTGAATTTTTGTCTACTTTTGTATAGCTAGCATCGTCGTGTTGGAGCGTTTTGTCAGGTAATCCTCCAACTGCCATATCTGCCCTATTAGACCTATCCAGGACTTAAAAACACTTTTGGTGATGTGTTCGTGTGTGTATTAACAGAATCCGATGCGTTGGAGCGCATTTCAGGACATCTGAATTTTTGTCTACTTTTGTATAGCTAGCATCGTCGTGTTGGAGCGTTTTGTCAGGTAATCCTCCAACTGCCATATCTGCCCTATTAGACCTATCCAGGACTTAAAAACACTTTTGGTGATGTGTTCGTGTGTGTATTAACAGAATCCGATGCGTTGGAGCGCATTTCAGGACATCTGAATTTTTGTCTACTTTTGTATAGCTAGCATCGTCGTGTTGGAGCGTTTTGTCAGGTAATCCTCCAACTGCCATATCTGCCCTATTAGACCTATCCAGGACTTAAAAACACTTTCGCTGATGTGTTCGTGTGTGTATTAACAGAATCCGATGCGTTGGAGCGCATTTCAGGACATCTGAATTTTTGTCTACTTTTGTATAGCTAGCATCGTCGTGTTGGAGCGTTTTGTCATGTAATCCTCCAACTGCCATATCTGCCCTATTAGACCTATCCAGGACTTAAAAACACTTTTGGTGATGTGTTCGTGTGTGTATTAACAGAATCCGATGCGTTGGAGCGCATTTCAGGACATTTGAATTTTTGGCTACTTTTGTATAGCTAGCATCGTCGTGTTGGAGCGTTTTGTCATGTAATCCTCCAACTGCCATATCTGCCCTATTAGACCTATCCAGGACTTAAAAACACTTTTGGTGATGTGTTCGTGTGTGTATTAACAGAATCCGATGCGTTGGAGCGCATTTCAGGACATCTGAATTTTTGGCTACTTTTGTATAGCTAGTATCGTCGTGTTTGAGCGTTTTGTCAGGTAATCTTCCAACTGCCATATCTGCCCTATTAAACCTATCCAGGACTTAAAAACACTTTTGGTGATGTGTTCGTGTGTGTATTAACAGAATCCGATGCGTTGGAGCGCATTTCAGGACATCTGAATTTTTGTTTACTTTTGTATAGCTAGCATCGTCGTGTTGGAGCGTTTTGTCAGGTAATCCTCCAACTGCCATATCTGCCCTATTAGACCTATCCAGGACTTAAAAACCCTTTTGGTGATGTGTTCGTGTGTGTATTAACAGAATCCGATGCGTTGGAGCGCATTTCAGGACATCTGAATTTTTGTCTACTTTTGTATAGCTAGCATCGTCGTGTTGGAGCGTTTTGTCAGGTAATCCTCCAACTGCCATATCTGCCCTATTAGACCTATCCAGGACTTAAAAACACTTTTGGTGATGTGTTCGTGTGTGTATTAACAGAATCCGATGCGTTGGAGCGCATTTCAGGACATCTGAATTTTTGGCTACTTTTGTATAGCTAGTATCGTCGTGTTTGAGCGTTTTGTCAGGTAATCCTCCAACTGCCATATCTGCCCTATTAGACCTATCCAGGACTTAAAAACACTTTTGGTGATGTGTTCGTGTGTGTATTAACAGAATCCGATGCGTTGGAGCGCATTTCAGGACATCTGAATTTTTGGTAAATTTTGTATAGCTAGCATCGTCGTGTTGGAGCGTTTTGTCAGGTAATCCTCCAACTGCCATATCTGCCCTATTAGACCTATCCAGGACTTAAAAACTCTTTTGGTGATGTGTTCGTGTGTATTAATAAAATCCGATGCGTTGGAGCGCATTTCAGGACATCTGAATTTTTGGTAAATTTTGTATAACTAGCATCGTCGTGTTGGAGCGTTTTGTCAGGTAATCCTCCAACTGCCATATCTGCCCTATTAGACCTACCTAGGACTTAAAAACACTTTTGGTGATGTGTTCGTGTGTGTATTAACAGAATCCGATGCGTTGGAGCGCATTTCAGGACATCTGAATTTTTGTCTACTTTTGTATAGCTAGCATCGTCGTGTTGGAGCGTTTTGTCAGGTAATCCTCCAACTGCCATATCTGCCCTATTAGACCTATCCAGGACTTAAAAACACTTTTGGTGATGTGTTCGTGTGTGTATTAACAGATTCCGATGCGTTGGAGTGCATTTCAGGACATCTGAATTTTTGTCTACTTTTGTATAGCTAGCATCGTCGTGTTGGAGCGTTTTGTCAGGTAATCCTCCAACTGCCATATCTGCCCTATTAGACCTATCCAGGAATTAAAAACACTTTTGGTGATGTGTTCGTGTGTGTATTAACAGAATCCGATGCGTTGGAGCGCATTTCAGGACATCTGAATTTTTGTCTACTTTTGTATAGCTAGCATCGTCGTGTTGGAGCGTTTTGTCAGGTAATCCTCCAACTGCCATATCTGCCCTATTAGACCTATCCAGGACTTAAAAACACTTTTGGTGATGTGTTCGTGTGTGTATTAACAGAATCCGATGCGTTGGAGCGCATTTCAGGACATCTGAATTTTTGTCTACTTTTGTATAGCTAGCATCGTCGTGTTGGAGCGTTTTGTCAGGTAATCCTCCAACTGCCATATCTGCCCTATTAGACCTATCCAGGACTTAAAAACACTTTCGCTGATGTGTTCGTGTGTGTATTAACAGAATCCGATGCGTTGGAGCGCATTTCAGGACATCTGAATTTTTGTCTACTTTTGTATAGCTAGCATCGTCGTGTTGGAGCGTTTTGTCAGGTAATCCTCCAACTGCCATATCTGCCCTATTAGACCTATCCAGGACTTAAAAACACTTTTGGTGATGTGTTCGTGTGTGTATTAACAGAATCCGATGCGTTGGAGCGCATTTCAGAACATTTGAATTTTTGGCTACTTTTGTATAGCTAGCATCGTCGTGTTGGAGCGTTTTGTCATGTAATCCTCCAACTGCCATATCTGCCCTATTAGACCTATCCAGGACTTAAAAACACTTTTGGTGATGTGTTCGTGTGTGTATTAACAGAATCCGATGCGTTGGAGCGCATTTCAGAACATTTGAATTTTTGGCTACTTTTGTATAGCTAGCATCGTCGTGTTGGAGCGTTTTGTCAGGTAATCCTCCAACTGCCATATCTGCCCTATTAGACCTATCCAGGACTTAAAAACACTTTTGGTGATGTGTTCGTGTGTGTATTAACAGAATCCGATGCGTTGGAGCGCATTTCAGGACATCTGAATTTTTGTCTACTTTTGTATAACTAGCATCGTCGTGTTGGAGCGTTTTGTCAGGTAATCCTCCAACTGCCATATCTGCCCTATTAGACCTATCCAGGACTTAAAAACACTTTCGCTGATGTGTTCGTGTGTGTATTAACAGAATCCGATGCGTTGGAGCGCATTTCAGGACATCTGAATTTTTGTCTACTTTTGTATAGCTAGCATCGTCGTGTTGGAGTGTTTTGTCATGTAATCCTCCAACTGCCATATCTGCCCTATTAGACCTATCCAGGACTTAAAAACACTTTTGGTGATGTGTTCGTGTGTGTATTAACAGAATCCGATGCGTTGGAGCGCATTTCAGAACATTTGAATTTTTGGCTACTTTTGTATAGCTAGCATCGTCGTGTTGGAGCGTTTTGTCATGTAATCCTCCAACTGCCATATCTGCCCTATTAGACCTATCCAGGACTTAAAAACACTTTTGGTGATGTGTTCGTGTGTGTATTAACAGAATCCGATGCGTTGGAGCGCATTTCAGGACATCTGAATTTTTGTCTACTTTTGTATAGCTAGCATCGTCGTGTTGGAGCGTTTTGTCAGGTAATCCTCCAACTGCCATATCTGCCCTATTAGACCTATCCAGGACTTAAAAACACTTTCGCTGATGTGTTCGTGTGTGTATTAACAGAATCCGATGCGTTGGAGCGCATTTCAGGACATCTGAATTTTTGTCTACTTTTGTATAGCTAGCATCGTCGTGTTGGAGTGTTTTGTCATGTAATCCTCCAACTGCCATATCTGCCCTATTAGACCTATCCAGGACTTAAAAACACTTTTGGTGATGTGTTCGTGTGTGTATTAACAGAATCCGATGCGTTGGAGCGCATTTCAGAACATTTGAATTTTTGGCTACTTTTGTATAGCTAGCATCGTCGTGTTGGAGCGTTTTGTCATGTAATCCTCCAACTGCCATATCTGCCCTATTAGACCTATCCAGGACTTAAAAACACTTTTGGTGATGTGTTCGTGTGTGTATTAACAGAATCCGATGCGTTGGAGCGCATTTCAGAACATTTGAATTTTTGGCTACTTTTGTATAGCTAGCATCGTCGTGTTGGAGCGTTTTGTCAGGTAATCCTCCAACTGCCATATCTGCCCTATTAGACCTATCCAGGACTTAAAAACACTTTTGGTGATGTGTTCGTGTGTGTATTAACAGAATCCGATGCGTTGGAGCGCATTTCAGGACATCTGAATTTTTGTCTACTTTTGTATAGCTAGCATCGTCGTGTTGGAGCGTTTTGTCAGGTAATCCTCCAACTGCCATATCTGCCCTATTAGACCTATCCAGGACTTAAAAACACTTTCGCTGATGTGTTCGTGTGTGTATTAACAGAATCCGATGCGTTGGAGCGCATTTCAGGACATCTGAATTTTTGTCTACTTTTGTATAGCTAGCATCGTCGTGTTGGAGTGTTTTGTCATGTAATCCTCCAACTGCCATATCTGCCCTATTAGACCTATCCAGGACTTAAAAACACTTTTGGTGATGTGTTCGTGTGTGTATTAACAGAATCCGATGCGTTGGAGCGCATTTCAGAACATTTGAATTTTTGGCTACTTTTGTATAGCTAGCATCGTCGTGTTGGAGCGTTTTGTCATGTAATCCTCCAACTGCCATATCTGCCCTATTAGACCTATCCAGGACTTAAAAACACTTTTGGTGATGTGTTCGTGTGTGTATTAACAGAATCCGATGCGTTGGAGCGCATTTCAGAACATTTGAATTTTTGGCTACTTTTGTATAGCTAGCATCGTCGTGTTGGAGCGTTTTGTCAGGTAATCCTCCAACTGCCATATCTGCCCTATTAGACCTATCCAGGACTTAAAAACACTTTTGGTGATGTGTTCGTGTGTGTATTAACAGAATCCGATGCGTTGGAGCGCATTTCAGGACATCTGAATTTTTGTCTACTTTTGTATAGCTAGCATCGTCGTGTTGGAGCGTTTTGTCAGGTAATCCTCCAACTGCCATATCTGCCCTATTAGACCTATCCAGGACTTAAAAACACTTTCGCTGATGTGTTCGTGTGTGTATTAACAGAATCCGATGCGTTGGAGCGCATTTCAGGACATCTGAATTTTTGTCTACTTTTGTATAGCTAGCATCGTCGTGTTGGAGTGTTTTGTCATGTAATCCTCCAACTGCCATATCTGCCCTATTAGACCTATCCAGGACTTAAAAACACTTTTGGTGATGTGTTCGTGTGTGTATTAACAGAATCCGATGCGTTGGAGCGCATTTCAGGACATCTGAATTTTTGTCTACTTTTGTATAGCTAGCATCGTCGTGTTGGAGCGTTTTGTCAGGTAATCCTCCAACTGCCATATCTGCCCTATTAGACCTATCCAGGACTTAAAAACACTTTTGGTGATGTGTTCGTGTGTGTATTAACAGAATCCGATGCGTTGGAGCGCATTTCAGAACATTTGAATTTTTGGCTACTTTTGTATAGCTAGCATCGTCGTGTTGGAGCGTTTTGTCATGTAATCCTCCAACTGCCATATCTGCCCTATTAGACCTATCCAGGACTTAAAAACACTTTTGGTGATGTGTTCGTGTGTGTATTAACAGAATCCGATGCGTTGGAGCGCATTTCAGGACATCTGAATTTTTGTCTACTTTTGTATAGCTAGCATCGTCGTGTTGGAGCGTTTTGTCATGTAATCCTCCAACTGCCATATCTGCCCTATTAGACCTATCCAGGACTTAAAAACACTTTTGGTGATGTGTTCGTGTGTGTATTAACAGAATCCGATGCGTTGGAGCGCATTTCAGGACATCTGAATTTTTGTCTACTTTTGTATAGCTAGCATCGTCGTGTTGGAGCGTTTTGTCATGTAATCCTCCAACTGCCATATCTGCCCTATTAGACCTATCCAGGACTTAAAAACACTTTTGATGATGTGTTCGTGTGTATTAATAGAATCCGATGCGTTGGAGCGCATTTCAGGACATCTGAATTTTTGGTAAATTTTGTATAGCTAGCATCGTCGTGTTGGAGCGTTTTGTCAGGTAATCCTCCAACTGCCATATCTGCCCTATTAGACCTATCCAGGACTTAAAAACACTTTTGGTAATGTGTTCGTGTGTGTATTAACAGAATCCGATGCGTTGGAGCGCATTTCAGGACATCTGAATTTTTGGTAAATTTGGTATAGCAAGCATCGTCGTGTTGGAGCGTTTTGTCAGGTAATCCTCCAACTGCCATATCTGCCCTATTAGACCTATCCAGGACTTAAAAACACTTTTGGTGATGTGTTCGTGTGTGTATTAACAGAATCCGATGCTTTGGAGCGCATTTCAGGACATCTGAATTTTTGGTAAATTTGGTATAGCAAGCATCGTCGTGTTGGAGCGTTTTGTCATGTAATCCTCCAACTGCCATATCTGCCCTATTAGACCTATCCAGGACTTAAAAACACTTTTGGTGATGTGTTCGTGTGTGTATTAACAGAATCCGATGCGTTGGAGCGCATTTCAGGACATCTGAATTTTTGTCTACTTTTGTATAGCTAGCATCGTCGTGTTGGAGCGTTTTGTCAGGTAATCCTCCAACTGACATATCTGCCCTATTAGACCTATCCAGGACTTAAAAACACTTTTGGTGATGTGTTCGTGTGTGTATTAACAGAATCCGATGCGTTGGAGCGCATTTCAGGACATCTGAATTTTTGTCTACTTTTGTATAGCTAGCATCGTCGTGTTGGAGCGTTTTGTCAGGTAATCCTCCAACTGCCATATCTGCCCTATTAGACCTATCCAGGACTTAAAAACACTTTTGGTGATGTGCTCGTGTGTGTATTAACAGAATCCGATGCGTTGGAGCGCATTTCAGGACATCTGAATTTTTGTCTACTTTTGTATAGCTAGCATCGTCGTGTTGGAGCGTTTTGTCAGGTAATCATCCAACTGCCATATCTGCCCTATTAGACCTATCCAGGACTCAAAAACACTTTTGGTGATGTGTTCGTGTGTGTATTAACAGAATCCGATGCGTTGGAGCGCATTTCAGGACATCTGAATTTTTGGTAAATTTTGTATAGCTAGCATCGTCGTGTTGGAGCGTTTTGTCAGGTAATCCTCCAACTGCCATATCTGCCCTATTAGACCTATCCAGGACTTAAAAACACTTTTGGTGATGTGTTCGTGTGTGTATTAACAGAATCCGATGCGTTGGAGCGCATTTCAGGACATCTGAATTTTTGTCTACTTTTGTATAGCTAGCATCGTCGTGTTGGAGCGTTTTGTCAGGTAATCCTCCAACTGCCATATCTGCTCTATTAGACCTATCCAGGACTTAAAAACACTTTTGGTGATGTGTTCGTGTGTGTATTAACAGAATCCGATGCGTTGGAGCGCATTTCAGGACATCTGAATTTTTGTCTACTTTTGTATAGCTAGCATCGTCGTGTTGGAGCGTTTTGTCATGTAATCCTCCAACTGCCATATCTGCCCTATTAGACCTATCTAGGACTTAAAAACACTTTTGGTGATGTGTTCGTGTGTGTATTAACAGAATCCGATGCGTTGGAGCGCATTTCAGGACATCTGAATTTTTGTCTACTTTTGTATAGCTAGCATCGTCGTGTTGGAGCGTTTTGTCAGGTAATCCTCCAACTGCCATATCTGCTCTATTAGACCTATCCAGGACTTAAAAACACTTTTGGTGATGTGTTCGTGTGTGTATTAACAGAATCCGATGCGTTGGAGCGCATTTCAGGACATCTGAATTTTTGTCTCCTTTTGTATAGCTAGCATCGTCGTGTTGGAGCGTTTTGTCAGGTAATCCTCCAACTGCCATATCTGCTCTATTAGACCTATCTAGGACTTAAAAACACTTTTGGTGATGTGTTCGTGTGTATTAACAGAATCCGATGCGTTGGAGCGCATTTCAGGACATCTGAATTTTTGGTAAATTTTGTATAGCTAGCATCGTCGTATTGGAGCGTTTTGTCAGGTAATCCTCCAACTGCCATATCTGCCCTATTAGACCTATCCAGGACTTAAAAACACTTTTGGTGATGTGTTCGTGTGTGTATTAACAGAATCCGATGCGTTGGAGCGCATTTCAGGACATCTGAATTTTTGGTAAATTTTGTATAGCTAGCATCGTCGTGTTGGAGCGTTTTGTCATGTAATCCTCCAACTGCCATATCTGCCCTATTAGACCTATCCAGGACTTAAAAACACTTTTGGTGATGTGTTCGTGTGTGTATTAACAGAATCCGATGCGTTGGAGCGCATTTCAGGACATCTGAATTTTTGTCTACTTTTGTATAGCTAGCATCGTCGTGTTGGAGCGTTTTGTCATGTAATCCTCCAACTGCCATATCTGCCCTATTAGACCTATCTAGGACTTAAAAACACTTTTGGTGATGTGTTCGTGTGTGTATTAACAGAATCCGATGCGTTGGAGCGCATTTCAGGACATCTGAATTTTTAGTAAATTTTGTATAGCTAGCATCGTCGTGTTGGAGCGTTTTGTCAGGTAATCATCCAACTGCCATATCTGCCCTATTAGACCTATCCAGGACTTAAAAACACTTTTGGTGATGTGTTCGTGTGTGTATTAACAGAATCCGATGCGTTGGAGCGCATTTCAGGACATCTGAATTTTTGTCTACTTTTGTATAGCTAGCATCGTCGTGTTGGAGCGTTTTGTCATGTAATCCTCCAACTGCCATATCTGCCCTATTAGACCTATCTAGGACTTAAAAACACTTTTGGTGATGTGTTCGTGTGTGTATTAACAGAATCCGATGCGTTGGAGCGCATTTCAGGACATCTGAATTTTTGGTAAATTTTGTATAGCTAGCATCGTCGTATTGGAGCGTTTTGTCAGGTAATCCTCCAACTGCCATATCTGCCCTATTAGACCTATCCAGGACTTAAAAACACTTTTGGTGATGTGTTCGTGTGTGTATTAACAGAATCCGATGCGTTGGAGCGCATTTCAGGACATCTGAATTTTTGGTAAATTTTGTATAGCTAGCATCGTCGTGTTGGAGCGTTTTGTCATGTAATCCTCCAACTGCCATATCTGCCCTATTAGACCTATCCAGGACTTAAAAACACTTTTGGTGATGTGTTCGTGTGTGTATTAACAGAATCCGATGCGTTGGAGCGCATTTCAGGACATCTGAATTTTTGGTAAATTTTGTATAGCTAGCATCGTCGTGTTGGAGCGTTTTGTCAGGTAATCCTCCAACTGCCATATCTGCCCTATTAGACCTATCCAGGACTTTGGTGATGTTGTTCGTGTGTGTATTAACAGAATCCGATGCGTTGGAGCGCATTTCAGGACATCTGAATTTTTGGTAAATTTTGTATAGCTAGCATCGTCGTGTTGGAGCGTTTTGTCAGGTAATCCTCCAACTGCCATATCTGCCCTATTAGACCTATCCAGGACTTTGGTGATGTTGTTCGTGTGTGTATTAACAGAATCCGATGCGTTGGAGCGCATTTCAGGACATCTGAATTTTTGGTAAATTTTGTATAGCTAGCATCGTCGTGTTGGAGCGTTTTGTCAGGTAATCCTCCAACTGCCATATCTGCCCTATTAGACCTATCCAGGACTTAAAAACACTTTTGGTGATGTGTTCGTGTGTGTATTAACAGAATCCGATGCGTTGGAGCGCATTTCGGGACATCTGAATTTTTGGTAAATTTTGTATAGCTAGCATCGTCGTGTTGGAGCGTTTTGTCAGGTAATCCTCCAACTGCCATATCTGCCCTATTAGACCTATCCAGGACTTAAAAACACTTTTGGTGATGTGTTCGTGTGTGTATTAACAGAATCCGATGCGTTGGAGCGCATTTCAGGACATCTGAATTTTTGGTAAATTTTGTATAGCTAGCATCGTCGTGTTGGAGCGTTTTGTCAGGTAATCCTCCAACTGCCATATCTGCCCTATTAGACCTATCCAGGACTTTGGTGATGTTGTTCGTGTGTGTATTAACAGAATCCGATGCGTTGGAGCGCATTTCAGGACATCTGAATTTTTGTCTACTTTTGTATAGCTAGCATCGTCGTGTTGGAGCGGTTTGGTCAAGTAATCCTCCAACTGCCATATCTGCCCTATTAGACCTATCCAGGACTTTGGTGATGTTGTTCGTGTGTGTATTAACAGAATCCGATGCGTTGGAGCGCATTTCAGGATATCTGAATTTTTTTTAGCTTTTGTATAGCTAGCATCGTCGTGTTGGAGCGTTTTGTCATGTAATCCTCCAACTGCCATATCTGCCCTATTAGACCTATCCAGGACTTAAAAACACTTTTGGTGATGTGTTCGTGTGTGTATTAACAGAATCCGATGCGTTGGAGCGCATTTCAGGACATCTGAATTTTTGGTAAATTTTGTATAGCTAGCATCGTCGTGTTGGAGCGTTTTGTCAGGTAATCCTCCAACTGCCATATCTGCCCTATTAGACCTATCCAGGACTTTGGTGATGTTGTTCGTGTGTGTATTAACAGAATCCGATGCGTTGGAGCGCATTTCAGGACATCTGAATTTTTGGTAAATTTTGTATAGCTAGCATCGTCGTGTTGGAGCGTTTTGTCAGGTAATCCTCCAACTGCCATATCTGCCCTATTAGACCTATCCAGGACTTTGGTGATGTTGTTCGTGTGTGTATTAACAGAATCCGATGCGTTGGAGCGCATTTCAGGATATCTGAATTTTTTTTAGCTTTTGTATAGCTAGCATCGTCGTGTTGGAGCGTTTTGTCATGTAATCCTCCAACTGCCATATCTGCCCTATTAGACCTATCCAGGACTTAAAAACACTTTTGGTGATGTGTTCGTGTGTGTATTAACAGAATCCGATGCGTTGGAGCGCATTTCAGGACATCTGAATTTTTGTCTACTTTTGTATAGCTAGCATCGTCGTGTTGGAGGGTTTTGTCATGTAATCCTCCAACTGCCATATCTGCCCTATTAGACCTATCTAGGACTTAAAAACACTTTTGGTGATGTGTTCGTGTGTGTATTAACAGAATCCGATGCGTTGGAACGCATTTCAGGACATCTGAATTTTTGGTAAATTTCGTCGTGTTGGAGCGTTTTGTCAGGTAATCCTCCAACTGCCATATCTGCCCTATTAGACCTATCCAGGACTTAAAAACACTTTTGGTGATGTGTTCGTGTGTGTATTAACAGAATCCGATGCGTTGGAGCGCATTTCAGGACATCTGAATTTTTGGTAAATTTTGTATAGCTAGCATCGTTGTGTTGGAGCGTTTTGTCAGGTAATCCTCCAACTGCCATATCTGCCCTATTAGACCTATCCAGGACTTTGGTGATGTTGTTCGTGTGTGTATTAACAGAATCCGATGCGTTGGAGCGCATTTCAGGACATCTGAATTTTTGTCTACTTTTGTACATCGTCGTGTTGGAGCGTTTTGTCAGGTAATCCTCCAACTGCCATATCTGCCCTATTAGACCTATCCAGGACTTAAAAACACTTTTGGTGATGTGTTCGTGTGTGTATTAACAGAATCCGATGCGTTGGAGCGCATTTCAGGACATCTGAATTTTTGGTAAATTTCGTCTTGTTGGAGCGTTTTGTCAGGTAATCCTCCAACTGCCATATCTGCCCTATTAGACCTATCCAGGACTTAAAAACACTTTTGGTGATGTGTTCGTGTGTGTATTAACAGAATCCGATGCGTTGAGCGCATTTCAGGACATCTGAATTTTTTGTCAATTTTGTATAGCTAGCATCGTCGTGTTGGAGCGTTTTGTCATGTAATCCTCCAACTGCCATATCTGCCCTATTGGACCTATCCAGGACTTAAAAACACTTTTGGTGATGTGTTCGTGTGTGTATTAACAGAATCCGATGCGTTGGAGCGCATTTCAGGACATCTGAATTTTTGTCTATTTTTGTATAGCTAGCATCGTCGTGTTGGAGCGTTTTGTCATGTAATCCTCCAACTGCCATATCTGCCCTATTAGACCTATCTAGGACTTAAAAACACCTTTGGTGATGTGTTCGTGTGTGTATTAACAGAATCCGATGCATTGGAGCGCATTTCAGGACATCTGAATTTTTTGTCAATTTTGTATAGCTAGCATCGTCGTGTTGGAGCGTTTTGTCATGTAATCCTCCAACTGCCATATCTGCCCTATTGGACCTATCCAGGACTTAAAAACACTTTTGGTGATGTGTTCGTGTGTGTATTAACAGAATCCGATGCGTTGGAGCGCATTTCAGGACATCTGAATTTTTGTCTATTTTTGTATAGCTAGCATCGTCGTGTTGGAGCGTTTTGTCATGTAATCCTCCAACTGCCATATCTGCCCCATTAGACCTATCTAGGACTTAAAAACACCTTTGGTGATGTGTTCGTGTGTGTATTAACAGAATCCGATGCGTTGGAGCGCATTTCAGGACATCTGAATTTTTGGCTACTTTTGTATAGCTAGCATCGTCGTGTTGGAGCGTTTTGTCATGTAATCCTCCAACTGCCATATCTGCCCTATTAGACCTATCCAGGACTTAAAAACACTTTTGGTGATGTGTTCGTGTGTGTATTAACAGAATCCGATGCGTTGGAGCGCATTTCAGGACATCTGAATTTTTGGCTACTTTTGTATAGCTAGCATCGTCGTGTTGGAGCGTTTTGTCATGTAATCCTCCAACTGCCATATCTGCCCTATTAGACCTATCTAGGACTTAAAAACACCTTTGGTGATGTGTTCGTGTGTGTATTAACAGAATCCGATGCATTGGAGCGCATTTCAGGACATCTGAATTTTTTGTCAATTTTGTATAGCTAGCATCGTCGTGTTGGAGCGTTTTTTCAGGTAATCCTCCAACTGCCATATCGGCCCTATTAGACCTATCCAGGACTTAAAAACACCTTTGGTGATGTGTTCGTGTGTGTATTAACAGAATCCGATGCATTGGAGCGCATTTCAGGACATCTGAATTTTTTGTCAATTTTGTATAGCTAGCATCGTCGTGTTGGAGCGTTTTGTCAGGTAATCCTCCAACTGCCATATCTGCCCTATTAGACCTATCTAGGACTTAAAAACACCTTTGGTGATGTGATCGTGTGTGTATTAACAGAATCCGATGCGTTGGAGCGCATTTCAGGACATCTGAATTTTTTGTCAATTTTGTATAGCTAGCATCGTCGTGTTGGAGCGTTTTGTCAGGTAATCCTCCAACTGCCATATCTGCCCTATTAGACCTATCTAGGACTTAAAAACACCTTTGGTGATGTGATCGTGTGTGTATTAACAGAATCCGATGCGTTGGAGCGCATTTCAGGACATCTGAATTTTTTGTCAATTTTGTATAGCTAGCATCGTCGTGTTGGAGCGTTTTGTCAGGTAATCCTCCAACTGCCATATCTGCCCTATTAGACCTATCTAGGACTTAAAAACACTTTTGGTGATGTGTTCGTGTGTGTATTAACAGAATCCGATGCGTTGGAGCGCATTTCAGGACATCTGAATTTTTGGTAAATTTTGTATAGCTAGCATCGTCGTGTTGGAGCGTTTTGTCAGGTAATCCTCCAACTGCCATATCGGCCCTATTAGACCTATCCAGGACTTAAAAACACCTTTGGTGATGTGTTCGTGTGTGTATTAACAGAATCCGATGCATTGGAGCGCATTTCAGGACATCTGCATTTTTTGTCAATTTTGTATAGCTAGCATCGTCGTGTTGGAGCGTTTTGTCAGGTAATCCTCCAACTGCCATATCGGCCCTATTAGACCTATCCAGGACTTAAAAACACCTTTGGTGATGTGTTCGTGTGTGTATTAACAGAGTCCGATGCGTTGGAGCGCATTTCAGGACATCTGAGTTTTTGGCTACTTTTGTATAGCTAGCATCGTCGTGTTGGAGCGTTTTGTCAGGTAATCCTCCAACTGCCATATCTGCCCTATTAGACCTATCCAGGACTTAAAAACACTTTTGGTGATGTGTTCGTGTGTGTATTAACAGAGTCCGATGCGTTGGAGCGCATTTCAGGACATCTGAGTTTTTGGCTACTTTTGTATAGCTAGCATCGTCGTGTTGGAGCGTTTTGTCAGGTAATCCTCCAACTGCCATATCTGCCCTATTAGACCTATCTAGGACTTGAAAACACCTTTGGTGATGTGTTCGTGTGTGTATTAACAGAATCCGATGCATTGGAGCGCATTTCAGGACATCTGAATTTTTGGCTACTTTTGTATAGCTAGCATCGTCGTGTTGGAGCGTTTTGTCAGGTAATCCTCCAACTGCCATATCTGCCCTATTAGACCTATCTTGGACTTGAAAACACCTTTGGTGATGTGTTCGTGTGTGTATTAACAGAATCCGATGCATTGGAGCGCATTTGAGGACATCTGAATTTTTTGTCAATTTTGTATAGCTAGCATCGTCGTGTTGGAGCGTTTTGTCATGTAATCCTCCAACTGCCATATCTGCCCTATTAGACCTATCCAGGACTTAAAAACACTTTTGGTGATGTGTTCGTGTGTGTATTAACAGAATCCGATGCGTTGGAGCGCATTTCAGGACATCTGAATTTTTGGTAAATTTTGTATAGCTAGCATCGTCGTGTTGGAGCGTTTTGTCAGGTAATCCTCCAACTGCCATATCTGCCCTATTAGACCTATCCAGGACTTAAAAACACGTTTGGTGATGTGTTCGTGTGTGTATTAACAGAATCCGATGCGTTGGAGCGCATTTCAGGACATCTGAATTTTTGTCTACTTTTGTACATCGTCGTGTTGGAGCGTTTTGTCATGTAATCCTCCAACTGCCATATCTGCCCTATTAGACCTATCCAGGACTTAAAAACACTTTTGGTGATGTGTTCGTGTGTGTATTAACAGAATCCGATGCGTTGGAGCGCATTTCAGGACATCTGAATTTTTGGTAAATTTTGTATAGCTAGCATCGTCGTGTTGGAGCGTTTTGTCAGGTAATCCTCCAACTGCCATATCTGCCCTATTAGACCTATCCAGGACTTAAAAACACGTTTGGTGATGTGTTCGTGTGTGTATTAACAGAATCCGATGCGTTGGAGCGCATTTCAGGACATCTGAATTTTTGGTAAATTTTGTATAGCTGGCATCGTCGTGTTGGAGCGTTTTGTCATGTAATCCTCCAACTGCCATATCTGCCCTATTAGACCTATCCAGGACTTAAAAACACTTTTGGTGATGTGTTCGTGAGTGTATTAACAGAATCCGATGCGTTGGAGCGCATTTCAGGACATCTGAATTTTTGGTAAATTTTGTATAGCTAGCATCGTCGTGTTGGAGCGTTTTGTCAGGTAATCCTCCAACTGCCATATCTGCCCTATTAGACCTATCCAGGACTTAAAAACACGTTTGGTGATGTGTTCGTGTGTGTATTAACAGAATCCGATGCGTTGGAGCGCATTTCAGGACATCTGAATTTTTGGTAAATTTTGTATAGCTGGCATCGTCGTGTTGGAGCGTTTTGTCATGTAATCCTCCAACTGCCATATCTGCCCTATTAGACCTATCCAGGACTTAAAAACACTTTTGGTGATGTGTTCGTGTGTGTATTAACAGAATCCGATGCGTTGGAGCGCATTTCAGGACATCTGAATTTTTGTCTACTTTTGTATAGCTAGCATCGTCGTGTTGGAGCGTTTTGTCAGGTAATCCTCCAACTGCCATATCTGCCCTATTAGACCTATCCAGGACTTAAAAACACTTTTGGTGATGTGTTCGTGTGTGTATTAACAGAATCCGATGCGTTGGAGTGCATTTCAGGACATCTGAATTTTTGGTAAATTTTGTATAGCTGGCATCGTCGTGTTGGAGCGTTTTGTCAGGTAATCCTCCAACTGCCATATCTGCCCTATTAGACCTATCCAGGACTTAAAAACACTTTTGGTGATGTGTTCGTGTGTGTATTAACAGAATCCGATGCGTTGGAGCGCATTTCAGGACATCTGAATTTTTGGTAAATTTTGTATAGCTGGCATCGTCGTGTTGGAGCGTTTTGTCATGTAATCCTCCAACTGCCATATCTGCCCTATTAGACCTATCCAGGACTTAAAAACACTTTTGGTGATGTGTTCGTGAGTGTATTAACAGAATCCGATGCGTTGGAGCGCATTTCAGGACATCTGAATTTTTGTCTACTTTTGTATAGCTAGCATCGTCGTGTTGGAGCGTTTTGTCATGTAATCCTCCAACTGCCATATCTGCCCTATTAGACCTATCCAGGACTTAAAAACACTTTTGGTGATGTGTTCGTGTGTGTATTAACAGAATCCGATGCGTTGGAGCGCATTTCAGGACATCTGAATTTTTGTCTACTTTTGTATAGCTAGCATCGTCGTGTTGGAGCGTTTTGTCATGTAATCCTCCAACTGCCATATCTGCCCTATTAGACCTATCTAGGACTTAAAAACACTTTTGGTGATGTGTTCGTGTGTGTATTAACAGAATCCGATGCGTTGGAGCGCATTTCAGGACATCTGAATTTTTGTCTACTTTTGTACATCGTCGTGTTGGAGCGTTTTGTCATGTAATCCTCCAACTGCCATATCTGCCCTATTAGACCTATCCAGGACTTAAAAACACTTTTGGTGATGTGTTCGTGTGTGTATTAACAGAATCCGATGCGTTGGAGCGCATTTCAGGACATCTGAATTTTTGGTAAATTTTGTATAGCTAGCATCGTCGTGTTGGAGCGTTTTGTCAGGTAATCCTCCAACTGCCATATCTGCCCTATTAGACCTATCCAGGACTTAAAAACACGTTTGGTGATGTGTTCGTGTGTGTATTAACAGAATCCGATGCGTTGGAGCGCATTTCAGGACATCTGAATTTTTGGTAAATTTTGTATAGCTGGCATCGTCGTGTTGGAGCGTTTTGTCATGTAATCCTCCAACTGCCATATCTGCCCTATTAGACCTATCCAGGACTTAAAAACACTTTTGGTGATGTGTTCGTGTGTGTATTAACAGAATCCGATGCGTTGGAGCGCATTTCAGGACATCTGAATTTTTGTCTACTTTTGTACATCGTCGTGTTGGAGCGTTTTGTCATGTAATCCTCCAACTGCCATATCTGCCCTATTAGACCTATCCAGGACTTAAAAACACTTTTGGTGATGTGTTCGTGTGTGTATTAACAGAATCCGATGCGTTGGAGCGCATTTCAGGACATCTGAATTTTTGGTAAATTTTGTATAGCTAGCATCGTCGTGTTGGAGCGTTTTGTCAGGTAATCCTCCAACTGCCATATCTGCCCTATTAGACCTATCCAGGACTTAAAAACACGTTTGGTGATGTGTTCGTGTGTGTATTAACAGAATCCGATGCGTTGGAGCGCATTTCAGGACATCTGAATTTTTGGTAAATTTTGTATAGCTGGCATCGTCGTGTTGGAGCGTTTTGTCATGTAATCCTCCAACTGCCATATCTGCCCTATTAGACCTATCCAGGACTTAAAAACACTTTTGGTGATGTGTTCGTGTGTGTATTAACAGAATCCGATGCGTTGGAGCGCATTTCAGGACATCTGAATTTTTGTCTACTTTTGTATAGCTAGCATCGTCGTGTTGGAGCGTTTTGTCAGGTAATCCTCCAACTGCCATATCTGCCCTATTAGACCTATCCAGGACTTAAAAACACTTTTGGTGATGTGTTCGTGTGTGTATTAACAGAATCCGATGCGTTGGAGTGCATTTCAGGACATCTGAATTTTTGGTAAATTTTGTATAGCTGGCATCGTCGTGTTGGAGCGTTTTGTCAGGTAATCCTCCAACTGCCATATCTGCCCTATTAGACCTATCCAGGACTTAAAAACACGTTTGGTGATGTGTTCGTGTGTGTATTAACAGAATCCGATGCGTTGGAGTGCATTTCAGGACATCTGAATTTTTGGTAAATTTTGTATAGCTGGCATCGTCGTGTTGGAGCGTTTTGTCAGGTAATCCTCCAACTGCCATATCTGCCCTATTAGACCTATCCAGGACTTAAAAACACTTTTGGTGATGTGTTCGTGTGTGTATTAACAGAATCCGATGCGTTGGAGCGCATTTCAGGACATCTGAATTTTTGGTAAATTTTGTATAGCTGGCATCGTCGTGTTGGAGCGTTTTGTCATGTAATCCTCCAACTGCCATATCTGCCCTATTAGACCTATCCAGGACTTAAAAACACTTTTGGTGATGTGTTCGTGAGTGTATTAACAGAATCCGATGCGTTGGAGCGCATTTCAGGACATCTGAATTTTTGGTAAAGTTTGTATAGCTGGCATCGTCGTGTTGGAGCGTTTTGTCATGTAATCCTCCAACTGCCATATCTGCCCTATTAGACCTATCCAGGACTTAAAAACACTTTTGGTGATGTGTTCGTGAGTGTATTAACAGAATCCGATGCGTTGGAGCGCATTTCAGGACATCTGAATTTTTGTCTACTTTTGTATAGCTAGCATCGTCGTGTTGGAGCGTTTTGTCAGGTAATCCTCCAACTGCCATATCTGCCCTATTAGACCTATCCAGGACTTAAAAACACTTTTGGTGATGTGTTCGTGTGTGTATTAACAGAATCCGATGCGTTGGAGCGCATTTCAGGACATCTGAATTTTTGGTAAATTTTGTATAGCTAGCATCGTCGTGTTGGAGCGTTTTGTCAGGTAATCCTCCAACTGCCATATCTGCCCTATTAGACCTATCCAGGACTTAAAAACACTTTTGGTGATGTGTTCGTGTGTGTATTAACAGAATCCGATGCGTTGGAGCGCATTTCAGGACATCTGAATTTTTGGTAAATTTTGTATAGCTAGCATCGTCGTGTTGGAGCGTTTTGTCAGGTAATCCTCCAACTGCCATATCTGCCCTATTAGACCTATCTAGGACTTAAAAACACTTTTGGTGATGTGTTCGTGTGTGTATTAACAGAATCCGATGCGTTGGAGCGCATTTCAGGACATCTGAATTTTTGTCTACTTTTGTATAGCTAGCATCGTCGTGTTGGAGCGTTTTGTCAGGTAATCCTCCAACTGCCATATCTGCCCTATTAGACCTATCCAGGACTTAAAAACACTTTTGGTGATGTGTTCGTGTGTGTATTAACAGAATCCGATGCGTTGGAGCGCATTTCAGGACATCTGAATTTTTGTCTACTTTTGTATAGCTAGCATCGTCGTGTTGGAGCGTTTTGTCAGGTAATCCTCCAACTGCCATATCTGCCCTATTAGACCTATCTAGGACTTAAAAACACTTTTGGTGATGTGTTCGTGTGTGTATTAACAGAATCCGATGCGTTGGAGCGCATTTCAGGACATCTGAATTTTTGTCTACTTTTGTATAGCTAGCATCGTCGTGTTGGAGCGTTTTGTCAGGTAATCCTCCAACTGCCATATCTGCCCTATTAGACCTATCCAGGACTTAAAAACACTTTTGGTGATGTGTTCGTGTGTGTATTAACAGAATCCGATGCGTTGGAGCGCATTTCAGGACATCTGAATTTTTGTCTACTTTTGTATAGCTAGCATCGTCGTGTTGGAGCGTTTTGTCAGGTAATCCTCCAACTGCCATATCTGCCCTATTAGACCTATTCAGGACTTAAAAACACTTTTGGTGATGTGTTCGTGTGTGTATTAACAGAATCCGATGCGTTGGAGCGCATTTCAGGACATCTGAATTTTTGGTAAATTTTGTATAGCTACCATCGTCGTGTTGGAGCGTTTTGTCAGGTAATCCTCCAACTGCCATATCTGCCCTATTAGACCTATCTAGGACTTAAAAACACTTTTGGTGATGTGTTCGTGTGTGTATTAACAGAATCCTATGCGTTGGAGCGCATTTCAGGACATCTGAATTTTTGGTAAATTTTGTATAGCTAGCATCGTCGTGTTGGAGCGTTTTGTCAGGTAATCCTCCAACTGCCATATCTGCCCTATTAGACCTATCTAGGGCTTAAAAACACTTTTGGTGATGTGTTCGTGTGTGTATTAACAGAATCCGATGCGTTGGAGCGCATTTCAGGACATCTGAATTTTTGGTAAATTTTGTATAGCTAGCATCGTCGTGTTGGAGCGTTTTGTCAGGTAATCCTCCAACTGCCATATCTGCCCTATTAGACCTATCCAGGACTTAAAAACACTTTTGGTGATGTGTTCGTGTGTGTATTAACAGAATCCTATGCGTTGGAGCGCATTTCAGGACATCTGAGTTTTTGTCTACTTTTGTATAGCTAGCATCGTCGTGTTGGAGCGTTTTGTCATGTAATCCTCCAGCTGCCATATCTGCCCTATTAGACCTATCCAGGACTTAAAAACACTTTTGGTGATGTGTTCGTGTGTGTATTAACAGAATCCTATGCGTTGGAGCGCATTTCAGGACATCTGAGTTTTTGTCTACTTTTGTATAGCTAGCATCGTCGTGTTGAAGCGTTTTGTCAGGTAATCCTCCAACTGCCATATCTGCCCTATTAGACCTATCCAGGACTTAAAAACACTTTTGGTGATGTGTTCGTGTGTGCTTTAACAGAATCCGATGCGTTGGAGCGCATTTCAGGACATCTGAATTTTTGTCAACTTTTGTATAGCTAGCATCGTCGTGTTGGAGCGTTTTATCAGGTAATCCTCCAACTGCCATATCTGCCCTATTAGACCTATCCAGGACTTTAAAACACTTTTGGTGATGTGTTCGTGTGTGTATTAACAGAATCCGATGCGTTGGAGCGCATTTCAGGACATCTGAATTTTTGTCTACTTTTGTATAGCTAGCATCGTCGTGTTGGAGCGTTTTGTCAGGTAATCCTCCAAGTGCCATATCTGCCCTATTAGACCTATCCAGGACTTAAAAACACTTTTGGTGATGTGTTCGTGTGTGTATTAACAGAATCCGATGCGTTGGAGCGCATTTCAGGACATCTGAATTTTTGTCTACTTTTGTATAGCTAGCATCGTCGTGTTGGAGCGTTTTGTCAGGTAATCCTCCAACTGCCATATCTGCCCTATTGGACCTATCCAGGACTTAAAAACGCTTTTGGTGATGTGTTCGTGTGTGTATTAACAGAATCCGATGCGTTGGAGCGCATTTCAGGACATCTGAATTTTTGTCTACTTTTGTATAGCTAGCATCGTCGTGTTGGAGCGTTTTGTCAGGTAATCCTCCAACTGCCATATCTGCCCTATTAGACCTACCCAGGACTTAAAAACACTTTTGGTGATGTGTTCGTGTGTGTATTAACAGAATCCGATGCATTGGAGCGCATTTCAGGACATCTGAATTTTTGTCTACTTTTGTATAGCTAGCATCGTCGTGTTGGAGCGTTTTGTCAAGTAATCCTCCAACTGCCATATCTGCCCTATTAGACCTATCCAGGACTTAAAAACACTTTTGGTGATGTGTTCGTGTGTGTATTAACAGAATCCGATGCGTTGGAGCGCATTTCAGGACATCTGAATTTTTGTCTACTTTTGTATAGCTAGCATCGTCGTGTTGGAGCGTTTTGTCAGGTAATCCTCCAACTGCCATATCTGCCCTATTAGACCTATCCAGGACTTAAAAACACTTTTGGTGATGTGTTCGTGTGTGTATTAACAGAATCCGATGCGTTGGGGCGCATTTCAGGACATCTGAATTTTTGTCTACTTTTGTATAGCTAGCATCGTCGTGTTGCAGCGTTTTGTCAGGTAATCCTCCAACTGCCATATCTGCCCTATTAGACCTATCCAGGACTTAAAAACACTTTTGGTGATGTGTTCGTGTGTGTGTTAACAGAATCCGATGCGTTGGAGCGCATTTCAGGACATCTGAATTTTTTGTCAATTTTGTATATCTAGCATCGTCGTGTTGGAGCGTTTTGTCAGGTAATCCTCCAACTGCCATATCTGCCCTATTAGACCTATCTAGGACTCAAAAACACTTTTGGTGATGTGTTCGTGTGTGTATTAACAGAATCCGATGCGTTGGAGCGCATTTCAGGACATCTGAATTTTTGTCTACTTTTGTATAGCTAGCATCGTCGTGTTGGAGCGTTTTGTCAGGTAATCCTCCAACTGCCATATCTGCCCTATTAGACCTATCTAGGACTTAAAAACACTTTTGGTGATGTGTTCGTGTGTGTATTAACAGAATCCGATGCGTTGGAGCGCATTTCAGGACATCTGAATTTTTTGTCAATTTTGTATATCTAGCATCGTCGTGTTGGAGCGTTTTGTCAGGTAATCCTCCAACTGCCATATCTGCCCTATTAGACCTATCCAGGACTTAAAAACACTTTTGGTGATGTGTTCGTGTGTGTATTAACAGAATCCGATGCGTTGGAGCGCATTTCAGGACATCTGAATTTTTGTCTACTTTTGTATAGCTAGCATCGTCGTGTTGGAGCGTTTTGTCAGGTAATCCTCCAACTGCCATATCTGCCCTATTAGACCTATCCAGGACTTAAAAACGCTTTTGGTGATGTGTTCGTGCGTGTATTAACAGAATCCGATGCGTTGGAGCGCATTTCAGGACATCTGAATTTTTGGTAAATTTTGTATAGCTAGCATCGTCGTGTTGGAGCGTTTTGTCAGGTAATCCTCCAACTGCCATATCTGCCCTATTAGACCTATCCAGGACTTAAAAACGCTTTTGGTGATGTGTTCGTGCGTGTATTAACAGAATCCGATGCGTTGGAGCGCATTTCAGGACATCTGAATTTTTGTCTACTTTTGTATAGCTAGCATCGTCGTGTTGGAGCGTTTTGTCAGGTAATCCTCCAACTGCCATATCTGCCCTATTAGACCTATCCAGGACTTAAAAACACTTTTGGTGATGTGTTCGTGTGTGTATTAACAGAATCCGATGCGTTGGAGCGCATTTCAGGACATCTGAATTTTTGGTAAATTTTGTATAGCTAGCATCGTCGTGTTGGAGCGTTTTGTCAGGTAATCCTCCAACTGCCATATCTGCCCTATTAGACCTATCTAGGACTTAAAAACACTTTTGGTGATGTGTTCGTGTGTGTATTAACAGAATCCGATGCGTTGGAGCGCATTTCAGGACATCTGAATTTTTGGTAAATTTTGTATAGCTAGCATCGTCGTGTTGGAGCGTTTTGTCAGGTAATCCTCCAACTGCCATATCTGCCCTATTAGACCTATCCAGGACTTAAAAACACTTTTGGTGATGTGTTCGTGTGTGTATTAACAGAATCCGATGCGTTGGAGCGCATTTCAGGACATCTGAATTTTTGGTAAATTTTGTATAGCTAGCATCGTCGTGTTGGAGCGTTTTGTCAGGTAATCCTCCAACTGCCATATCTGCCCTATGAGACCTATCTAGGACTTGAAAACACTTTTGGTGATGTGTTCGTGTGTGTATTAACAGAATCCGATGCGTTGGAGCGCATTTCAGGACATCTGAATTTTTGGTCAATTTTGTATAGCCAGCATCGTCGTGTTGGAGCGTTTTGTCAGGTAATCCTCCAACTGCCATATCTGCCCTATTAGACCTATCTAGGACTTAAAAACACTTTTGGTGATGTGTTCGTGTGTGTATTAACAGAATCCGATGCGTTGGAGCGCATTTCAGGACATCTGAATTTTTGGTAAATTTTGTATAGCTAGCATCGTCGTGTTGGAGCGTTTTGTCAGGTAATCCTCCAACTGCCATATCTGCCCTATTAGACCTATCTAGGACTTAAAAACACTTTTGGTGATGTGTTCGTGTGTGTATTAACAGAATCCGATGCGTTGGAGCGCATTTCAGGACATCTGAATTTTTGGTAAATTTTGTATAGCTAGCATCGTCGTGTTGGAGCGTTTTGTCAGGTAATCCTCCAACTGCCATATCTGCCCTATTATTATCTAGGACTTAAAAACACTTTTGGTGATGTGTTCGTGTGTGTATTAACAGAATCCGATGCGTTGGAGCGCATTTCAGGACATCTGAATTTTTGGTAAATTTTGTATAGCTAGCATCGTCGTGTTGGAGCGTTTTGTCAGGTAATCCTCCAACTGCCATATCTGCCCTATTAGACCTATCCAGGACTTAAAAACGCTTTTGGTGATGTGTTCGTGCGTGTATTAACAGAATCCGATGCGTTGGAGCGCATTTCAGGACATCTGAATTTTTGGTAAATTTTGTATAGCTAGCATCGTCGTGTTGGAGCGTTTTGTCAGGTAATCCTCCAACTGCCATATCTGCCCTATGAGACCTATCTAGGACTTGAAAACACTTTTGGTGATGTGTTCGTGTGTGTATTTACAGAATCCGATGCGTTGGAGCGCATTTCAGGACATCTGAATTTTTGGTCAATTTTGTATAGCCAGCATCGTCGTGTTGGAGCGTTTTGTCAGGTAATCCTCCAACTGCCATATCTGCCCTATTAGACCTATCTAGGAATTAAAAACACTTTTGGTGATGTGTTCGTGTGTGTATTTACAGAATCCGATGCGTTGGAGCGCATTTCAGGACATCTGAATTTTTGGTAAATTTTGTATAGCTAGCATCGTCGTGTTGGAGCGTTTTGTCAGGTAATCCTCCAACTGCCATATCTGCCCTATTAGACCTATCCAGGACTTAAAAACGCTTTTGGTGATGTGTTCGTGCGTGTATTAACAGAATCCGATGCGTTGGAGCGCATTTCAGGACATCTGAATTTTTGGTAAATTTTGTATAGCTAGCATCGTCGTGTTGGAGCGTTTTGTCAGGTAATCCTCCAACTGCCATATCTGCCCTATTAGACCTATCTAGGACTTAAAAACACTTTTGGTGATGTGTTCGTGTGTGTATTAACAGAATCCGATGCGTTGGAGCGCATTTCAGGACATCTGAATTTTTGTCTACTTTTGTATAGCTAGCATCGTCGTGTTGGAGCGTTTTGTCAGGTAATCCTCCAACTGCCATATCTGCCCTATTAGACCTATCCAGGACTTAAAAACACTTTTGGTGATGTGTTCGTGTGTGTATTAACAGAATCCGATGCGTTGGAGCGCATTTCAGGACATCTGAATTTTTGTCTACTTTTGTATAGCTAGCATCGTCGTGTTGGAGCGTTTTGTCAGGTAATCCTCCAACTGCCATATCTGCCCTATTAGACCTATCTAGGACTTAAAAACACTTTTGGTGATGTGTTCGTGTGTGTATTAACAGAATCCGATGCGTTGGAGCGCATTTCAGGACATCTGAATTTTTGTCTACTTTTGTATAGCTAGCATCGTCGTGTTGGAGCGTTTTGTCAGGTAATCCTCCAACTGCCATATCTGCCCTATTAGACCTATCCAGGACTTAAAAACACTTTTGGTGATGTGTTCGTGTGTGTATTAACAGAATCCGATGCGTTGGAGCGCATTTCAGGACATCTGAATTTTTGTCTACTTTTGTATAGCTAGCATCGTCGTGTTGGAGCGTTTTGTCAGGTAATCCTCCAACTGCCATATCTGCCCTATTAGACATATCTAGGACTTAAAAACACTTTTGGTGATGTGTTCGTGTGTGTATTAACAGAATCCGATGCGTTGGAGCGCATTTCAGGACATCTGAATTTTTGTCTACTTTTGTATAGCTAGCATCGTCGTGTTGGAGCGTTTTGTCAGGTAATCCTCCAACTGCCATATCTGCCCTATTAGACCTATCTAGGACTTAAAAACACTTTTGGTGATGTGTTCGTGTGTGTATTAACAGAATCCGATGCGTTGGAGCGCATTTCAGGACATCTGAATTTTTGGTAAATTTTGTATAGCTAGCATCGTCGTGTTGGAGCGTTTTGTCAGGTAATCCTCCAACTGCCATATCTGCCCTATTAGACATATCTAGGACTTAAAAACACTTTTGGTGATGTGTTCGTGTGTGTATTAACAGAATCCGATGCGTTGGAGCGCATTTCAGGACATCTGAATTTTTGTCTACTTTTGTATAGCTAGCATCGTCGTGTTGGAGCGTTTTGTCAGGTAATCCTCCAACTGCCATATCTGCCCTATTAGACCTATCCAGGACTTAAAAACGCTTTTGGTGATGTGTTCGTGCGTGTATTAACAGAATCCGATGCGTTGGAGCGCATTTCAGGACATCTGAATTTTTGGTAAATTTTGTATAGCTAGCATCGTCGTGTTGGAGCGTTTTGTCAGGTAATCCTCCAACTGCCATATCTGCCCTATTAGACCTATCTAGGACTTAAAAACACTTTTGGTGATGTGTTCGTGTGTGTATTAACAGAATCCGATGCGTTGGAGCGCATTTCAGGACATCTGAATTTTTGGTAAATTTTGTATAGCTAGCATCGTCGTGTTGGAGCGTTTTGTCAGGTAATCCTCCAACTGCCATATCTGCCCTATTAGACCTATCCAGGACTGTTCGTGTGTGTATTAACAGAATCCGATGCGTTGGAGCGCATTTCAGGACATCTGAATTTTTGTCTACTTTTGTATAGCTAGCATCGTCGTGTTGGAGCGTTTTGTCAGGTAATCCTCCAACTGCCATATCTGCCCTATTAGACCTATCCAGGACTTAAAAACGCTTTTGGTGATGTGTTCGTGCGTGTATTAACAGAATCCGATGCGTTGGAGCGCATTTCAGGACATCTGAATTTTTGGTAAATTTTGTATAGCTAGCATCGTCGTGTTGGAGCGTTTTGTCAGGTAATCCTCCAACTGCCATATCTGCCCTATTAGACCTATCTAGGACTTAAAAACACTTTTGGTGATGTGTTCGTGTGTGTATTAACAGAATCCGATGCGTTGGAGCGCATTTCAGGACATCTGAATTTTTGGTAAATTTTGTATAGCTAGCATCGTCGTGTTGGAGCGTTTTGTCAGGTAATCCTCCAACTGCCATATCTGCCCTATTAGACCTATCTAGGACTTAAAAACACTTTTGGTGATGTGTTCGTGTGTGTATTAACAGAATCCGATGCGTTGGAGCGCATTTCCGGACATCTGAATTTTTGTCTACTTTTGTATAGCTAGCATCGTCGAGTTGGAGCGTTTTGTCAGGTAATCCTCCAACTGCCATATCTGCCCTATTAGACCTATCCAGGACTTAAAAACACTTTTGGTGATGTGTTCGTGTGTGTATTAACAGAATCCGATGCGTTGGAGCGCATTTCAGGACATCTGAATTTTTGTCTACTTTTGTATAGCTAGCATCGTCGTGTTGGAGCGTTTTGTCAGGTAATCCTCCAACTGCCATATCTGCCCTATTAGACCTATCCAGGACTGTTCGTGTGTGTATTAACAGAATCCGATGCGTTGGAGCGCATTTCAGGACATCTGAATTTTTGTCTACTTTTGTATAGCTAGCATCGTCGTGTTGGAGCGTTTTGTCAGGTAATCCTCCAACTGCCATATCTGCCCTATTAGACCTATCCAGGACTTAAAAACACTTTTGGTGATGTGTTCGTGTGTGTATTAACAGAATCCGATGCGTTGGAGCGCATTTCAGGACATCTGAATTTTTGTCTACTTTTGTATAGCTAGCATCGTCGTGTTGGAGCGTTTTGTCAGGTAATCCTCCAACTGCCATATCTGCCCTATTAGACCTATCCAGGACTTAAAAACACTTTTGGTGATGTGTTCGTGTGTGTATTAACAGAATCCGATGCGTTGGAGCGCATTTCAGGACATCTGAATTTTTGGTAAATTTTGTATAGCTAGCATCGTCGTGTTGGAGCGTTTTGTCAGGTAATCCTCCAACTGCCATATCTGCCCTATTAGACCTATCTAGGACTTAAAAACACTTTTGGTGATGTGTTCGTGTGTGTATTAACAGAATCCGATGCGTTGGAGCGCATTTCAGGACATCTGAATTTTTGTCTACTTTTGTATAGCATCGTCGTGTTGGAGCGTTTTGTCAGGTAATCCTCCAACTGCCATATCTGCCCTATGAGACCTATCTAGGACTTGAAAACACTTTTGGTGATGTGTTCGTGTGTGTATTAACAGAATCCGATGCGTTGGAGCGCATTTCAGGACATCTGAATTTTTGGTAAATTTTGTATAGCTAGCATCGTCGTGTTGGAGCGTTTTGTCAGGTAATCCTCCAACTGCCATATCTGCCCTATTAGACCTATCTAGGACTTAAAAACACTTTTGGTGATGTGTTCGTGTGTGTATTAACAGAATCCGATGCGTTGGAGCGCATTTCAGGACATCTGAATTTTTGTCTACTTTTGTATAGCATCGTCGTGTTGGAGCGTTTTGTCAGGTAATCCTCCAACTGCCATATCTGCCCTATTAGACCTATATAGGACTTAAAAACACTTTTGGTGATGTGTTCGTGTGTGTATTAACAGAATCCGATGCGTTGGAGCGCATTTCAGGACATCTGAATTTTTGGTAAATTTTGTATAGCTAGCATCGTCGTGTTGGAGCGTTTTGTCAGGTAATCCTCCAACTGCCATATCTGCCCTATTAGACCTATCTAGGACTTAAAAACACTTTTGGTGATGTGTTCGTGTGTGTATTAACAGAATCCGATGCGTTGGAGCGCATTTCAGGACATCTGAATTTTTGGTAAATTTTGTATAGCTAGCATCGTCGTGTTGGAGCGTTTTGTCAGGTAATCCTCCAACTGCCATATCTGCCCTATTAGACCTATCCAGGACTTAAAAACACTTTTGGTGATGTGTTCGTGTGTGTATTAACAGAATCCGATGCGTTGGAGCGCATTTCAGGACATCTGAATTTTTGTCTACTTTTGTATAGCTCGCATCGTCGTGTTGGAGCGTTTTGTCATGTAATCCTCCAACTGCCATATCTGCCCTATTAGACCAACTGTCATATCTGCCCTATTAGACCTATCTAGGACTTAAAAACACTTTTGGTGATGTGTTCGTGTGTGTATTAACAGAATCCGATGCGTTGGAGCGCATTTCAGGACATCTGAATTTTTGTCTACTTTTGTATAGCTCGCATCGTCGTGTTGGAGCGTTTTGTCAGGTAATCCTCCAACTGCCATATCTGCCCTATTAGACCTATCCAGGACTGTTCGTGTGTGTATTAACAGAATCCGATGCGTTGGAGCGCATTTCAGGACATCTGAATTTTTGGTCAATTTTGTATAGCTAGCATCGTCGTGTTGGAGCGTTTTGTCAGGTAATCCTCCAACTGCCATATCTGCCCTATTAGACCTATCCAGGACTTAAAAACACTTTTGGTGATGTGTTCGTGTGTGTATTAACAGAATCCGATGCGTTGGAGCGCATTTCAGGACATCTGAATTTTTGTCTACTTTTGTATAGCTAGCATCGTCGTGTTGGAGCGTTTTGTCAGGTAATCCTCCAACTGCCATATCTGCCCTATGAGACCTATCTAGGACTTGAAAACACTTTTGGTGATGTGTTCGTGTGTGTATTAACAGAATCCGATGCATTGGAGCGCATTTCAGGACATCTGAATTTTTGGTCAATTTTGTATAGCTAGCATCGTCGTGTTGGAGCGTTTTGTCAGGTAATCCTCCAACTGCCATATCTGCCCTATTAGACCTATCTAGGACTTAAAAACACTTTTGGTGATGTGTTCGTGTGTGTATTAACAGAATCCGATGCGTTGGAGCGCATTTCAGGACATCTGAATTTTTGGTAAATTTCGTATAGCTAGCATCGTCGTGTTGGAGCGTTTTGTCAGGTAATCCTCCAACTGCCATATCTGCCCTATTAGACCTATCTAGGACTTAAAAACACTTTTGGTGATGTGTTCGTGTGTGTATTAACAGAATCCGATGCGTTGGAGCGCATTTCAGGACATCTGAATTTTTGGTCAATTTTGTATAGCCAGCATCGTCGTGTTGGAGCGTTTTGTCAGGTAATCCTCCAACTGCCATATCTGCCCTATTAGACCTATCTAGGACTTAAAAACACTTTTGGTGATGTGTTCGTGTGTGTATTAACAGAATCCGATGCGTTGGAGCGCATTTCAGGACATCTGAATTTTTGTCTACTTTTGTATAGCTAGCATCGTCGTGTTGGAGCGTTTTGTCAGGTAATCCTCCAACTGCCATATCTGCCCTATTAGACCTATCTAGGACTTAAAAACACTTTTGGTGATGTGTTCGTGTGTGTATTAACAGAATCCGATGCGTTGGAGCGCATTTCAGGACATCTGAATTTTTGTCTACTTTTGTATAGCTAGCATCGTCGTGTTGGAGCGTTTTGTCAGGTAATCCTCCAACTGCCATATCTGCCCTATTAGACCTATCTAGGACTTAAAAACACTTTTGGTGATGTGTTCGTGTGTGTATTAACAGAATCCGATGCGTTGGAGCGCATTTCAGGACATCTGAATTTTTGTCTACTTTTGTATAGCTAGCATCGTCGTGTTGGAGCGTTTTGTCAGGTAATCCTCCAACTGCCATATCTGCCCTATTAGACCTATCTAGGACTTAAAAACACTTTTGGTGATGTGTTCGTGTGTGTATTAACAGAATCCGATGCGTTGGAGCGCATTTCAGGACATATGCATTTTTGTCTACTTTTGTATAGCTAGCATCGTCGTGTTGGAGCGTTTTGTCAGGTAATCCTCCAACTGCCATATCTGCCCTATGAGACCTATCTAGGACTTGAAAACACTTTTGGTGATGTGTTCGTGTGTGTATGAACAGAATCCGATGCGTTGGAGCGCATTTCAGGACATCTGAATTTTTGGTCAATTTTGTATAGCTAGCATCGTCGTGTTGGAGCGTTTTGTCAGGTAATCCTCCAACTGCCATATCTGCCCTATTAGACCTATCTAGGACTTAAAAACACTTTTGGTGATGTGTTCGTGTGTGTATTAACAGAATCCGATGCGTTGGAGCGCATTTCAGGACATCTGAATTTTTGGTAAATTTTGTATAGCTAGCATCGTCGTGTTGGAGCGTTTTGTCAGGTAATCCTCCAACTGCCATATCTGCCCTATTAGACATATCTAGGACTTAAAAACACTTTTGGTGATGTGTTCGTGTGTGTATTAACAGAATCCGATGCGTTGGAGCGCATTTCAGGACATCTGAATTTTTGTCTACTTTTGTATAGCTAGCATCGTCGTGTTGGAGCGTTTTGTCATGTAATCCTCCAACTGCCATATCTGCCCTATTAGACCTATCCAGGACTTAAAAACACTTTTGGTGATGTGTTCGTGTGTGTATTAACAGAATCCGATGCGTTGGAGCGCATTTCAGGACATCTGAATTTTTGTCTACTTTTGTATAGCTAGCATCGTCGTGTTATAGCGTTTTGTCATGTAATCCTCCAACTGCCATATCTGCCCTATCAGACCTATCTAGGACTTAAAAACACTTTTGGTGATGTGTTCGTGTGTGTATTAACAGAATCCGATGCGTTGGAGCGCATTTCAGGACATCTGAATTTTTGTCTACTTTTGTATAGCTAGCATCGTCGTGTTGGAGCGTTTTGTCAGGTAATCCTCCAACTGCCATATCTGCCCTATTAGACCTATCTAGGACTTAAAAACACTTTTGGTGATGTGTTCGTGTGTGTATTAACAGAATCCGATGCGTTGGAGCGCATTTCAGGACATCTGAATTTTTGTCTACTTTTGTATAGCTAGCATCGTCGTGTTGGAGCGTTTTGTCAGGTAATCCTCCAACTGCCATATCTGCCCTATTAGACCTATCCAGGACTTAAAAACACTTTTGGTGATGTGTTCGTGTGTGTATTAACAGAATCCGATGCGTTGGAGCGCATTTCAGGACATCTGAATTTTTGTCTACTTTTGTATAGCTAGCATCGTCGTGTTGGCGCGTTTTGTCATGTAATCCTCCAACTGCCATATCTGCCCTATTAGACCTATCCAGGACTTAAAAACACTTTTGGTGATGTGTTCGTGTGTGTATTAACAGAATCCGATGCGTTGGAGCGCATTTCAGGACATCTGAATTTTTGTCTACTTTTGTATAGCTAGCATCGTCGTGTTATAGCGTTTTGTCATGTAATCCTCCAACTGCCATATCTGCCCTATCAGACCTATCTAGGACTTAAAAACACTTTTGGTGATGTGTTCGTGTGTGTATTAACAGAATCCGATGCGTTGGAGCGCATTTCAGGACATCTGAATTTTTGTCTACTTTTGTATAGCTAGCATCGTCGTGTTGGAGCGTTTTGTCAGGTAATCCTCCAACTGCCATATCTGCCCTATTAGACCTATCTAGGACTTAAAAACACTTTTGGTGATGTGTTCGTGTGTGTATTAACAGAATCCGATGCGTTGGAGCGCATTTCAGGACATCTGAATTTTTGTCTACTTTTGTATAGCTAGCATCGTCGTGTTGGAGCGTTTTGTCAGGTAATCCTCCAACTGCCATATCTGCCCTATTAGACCTATCCAGGACTTAAAAACACTTTTGGTGATGTGTTCGTGTGTGTATTAACAGAATCCGATGCGTTGGAGCGCATTTCAGGACATCTGAATTTTTGTCTACTTTTGTATAGCTAGCATCGTCGTGTTGGAGCGTTTTGTCAGGTAATCCTCCAACTGCCATATCTGCCCTATCAGACCTATCTAGGACTTAAAAACACTTTTGGTGATGTGTTCGTGTGTGTATTAACAGAAACCGATGCGTTGGAGCGCATTTCAGGACATCTGAATTTTTGTCTACTTTTGTATAGCTAGCATCGTCGTGTTGGAGCGTTTTGTCAGGTAATCCTCCAACTGCCATATCTGCCCTATTAGACCTATCCAGGACTTAAAAACACTTTTGGTGATGTGTTCGTGTGTGTATTAACAGAATCCGATGCGTTGGAGCGCATTTCAGGACATCTGAATTTTTGTCTACTTTTGTATAGCTAGCATCGTCGTGTTGGAGCGTTTTGTCAGGTAATCCTCCAACTGCCATATCTGCCCTATTAGACCTATCCAGGACTTAAAAACACTTTTGGTGATGTGTTCGTGTGTGTATTAACAGAATCCGATGCGTTGGAGCGCATTTCAGGACATCTGAATTTTTGTCTACTTTTGTATAGCTAGCATCGTCGTGTTGGCGCGTTTTGTCATGTAATCCTCCAACTGCCATATCTGCCCTATTAGACCTATCCAGGACTTAAAAACACTTTTGGTGATGTGTTCGTGTGTGTATTAACAGAATCCGATGCGTTGGAGCGCATTTCAGGACATCTGAATTTTTGTCTACTTTTGTATAGCTAGCATCGTCGTGTTGGAGCGTTTTGTCAGGTAATCCTCCAACTGCCATATCTGCCCTATCAGACCTATCTAGGACTTAAAAACACTTTTGGTGATGTGTTCGTGTGTGTATTAACAGAATCCGATGCATTGGAGCGCATTTCAGGACATCTGAATTTTTGTCTACTTTTGTATAGCTAGCATCGTCGTGTTGGAGCGTTTTGTCAGGTAATCCTCCAACACACACACACATCTGCCCTATTAGACCTATCTAGGACTTAAAAACACTTTTGGTGATGTGTTCGTGTGTGTATTAACAGAATCCGATGCGTTGGAGCGCATTTCAGGACATCTGAATTTTTGTCTACTTTTGTATAGCTAGCATCGTCGTGTTGGAGCGTTTTGTCAGGTAATCCTCCAACTGCCATATCTGCCCTATTAGACCTATCTAGGACTTAAAAACACTTTTGGTGATGTGTTCGTGTGTGTATTAACAGAATCCGATGCGTTGGAGCGCATTTCAGGACATCTGAATTTTTGGTAAATTTTGTATAGCTAGCATCGTCGTGTTGGAGCGTTTTGTCAGGTAATCCTCCAACTGCCATATCTGCCCTATTAGACCTATCCAGGACTTAAAAACACTTTTGGTGATGTGTTCGTGTGTGTATTAACAGAATCCGATGCGTTGGAGCGCATTTCAGGACATCTGAATTTTTGTCTACTTTTGTATAGCTCGCATCGTCGTGTTGGAGCGTTTTGTCATGTAATCCTCCAACTGCCATATCTGCCCTATTAGACCAACTGTCATATCTGCCCTATTAGACCTATCTAGGACTTAAAAACACTTTTGGTGATGTGTTCGTGTGTGTATTAACAGAATCCGATGCGTTGGAGCGCATTTCAGGACATCTGAATTTTTGTCTACTTTTGTATAGCTCGCATCGTCGTGTTGGAGCGTTTTGTCAGGTAATCCTCCAACTGCCATATCTGCCCTATTAGACCTATCCAGGACTGTTCGTGTGTGTATTAACAGAATCCGATGCGTTGGAGCGCATTTCAGGACATCTGAATTTTTGGTAAATTTTGTATAGCTAGCATCGTCGTGTTGGAGCGTTTTGTCAGGTAATCCTCCAACTGCCATATCTGCCCTATTAGACCTATCCAGGACTTAAAAACACTTTTGGTGATGTGTTCGTGTGTGTATTAACAGAATCCGATGCGTTGGAGCGCATTTCAGGACATCTGAATTTTTGGTAAATTTTGTATAGCTAGCATCGTCGTGTTGGAGCGTTTTGTCAGGTAATCCTCCAACTGCCATATCTGCCCTATTAGACCTATCTAGGACTTAAAAACACTTTTGGTGATGTGTTCGTGTGTGTATTAACAGAATCCGATGCGTTGGGGCGCATTTCAGGACATCTGAATTTTTGTCTACTTTTGTATAGCTAGCATCGTCGTGTTGGAGCGTTTTGTCAGGTAATCCTCCAACTGCCATATCTGCCCTATTAGACATATCTAGGACTTAAAAACACTTTTGGTGATGTGTTCGTGTGTGTATTAACAGAATCCGATGCGTTGGAGCGCATTTCAGGACATCTGAATTTTTGTCTACTTTTGTATAGCTAGCATCGTCGTGTTGGAGCGTTTTGTCAGGTAATCCTCCAACTGCCATATCTGCCCTATTAGACCTATCCAGGACTTAAAAACACTTTTGGTGATGTGTTCGTGTGTGTATTAACAGAATCCGATGCGTTGGAGCGCATTTCAGGACATCTGAATTTTTGTCTACTTTTGTATAGCTAGCATCGTCGTGTTGGAGCGTTTTGTCAGGTAATCCTCCAACTGCCATATCTGCCCTATTAGACCTATCTAGGACTTAAAAACACTTTTGGTGATGTGTTCGTGTGTGTATTAACAGAATCCGATGCGTTGGGGCGCATTTCAGGACATCTGAATTTTTGTCTACTTTTGTATAGCTAGCATCGTCGTGTTGGAGCGTTTTGTCAGGTAATCCTCCAACTGCCATATCTGCCCTATTAGACATATCTAGGACTTAAAAACACTTTTGGTGATGTGTTCGTGTGTGTATTAACAGAATCCGATGCGTTGGAGCGCATTTCAGGACATCTGAATTTTTGTCTACTTTTGTATAGCTAGCATCGTCGTGTTGGAGCGTTTTGTCAGGTAATCCTCCAACTGCCATATCTGCCCTATTAGACCTATCCAGGACTTAAAAACACTTTTGGTGATGTGTTCGTGTGTGTATTAACAGAATCCGATGCGTTGGAGCGCATTTCAGGACATCTGAATTTTTGTCTACTTTTGTATAGCTAGCATCGTCGTGTTGGAGCGTTTTGTCAGGTAATCCTCCAACTGCCATATCTGCCCTATTAGACCTATCCAGGACTTAAAAACACTTTTGGTGATGTGTTCGTGTGTGTATTAACAGAATCCGATGCGTTGGAGCGCATTTCAGGACATCTGAATTGTTGTCTACTTTTGTATAGCTAGCATCGTCGTGTTGGAGCGTTTTGTCATGTAATCCTCCAACTGCCATATCTGCCCTATTAGACCTATCTAGGACTTAAAAACACTTTTGGTGATGTGTTCGTGTGTGTATTAACAGAATCCGATGCGTTGGAGCGCATTTCAGGACATCTGAATTTTTGTCTACTTTTGTATAGCTAGCATCGTCGTGTTATAGCGTTTTGTCATGTAATCCTCCAACTGCCATATCTGCCCTATCAGACCTATCTAGGACTTAAAAACACTTTTGGTGATGTGTTCGTGTGTGTATTAACAGAATCCGATGCGTTGGGGCGCATTTCAGGACATCTGAATTTTTGTCTACTTTTGTATAGCTAGCATCGTCATGTTGGAGCGTTTTGTCAGGTAATCCTCCAACTGCCATATCTGCCCTATTAGACCTATCCAGGACTTAAAAACACTTTTGGTGATGTGTTCGTGTGTGTATTAACAGAATCCGATGCGTTGGAGCGCATTTCAGGACATCTGAATTTTTGGTAAATTTTGTATAGCTAGCATCGTCGTGTTGGAGCGTTTTGTCAGGTAATCCTCCAACTGCCATATCTGCCCTATTAGACCTACCCAGGACTTAAAAACACTTTTGGTGATGTGTTCGTGTGTGTATTAACAGAATCCGATGCATTGGAGCGCATTTCAGGACATCTGAATTTTTGGTAAATTTTGTATAGCTAGCATCGTCGTGTTGGAGCGTTTTGTCAGGTAATCCTCCAACTGCCATATCTGCCCTATTAGACCTATCCAGGACTTAAAAACGCTTTTGGTGATGTGTTCGTGCGTGTATTAACAGAATCCGATGCGTTGGAGCGCATTTCAGGACATCTGAATTTTTGGTAAATTTTGTATAGCTAGCATCGTCGTGTTGGAGCGTTTTGTCAGGTAATCCTCCAACTGCCATAACTGCCCTATTAGACCTATCTAGGACTTAAAAACACTTTTGGTGATGTGTTCGTGTGTGTATTAACAGAATCCGATGCGTTGGAGCGCATTTCAGGACATCTGAATTTTTGTCTACTTTTGTATAGCTAGCATCGTCGTGTTGGAGCGTTTTGTCAGGTAATCCTCCAACTGCCATATCTGCCCTATTAGACCTATCCAGGACTTAAAAACACTTTTGGTGATGTGTTCGTGTGTGTATTAACAGAATCCGATGCGTTGGAGCGCATTTCAGGACATCTGAATTTTTGTCTACTTTTGTATAGCTAGCATCGTCGTGTTGGAGCGTTTTGTCAGGTAATCCTCCAACTGCCATATCTGCCCTATTAGACCTATCTAGGACTTAAAAACACTTTTGGTGATGTGTTCGTGTGTGTATTAACAGAATCCGATGCGTTGGAGCGCATTTCAGGACATCTGAATTTTTGGTAAATTTTGTATAGCTAGCATCGTCGTGTTGGAGCGTTTTGTCAGGTAATCCTCCAACTGCCATATCTGCCCTATTAGACCTATCCAGGACTTAAAAACACTTTTGGTGATGTGTTCGTGTGTGTATTAACAGAATCCGATGCGTTGGAGCGCATTTCAGGACATCTGAATTTTTGGTAAATTTTGTATAGCTAGCATCGTCGTGTTGGAGCGTTTTGTCATGTAATCCTCCAACTGCCATATCTGCCCTATTAGACCTATCTAGGACTTAAAAACACTTTTGGTGATGTGTTCGTGTGTGTATTAACAGAATCCGATGCGTTGGAGCGCATTTCAGGACATCTGAATTTTTGTCTACTTTTGTATAGCTAGCATCGTCGTGTTGGAGCGTTTTGTCAGGTAATCCTCCAACTGCCATATCTGCCCTATTAGACCTATCCAGGACTTAAAAACACTTTTGGTGATGTGTTCGTGTGTGTATTAACAGAATCCGATGCGTTGGAGCGCATTTCAGGACATCTGAATTTTTGTCTACTTTTGTATAGCTAGCATCGTCGTGTTGGAGCGTTTTGTCAGGTAATCCTCCAACTGCCATATCTGCCCTATGAGACCTATCTAGGACTTGAAAACACTTTTGGTGATGTGTTCGTGTGTGTATTAACAGAATCCGATGCGTTGGAGCGCATTTCAGGACATCTGAATTTTTGTCTACTTTTGTATAGCTAGCATCGTCGTGTTGGAGCGTTTTGTCAGGTAATCCTCCAACTGCCATATCTGCCCTATTAGACCTATCCAGGACTTAAAAACGCTTTTGGTGATGTGTTCGTGCGTGTATTAACAGAATCCGATGCGTTGGAGCGCATTTCAGGACATCTGAATTTTTGTCTACTTTTGTATAGCTAGCATCGTCGTGTTGGAGCGTTTTGTCAGGTAATCCTCCAACTGCCATATCTGCCCTATTAGACCTATCCAGGACTTAAAAACGCTTTTGGTGATGTGTTCGTGCGTGTATTAACAGAATTCGATGCGTTGGAGCGCATTTCAGGACATCTGAATTTTTGGTAAATTTTGTATAGCTAGCATCGTCGTGTTGGAGCGTTTTGTCAGGTAATCCTCCAACTGCCATATCTGCCCTATTAGACCTATCTAGGACTTAAAAACACTTTTGGTGATGTGTTCGTGTGTGTATTAACAGAATCCGATGCGTTGGGGCGCATTTCAGGACATCTGAATTTTTGTCTACTTTTGTATAGCTAGCATCGTCGTGTTGGAGCGTTTTGTCAGGTAATCCTCCAACTGCCATATCTGCCCTATTAGACCTATCTAGGACTTAAAAACACTTTTGGTGATGTGTTCGTGTGTGTATTAACAGAATCCGATGCGTTGGAGCGCATTTCAGGACATCTGAATTTTTGTCTACTTTTGTATAGCTAGCATCGTCGTGTTGGAGCGTTTTGTCAGGTAATCCTCCAACTGCCATATCTGCCCTATTAGACCTATCCAGGACTTAAAAACGCTTTTGGTGATGTGTTCGTGCGTGTATTAACAGAATCCGATGCGTTGGAGCGCATTTCAGGACATCTGAATTTTTGGTAAATTTTGTATAGCTAGCATCGTCGTGTTGGAGCGTTTTGTCAGGTAATCCTCCAACTGCCATATCTGCCCTATTAGACCTATCTAGGACTTAAAAACACTTTTGGTGATGTGTTCGTGTGTGTATTAACAGAATCCGATGCGTTGGGGCGCATTTCAGGACATCTGAATTTTTGTCTACTTTTGTATAGCTAGCATCGTCGTGTTGGAGCGTTTTGTCAGGTAATCCTCCAACTGCCATATCTGCCCTATGAGACCTATCTAGGACTTGAAAACACTTTTGGTGATGTGTTCGTGTGTGTATTAACAGAATCCGATGCGTTGGAGCGCATTTCAGGACATCTGAATTTTTGTCTACTTTTGTATAGCTAGCATCGTCGTGTTGGAGCGTTTTGTCAGGTAATCCTCCAACTGCCATATCTGCCCTATTAGACCTATCTAGGACTTAAAAACACTTTTGGTGATGTGTTCGTGTGTGTATTAACAGAATCCGATGCGTTGGAGCGCATTTCAGGACATCTGAATTTTTGGTAAATTTTGTATAGCTAGCATCGTCGTGTTGGAGCGTTTTGTCATGTAATCCTCCAACTGCCATATCTGCCCTATTAGACCTATCTAGGACTTAAAAACACTTTTGGTGATGTGTTCGTGTGTGTATTAACAGAATCCGATGCGTTGGAGCGCATTTCAGGACATCTGAATTTTTGGTAAATTTTGTATAGCTAGCATCGTCGTGTTGGAGCGTTTTGTCAGGTAATCCTCCAACTGCCATATCTGCCCTATTAGACCTATCTAGGACTTAAAAACACTTTTGGTGATGTGTTCGTGTGTGTATTAACAGAATCCGATGCGTTGGAGCGCATTTCAGGACATCTGAATTTTTGTCTACTTTTGTATAGCTAGCATCGTCGTGTTGGAGCGTTTTGTCAGGTAATCCTCCAACTGCCATATCTGCCCTATTAGACCTATCTAGGACTTAAAAACACTTTTGGTGATGTGTTCGTGTGTGTATTAACAGAATCCGATGCGTTGGAGCGCATTTCAGGACATCTGAATTTTTGTCTACTTTTGTATAGCTAGCATCGTCGTGTTGGAGCGTTTTGTCAGGTAATCCTCCAACTGCCATATCTGCCCTATTAGACCTATCCAGGACTTAAAAACACTTTTGGTGATATGTTCGTGTGTGTATTAACAGAATCCGATGCGTTGGAGCGCATTTCAGGACATCTGAATTTTTGGTAAATTTTGTATAGCTAGCATCGTCGTGTTGGAGCGTTTTGTCAGGTAATCCTCCAACTGCCATATCTGCCCTATTAGACCTATCTAGGACTTAAAAACACTTTTGGTGATGTGTTCGTGTGTGTATTAACAGAATCCGATGCGTTGGAGCGCATTTCAGGACATCTGAATTTTTGTCTACTTTTGTATAGCTAGCATCGTCGTGTTGGCGCGTTTTGTCATGTAATCCTCCAACTGCCATATCTGCCCTATTAGACCTATCCAGGACTTAAAAACACTTTTGGTGATGTGTTCGTGTGTGTATTAACAGAATCCGATGCGTTGGAGCGCATTTCAGGACATCTGAATTTTTGTCTACTTTTGTATAGCTAGCATCGTCGTGTTGGAGCGTTTTGTCAGGTAATCCTCCAACTGCCATATCTGCCCTATTAGACCTATCTAGGACTTAAAAACACTTTTGGTGATGTGTTCGTGTGTGTATTAACAGAATCCGAAGCGTTGGAGCGCATTTCAGGACATCTGAATTTTTGGTAAATTTTGTATAGCTAGCATCGTCGTGTTGGAGCGTTTTGTCAGGTAATCCTCCAACTGCCATATCTGCCCTATTAGACCTATCTAGGACTTAAAAACACTTTTGGTGATGTGTTCGTGTGTGTATTAACAGAATCCGATGCGTTGGAGCGCATTTCAGGACATCTGAATTTTTGTCTACTTTTGTATAGCTAGCATCGTCGTGTTGGAGCGTTTTGTCAGGTAATCCTCCAACTGCCATATCTGCCCTATTAGACCTATCTAGGACTTAAAAACACTTTTGGTGATGTGTTCGTGTGTGTATTAACAGAATCCGATGCGTTGGAGCGCATTTCAGGACATCTGAATTTTTGTCTACTTTTGTATAGCTAGCATCGTCGTGTTGGAGCGTTTTGTCAGGTAATCCTCCAACTGCCATATCTGCCCTATTAGACCTATCCAGGACTTAAAAACACTTTTGGTGATATGTTCGTGTGTGTATTAACAGAATCCGATGCGTTGGAGCGCATTTCAGGACATCTGAATTTTTGGTAAATTTTGTATAGCTAGCATCGTCGTGTTGGAGCGTTTTGTCATGTAATCCTCCAACTGCCATATCTGCCCTATTAGACCTATCTAGGACTTAAAAACACTTTTGGTGATGTGTTCGTGTGTGTATTAACAGAATCCGAAGCGTTGGAGCGCATTTCAGGACATCTGAATTTTTGTCTACTTTTGTATAGCTAGCATCGTCGTGTTGGAGCGTTTTGTCAGGTAATCCTCCAACTGCCATATCTGCCCTATTAGACCTATCCAGGACTTAAAAACACTTTTGGTGATATGTTCGTGTGTGTATTAACAGAATCCGATGCGTTGGAGCGCATTTCAGGACATCTGAATTTTTGGTAAATTTTGTATAGCTAGCATCGTCGTGTTGGAGCGTTTTGTCAGGTAATCCTCCAACTGCCATATCTGGCCTATTAGACCTATCCAGGACTTAAAAACACTTTTGGTGATGTGTTCGTGTGTGTATTAACAGAATCCGATGCGTTGCAGCGCATTTCAGGACATCTGAATTTTTGTCTACTTTTGTATAGCTAGCATCGTCGTGTTGGAGCGTTTTGTCAGGTAATCCTCCAACTGCCATATCTGCCCTATTAGACCTATCTAGGACTTAAAAACACTTTTGGTGATGTGTTCGTGTGTGTATTAACAGAATCCGATGCGTTGGAGCGCATTTCAGGACATCTGAATTTTTGGTAAATTTTGTATAGCTAGCATCGTCGTGTTGGAGCGTTTTGTCAGGTAATCCTCCAACTGCCATATCTGCCCTATTAGACATATCTAGGACTTAAAAACACTTTTGGTGATGTGTTCGTGTGTGTATTAACAGAATCCGATGCGTTGGAGCGCATTTCAGGACATCTGAATTTTTGTCTACTTTTGTATAGCTAGCATCGTCGTGTTGGAGCGTTTTGTCAGGTAATCCTCCAACTGCCATATCTGCCCTATTAGACCTATCTAGGACTTAAAAACACTTTTGGTGATGTGTTCGTGTGTGTATTAACAGAATCCGATGCGTTGGAGCGCATTTCAGGACATCTGAATTTTTGTCTACTTTTGTATAGCTAGCATCGTCGTGTTGGAGCGTTTTGTCAGGTAATCCTCCAACTACCATATCTGCCCTATTAGACATATCTAGGACTTAAAAACACTTTTGGTGATGTGTTCGTGTGTGTATTAACAGAATCCGAAGCGTTGGAGCGCATTTCAGGACATCTGAATTTTTGGTAAATTTTGTATAGCTAGCATCGTCGTGTTGGAGCGTTTTGTCAGGTAATCCTCCAACTGCCATATCTGCCCTATTAGACCTATCTAGGACTTAAAAACACTTTTGGTGATGTGTTCGTGTGTGTATTAACAGAATCCGATGCGTTGGAGCGCATTTCAGGACATCTGAATTTTTGTCTACTTTTGTATAGCTAGCATCGTCGTGTTGGAGCGTTTTGTCAGGTAATCCTCCAACTGCCATATCTGCCCTATTAGACCTATCCAGGACTTAAAAACACTTTTGGTGATGTGTTCGTGTGTGTATTAACAGAATCCGATGCGTTGGAGCGCATTTCAGGACATCTGAATTTTTGGTAAATTTTGTATAGCTAGCATCGTCGTGTTGGAGCGTTTTGTCATGTAATCCTCCAACTGCCATATCTGCCCTATTAGACCTATCCAGGACTTAAAAACACTTTTGGTGATGTGTTCGTGTGTGTATTAACAGAATCCGATGCGTTGGAGCGCATTTCAGGACATCTGAATTTTTGGTAAATTTTGTATAGCTAGCATCGTCGTGTTGGAGCGTTTTGTCATGTAATCCTCCAACTGCCATATCTGCCCTATTAGACCTATCCAGGACTTAAAAACACTTTTGGTGATGTGTTCGTGTGTGTATTAACAGAATCCGATGCGTTGGAGCGCATTTCAGGACATCTGAATTTTTGTCTACTTTTGTATAGCTAGCATCGTCGTGTTGGAGCGTTTTGTCATGTAATCCTCCAACTGCCATATCTGCCCTATTAGACTTATCCAGGACATAAAAACACTTTTGGTGATGTGTTCGTGTGTGTATTAACAGAATCCGATGCGTTGGACCGCATTTCAGAACATCTGAATTTTTGTCTACTTTTGTATAGCTAGCATCGTCGTGTTGGAGCGTTTTGTCATGTAATCCTCCAACTGCCATATCTGCCCTATTAGACTTATCCAGGACATAAAAACACTTTTGGTGATGTGTTCGTGTGTGTATTAACAGAATCCGATGCGTTGGACCGCATTTCAGAACATCTGAATTTTTGTCTACTTTTGTATAGCTAGCATCGTAGTGTTGGAGCGTTTTGTCATGTAATCCTCCAACTGCCATATCTGCCCTATTAGACCTATCCAGGACTTAAAAACACTTTTGGTGATGTGTTCGTGTGTGTATTAACAGAATCCGATGCGTTGGAGCGCATTTCAGGACATCTGAATTTTTGTCTACTTTTGTATAGCTAGCATCGTCGTGTTGGAGCGTTTTGTCATGTTATCCTCCAACTGCCATATCTGCCCTGTTAGACCTATCTAGGACTTAAAAACTCTTTTGGTGATGTGTTCGTGTGTGTATTAACAGAATCCGATGCGTTGGACCGCATTTCAGGACATCTGAATTTTTGTCTACTTTTGTATAGCTAGCATCGTCGTGTTGGAGCGTTTTGTCATGTTATCCTCCAACTGCCATATCTGCCCTGTTAGACCTATCTAGGACTTAAAAACACTTTTGGTGATGTGTTCGTGTGTGTATTAACAGAATCCGATGCGTTGGAGCGCATTTCAGGACATCTGAATTTTTGGTAAATTTTGTATAGCTAGCATCGTCGTGTTGGAGCGTTTTGTCATGTAATCCTCCAACTGCCATATCTGCCCTATTAGACCTATCTAGGACTTAAAAACACTTTTGGTGATGTGTTCGTGTGTGTATTAACAGAATCCGATGCGTTGGAGCGCATTTCAGGACATCTGAATTTTTGTCTACTTTTGTATAGCTAGCATCGTCGTGTTGGAGCGTTTTGTCAGGTAATCCTCCAACTGCCATATCTGCCCTATTAGACCTATCCAGGACTTAAAAACACTTTTGGTGATGTGTTCGTGTGTGTATTAACAGAATCCGATGCGTTGGAGCGCATTTCAGGACATCTGAATTTTTGTCTACTTTTGTCAGGTAATCCTCCAACTGCCATATCTGCCCTATTAGACCTATCCAGGACTTAAAACACTTTTGGTGATGTGTTCGTGTGTGTATTAACAGAATCCGATGCATTGGAGCGCATTTCAGGACATCTGAATTTTTGTCTACTTTTGTATAGCTAGCATCGTCGTGTTGGAGCGTTTTGTCAGGTAATCCTCCAACTGCCATATCTGCCCTATTAGACCTATCTAGGACTTAAAACACTTTTGGTGATGTGTTCGTGTGTGTATTAACAGAATCCGATGCGTTGGAGCGCATTTCAGGACATCTGAATTTTTGTCTACTTTTGTATAGCTAGCATCGTCGTGTTGGAGCGTTTTGTCAGGTAATCCTCCAACTGCCATATCTGCCCTATTAGACCTATCCAGGACTTAAAAACACTTTTGGTGATGTGTTCGTGTGTGTATTAACAGAATCCGATGCGTTGGAGCGCATTTCAGGACATCTGAATTTTTGTCTACTTTTGTATAGCTAGCATCGTCGTGTTGGAGCGTTTTGTCAGGTAATCCTCCAACTGCCATATCTGCCCTATTAGACCTATCCAGGACTTAAAAACACTTTTGGTGATGTGTTCGTGTGTGTATTAACAGAATCCGATGCGTTGGAGCGCATTTCAGGACATCTGAATTTTTGTCTACTTTTGTATCGTCGTCGTGTTGGAGCGTTTTGCCAGGTAATCCTCCAACTGCCATATCTGCCCTATTAGACCTATCCAGGACTTAAAAACACTTTTGGTGATGTGTTCGTGTGAGTATTAACAGAATCCGATGCGTTGGAGCGCATTTCAGGATATCTGAATTTTTGGTAAATTTTGTATAGCTAGCATCGTCGTGTTGGAGCGTTTTGTCATGTAATCCTCCAACTGCCATATCTGCCCTATTAGACCTATCTAGGACTTAAAAACACTTTTGGTGATGTGTTCGTGTGTGTATTAACAGAATCCGATGCGTTGGAGCGCATTTCAGGACATCTGAATTTTTGTCTACTTTTGTATAGCTAGCATCGTCGTGTTGGAGCGTTTTGTCAGGTAATCCTCCAACTGCCATATCTGCCCTATTAGACCTATCCAGGACTTAAAAACACTTTTGGTGATGTGTTCGTGTGTGTATTAACAGAATCCGATGCGTTGGAGCGCATTTCAGGACATCTGAATTTTTGTCTACTTTTGTATAGCTAGCATCGTCGTGTTATAGCGTTTTGTCATGTAATCCTCCAACTGCCATATCTGCCCTATTAGACCTATCCAGGACTTAAAAACACTTTTGGTGATGTGTTCGTGTGTGTATTAACAGAATCCGATGCGTTGGAGCGCATTTCAGGACATCTGAATTTTTGGTAAATTTTGTATAGCTAGCATCGTCGTGTTGGAGCGTTTTGTCATGTTATCCTCCAACTGCCATATCTGCCCTGTTAGACCTATCTAGGACTTAAAAACACTTTTGGTGATGTGTTCGTGTGTGTATTAACAGAATCCGATGCGTTGGAGCGCATTTCAGGACATCTGAATTTTTGTCTACTTTTGTATAGCTAGCATCGTCGTGTTGGAGCGTTTTGTCAGGTAATCCTCCAACTGCCATATCTGCCCTATTAGACCTATCCAGGACTTAAAAACACTTTTGGTGATGTGTTCGTGTGTGTATTAACAGAATCCGATGCGTTGGAGCGCATTTCAGGACATCTGAATTTTTGTCTACTTTTGTATAGCTAGCATCGTCGTGTTATAGCGTTTTGTCTTGTAATCCTCCAACTGCCATATCTGCCCTATTAGACCTATCCAGGACTTAAAAACACTTTTGGTGATGTGTTCGTGTGTGTATTAACAGAATCCGATGCGTTGGAGCGCATTTCAGGACATCTGAATTTTTGTCTACTTTTGTATAGCTAGCATCGTCGTGTTGGAGCGTTTTGTCATGTTATCCTCCAACTGCCATATCTGCCCTGTTAGACCTATCTAGGACTTAAAAACACTTTTGGTGATGTGTTCGTGTGTGTATTAACAGAATCCGATGCGTTGGAGCGCATTTCAGGACATCTGAATTTTTGGTAAATTTTGTATAGCTAGCATCGTCGTGTTGGAGCGTTTTGTCATGTAATCCTCCAACTGCCATATCTGCCCTATTAGACCTATCCAGGACTTAAAAACACTTTTGGTGATGTGTTCGTGTGTGTATTAACAGAATCCGATGCGTTGGAGCGCATTTCAGGACATCTGAATTTTTGTCTACTTTTGTATAGCTAGCATCGTCGTGTTGGAGCGTTTTGTCATGTAATCCTCCAACTGCCATATCTGCCCTATTAGACCTATCTAGGACTTAAAAACACTTTTGGTGATGTGTTCGTGTGTGTATTAACAGAATCCGATGCGTTGGAGCGCATTTCAGGACATCTGAATTTTTGTCTACTTTTGTATAGCTAGCATCGTCGTGTTGGAGCGTTTTGTCATGTAATCCTCCAACTGCCATATCTGCCCTATTAGACCTATCTAGGACTTAAAACACTTTTGGTGATGTGTTCGTGTGTGTATTAACAGAATCCGATGCGTTGGAGCGCATTTCAGGACATCTGAATTTTTGTCTACTTTTGTATAGCTAGCATCGTCGTGTTGGAGCGTTTTGTCAGGTAATCCTCCAACTGCCATATCTGCCCTATTAGACCTATCCAGGACTTAAAAACACTTTTGGTGATGTGTTCGTGTGTGTATTAACAGAATCCGATGCGTTGGAGCGCATTTCAGGACATCTGAATTTTTGTCTACTTTTGTATAGCTAGCATCGTCGTGTTATAGCGTTTTGTCATGTAATCCTCCAACTGCCATATCTGCCCTATTAGACCTATCCAGGACTTAAAAACACTTTTGGTGATGTGTTCGTGTGTGTATTAACAGAATCCGATGCGTTGGAGCGCATTTCAGGACATCTGAATTTTTGTCTACTTTTGTATAGCTAGCATCGTCGTGTTGGAGCGTTTTGTCATGTTATCCTCCAACTGCCATATCTGCCCTGTTAGACCTATCTAGGACTTAAAAACACTTTTGGTGATGTGTTCGTGTGTGTATTAACAGAATCCGATGCGTTGGAGCGCATTTCAGGACATCTGAATTTTTGGTAAATTTTGTATAGCTAGCATCGTCGTGTTGGAGCGTTTTGTCATGTAATCCTCCAACTGCCATATCTGCCCTATTAGACCTATCCAGGACTTAAAAACACTTTTGGTGATGTGTTCGTGTGTGTATTAACAGAATCCGATGCGTTGGAGCGCATTTCAGGACATCTGAATTTTTGTCTACTTTTGTATAGCTAGCATCGTCGTGTTGGAGCGTTTTGTCATGTAATCCTCCAACTGCCATATCTGCCCTATTAGACCTATCTAGGACTTAAAAACACTTTTGGTGATGTGTTCGTGTGTGTATTAACAGAATCCGATGCGTTGGAGCGCATTTCAGGACATCTGAATTTTTGTCTACTTTTGTATAGCTAGCATCGTCGTGTTGGAGCGTTTTGTCATGTAATCCTCCAACTGCCATATCTGCCCTATTAGACCTATCTAGGACTTAAAACACTTTTGGTGATGTGTTCGTGTGTGTATTAACAGAATCCGATGCGTTGGAGCGCATTTCAGGACATCTGAATTTTTGTCTACTTTTGTATAGCTAGCATCGTCGTGTTGGAGCGTTTTGTCAGGTAATCCTCCAACTGCCATATCTGCCCTATTAGACCTATCCAGGACTTAAAAACACTTTTGGTGATGTGTTCGTGTGTGTATTAACAGAATCCGATGCGTTGGAGCGCATTTCAGGACATCTGAATTTTTGTCTACTTTTGTATAGCTAGCATCGTCGTGTTATAGCGTTTTGTCATGTAATCCTCCAACTGCCATATCTGCCCTATTAGACCTATCCAGGACTTAAAAACACTTTTGGTGATGTGTTCGTGTGTGTATTAACAGAATCCGATGCGTTGGAGCGCATTTCAGGACATCTGAATTTTTGTCTACTTTTGTATAGCTAGCATCGTCGTGTTGGAGCGTTTTGTCATGTAATCCTCCAACTGCCATATCTGCCCTATTAGACCTATCTAGGACTTAAAAACACTTTTGGTGATGTGTTCGTGTGTGTATTAACAGAATCCGATGCGTTGGAGCGCATTTCAGGACATCTGAATTTTTGTCTACTTTTGTATAGCTAGCATCGTCGTGTTGGAGCGTTTTGTCATGTAATCCTCCAACTGCCATATCTGCCCTATTAGACCTATCCAGGACTTAAAAACACTTTTGGTGATGTGTTCGTGTGTGTATTAACAGAATCCGATGCGTTGGAGCGCATTTCAGGACATCTGAATTTTTGTCTACTTTTGTATAGCTAGCATCGTCGTGTTATAGCGTTTTGTCATGTAATCCTCCAACTGCCATATCTGCCCTATTAGACCTATCCAGGACTTAAAAACACTTTTGGTGATGTGTTCGTGTGTGTATTAACAGAATCCGATGCGTTGGAGCGCATTTCAGGACATCTGAATTTTTGGTAAATTTTGTATAGCTAGCATCGTCGTGTTGGAGCGTTTTGTCATGTAATCCTCCAACTGCCATATCTGCCCTATTAGACCTATCCAGGACTTAAAAACACTTTTGGTGATGTGTTCGTGTGTGTATTAACAGAATCCGATGCGTTGGAGCGCATTTCAGGACATCTGAATTTTTGTCTACTTTTGTATAGCTAGCATCGTCGTGTTGGAGCGTTTTGTCATGTAATCCTCCAACTGCCATATCTGCCCTATTAGACCTATCTAGGACTTAAAAACACTTTTGGTGATGTGTTCGTGTGTGTATTAACAGAATCCGATGCGTTGGAGCGCATTTCAGGACATCTGAATTTTTGTCTACTTTTGTATAGCTAGCATCGTCGTGTTGGAGCGTTTTGTCATGTAATCCTCCAACTGCCATATCTGCCCTATTAGACCTATCTAGGACTTAAAACACTTTTGGTGATGTGTTCGTGTGTGTATTAACAGAATCCGATGCGTTGGAGCGCATTTCAGGACATCTGAATTTTTGTCTACTTTTGTATAGCTAGCATCGTCGTGTTGGAGCGTTTTGTCATGTTATCCTCCAACTGCCATATCTGCCCTGTTAGACCTATCTAGGACTTAAAAACACTTTTGGTGATGTGTTCGTGTGTGTATTAACAGAATCCGATGCGTTGGAGCGCATTTCAGGACATCTGAATTTTTGGTAAATTTTGTATAGCTAGCATCGTCGTGTTGGAGCGTTTTGTCATGTAATCCTCCAACTGCCATATCTGCCCTATTAGACCTATCCAGGACTTAAAAACACTTTTGGTGATGTGTTCGTGTGTGTATTAACAGAATCCGATGCGTTGGAGCATCTGTCTACTTTTGTATAGCTAGCATCGTCGTGTTGGAGCGTTTTGTCAGGTAATCCTCCAACTGCCATATCTGCCCTATTAGACCTATCCAGGACTTAAAAACACTTTTGGTGATGTGTTCGTGTGTGTATTAACAGAATCCGATGCGTTGGAGCGCATTTCAGGACATCTGAATTTTTGTCTACTTTTGTATAGCTAGCATCGTCGTGTTATAGCGTTTTGTCATGTAATCCTCCAACTGCCATATCTGCCCTATTAGACCTATCCAGGACTTAAAAACACTTTTGGTGATGTGTTCGTGTGTGTATTAACAGAATCCGATGCGTTGGAGCGCATTTCAGGACATCTGAATTTTTGTCTACTTTTGTATAGCTAGCATCGTCGTGTTGGAGCGTTTTGTCATGTAATCCTCCAACTGCCATATCTGCCCTATTAGACCTATCTAGGACTTAAAAACACTTTTGGTGATGTGTTCGTGTGTGTATTAACAGAATCCGATGCGTTGGAGCGCATTTCAGGACATCTGAATTTTTGTCTACTTTTGTATAGCTAGCATCGTCGTGTTGGAGCGTTTTGTCATGTAATCCTCCAACTGCCATATCTGCCCTATTAGACCTATCCAGGACTTAAAAACACTTTTGGTGATGTGTTCGTGTGTGTATTAACAGAATCCGATGCGTTGGAGCGCATTTCAGGACATCTGAATTTTTGTCTACTTTTGTCAGGTAATCCTCCAACTGCCATATCTGCCCTATTAGACCTATCCAGGACTTAAAACACTTTTGGTGATGTGTTCGTGTGTGTATTAACAGAATCCGATGCGTTGGAGCGCATTTCAGGACATCTGAATTTTTGTCTACTTTTGTATAGCTAGCATCGTCGTGTTGGAGCGTTTTGTCAGGTAATCCTCCAACTGCCATATCTGCCCTATTAGACCTATCTAGAACTTAAAAACACTTTTGGTGATGTGTTCGTGTGTGTATTAACAGAATCCGATGCGTTGGAGCGCATTTCAGGACATCTGAATTTTTGTCTACTTTTGTATAGCTAGCATCGTCGTGTTGGAGCGTTTTGTCATGTAATCCTCCAACTGCCATATCTGCCCTATTAGACCTATCCAGGACTTAAAAACACTTTTGGTGATGTGTTCGTGTGTGTATTAACAGAATCCGATGCGTTGGAGCGCATTTCAGGACATCTGAATTTTTGTCTACTTTTGTATAGCTAGCATCGTCGTGTTGGAGCGTTTTGTCATGTAATCCTCCAACTGCCATATCTGCCCTATTAGACCTATCCAGGACTTAAAAACACTTTTGGTGATGTGTTCGTGTGTGTATTAACAGAATCCGATGCGTTGGAGCGCATTTCAGGACATCTGAATTTTTGTCTACTTTTGTATAGCTAGCATCGTCGTGTTGGAGCGTTTTGTCATGTAATCCTCCAACTGCCATATCTGCCCTATTAGACCTATCCAGGACTTAAAAACACTTTTGGTGATGTGTTCGTGTGTGTATTAACAGAATCCGATGCGTTGGAGCGCATTTCAGGACATCTGAATTTTTGTCTACTTTTGTATAGCTAGCATCGTCGTGTTGGAGCGTTTTGTCAGGTAATCCTCCAACTGCCATATCTGCCCTATTAGACCTATCTAGGACTTAAAAACACTTTTGGTGATGTGTTCGTGTGTGTATTAACAGAATCCGATGCGTTGGAGCGCATTTCAGGACATCTGAATTTTTGTCTACTTTTGTATAGCTAGCATCGTCGTGTTGGAGCGTTTTGTCATGTAATCCTCCAACTGCCATATCTGCCCTATTAGACCTATCCAGGACTTAAAAACACTTTTGGTGATGTGTTCGTGTGTGTATTAACAGAATCCGATGCGTTGGAGCGCATTTCAGGACATCTGAATTTTTGTCTACTTTTGTCAGGTAATCCTCCAACTGCCATATCTGCCCTATTAGACCTATCCAGGACTTAAAACACTTTTGGTGATGTGTTCGTGTGTGTATTAACAGAATCCGATGCATTGGAGCGCATTTCAGGACATCTGAATTTTTGTCTACTTTTGTATAGCTAGCATCGTCGTGTTGGAGCGTTTTGTCAGGTAATCCTCCAACTGCCATATCTGCCCTATTAGACCTATCCAGGACTTAAAAACACTTTTGGTGATGTGTTCGTGTGTGTATTAACAGAATCCGATGCGTTGGAGCGCATTTCAGGACATCTGAATTTTTGTCTACTTTTGTATAGCTAGCATCGTCGTGTTATAGCGTTTTGTCATGTAATCCTCCAACTGCCATATCTGCCCTATTAGACCTATCCAGGACTTAAAAACACTTTTGGTGATGTGTTCGTGTGTGTATTAACAGAATCCGATGCGTTGGAGCGCATTTCAGGACATCTGAATTTTTGTCTACTTTTGTATAGCTAGCATCGTCGTGTTGGAGCGTTTTGTCAGGTAATCCTCCAACTGCCATATCTGCCCTATTAGACCTATCCAGGACTTAAAAACACTTTTGGTGATGTGTTCGTGTGTGTATTAACAGAATCCGATGCGTTGGAGCGCATTTCAGGACATCTGAATTTTTGGTAAATTTTGTATAGCTAGCATCGTCGTGTTGGAGCGTTTTGTCATGTAATCCTCCAACTGCCATATCTGCCCTATTAGACCTATCTAGGACTTAAAAACACTTTTGGTGATGTGTTCGTGTGTGTATTAACAGAATCCGATGCGTTGGAGCGCATTTCAGGACATCTGAATTTTTGGTAAATTTTGTATAGCTAGCATCGTCGTGTTGGAGCGTTTTGTCATGTAATCCTCCAACTGCCATATCTGCCCTATTAGACCTATCTAGGACTTAAAAACACTTTTGGTGATGTGTTCGTGTGTGTATTAACAGAATCCGATGCGTTGGAGCGCATTTCAGGACATCTGAATTTTTGTCTACTTTTGTATAGCTAGCATCGTCGTGTTGGAGCGTTTTGTCATGTAATCCTCCAACTGCCATATCTGCCCTATTAGACCTATCTAGGACTTAAAAACACTTTTGGTGATGTGTTCGTGTGTGTATTAACAGAATCCGATGCGTTGGAGCGCATTTCAGGACATCTGAATTTTTGTCTACTTTTGTATAGCTAGCATCGTCGTGTTGGAGCGTTTTGTCATGTAATCCTCCAACTGCCATATCTGCCCTATTAGACCTATCTAGGACTTAAAAACACTTTTGGTAATGTGTTCGTGTGTGTATTAACAGAATCCGATGCGTTGGAGCGCATTTCAGGACATCTGAATTTTTGGTAAATTTTGTATAGCTAGCATCGTCGTGTTGGAGCGTTTTGTCATGTAATGCTCCAACTGCCATATCTGCCCTATTAGAACTATCTAGGACTTAAAAACACTTTTGGTGATGTGTTCGTGTGTGTATTAACAGAATCCGATGCGTTGGAGCGCATTTCAGGACATCTGAATTTTTGTCTACTTTTGTATAGCTAGCATCGTCGTGTTGGAGCGTTTTGTCATGTAATCCTCCAACTGCCATATCTGCCCTATTAGACCTATCTAGGACTTAAAACACTTTTGGTGATGTGTTCGTGTGTGTATTAACAGAATCCGATGCGTTGGAGCGCATTTCAGGACATCTGAATTTTTGTCTACTTTTGTATAGCTAGCATCGTCGTGTTGGAGCGTTTTGTCAGGTAATCCTCCAACTGCCATATCTGCCCTATTAGACCTATCCAGGACTTAAAAACACTTTTGGTGATGTGTTCGTGTGTGTATTAACAGAATCCGATGCGTTGGAGCGCATTTCAGGACATCTGAATTTTTGTCTACTTTTGTATAGCTAGCATCGTCGTGTTGGAGCGTTTTGTCAGGTAATCCTCCAACTGCCATATCTGCCCTATTAGACCTATCTAGGACTTAAAAACACTTTTGGTGATGTGTTCGTGTGTGTATTAACAGAATCCGATGCGTTGGAGCGCATTTCAGGACATCTGAATTTTTGTCTACTTTTGTATAGCTAGCATCGTCGTGTTGGAGCGTTTTGTCAGGTAATCCTCCAACTGCCATATCTGCCCTATTAGACCTATCCAGGACTTAAAAACACTTTTGGTGATGTGTTCGTGTGTGTATTAACAGAATCCGATGCGTTGGAGCGCATTTCAGGACATCTGAATTTTTGTCTACTTTTGTATAGCTAGCATCGTCGTGTTGGAGCGTTTTGTCATGTAATCCTCCAACTGCCATATCTGCCCTATTAGACCTATCCAGGACTTAAAAACACTTTTGGTGATGTGTTCGTGTGTGTATTAACAGAACCCGATGCGTTGGAGCGCATTTCAGGACATCTGAATTTTTGTCTACTTTTGTATAGCTAGCATCGTCGTGTTGGAGCGTTTTGTCATGTAATCCTCCAACTGCCATATCTGCCCTATTAGACCTATCCAGGACTTAAAAACACTTTTGGTGATGTGTTCGTGTGAGTATTAACAGAATCCGATGCGTTGGAGCGCATTTCAGGACATCTGAATTTTTGGTAAATTTTGTATAGCTAGCATCGTCGTGTTGGAGCGTTTTGTCATGTAATCCTCCAACTGCCATATCTGCCCTATTAGACCTATCTAGGACTTAAAAACACTTTTGGTGATGTGTTCGTGTGTGTATTAACAGAATCCGATGCGTTGGAGCGCATTTCAGGACATCTGAATTTTTGTCTACTTTTGTATAGCTAGCATCGTCGTGTTGGAGCGTTTTGTCAGGTAATCCTCCAACTGCCATATCTGCCCTATTAGACCTATCCAGGACTTAAAAACACTTTTGGTGATGTGTTCGTGTGAGTATTAACAGAATCCGATGCGTTGGAGCGCATTTCAGGACATCTGAATTTTTGGTAAATTTTGTATAGCTAGCATCGTCGTGTTGGAGCGTTTTGTCATGTAATCCTCCAACTGCCATATCTGCCCTATTAGACCTATCTAGGACTTAAAAACACTTTTGGTGATGTGTTCGTGTGTGTATTAACAGAATCCGATGCGTTGGAGCGCATTTCAGGACATCTGAATTTTTGTCTACTTTTGTATAGCTAGCATCGTCGTGTTGGAGCGTTTTGTCATGTAATCCTCCAACTGCCATATCTGCCCTATTAGACCTATCTAGGACTTAAAAACACTTTTGGTGATGTGTTCGTGTGTGTATTAACAGAATCCGATGCGTTGGAGCGCATTTCAGGACATCTGAATTTTTGTCTACTTTTGTATAGCTAGCATCGTCGTGTTGGAGCGTTTTGTCATGTAATCCTCCAACTGCCATATCTGCCCTATTAGACCTATCTAGGACTTAAAAACACTTTTGGTGATGTGTTCGTGTGTGTATTAACAGAATCCGATGCGTTGGAGCGCATTTCAGGACATCTGAATTTTTGGTAAATTTTGTATAGCTAGCATCGTCGTGTTGGAGCGTTTTGTCATGTAATGCTCCAACTGCCATATCTGCCCTATTAGAACTATCTAGGACTTAAAAACACTTTTGGTGATGTGTTCGTGTGTGTATTAACAGAATCCGATGCGTTGGAGCGCATTTCAGGACATCTGAATTTTTGTCTACTTTTGTATAGCTAGCATCGTCGTGTTGGAGCGTTTTGTCATGTAATCCTCCAACTGCCATATCTGCCCTATTAGACCTATCCAGGACTTAAAAACACTTTTGGTGATGTGTTCGTGTGTGTATTAACAGAATCCGATGCGTTGGAGCGCATTTCAGGACATCTGAATTTTTTGGTAAATTTTGTATAGCTAGCATCGTCGTGTTGGAGCGTTTTGTCAGGTAATCCTCCAACTGCCACATCTGCCCTATTAGACCTATCCAGGACTTAAAAACACTTTTGGTGATGTGTTCGTGTGTGTATTAACAGAATCCGATGCGTTGGAGCGCATTTCAGGACATCTGAATTTTTGTCTACTTTTGTATAGCTAGCATCGTCGTGTTGGAGCGTTTTGTCATGTAATCCTCCAACTGCCATATCTGCCCTATTAGACCTATCCAGGACTTAAAAACACTTTTGGTGATGTGTTCGTGTGTGTATTAACAGAATCCGATGCGTTGGAGCGCATTTCAGGACATCTGAATTTTTGTCTACTTTTGTATAGCTAGCATCGTCGTGTTGGAGCGTTTTGTCATGTAATCCTCCAACTGCCATATCTGCCCTTTTAGACCTATCCAGGACTTAAAAACACTTTTGGTGATGTGTTCGTGTGTGTATTAACATTGTATAGCTAGCATCGTCGTTTGGAGCGTTTTGTCATGTAATCCTCCAACTGCCATATCTGCCCTATTAGACCTATCCAGGACTTAAAAACACTTTTGGTGATGTGTTCGTGTGTGTATTAACAGAATCCGATGCGTTGGAGCGCATTTCAGGACATCTGAATTTTTGTCTACTTTTGTATAGCTAGCATCGTCGTGTTGGAGCGTTTTGTCATGTAATCCTCCAACTGCCATATCTGCCCTTTTAGACCTATCCAGGACTTAAAAACACTTTTGGTGATGTGTTCGTGTGTGTATTAACAGAATCCGATGCGTTGGAGCGCATTTCAGGACATCTGAATTTTTGTCTACTTTTGTATAGCTAGCATCGTCGTGTTGGAGCGTTTTGTCATGTAATCCTCCAACTGCCATATCTGCCCTATTAGACCTATCCAGGACTTAAAAACACTTTTGGTGATGTGTTCGTGTGTGTATTAACAGAATCCGATGCGTTGGAGCGCATTTCAGGACATCTGAATTTTTGTCTACTTTTGTATATACTATATATACATCGTCGTGTTGGAGCGTTTTGTCATGTAATCCTCCAACTGCCATATCTGCCCTATTATACCTATCCAGGACTTAAAAACACTTTTGGTGATGTGTTCGTGTGTGTATTAACAGAATCCGATGCGTTGGAGCGCATTTCAGGACATCTGAATTTTTGTCTACTTTTGTATATACTATATATACATCGTCGTGTTGGAGCGTTTTGTCATGTAATCCTCCAACTGCCATATCTGCCCTATTAGACCTATCCAGGACTTAAAAACACTTTTGGTGATGTGTTCGTGTGTGTATTAACAGAATCCGATGCGTTGGAGCGCATTTCAGGACATCTGAATTTTTGTCTACTTTTGTATAGCTAGCATCGTCGTGTTGGAGCGTTTTGTCATGTAATCCTCCAACTGCCATATCTGCCCTATTAGACCTATCCAGGACTTAAAAACACTTTTGGTGATGTGTTCGTGTGTGTATTAACAGAATCCGATGCGTTGGAGCGCATTTCAGGACATCTGAATTTTTGTCTACTTTTGTATAGCTAGCATCGTCGTGTTGGAGCGTTTTGTCATGTAATCCTCCAACTGCCATATCTGCCCTATTAGACCTATCCAGGACTTAAAAACACTTTTGGTGATGTGTTCGTGTGTGTATTAACATTGTATAGCTAGCATCGTCGTTTGGAGCGTTTTGTCATGTAATCCTCCAACTGCCATATCTGCCCTATTAGACCTATCCAGGACTTAAAAACACTTTTGGTGATGTGTTCGTGTGTGTATTAACAGAATCCGATGCGTTGGAGCGCATTTCAGGACATCTGAATTTTTGTCTACTTTTGTATATACTATATATACATCGTCGTGTTGGAGCGTTTTGTCATGTAATCCTCCAACTGCCATATCTGCCCTATTAGACCTATCCAGGACTTAAAAACACTTTTGGTTATGTGTTCGTGTGTGTATTAACAGAATCCGATGCGTTGGAGCGCATTTCAGGACATCTGAATTTTTGTCTACTTTTGTATAGCTAGCATCGTCGTGTTGGAGCGTTTTGTCATGTAATCCTCCAACTGCCATATCTGCCCTATTAGACATATCTAGGACTTAAAAACACTTTTGGTGATGTGTTCGTGTGTGTATTAACAGAATCCGATGCGTTGGAGCGCATTTCAGGACATCTGAATTTTTGGTAAATTTTGTATAGCTAGCATCGTCGTTTGGAGCGTTTTGTCATGTAATCCTCCAACTGCCATATCTGCCCTATTAGACCTATCCAGGACTTAAAAACACTTTTGGTGATGTGTTCGTGTGTGTATTAACAGAATCCGATGCGTTGGAGCGCATTTCAGGACATCTGAATTTTTGTCTACTTTTGTATAGCTAGCATCGTCGTGTTGGAGCGTTTTGCCAGGTAATCCTCCAACTGCCATATCTGCCCTATTAGACCTATCCAGGACTTAAAAACACTTTTGGTGATGTGTTCGTGTGTGTATTAACAGAATCCGATGCGTTGGAGCGCATTTCAGGACATCTGAATTTTTGGTAAATTTTGTATAGCTAGCATCGTCGTGTTGGAGCGTTTTGTCAGGTAATCCTCCAACTGCCATATCTGCCCTATTAGACCTATCCAGGACTTAAAAACACTTTTGGTGATGTGTTCGTGTGTGTATTAACAGAATCCGATGCGTTGGAGCGCATTTCAGGACATCTGAATTTTTGTCTACTTTTGTATAGCTAGCATCGTCGTGTTGGAGCGTTTTGTCATGTAATCCTCCAACTGCCATATCTGCCCTATTAGACCTATCCAGGACTTAAAAACGCTTTTGGTGATGTGTTCGTGTGTGTATTAACAGAATCCGATGCGTTGGAGCGCATTTCAGGACATCTGAATTTTTGTCTACTTTTGTATAGCTAGCATCGTCGTGTTGGAGCGTTTTGTCATGTAATCCTCCAACTGCCATATCTGCCCTATTAGACCTATCCAGGACTTAAAAACGCTTTTGGTGATGTGTTCGTGTGTGTATTAACAGAATCCGATGCGTTGGAGCGCATTTCAGGACATCTGAATTTTTGTCTACTTTTGTATAGCTAGCATCGTCGTGTTGGAGCGTTTTGTCATGTAATCCTCCAACTGCCATATCTGCCCTATTAGACCTATCCAGGACTTAAAAACGCTTTTGGTGATGTGTTCGTGTGTGTATTAACAGAATCCGATGCGTTGGAGCGCATTTCAGGACATCTGAATTTTTGTCTACTTTTGTATAGCTAGCATCGTCGTGTTGGAGCGTTTTGTCATGTAATCCTCCAACTGCCATATCTGCCCTATTAGACCTATCCAGGACTTAAAAACGCTTTTGGTGATGTGTTCGTGTGTGTATTAACAGAATCCGATGCGTTGGAGCGCATTTCAGGACATCTGAATTTTTGTCTACTTTTGTATAGCTAGCATCGTCGTGTTGGAGCGTTTTGTCATGTAATCCTCCAACTGCCATATCTGCCCTATTAGACCTATCCAGGACTTAAAAACGCTTTTGGTGATGTGTTCGTGTGTGTATTAACAGAATCCGATGCGTTGGAGCGCATTTCAGGACATCTGAATTTTTGGCTAATTTTGTATAGCTACCATCGTCGTGTTGGAGCGTTTTGTCATGTAATCCTCCAACTGCCATATCTGCCCTATTAGACCTATCCAGGACTTAAAAACGCTTTTGGTGATGTGTTCGTGTGTGTATTAACAGAATCCGATGCGTTGGAGCGCATTTCAGGACATCTGAATTTTCGGCTACTTTTGTATAGCTAGCATCGTCGTGTTGGAGCGTTTTGTCAGGTAATCCTCCAACTGCCATATCTGCCCTATTAGACCTATCCAGGACTTAAAAACACTTTTGGTGATGTGTTCGTGTGTGTATTAACAGAATCCGATGCGTTGGAGCGCATTTCAGGACATCTGAATTTTTGTCTACTTTTGTATAGCTAGCATCGTCGTGTTGGAGCGTTTTGTCAGGTAATCCTCCAACTGCCATATCTGCCCTATTAGGCCTATCTAGGACTTGAAAACACCTTTGGTGATGTGTTCGTGTGTGTATTAACAGAATCCGATGCGTTGGAGCGCATTTCAGGACATCTGAATTTTTGTCTACTTTTGTATAGCTAGCATCGTCGTGTTGGAGCGTTTTGTCAGGTAATCCTCCAACTGCCATGTCTGCCCTATTAGACCTATCCAGGACTTAAAAACACTTTTGGTGATGTTTTCGTGTGTGTATTAACAGAATCCGATGCGTTGGAGCGCATTTCAGGACATCTGAATTTTTGTCTACTTTTGTATAGCTAGCATCGTCGTGTTGGAGCGTTTTGTCAGGTAATCCTCCAACTGCCATGTCTGCCCTATTAGACCTATCCAGGACTTAAAAACACTTTTGGTGATGTTTTCGTGTGTGTATTAACAGAATCCGATGCGTTGGAGCGCATTTCAGGACATCTGAATTTTTGGCTAATTTTGTATAGCTACCATCGTCGTGTTGGAGCGTTTTGTCAGGTAATCCTCCAACTGCTATATTGGCCCTATTAGACCTATCTAGGACTTAAAAACACCTTTGGTCATGTACTCGTGTGTGTATTAACAGAATCCGATGCGTTGGAGTGCATTTCAGGACATCTGAATTTTTGGCTAATTTTGTATAGCTAGCATCGTCGTGTTGGAGCGTTTTGTCAGGTAATCCTCCAACTGCCATATTGGCCCTATTAGACCTATCTAGGACTTAAAAACACCTTTGGTCATGTATTCGTGTGTGTATTAACAGAATCCGATGCGTTGGAGCGCATTTCAGGACATCTGAATTTTTGGCTAATTTTGTATAGCTACCATCGTCGTGTTGGAGCGTTTTGTCAGGTAATCCTCCAACTGCCATATCTGCCCTATTAGACCTATCCAGGACTTAAAAACACTTTTGGTGATGTGTTCGTGTGTGTATTAACAGAATCCGATGCGTTGGAGCGCATTTCAGGACATCTGAATTTTTGTCTACTTTTGTATAGCTAGCATCGTCGTGTTGGAGCGTTTTGTCAGGTAATCCTCCAACTGCCATATCTGCCCTATTAGACCTATCCAGGACTTAAAAACACTTTTGGTGATGTGTTCGTGTGTGTATTAACAGAATCCGATGCGTTGGAGCGCATTTCAGGACATCTGAATTTTTGTCTACTTTTGTATAGCTAGCATCGTCGTGTTGGAGCGTTTTGTCAGGTAATCCTCCAACTGCCATATCTGCCCTATTAGGCCTATCTAGGACTTGAAAACACCTTTGGTGATGTGTTCGTGTGTGTATTAACAGAATCCGATGCGTTGGAGCGCATTTCAGGACATCTGAATTTTTGGTCAATATTGCATAGCTAGCATCGTCGTGTTGGAGCGTTTTGTCAGGTAATCCTCCAACTGCCATATCTGCCCTATTAGACCTATCCAGGACTTAAAAACACTTTTTGTGATGTGTTCGTGTGTGTATTAACAGAATCCGATGCGTTGGAGCGCATTTCAGGACATCTGAATTTTTGGCTAATTTTGTATAGCTAGCATCGTCGTGTTGGAGCGTTTTGTCAGGTAATCCTCCAACTGCCATATCTGCCCTATTAGGCCTATCTAGGACTTGAAAACACCTTTGGTGATGTGTTCGTGTGTGTATTAACAGAATCCGATGCGTTGGAGCGCATTTCAGGACATCTGAATTTTTGGTCAATATTGCATAGCTAGCATCGTCGTGTTGGAGCGTTTTGTCATGTAATCCTCCAACTGCCATATCTGCCCTATTAGACCTATCCAGGACTTAAAAACGCTTTTGGTGATGTGTTCGTGTGTGTATTAACAGAATCCGATGCGTTGGAGCGCATTTCAGGACATCTGAATTTTTGTCTACTTTTGTATAGCTAGCATCGTCGTGTTGGAGCGTTTTGTCAGGTAATCCTCCAACTGCCATATTGGCCCTATTAGACCTATCTAGGACTTAAAAACACCTTTGGTCATGTATTCGTGTGTGTATTAACAGAATCCGATGCGTTGGAGCGCATTTCAGGACATCTGAATTTTTGGCTAATTTTGTATAGCTAGCATCGTCGTGTTGGAGCGTTTTGTCAGGTAATCCTCCAACTGCCATATCTGCCCTATTAGGCCTATCTAGGACTTGAAAACACCTTTGGTGATGTGTTCGTGTGTGTATTAACAGAATCCGATGCGTTGGAGCGCATTTCAGGACATCTGAATTTTTGTCTACTTTTGTATAGCTAGCATCGTCGTGTTGGAGCGTTTTGTCAGGTAATCCTCCAACTGCCATATCTGCCCTATTAGGCCTATCTAGGACTTGAAAACACCTTTGGTGATGTGTTCGTGTGTGTATTAACAGAATCCGATGCGTTGGAGCGCATTTCAGGACATCTGAATTTTTGGTCAATATTGCATAGCTAGCATCGTCGTGTTGGAGCGTTTTGTCAGGTAATCCTCCAACTGCCATATCTGCCCTATTAGACCTATCCAGGACTTAAAAACACTTTTGGTGATGTGTTCGTGTGTGTATTAACAGAATCCGATGCGTTGGAGCGCATTTCAGGACATCTGAATTTTTGTCTACTTTTGTATAGCTAGCATCGTCGTGTTGGAGCGTTTTGTCAGGTAATCCTCCAACTGCCATATCTGCCCTATTAGGCCTATCTAGGACTTGAAAACACCTTTGGTGATGTGTTCGTGTGTGTATTAACAGAATCCGATGCGTTGGAGCGCATTTCAGGACATCTGAATTTTTGGTCAATATTGCATAGCTAGCATCGTCGTGTTGGAGCGTTTTGTCAGGTAATCCTCCAACTGCCATATCTGCCCTATTAGACCTATCCAGGACTTAAAAACACTTTTTGTGATGTGTTCGTGTGTGTATTAACAGAATCCGATGCGTTGGAGCGCATTTCAGGACATCTGAATTTTTGGCTAATTTTGTATAGCTAGCATCGTCGTGTTGGAGCGTTTTGTCAGGTAATCCTCCAACTGCCATATCTGCCCTATTAGGCCTATCTAGGACTTGAAAACACCTTTGGTGATGTGTTCGTGTGTGTATTAACAGAATCCGATGCGTTGGAGCGCATTTCAGGACATCTGAATTTTTGGTCAATATTGCATAGCTAGCATCGTCGTGTTGGAGCGTTTTGTCAGGTAATCCTCCAACTGCCATATTGGCCCTATTAGACCTATCTAGGACTTAAAAACACCTTTGGTCATGTATTCGTGTGTGTATTAACAGAATCCGATGCGTTGGAGCGCATTTCAGGACATCTGAATTTTTGGCTAATTTTGTATAGCTAGCATCGTCGTGTTGGAGCGTTTTGTCAGGTAATCCTCCAACTGCCATATCTGCCCTATTAGGCCTATCTAGGACTTGAAAACACCTTTGGTGATGTGTTCGTGTGTGTATTAACAGAATCCGATGCGTTGGAGCGCATTTCAGGACATCTGAATTTTCGGCTACTTTTGTATAGCTAGCATCGTCGTGTTGGAGCGTTTTGTCAGGTAATCCTCCAACTGCCATATTGGCCCTATTAGACCTATCTAGGACTTAAAAACACCTTTGGTCATGTATTCGTGTGTGTATTAACAGAATCCGATGCGTTGGAGCGCATTTCAGGACATCTGAATTTTTGGCTAATTTTGTATAGCTACCATCGTCGTGTTGGAGCGTTTTGTCAGGTAATCCTCCAACTGCCATATTGGCCCTATTAGACCTATCTAGGACTTAAAAACACCTTTGGTCATGTATTCGTGTGTGTATTAACAGAATCCGATGCGTTGGAGCGCATTTCAGGACATCTGAATTTTCGGCTACTTTTGTATAGCTAGCATCGTCGTGTTGGAGCGTTTTGTCAGGTAATCCTCCAACTGCCATATTGGCCCTATTAGACCTATCTAGGACTTAAAAACACCTTTGGTCATGTATTCGTGTGTGTATTAACAGAATCCGATGCGTTGGAGCGCATTTCAGGACATCTGAATTTTTGGCTAATTTTGTATAGCTAGCATCGTCGTGTTGGAGCGTTTTGTCAGGTAATCCTCCAACTGCCATATTGGCCCTATTAGACCTATCTAGGACTTAAAAACACCTTTGGTGATGTGTTCGTGTGTGTATTAACAGAATCCGATGCGTTGGAGCGCATTTCAGGACATCTGAATTTTCGGCTACTTTTGTATAGCTAGCATCGTCGTGTTGGAGCGTTTTGTCAGGTAATCCTCCAACTGCCATATTGGCCCTATTAGACCTATCTAGGACTTAAAAACACCTTTGGTCATGTATTCGTGTGTGTATTAACAGAATCCGATGCGTTGGAGCGCATTTCAGGACATCTGAATTTTTGGCTAATTTTGTATAGCTACCATCGTCGTGTTGGAGCGTTTTGTCAGGTAATCCTCCAACTGCCATATCTGCCCTATTAGACCTATCCAGGACTTAAAAACACTTTTGGTGATGTGTTCGTGTGTGTATTAACAGAATCCGATGCGTTGGAGCGCATTTCAGGACATCTGAATTTTCGGCTACTTTTGTATAGCTAGCATCGTCGTGTTGGAGCGTTTTGTCAGGTAATCCTCCAACTGCCATATCTGCCCTATTAGACCTATCCAGGACTTAAAAACACTTTTGGTGATGTGTTCGTGTGTGTATTAACAGAATCCGATGCGTTGGAGCGCATTTCAGGACATCTGAATTTTTGGCTAATTTTGTATAGCTACCATCGTCGTGTTGGAGCGTTTTGTCAGGTAATCCTCCAACTGCCATATTGGCCCTATTAGACCTATCTAGGACTTAAAAACACCTTTGGTCATGTATTCGTGTGTGTATTAACAGAATCCGATGCGTTGGAGCGCATTTCAGGACATCTGAATTTTTGGCTAATTTTGTATAGCTACCATCGTCGTGTTGGAGCGTTTTGTCAGGTAATCCTCCAACTGCCATATCTGCCCTATTAGACCTATCCAGGACTTAAAAACACTTTTGGTGATGTGTTCGTGTGTGTATTAACAGAATCCGATGCGTTGGAGCGCATTTCAGGACATCTGAATTTTTGTCTACTTTTGTATAGCTAGCATCGTCGTGTTGGAGCGTTTTGTCAGGTAATCCTCCAACTGCCATATTGGCCCTATTAGACCTATCTAGGACTTAAAAACACCTTTGGTCATGTATTCGTGTGTGTATTAACAGAATCCGATGCGTTGGAGCGCATTTCAGGACATCTGAATTTTTGGCTAATTTTGTATAGCTACCATCGTCGTGTTGGAGCGTTTTGTCAGGTAATCCTCCAACTGCCATATCTGCCCTATTAGACCTATCCAGGACTTAAAAACACTTTTGGTGATGTGTTCGTATGTGTAGTAACAGAATCCGATGCGTTGGAGCGCATTTCAGGACATCTGAATTTTTGTCTACTTTTGTATAGCTAGCATCGTCGTGTTGGAGCGTTTTGTCAGGTAATCCTCCAACTGCCATATCTGCCCTATTAGACCTATCCAGGACTTAAAAACACTTTTGGTGATGTGTTCGTGTGTGTATTAACAGAATCCGATGCGTTGGAGCGCATTTCAGGACATCTGAATTTTCGGCTAGTTTTGTATAGCTAGCATCGTCGTGTTGGAGCGTTTTGTCAGGTAATCCTCCAACTGCCATATCTGCCCTATTAGACCTATCCAGGACTTAAAAACACTTTTGGTGATGTGTTCGTGTGTGTATTAACAGAATCCGATGCGTTGGAGCGCATTTCAGGACATCTGAATTTTTGTCTACTTTTGTATAGCTAGCATCGTCGTGTTGGAGCGTTTTGTCATGTAATCCTCCAACTGCCATATCTGCCCTATTAGACCTATCCAGGACTTAAAAACACTTTTGGTGATGTGTTCGTGTGTGTATTAACAGAATCCGATGCGTTGGAGCGCATTTCAGGACATCTGAATTTTTGGCTAATTTTGTATAGCTACCATCGTCGTGTTGGAGCGTTTTGTCAGGTAATCCTCCAACTGCCATATTGGCCCTATTAGACCTATCTAGGACTTAAAAACACCTTTGGTCATGTATTCGTGTGTGTATTAACAGAATCCGATGCGTTGGAGCGCATTTCAGGACATCTGAATTTTTGGCTAATTTTGTATAGCTACCATCGTCGTGTTGGAGCGTTTTGTCAGGTAATCCTCCAACTGCCATATCTGCCCTATTAGACCTATCCAGGACTTAAAAACACTTTTGGTGATGTGTTCGTGTGTGTATTAACAGAATCCGATGCGTTGGAGCGCATTTCAGGACATCTGAATTTTTGGCTAATTTTGTATAGCTACCATCGTCGTGTTGGAGCGTTTTGTCAGGTAATCCTCCAACTGCCATATTGGCCCTATTAGACCTATCTAGGACTTAAAAACACCTTTGGTCATGTATTCGTGTGTGTATTAACAGAATCCGATGCGTTGGAGCGCATTTCAGGACATCTGAATTTTTGGCTAATTTTGTATAGCTACCATCGTCGTGTTGGAGCGTTTTGTCAGGTAATCCTCCAACTGCCATATCTGCCCTATTAGACCTATCCAGGACTTAAAAACACTTTTGGTGATGTGTTCGTGTGTGTATTAACAGAATCCGATGCGTTGGAGCGCATTTCAGGACATCTGAATTTTCGGCTACTTTTGTATAGCTAGCATCGTCGTGTTGGAGCGTTTTGTCAGGTAATCCTCCAACTGCCATATCTGCCCTATTAGACCTATCCAGGACTTAAAAACACTTTTGGTGATGTGTTCGTGTGTGTATTAACAGAATCCGATGCGTTGGAGCGCATTTCAGGACATCTGAATTTTTGGCTAATTTTGTATAGCTACCATCGTCGTGTTGGAGCGTTTTGTCAGGTAATCCTCCAACTGCCATATTGGCCCTATTAGACCTATCTAGGACTTAAAAACACCTTTGGTCATGTATTCGTGTGTGTATTAACAGAATCCGATGCGTTGGAGCGCATTTCAGGACATCTGAATTTTTGGCTAATTTTGTATAGCTACCATCGTCGTGTTGGAGCGTTTTGTCAGGTAATCCTCCAACTGCCATATCTGCCCTATTAGACCTATCCAGGACTTAAAAACACTTTTGGTGATGTGTTCGTGTGTGTATTAACAGAATCCGATGCGTTGGAGCGCATTTCAGGACATCTGAATTTTCGGCTACTTTTGTATAGCTAGCATCGTCGTGTTGGAGCGTTTTGTCAGGTAATCCTCCAACTGCCATATCTGCCCTATTAGACCTATCCAGGACTTAAAAACACTTTTGGTGATGTGTTCGTGTGTGTATTAACAGAATCCGATGCGTTGGAGCGCATTTCAGGACATCTGAATTTTCGGCTACTTTTGTATAGCTAGCATCGTCGTGTTGGAGCGTTTTGTCAGGTAATCCTCCAACTGCCATATCTGCCCTATTAGACCTATCCAGGACTTAAAAACACTTTTGGTGATGTGTTCGTGTGTGTATTAACAGAATCCGATGCGTTGGAGCGCATTTCAGGACATCTGAATTTTTGGCTAATTTTGTATAGCTACCATCGTCGTGTTGGAGCGTTTTGTCAGGTAATCCTCCAACTGCCATATTGGCCCTATTAGACCTATCTAGGACTTAAAAACACCTTTGGTCATGTATTCGTGTGTGTATTAACAGAATCCGATGCGTTGGAGCGCATTTCAGGACATCTGAATTTTTGGCTAATTTTGTATAGCTACCATCGTCGTGTTGGAGCGTTTTGTCAGGTAATCCTCCAACTGCCATATTGGCCCTATTAGACCTATCTAGGACTTAAAAACACCTTTGGTCATGTATTCGTGTGTGTATTAACAGAATCCGATGCGTTGGAGCGCATTTCAGGACATCTGAATTTTTGGCTAATTTTGTATAGCTACCATCGTCGTGTTGGAGCGTTTTGTCAGGTAATCCTCCAACTGCCATATTGGCCCTATTAGACCTATCTAGGACTTAAAAACACCTTTGGTCATGTATTCGTGTGTGTATTAACAGAATCCGATGCGTTGGAGCGCATTTCAGGACATCTGAATTTTTGGCTAATTTTGTATAGCTACCATCGTCGTGTTGGAGCGTTTTGTCAGGTAATCCTCCAACTGCCATATCTGCCCTATTAGACCTATCCAGGACTTAAAAACACTTTTGGTGATGTGTTCGTGTGTGTATTAACAGAATCCGATGCGTTGGAGCGCATTTCAGGACATCTGAATTTTCGGCTACTTTTGTATAGCTAGCATCGTCGTGTTGGAGCGTTTTGTCAGGTAATCCTCCAACTGCCATATCTGCCCTATTAGACCTATCCAGGACTTAAAAACACTTTTGGTGATGTGTTCGTGTGTGTATTAACAGAATCCGATGCGTTGGAGCGCATTTCAGGACATCTGAATTTTTGGCTAATTTTGTATAGCTACCATCGTCGTGTTGGAGCGTTTTGTCAGGTAATCCTCCAACTGCCATATTGGCCCTATTAGACCTATCTAGGACTTAAAAACACCTTTGGTCATGTATTCGTGTGTGTATTAACAGAATCCGATGCGTTGGAGCGCATTTCAGGACATCTGAATTTTTGGCTAATTTTGTATAGCTACCATCGTCGTGTTGGAGCGTTTTGTCAGGTAATCCTCCAACTGCCATATCTGCCCTATTAGACCTATCCAGGACTTAAAAACACTTTTGGTGATGTGTTCGTGTGTGTATTAACAGAATCCGATGCGTTGGAGCGCATTTCAGGACATCTGAATTTTTGGCTAATTTTGTATAGCTACCATCGTCGTGTTGGAGCGTTTTGTCAGGTAATCCTCCAACTGCCATATTGGCCCTATTAGACCTATCTAGGACTTAAAAACACCTTTGGTCATGTATTCGTGTGTGTATTAACAGAATCCGATGCGTTGGAGCGCATTTCAGGACATCTGAATTTTTGGCTAATTTTGTATAGCTACCATCGTCGTGTTGGAGCGTTTTGTCAGGTAATCCTCCAACTGCCATATCTGCCCTATTAGACCTATCCAGGACTTAAAAACACTTTTGGTGATGTGTTCGTGTGTGTATTAACAGAATCCGATGCGTTGGAGCGCATTTCAGGACATCTGAATTTTCGGCTACTTTTGTATAGCCAGCATCGTCGTGTTGGAGCGTTTTGTCAGGTAATCCTCCAACTGCCATATCTGCCCTATTAGACCTATCCAGGACTTAAAAACACTTTTGGTGATGTGTTCGTGTGTGTATTAACAGAATCCGATGCGTTGGAGCGCATTTCAGGACATCTGAATTTTTGGCTAATTTTGTATAGCTACCATCGTCGTGTTGGAGCGTTTTGTCAGGTAATCCTCCAACTGCCATATTGGCCCTATTAGACCTATCTAGGACTTAAAAACACCTTTGGTCATGTATTCGTGTGTGTATTAACAGAATCCGATGCGTTGGAGCGCATTTCAGGACATCTGAATTTTTGGCTAATTTTGTATAGCTACCATCGTCGTGTTGGAGCGTTTTGTCAGGTAATCCTCCAACTGCCATATCTGCCCTATTAGACCTATCCAGGACTTAAAAACACTTTTGGTGATGTGTTCGTGTGTGTATTAACAGAATCCGATGCGTTGGAGCGCATTTCAGGACATCTGAATTTTCGGCTACTTTTGTATAGCTAGCATCGTCGTGTTGGAGCGTTTTGTCAGGTAATCCTCCAACTGCCATATCTGCCCTATTAGACCTATCCAGGACTTAAAAACACTTTTGGTGATGTGTTCGTGTGTGTATTAACAGAATCCGATGCGTTGGAGCGCATTTCAGGACATCTGAATTTTTGGCTAATTTTGTATAGCTACCATCGTCGTGTTGGAGCGTTTTGTCAGGTAATCCTCCAACTGCCATATTGGCCCTATTAGACCTATCTAGGACTTAAAAACACCTTTGGTCATGTATTCGTGTGTGTATTAACAGAATCCGATGCGTTGGAGCGCATTTCAGGACATCTGAATTTTTGGCTAATTTTGTATAGCTACCATCGTCGTGTTGGAGCGTTTTGTCAGGTAATCCTCCAACTGCCATATTGGCCCTATTAGACCTATCTAGGACTTAAAAACACCTTTGGTCATGTATTCGTGTGTGTATTAACAGAATCCGATGCGTTGGAGCGCATTTCAGGACATCTGAATTTTTGGCTAATTTTGTATAGCTACCATCGTCGTGTTGGAGCGTTTTGTCAGGTAATCCTCCAACTGCCATATCTGCCCTATTAGACCTATCCAGGACTTAAAAACACTTTTGGTGATGTGTTCGTGTGTGTATTAACAGAATCCGATGCGTTGGAGCGCATTTCAGGACATCTGAATTTTCGGCTACTTTTGTATAGCTAGCATCGTCGTGTTGGAGCGTTTTGTCAGGTAATCCTCCAACTGCCATATCAGCCCTATTAGACCTATCCAGGACTTAAAAACACTTTTGGTGATGTGTTCGTGTGTGTATTAACAGAATCCGATGCGTTGGAGCGCATTTCAGGACATCTGAATTTTTGGCTAATTTTGTATAGCTACCATCGTCGTGTTGGAGCGTTTTGTCAGGTAATCCTCCAACTGCCATATTGGCCCTATTAGACCTATCTAGGACTTAAAAACACCTTTGGTCATGTATTCGTGTGTGTATTAACAGAATCCGATGCGTTGGAGCGCATTTCAGGACATCTGAATTTTTGGCTAATTTTGTATAGCTACCATCGTCGTGTTGGAGCGTTTTGTCAGGTAATCCTCCAACTGCCATATTGGCCCTATTAGACCTATCTAGGACTTAAAAACACCTTTGGTCATGTATTCGTGTGTGTATTAACAGAATCCGATGCGTTGGAGCGCATTTCAGGACATCTGAATTTTTGGCTAATTTTGTATAGCTACCATCGTCGTGTTGGAGCGTTTTGTCAGGTAATCCTCCAACTGCCATATCTGCCCTATTAGACCTATCCAGGACTTAAAAACACTTTTGGTGATGTGTTCGTGTGTGTATTAACAGAATCCGATGCGTTGGAGCGCATTTCAGGACATCTGAATTTTCGGCTACTTTTGTATAGCTAGCATCGTCGTGTTGGAGCGTTTTGTCAGGTAATCCTCCAACTGCCATATCTGCCCTATTAGACCTATCCAGGACTTAAAAACACTTTTGGTGATGTGTTCGTGTGTGTATTAACAGAATCCGATGCGTTGGAGCGCATTTCAGGACATCTGAATTTTTGGCTAATTTTGTATAGCTACCATCGTCGTGTTGGAGCGTTTTGTCAGGTAATCCTCCAACTGCCATATCTGCCCTATTAGACCTATCCAGGACTTAAAAACACTTTTGGTGATGTGTTCGTGTGTGTATTAACAGAATCCGATGCGTTGGAGCGCATTTCAGGACATCTGAATTTTTGGCTAATTTTGTATAGCTACCATCGTCGTGTTGGAGCGTTTTGTCAGGTAATCCTCCAACTGCCATATTGGCCCTATTAGACCTATCTAGGACTTAAAAACACCTTTGGTCATGTATTCGTGTGTGTATTAACAGAATCCGAAGCGTTGGAGCGCATTTCAGGACATCTGAATTTTTGGCTAATTTTGTATAGCTACCATCGTCGTGTTGGAGCGTTTTGTCAGGTAATCCTCCAACTGCCATATCTGCCCTATTAGACCTATCCAGGACTTAAAAACACTTTTGGTGATGTGTTCGTGTGTGTATTAACAGAATCCGATGCGTTGGAGCGCATTTCAGGACATCTGAATTTTTGGCTAATTTTGTATAGCTACCATCGTCGTGTTGGAGCGTTTTGTCAGGTAATCCTCCAACTGCCATATTGGCCCTATTAGACCTATCTAGGACTTAAAAACACCTTTGGTCATGTATTCGTGTGTGTATTAACAGAATCCGATGCTTTGGAGCGCATTTCAGGACATCTGAATTTTTGGCTAATTTTGTATAGCTACCATCGTCGTGTTGGAGCGTTTTGTCAGGTAATCCTCCAACTGCCATATCTGCCCTATTAGACCTATCCAGGACTTAAAAACACTTTTGGTGATGTGTTCGTGTGTGTATTAACAGAATCCGATGCGTTGGAGCGCATTTCAGGACATCTGAATTTTCGGCTACTTTTGTATAGCTAGCATCGTCGTGTTGGAGCGTTTTGTCAGGTAATCCTCCAACTGCCATATCTGCCCTATTAGACCTATCCAGGACTTAAAAACACTTTTGGTGATGTGTTCGTGTGTGTATTAACAGAATCCGATGCGTTGGAGCGCATTTCAGGACATCTGAATTTTTGGCTAATTTTGTATAGCTACCATCGTCGTGTTGGAGCGTTTTGTCAGGTAATCCTCCAACTGCCATATTGGCCCTATTAGACCTATCTAGGACTTAAAAACACCTTTGGTCATGTATTCGTGTGTGTATTAACAGAATCCGATGCGTTGGAGCGCATTTCAGGACATCTGAATTTTTGGCTAATTTTGTATAGCTACCATCGTCGTGTTGGAGCGTTTTGTCAGGTAATCCTCCAACTGCCATATCTGCCCTATTAGACCTATCCAGGACTTAAAAACACTTTTGGTGATGTGTTCGTGTGTGTATTAACAGAATCCGATGCGTTGGAGCGCATTTCAGGACATCTGAATTTTTGGCTAATTTTGTATAGCTACCATCGTCGTGTTGGAGCGTTTTGTCAGGTAATCCTCCAACTGCCATATTGGCCCTATTAGACCTATCTAGGACTTAAAAACACCTTTGGTCATGTATTCGTGTGTGTATTAACAGAATCCGATGCGTTGGAGCGCATTTCAGGACATCTGAATTTTTGGCTAATTTTGTATAGCTACCATCGTCGTGTTGGAGCGTTTTGTCAGGTAATCCTCCAACTGCCATATCTGCCCTATTAGACCTATCCAGGACTTAAAAACACTTTTGGTGATGTGTTCGTGTGTGTATTAACAGAATCCGATGCGTTGGAGCGCATTTCAGGACATCTGAATTTTCGGCTACTTTTGTATAGCTAGCATCGTCGTGTTGGAGCGTTTTGTCAGGTAATCCTCCAACTGCCATATCTGCCCTATTAGACCTATCCAGGACTTAAAAACACTTTTGGTGATGTGTTCGTGTGTGTATTAACAGAATCCGATGCGTTGGAGCGCATTTCAGGACATCTGAATTTTTGGCTAATTTTGTATTGCTACCATCGTCGTGTTGGAGCGTTTTGTCAGGTAATCCTCCAACTGCCATATTGGCCCTATTAGACCTATCTAGGACTTAAAAACACCTTTGGTCATGTATTCGTGTGTGTATTAACAGAATCCGATGCGTTGGAGCGCATTTCAGGACATCTAAATTTTTGGCTATTTTGTATAGCTAGCATCGTCGTGTTGGAGCGTTTTGTCAGGTAATCCTCCAACTGCCATATTGGCCCTATTAGACCTATCTAGGACTTAAAAACACCTTTGGTCATGTATTCGTGTGTGTATTAACAGAATCCGATGCGTTGGAGCGCATTTCAGGATATCTGAATTTTTGGCTAATTTTGTATTGCTACCATCGTCGTGTTGGAGCGTTTTGTCAGGTAATCCTCCAACTACCATATCGGCCCTTTTAGACCTATCTAGGACTTAAAAACACCTTTGATGATGTGTTCGTGTGTGTATTAACAGAATCCGATGCGTTGGAGCGCATTTCAGGACATCTGAATTTTTGGCTAATTTTGCATAGCTACCATCGTCGTGTTGGAGCGTTTTGTCAGGTAATCCTCCAACTGCCATATCTGCCCTATTAGGCCTATCTAGGACTTGAAAACACCTTTGGTGATGTGTTCGTGTGTGTATTAACAGAATCCGATGCGTTGGAGCGCATTTCAGGACATCTGAATTTTTGGCTAATTTTGTATAGCTACCATCGTCGTGTTGGAGCGTTTTGTCAGGTAATCCTCCAACTGCCATATCTGCCCTATTAGACCTATCCAGGACTTAAAAACACTTTTGGTGATGTGTTCGTGTGTGTATTAACAGAATCCGATGCGTTGGAGCGCATTTCAGGACATCTGAATTTTTGTCTACTTTTGTATAGCTAGCATCGTCGTGTTGGAGCGTTTTGTCAGGTAATCCTCCAACTGCCATATCTGCCCTATTAGACCTATCCAGGACTTAAAAACACTTTTGGTCATGTGTTCGTGTGTGTATTAACAGAATCCGATGCGTTGGAGCGCATTTCAGGACATCTGAATTTTTGTCTACTTTTGTATAGCTAGCATCGTCGTGTTGGAGCGTTTTGTCAGGTAATCCTCCAACTGCCATATCTGCCCTATTAGACCTATCCAGGACTTAAAAACACTTTTGGTCATGTGTTCGTGTGTGTATTAACAGAATCCGATGCGTTGGAGCGCATTTCAGGACATCTGAATTTTTGTCTACTTTTGTATAGCTAGCATCGTCGTGTTGGAGCGTTTTGTCAGGTAATCCTCCAACTGCCATATCTGCCCTATTAGACCTATCCAGGACTTAAAAACACTTTTGGTCATGTGTTCGTGTGTGTATTAACAGAATCCGATGCGTTGGAGCGCATTTCAGGACATCTGAATTTTTGTCTACTTTTGTATAGCTAGCATCGTCGTGTTGGAGCGTTTTGTCAGGTAATCCTCCAACTGCCATATCTGCCCTATTAGACCTATCCAGGACTTAAAAACACTTTTGGTGATGTGTTCGTGTGTGTATTAACAGAATCCGATGCGTTGGAGCGCATTTCAGGACATCTGAATTTTTGTCTACTTTTGTATAGCTAGCATCGTCGTGTTGGAGCGTTTTGTCAGGTAATCCTCCAACTGCCATATCTGCCCTATTAGACCTATCTAGGACTTAAAAACACTTTTGGTGATGTGTTCGTGTGTGTATTAACAGAATCCGATGCGTTGGAGCGCATTTCAGGACATCTGAATTTTTGTCTACTTTTGTATAGCTAGCATCGTCGTGTTGGAGCGTTTTGTCAGGTAATCATCCAACTGCCATATCTGCCCTATTAGACCTATCCAGGACTTAAAAACACTTTTGGTGATGTGTTCGTGTGTGTATTAACAGAATCTGATGCGTTGGAGCGCATTTCAGGACATCTGAATTTTTGTCTACTTTTGTATAGCTAGCATCGTCGTGTTGGAGCGTTTTGTCAGGTAATCCTCCAACTGCCATATCTGCCCTATTAGACCTTTCCAGGACTTAAAAACACCTTTGGTCATGTATTCGTGTGTGTATTAACAGAATCCGATGCGTTGGAGCGCATTTCAGGACATCTGAATTTTTGTCTACTTTTGTATAGCTAGCATCGTCGTGTTGGAGCGTTTTGTCAGGTAATCCTCCAACTGCCATATCTGCCCTATTAGGCCTATCTAGGACTTGAAAACACCTTTGGTGATGTGTTCGTGTGTGTATTAACAGAATCCGATGCGTTGGAGCGCATTTCAGGACATCTGAATTTTTGGTCAATATTGCATAGCTAGCATCGTCGTGTTGGAGCGTTTTGTCAGGTAATCCTCCAACTGCCATATCTGCCCTATTAGACCTATCCAGGACTTAAAAACACTATTGGTGATGTGTTCGTGTGTGTATTAACAGAATCCGATGCGTTGGAGCGCATTTCAGGACATCTGAATTTTTGGCTAATTTTGCATAGCTACCATCGTCGTGTTGGAGCGTTTTGTCAGGTAATCCTCCAACTGCCATATCTGCCCTATTAGGCCTATCTAGGACTTGAAAACACCTTTGGTGATGTGTTCGTGTGTGTATTAACAGAATCCGATGCGTTGGAGCGCATTTCAGGATATCTGAATTTTTGGCTAATTTTGTATAGCTAGCATCGTCGTGTTGGAGCGTTTTGTCAGGTAATCCTCCAACTGCCATATCTGCCCTATTAGGCCTATCTAGGACTTGAAAACACCTTTGGTGATGTGTTCGTGTGTGTATTAACAGAATCCGATGCGTTGGAGCGCATTTCAGGACATCTGAATTTTTGGCTAATTTTGTATAGCTAGCATCGTCGTGTTGGAGCGTTTTGTCAGGTAATCCTCCAACTGCCATATCTGCCCTATTAGGCCTATCTAGGACTTGAAAACACCTTTGGTGATGTGTTCGTGTGTGTATTAACAGAATCCGATGCGTTGGAGCGCATTTCAGGACATCTGAATTTTTGGCTAATTTTGTATAGCTACCATCGTCGTGTTGGAGCGTTTTGTCAGGTAATCCTCCAACTGCCATATCTGAAAACACCTTTGGTGATGTGTTCGTGTGTGTATTAACAGAATCCGATGCGTTGGAGCGCATTTCAGGATATCTGAATTTTTGGCTAATTTTGTATAGCTAGCATCGTCGTGTTGGAGCGTTTTGTCAGGTAATCCTCCAACTGCCATATCTGCCCTATTAGACCTATCCAGGACTTAAAAACACTTTTGGTGATGTGTTCGTGTGTGTATTAACAGAATCCGATGCGTTGGAGCGCATTTCAGGACATCTGAATTTTTGTCTACTTTTGTATAGCTAGCATCGTCGTGTTGGAGCGTTTTGTCAGGTAATCCTCCAACTGCCATATCTGCCCTATTAGACCTATCCAGGACTTAAAAACACTTTTGGTGATGTGTTCGTGTGTGTATTAACAGAATCCGATGCGTTGGAGCGCATTTCAGGACATCTGAATTTTCGGCTACTTTTGTATAGCTAGCATCGTCGTGTTGGAGCGTTTTGTCAGGTAATCCTCCAACTGCCATATCTGCCCTATTAGACCTATCCAGGACTTAAAAACACTTTTGGTGATGTGTTCGTGTGTGTATTAACAGAATCCGATGCGTTGGAGCGCATTTCAGGACATCTGAATTTTTGTCTACTTTTGTATAGCTAGCATCGTCGTGTTGGAGCGTTTTGTCAGGTAATCCTCCAACTGCCATATCTGCCCTATTAGACCTATCCAGGACTTAAAAACACTTTTGGTCATGTGTTCGTGTGTGTATTAACAGAATCCGATGCGTTGGAGCGCATTTCAGGACATCTGAATTTTTGTCTACTTTTGTATAGCTAGCATCGTCGTGTTGGAGCGTTTTGTCAGGTAATCCTCCAACTGCCATATCTGCCCTATTAGACCTATCCAGGACTTAAAAACACTTTTTGTGATGTGTTCGTGTGTGTATTAACAGAATCCGATGCGTTGGAGCGCATTTCAGGACATCTGAATTTTTGTCTACTTTTGTATAGCTAGCATCGTCGTGTTGGAGCGTTTTGTCAGGTAATCCTCCAACTGCCATATCTGCCCTATTAGACCTATCCAGGACTTAAAAACACTTTTGGTGATGTGTTCGTGTGTGTATTAACAGAATCCGATGCGTTGGAGCGCATTTCAGGACATCTGAATTTTCGGCTACTTTTGTATAGCTAGCATCGTCGTGTTGGAGCGTTTTGTCAGGTAATCCTCCAACTGCCATATCTGCCCTATTAGACCTATCCAGGACTTAAAAACACTTTTGGTGATGTGTTCGTGTGTGTATTAACAGAATCCGATGCGTTGGAGCGCATTTCAGGACATCTGAATTTTTGTCTACTTTTGTATAGCTAGCATCGTCGTGTTGGAGCGTTTTGTCAGGTAATCCTCCAACTGCCATATCTGCCCTATTAGACCTATCCAGGACTTAAAAACACTTTTGGTCATGTGTTCGTGTGTGTATTAACAGAATCCGATGCGTTGGAGCGCATTTCAGGACATCTGAATTTTTGTCTACTTTTGTATAGCTAGCATCGTCGTGTTGGAGCGTTTTGTCAGGTAATCCTCCAACTGCCATATCTGCCCTATTAGACCTATCCAGGACTTAAAAACACTTTTGGTGATGTGTTCGTGTGTGTATTAACAGAATCCGATGCGTTGGAGCGCATTTCAGGACATCTGAATTTTTGTCTACTTTTGTATAGCTAGCATCGTCGTGTTGGAGCGTTTTGTCAGGTAATCCTCCAACTGCCATATCTGCCCTATTAGACCTATCCAGGACTTAAAAACACTTTTGGTCATGTGTTCGTGTGTGTATTAACAGAATCCGATGCGTTGGAGCGCATTTCAGGACATCTGAATTTTTGTCTACTTTTGTATAGCTAGCATCGTCGTGTTGGAGCGTTTTGTCAGGTAATCCTCCAACTGCTATATTGGCCCTATTAGACCTATCTAGGACTTAAAAACACCTTTGGTCATGTATTCGTGTGTGTATTAACAGAATCCGATGCGTTGGAGCGCATTTCAGGACATCTGAATTTTCGGCTACTTTTGTATAGCCCGCATCGTCGTGTTGGAGCCTTTTGTCACATCATCCTCCAACTGCCATATCGGCCCTATTAGACCTACCTACGACTTAAAAACACTTTTGGGAATGTGTTCGTGTGTGCACTAACAGAATCCGGTGATTTTCGTTTTTTTAATTGAAATTATTATATATATTTATATTTTGTTAGATTAATTTTAAAAATAAAAGCAAAAAATTGTTTTTCATTTTTGTTTTATGTTCAGATTAGATTTAATTAATTGTGTGTGCGAGGAGAAGTTTTCTGAGAAAAGATTTTATAAAATGATATGAAATTGTTTTTATTTACGTATTGGCATATAAATGAACAAGTTTTATTTAGTTTTCCTTTTGCGTGCAAATTAATTTGGAAGTTATTTTCGGAAAGGGTTCTATTTTGAATTCTTAAACATGCTGAACATTATTTGAACATACTATTTATATAATTTGTACCCGGTCATAGTGCATACCCATTTCCATTGCATTTATTAAATACCGTATCTATGTTTTCTAACTCTGCGACAAATTTTTGATTCGGCTTATGAAGACATCCTTCAGTTACCACGTTTGTCCAAGTCAGAACAGTGGCTTCCTTGTCTATCCTTTCCGCGTATGTGTCCAGAGGTCACCCACTTTCAATGGTTACTAACCCAGCCAGATACTCCAGGGCGTCGTATTTTATGTTGTCCATCCCATCTACTGCAATATCTGTGGTATCATCTTCAGCTGATATGTGATCCCCATCAACAACTAAATCCGAAAGAAGATCTGAAGTTGTGGTTTTACTTTCTTCAAGTACGTGGTCGTTTTCCTCCAGCACCCATTTGTGTTTATCTTTCAATTAACGTCTAGAAGTTTGCGCCATCGGATATTAATCTTTCATTCCTATCGACTAATAGGAACGTGGACGGTATTTGAACTCAAGTGGATCTTCGGACCTGCCAATGTGAAAATGTGTATGTCTGCACATTTGGACATATCATCCAACCACCACTCTATCCTCGCTCCTCCTAAGCTTAGTTTCCTTTATTGTGTGGCGAAGAATATGATGTTCGTTGTACTGCACTCTTGCTGGAGCTTATAGCTGTCGTTGGTCAATTTAAGGACTCTTGAGTGCAGTATTTAATTCTCCTTTTTAGGAGAGTCAGTTTGTTGTTGCATTTTCAAAATTGTTTCTTGCAACTCTATGAGAGACCTGATTGAAATTGTTTGAATAAATATCCTGCCACAACCTGATAGCTTCCTTTTTGTGCCTTTTCCCCCCTTTTTTATCTTTCTCTTGAGGTGGGCTAGTGGCAGCGTCCATCCCTCAAAATCCTTGCATTTTTAGGACAATAATTATATAGATATTGTTCCTTATTGAAGCTCTTAGAGCAAATGAAAGCTGTTTTCAGGTTCACTTTGTATTTTCATCCACATTCGAAACGGAACATTTTCACTCCATTGTTTTTTTTTTTTTTCTTTCTTCTTATTATTTGCATTGTTACCAAATATTGCGCAAATTGCCATTTTGATAATAATAAAAAAATGCACACAAGAAAATGAATCTGCATATACAACTGACAGATTTGTAGGATACACGTGAAAAAATAAGGTTAAGGAAGAGGTTACCTTGTATTCTGTGTACCATGGTTTATATTAATGATTGAGTCGATTGAGCAAAGGGATCATTTTTATTCCTCGTGCAATATTCATAGTCGGTTCATGGTGCCTTCTATTGCCGAAGCGCTAGCAGCGTTCGGGACCGCTAATAAGTCGCCAGTGGGTTGGTTGGCTAATCCTGGTTGTTTCAATGCACCGAACGCCGGTGCACAAGGAAAACTAGGAACTTATGATCCGGGATTTGTTGCGATTGATAGATCAACTGTCGAAGCGGACACGCGTGTGGTACTCGACGCGACGTTTGATTCGATGTTAAATAAATGTTGGTTAATTGGGGCTGAACCGACTAAAGTAGCTAAATTGGCTTTGTCTAAAGCGTTAGCGAAACCCCCTCTTGAAACACTCGGAAACGAACTACCACTCCTCATACCTGTGCACATGTCACACATGTATGTGGTGTCGCGGATTAGGCTGTCCACCCCTGCGCAGTTATAGTGATTCCAGGCGTCGCAGTTGTCGCACTGCACCATATTTCCAGCGGAGTCGGGTTCATCACAAAGGCAGCAGTTGTACTCTTCACGGGTCTGCGCCAACAGCACGCGCAGGAGATCGGCCCTTTTTGTAGGATCTGCTGACTGAATCACGAGCGCTGGTCTTCTTTGAAGCCATAGACGTCATCATTAGTCCAAAAAATGCAGAAATGCTATGTGTTGGCAGCAACTACCGAAAACCGCACACTTGGCGGCGCGAGATGAATTAGGAAATAGCACCGAATTTGGGTGAAATTTCAAATTTCCTTTATTAAATATATAGATTAATACAATGTCTTTATGATTTTTATGGTACTTACTATCTCGGGAGTATTTAAGTTTATCAAGTCTTACGTTAAATGTACGAAGTCGCGCTTGTGCGATTGTGTATCTCAATAGCCAACGAGAAAAAGTAATATGCAAATATGGCCGACTTAAGTGGAGTAAATATTAAATATGCCCGACTCTTCTTCTTCTTCTAGTGGCACTACAGTCCGGGGTGGCCCTGGGCCTCAACCAGTAAGCCTCTCCAGCCGGCACAATCTTTACCCAGCTGTCTCCAACTGCGCACACCTAGTCGATTGAGGTCATTTTCCACCTGGGTACGCCATCGGTTCCGTGGGCGTCCTCTATTGCGTTGTCCTACTGGTTCGGAGTCGAAGACTCTTCGGGCTGGAGCAGTGTTGTCCGTGCGCTCTACATGGCCCAGCCATCTTAGGCATTGAATCCGTAGACGCCTGGCTAGGCTCATGCCGCTGTACAGCCCGTACAGTTCGTGTTTAAATCTTCTTCTCCAATAACCAGCAACGCAGACAGGACCAAAGATTGAACGCAGAACTTTTCCCTCGAAAAGACCAAGTGCTTCTTCAACCGCTTTTGAGATTGTCCATGCCTCCACACCATAGAGCAGGACAGGGATGATCAAGGTGTTATATAATGTTAGCTTAGTCCTTCGAGAGAGGACTCTACTACCGAATTGGCTCTTGAGCCCAAAGAAACAGCGATTGGCCAGAGTAATTCTGCGTTTAATCTCGGAACTGGTGTTGTTCGTAGTGTTTACTTGCCGAGGCAGCGCGTCACCGTGTCTGAAACCTTTTTTGACATTGAAGGTCTCAGTGAGTGCGTTACCGACCTTGATGGAGCAGCGAGAATTCCCCACCGTCATCCTGCACAAACTGACGAGTTTGGCAGGAATGTCAAAACTAGACATGTCGTTGTATAGCTCGTCCCTATGCACGCTGTCATATGCGGCCCTGAAATCCACGAATACGTGGTGGGTGCGGATCTGCATTTCTTGGATTTTTTCCAGGATCTGCCGATAAGGACCCATCAGGTTGTTGACGAATGGTTTCAGGCGCTCACACAAAACGTCAGAGAGGATCTTATGGGCGATGCTGAGGTGACTTATCCCTCGGCAGTTGGCGCAGTTGAAGGGGTCTCCTTTCTTGTGGATCTGGCCTCCGACCATATCTTACAGATGAGTTGGTGCATGTACCTTACCAGCTCATCTCCAGCTGCCTTAAACAGTTCCGCAGATAGTCCTTCTGCACCCGCAGCTTTATTCGACTTTAGTCTCGATATCGCTATCTTGACTTCGTCTAGGTCGGGGGGACGGAATTCTCGTCGAGCATCGTCAATTGCGTTGAGTGGAACATTCTGCCTGACAGCGGTATTGAAGTCATCGTCGCCGTTTAACAGTCTACAGAAATGATCTTTCCAGATTCTCAGTATTGACTGCGAATCTACTACGAGTTGTCCCTCTGAATTTTGTATCCACTGGATAGTTGTTTTACCCGTTGGTAGAACTTTCGGACATCATTTCAGACGTAACACCTCTCTATTTCCTCGATCGCGCGCTTCTCATGCTCTTTCTTTTTCTTTTTGAGAAGCCGGTGCTCTTCCCTTCTTTTAAGTTCGTAGAGCTCACTAACTGCTCTCGTCCTTCTGTCCAGCGTCGCCGACTCAAGTGGTATAAATAAAGATGGTGGAAAAAAAGGGATAATAATAAACTTTCCAGTGCTGGAATACAGGGTGGCGCATCTACATACATTTGCTAAAGGCGCATTTGCACTACTATGCGCAACAATAGCTGTAGGACTATTCGTGCCGAAATGGGCATCCTTTGATGATTTCTGTTGAAATAATAAAAATGTGTTGTAGACATGTAACTTAGCAACCCCTAGCCAACGTTCATATTCTAGTGCAATCTTATGTTTTATTTTTCGAAAATTTTAATATCTAATTGTACTCTCGTTTCTTCGTGGTATACATTATTTCAATTTCAAGTAACATGTATCGGCTTTAATTGCTACAAAAGTAAATGATTTCATGTGCCTATAAAAGTAGTTCTGTTTGGAACCGTTCCGCTAGAAAGAGCTAAGCTCAAATCTAACCCATGCCTCATTTTTTAGGACGAACTACTACTGCACTTTAATCGAAAGTGTACGCAGCTGTTTAAATTTTTAAAGTCTGCTTGTATTCTTCTTTAGATTGCATAACACCCACATCTATTGTGTAAGTCTTTCGCGGATCAAAACATTCTTTAAAATACCACAGCTAAGAAGAAAACATTTGATCAGCATGTCTTCAGTAAATAAATACGCACCGCTAAACTAAATACAGATGTTTCCAGTGAAAATGATCATGCACCGTTCGTCGTAAGACAATTTTGTATAAAAGATGAGTGGCAAAATCTTGTCACTCCACATTCGTGTATTTCCTAGACATGGTAAGCTGTGTAGTTCCAGTTGGCCTGGCCCTGGTTGCGTTCCTTGCAATGGCAGAAGCCAAAGTGTTCACCAAATGTGAACTGGCAAAGACACTCATCAGCTTGGGAGTTCCCAAAGCAGAGCTGGCCGATTGGGTGTGCTTAGCGCAGTACGAAAGCAGTTTCAACACGGCCCTTGTCCACACCAACTCAAATGGCAGCAAAGATTGGGGACTTTTCCAGATCAACGATCGCTACTGGTGCAATCCAGGGGACGGTCGCAAATCATCAAACTTGTGTAATGTCGCGTGCAGTGCCTTGACCAGTGATAGCATCAGTCAAGCAGTGACGTGTGCAAGGAAGATCAAGACCGATAGCAAAGGCTTCAAAGCGTGGGTAGCCTGGAATAATAAGTGCCAGACCACCAAGCCCAGTGTAACTGAATGTCTTTAGGGATCAAGATATTGACTAATAAACTAGAAGTGCTGCTTATGTCATCTGGTTTTGCGTAGGTTTTTATTTATTGATTAGACTGCAAATCCTCTCAGACCTCTTGGAGATGGAAACAGCGTATGAGACATACTAACGCATTACGGAAGAAGTTTATGTCATCGTACCTGGTCGACCTTCACTGAAGCAACTTATGAGTACAGACGGGTGCAAGCACCAACTTGTTTTGCAGAACCAGGCTCCATGAATATTGATGTTGTTGATGAGCGATCTCAGCTCTACATCTACTCCCATGCGAGCTATGATCTACATCTAACTTATTCATGTAACGACGACTAGTTTCGCCAACACAGTCACAGTAAATGCCAATATTGAGCGCCCCTTGGCGACATCCTGACAAAACCAATTTGGTTCCACAATTTTGAGATAAGTTTCGTTGTATAGTCTGAGGCAGACCTGGGCATCCACCAACAAACCTCTCCAGCTACCGCGATCTCTGAGTATGCTCCGAGCCTCATCTACAACAGGCTCGGGGTTTTAAACTCTTCGGACTGGAGCTGTTGCTTTCCCCGACCGATAGCGTCAAAGATTCTGTCCATGTGACAGGTGTTGAGCATAATTAAATATCCCATGCTCTTACAATAAACTTCAGGAAGCTTTTTAAACAACACTGTCAGAGATAGGTTCTTATGAGTGAACAATGTTACCTCTTCAGGTTTTTTGAAGTGGGTTTCAAGTGACTGCGTACCAAGTTCGTGGATCCCCACTTTGAATACAGATCCCCAGGAGATCGTTGTTTATGTCTTGGCAGATATCATCCCACTTTTGTTCCTTGCTCCTGTTGATGGACTGACTCAATATTGGTAAACGCTTGCTGCCGTCTGCCATCATGCCATCTACAAAAGCTAACATCTGACAAGATTTTTAGAAGACCGTGCATGTAGTATTGGCTTGAGAGTTTTGCAAGCTCTTCTGAAGAACGATGCGGAAGTCGTCAAATGCATTACCTTATCTACAAAATTTGTTCAAAAAAATGTTGTCCTTCAATGTCAAATAAATTTGAAAATTCGGGCTAATTAACGTCGGGGAGTCGCCGTGGCGTAGTGGGTTAGTGGGTCGACTCCTACGCAGAGGGTGCCAGGTTCGAATCCCCAATCTACCAACTTTCATAATTCCCGGCTTCCACCTCTTTCGAGTCACTGACAGAGCTCAAAGAGTCGAGACCTTCAATGTCTCGATGATTTCGTCATCGACGGTAATCAGCCAGAATTTTCAATTGTCATCCTAAGCATCCATGGGGTTCTAGAAACTAAACATGGTGGCGTATAGCTTGTCCTTATGTACCGATGAAACCGATCAATAAATCGTGAGTGCTTTTTTTCCAGGATTTCCCAGGATTGCCGAAGCACACAGACAGCGAGTAGAAGACCTGAGTCACCGCCGCGTACCAGACCTGCAAAGACAAAGCGTTTAGTGATCGTCCACGATGGGAAAAGACTGTGCGTACCTTCGGACTGAGGATCTTTTCCAACTGTGGCTTGATGAAGTAGATGATCCCGTCAATGGACCCATACAGAGGGACCGCACAGATCAGCAGGATCACTATGACGACGTAGGGGACAACGGCAAGGAAGTACGAAGCCTTTCCGGAGATCTTCACTCCCCGCACGATCATCAGGTAGATCATCATCCACGAGATCAGCAAGCCGATGACCAGCTGGCAGTTTGGCCATCCTATGCCATCCTCCAGTGACTCCTTCTTTCTGAGCACCTCCTTGCTGTGATTTTTTAAAGACAAACATAAATCATGAAAAAATCGTCCGATAAGCATGCACTTCGTTTCCAATCACCAGGTTAGACTTACATAATATACAACTCAGAGCTGGTCATGATCGTGTCATTGGCACCCTTTTCCATAGACCTCAGATACTTTTTGTTAGTAGTAAGCGATCTATTACGCTGATCGCCAGTGTCACCCATTCCCTTCGAGTCGTAGCAGAGGTCGCTCCACTCGGGGCGACAGCTAGCCCACGGGAGCGGCGACCTGAACGACTGCACAAAGTAGAAGCAAATCAGCGCCACGATCGACTCGTAATAGCTCCCAAGCAGAAACACCATAAAAGCCTGACCAAGACCGACACTTTTTTTTTTGCGAAAGTTTTGTTAGATTACATTGTGTAAAGCAAAGGGGGGCATGATGACTGATGGGTTAGATGTTAGATGCAAAATGACGAAGAGCGCAAAGTGCCGGCAGAAGGGTTAAAAGCAGAGCAAATCAAAGTCTGTGCATTTTAAGGCCAATTACTGAGTAAGCCTTGAGCGTGATCAGTTTTCAAACACCCCAGACGGCTCTCTCTCTCTCTCTCTCTCTCTCTCTCTCTCTCTCTCTCTCTCTCTCTCTCTCTCTCTCTCGCTCTCGCTCTCTGTCAATTACGTGACGCAGTACAAGAACAGTAAGGTTCTGATCTTTTGTGGATTTCCGGGCATGAAGCCAAACTGATATCGATAAGACTTAGATCAGATTGTTCATAATCGGAATCAGGCGAGCACAGGTCTATAAGGGTAACATGATTTGCTCTCAAGAAGAGGAAGACTCATTTTTGCTTGTAGGGTCACATTAAATGAAAAACCAACAAAGAACACAGAATCACTCGAGAACGTATCGCCTTAACAGAGTTTATTCAACCAAGAGCGTTAATAACATCGATCAGCTTTTTCATAACACTCGTATAACAGTTGTATAACACAATGAGTATGACATGAGAACATAATCGGACAGTGTAATTGAGAACCTTAATTGAGACCAGAAATGAAGTATTACAGAGATGCCCGACTTCTACCTCTCTTGCCCTTTGAACTTTTTGACAACTGTTTCTTATAACGTGTTCTTAAACCAAATTGACCAACCAGAGGACGGCATTTACGTTTCTTCGTGAATAACCGTCAAAAATTCATGAATATCTGTCAAAAAGGCACTTAAATTTGTCGAGGCTATCTCTGTAATGCTTCATTTCTGATTGAGACTTTACATAATTGAGAGCATAATTGTACATCGTTGAGCAAATTATAGCAATTTGATAGCTGAATTGCATTAGGAATGATTGTGCTTGTGTATGTGGAAGCGTGCAGGCGTGCAGGCGTGCAAATTGAATTGGAAGGAAAATCTGCCATTAGGACCCTGCATTATCGCACTCGAGCCAAAAGAAATAGCCTTATGCGCATTCCCCGAAATCGATGTCCCTTTCGATGACACTGGTTAACTCTCGATCAGAAGAGTTAAAAAACAAATAGATCAGAGCCATTCCTTCTAGCCGCTCCATCACCTCCTTTTTGGAGGAGCGCTGGCTTGAGGAATTTCTGTCCCTTGTTATGCATATTAAAATTCTACGTCGGATATATGGTCTCGTCTGCGAGGAAGGCGAATAGAGGAGAAGACACAACCGCGAACTCTACGAGCTGTACCAGGATGTGGATGTAGTCCGGAAGGCAAAGATCCATCGACTGCACGGGCTCGGACACATCGAGCGAATGGACAACAATGCTCCAGCTAAGAGGATCTTCGAATCTGAGCCTCTTAGTTCGAGAAGGAGAGAAAAACCGATTCTCCGGCATACAGACAAAGTAATCGCGGATGACTGAAAGCAGCGTGCCCGGGACCGTCAACAATGGAAAGCAGCTATCGCTCAGGCGCGGAACCTGCATGGGTCGTCAGCCTGATAAGTAAGTAAGTAAGTGTTATGCTTATTAACAGAAGTTAGCTAAGAATGATACGACAGTATCTAGTTTAATTCAAAGTGCATTTCCACAGGTCGTAGAAATGGTGTATCCCTGTAAGACCATTCTTGTGTCCTGTTACGAAGTGTATGTCCTTACACGAATCATCCATGAGCATGTTGTAATCAACAATTCTAACCCTTCGATATAATAGATCCCTTCTTTTGTTTGCCTTTTGTAGAACTAATATCGTGTACAGGAATAATAATAACAATATGGGTTGCGCGACAGTCCCATTCGGACCTTGGCCTAGCTTCTCAGCAACCACTCATGTTTCATCATGTAGTACTTCCTCCCTTCGATGGGTACATCACCAGATTCCGAGAGACTCGGATCAGGCTCATAACGTCAATTCGAGTACAGCTTGATTCGACAAACATCTTAAGTCAAATAGAATGATCCGACACATCGACATGACATGATATGAGTTCATCCGAATTACTGCCATCAATGTACTATCAAAACAATCATGAGAACTGATCGAACTTTCAAATTGAAGCTGGAATGGATACCGATGCATGCTCAAACCTTGCAAAATGTCTATTCTAAAGCTCCGAATTGTAATCTCCACTCTCTACTACTCAATCACTAAGCGCTATTCCAATAAACTGTTTCTTCTTCAACAACCCTCACCAAGTCGGCCAACAATTAAATTGATAATAATGTACTCAGCCGATAAAACGTATACAGAGAAAGTATCAAGGCGAAAGAAAATTTTCCTGAGAGCGCCCAAAATTATGCAATACTATTTACACATTTCAATCGAGCTTTTTGGTGTTTGAATGAGTTTGGCTGAATTGAACGAGTGGTTGAAGGAAACGAGTTGAATTCAATTACGGTTGAGACAAAAGTTGTGTTTTCTTGCAAGCGTATACACGCCTAATCTTGAAGTGCACAAAAAAACGATCACCGGCGCTTAATGATTCATCATAAAATCTTGGCGGCACCGACGACATTTATGACATTTGCTAAGCAGTCAGGGGTGTAGTCATGGGTGGTTGAGTGTATTTTACATGCAAATTGAAACTTAAGCGTATATACGCTTGCAAAAAAACGCAGCTAAAATTAAGCGTATATAGGCTTGCAAAAAATACAGCTTTCGTCTCAACCAACCGTAATTGAATTCAACTCGTTTCCTTCAACCACTCGTTCAATTCACCCAAACTCATTCAAACACCAAAAAGCTCGATTGAAATGTGTAAATAGTATTGCATGATTTTGGGCGCTCTCAAGAAAATTTTCTTTCGCCTTGATACTTTCTCTGTATACGTTTTATTGTTTAAGTACATTATTATCAATTTAATTGTTGGCCGACTTGGTGAGGGTTGTTGAAGAAGAAACAGTTTATTGGAATAGCGCTTAGTGATTGAGTAGTAGAGAGTGGAGATTACAATTCGGAGCTTTAGAATAGACATTTTGCAAGGTTTGAGCATGCATCGGTATCCATTCCAGCTTCAATTTGAAAGTTCGATCAGTTCTCATGATTGTTTTGATAGTACATTGATGGCAGTAATTCGGATGAACTCATATCATGTCATGTCGATGTGTCGGATCATTCTATTTGACTTAAGATGTTTGTCGAATCAAGCTGTACTTGAATTGATGTTATGAGCCTGATCCGAGTCTCTCGGAATCTGGTGATGTACCCATCGAAGGGAGGAAGTACTACATGATGGAACATGAGTGGTTGCTGAGAAGCTAGGCCAAGGTCCGAATGGGACTGTCGCGCAACCCATATTGTTATTATTATTCCTGTACACGATATTAGTTCTACAAAAGGCAAACAAAAGAAGGGATCTATTATATCGAAGGGTTAGAGTTGTTGATTACAACATGCTCATGGATGATTCGTGTAAGGACATACACTTCGTAACAGGACACAAGAATGGTCTTACAGGCATGCATCGATAATGAATCCTTCTGAGATACACCATTTCTACGACCTGTGGAAATGCACTTTGAATTAAACTAGATACTGTCGTATCATTCTTAGCTAACTTCTGTTAATAAGCATAACACTTACTTACTTACTTATCAGGCTGACGACCCATGCAGGTTCCGCGCCTGAGCGATAGCTGCTTTCCATTGTTGACGGTCCCGGGCACGCTGCTTCCAGTCAGAACGAACAAGCTGTCTTGCATCCGCGATTACTTTGTCTGTATGCCGGAGAATCGGTTTTTCTCTCCTTCTCGAACCAAGAGGCTCGAATTTGAAGACCCACTTAGCTGGAGCATTGTTGTCCATGCGCTCGATGTGTCCGAGCCCGTGCAGTCGATGGATCTTTGCCTTCCGGACTACATCCACATCTTATGTATGCCCACGTCATGCACCAACGCCAACGAGGTTGCATTGCCGCTCGGCCATCAAAGAGGTAGCCGAAACCACCTTATGCTACCTACCACACCCGACGAGGAACCCGTGCTATGATGGCGAGGAAAGGCAGAGGAAACATGCAACTGACGAGGTATACCAAAAGGCGGTGCAGCGAAAAACTATGGCAGCGCAGGAGGAGTTCCGGGCTAGAAGAAGGGATGGGAAAAAGATTCTACGTCTGAAGGAAGGGTCTCTCTGATGGCTTACCATTGGAGCTCTACAAGGCTGATGGCGATGTTCTGGTAAGGAGCATGCACCAGATCAGCCGTAGAATTTGGGAGGACGAAGGCATGCCCTACGACTGGAATATCAGCTCCATATGCCCCATCCACAAAAAAGGCTGTCCTACCTCTTGCGACAACTATAGATGTCTATCCATGCTCAACGTCGCCTACAAGATCCTGTCCAACGTATTGGATCGATTTGATAATCGCCACGTACCTTTGTGGCAAGTCCACAATCGACCAAATGTTTACCCTAACGCACATCCTGAAGAAGACCAGGGAGTTTCAAATCGATACACTCCTCGTTTCCGTTGCAGGGGACTCCAGGCCATGCCTCCCGTTGCTCGGAATCTGTACATAGGTCCTGAGCAGTCTTGAAGTTCCAATTGGACAACAGCTACAGACCTGATGAACGAATGGGAACACAAGCTTCGCCTTGTCCTCTGGTTCAATGGGGATAGTCTTAAGCAATCCGAACGACTAGTCAAACCTTACTCACATAAGGAAATCCTCAGCCTTGACAAGGAAAGTATAATTATCTTTAGTAGCCACAGGCCACCCCACCTGCATTCGGAGAGAAATGTCCGCATGGAAACTCAATAAATCGACTTTTCAAAAATTAGCACATTTCACACGAAAAAATGCAGTAAAATGGCATTGCATTCGGGGCGCATTTTTTTGCTGAAAATAAACGTATTTTCGTCGGAGTCAATGTAATGAGTACACAATCTTGTGAAAGAAATTTCTCGGGAATTAGGACGAATCCAAGGATGCGGGGTACCAGGATGGAAAGGAAATTTCATGTAGATGCGGAGTAAAGTAATGGTTTTTAGGGGAAAACCCGGGGATGATGTTTGTGAGCCAGAGTCCGTCATAACCTCTATTTTCGCATTGAAATTGAGGAATTGGAAAATGCGATGTTTTTTGGAGTAAATTTCTCGGAAACTGGGTCAAACCCAGGGTTGAAGGGTACTTTGATGAAGAGGAAATTTCATGTAGATGTGGATCGAAGCACGACTTTCTAGTGGGATTGCCGTGGTTGAGAAGTTTGAAGCCAAAAAGCGGATGTCATACTTCTTACAACTTACAACAACTGTAGAGGTACATATTTGCCTGGTCAACGTCGCCTACAAGACCATGTCCAGTGTACGGTGTGAACGTCTGAAGCCATTTTGCGCCGCAATAATCGGCACGTACCAGTGCGGCTTCCGGTCAGGAGAAGACCAGCGAGTTTCATAGTAATACGCACACCTTTGCAGCGATTTTAAAGCCGCATACGACAGCTTTCATGGTAAGGGGTCAATCGATGCGATGACCGGATTCGGGATCTTGGGAAAGCTGATCCGGCTATGTCGCACCAAGCTAACGTAAACGCTATGCAGCGTGCTGTTCGGCTCAAGGACTTCCGAGCCGTTTGAAACCTGCACCGGACTTCGGCAAGGAGATGCGCTGTAGTGTGAATTCCACATATAGGCCAGTCTTCTTACCTGATAGGTCCATATCAGTGTGGCTTCATGCCAGGGAAGTCCACCATCGACCAGATTTTCACACTACGGCGGATCCTGGAAGACCTAAGAGATGCATATCGACACCCACCACCTATTCGTCGATTTCAAGGCCGCGTATGACAGCGTGCATAGGGACGAGCTATACAACGCCATGTCTATTTTTGACATTCCTGTCAAACTCATTCGGGTTGTGCCGAATGACGGTGGAGGATTCTCGCTGCTCCATCAAGGTCGGTAACGCACTCACCGAGACCTTCAATGTCAAAAAAGGTTTTAGACAAGGCGACGCGCTGTCATATGACTTCATTAACATCACCCTGGAGAAGATCGTGCAAGACTCACACGCCAACACTAGAGGCACGATCTTCCAGAAGTCCGTACAACTGCTAGCATACGTGGACGACATTGACGTGATTGGCAGAACACAACGAGCCGTCAATGAGGCGTTCGCTGGCATTGAGGCGGAAGCGGCCAAAATGGGTCTAGCTGTGAATGATGGCAAAACGAAGTATATGCTGTCATCAAGAAAGGACACACAACATCGACGTCTTAGACAGAGTGTCACAATGGGCAGCTATAACTTCGAGGTAGTCAGGGACTTCGTCTACCTCAGCCCCGCAGTAAATAGTACAAACAACATCAGTACCGAGATCAAACGCAGAGTAACTCTTGCACAACCGCTGTTTCTATGGGCTCAAGACGCAATTGAGTAGTAGAGCCATCTCTCGGAGGACGAAGCTGACTTTCTATAAGACCTTGATCATCCCACTCCAGCTGTACGGCGTGGAGGCATCGACAATCTCGAAAGCGGATGAGGAAATCCTTGGTCTGTTCGAGAGAAAAGCTGTGCGTGCGATCTTTGGTCCTCTTTGCGTTGACGGTTTCTGGAGGAGAAGATTCAACTACGAACTGTACGGGCTGTACAGCGACATGTGTCTAGTCAGGCGTCTTCGGATCCAACGCCTAAGATGGATAGGCCATGTAGAGCTCATGGACAACACTTCTCCAGCCCGAAGAGTTTTCGACTCCGAACCCGTGGAACAATGTAACAGAGGACGCCCACGGTTAGGATGGTGCACCCAGGTGGAGAAGGACCTCAGCCACCTTGGCGTGTGACACTAGAGACAGCTAGCCAGAGACCGTGCTAGCTGGAGAGGCTTGTTGGTTGAGGCCCCGGTCCACCCGGACTGTAGCGCCAAATAAAGAAGAAAAAGAAGAAGATGAAGTTAAGAGCTTTGGCTATAAACATAAGCGCCGCCTAGAAGAGCACACAAACACTGCAGTTTACCCGATCCTTGAGGAAACTAATGTCTTGCGCCGACTTCAAAGGACTAGACCCCTTAATCTCGTGCGATAGTCTACATCCGAGCATGGTAGCAGTGTTAGCAGAAACTTTAATTGGAGAGTAACCTGCCGATCAGTACCTAAATTATGATTTACAAACTACTGGTTAAGTGCTTCACTTAGTTGCAGTCTTAAAAAATGCAGAGAGATGGTTTTAGTGAGCAAAAATCTCACACTTCTATGTGCGAACGGATGAGCCCAGAAATACCAAAAGGGAAGCATGTTTTTAGTCAGTTAAAATCTGACACTACTATGTGGACACGGGTCACATAGTGTCTTGTTGAATATGGTCACCAACCCAAGCAAAAAAAAAAAAATGTTGTATGTCCTACAATGTCTAGTGCTTACATCGGCTGTTCAAATCCGTGTATGGAGGTCCTTTTGGGTTAGGGTGGTGGTGTGATAGCCAATTTAGCCTCTATGGTGATTGTTATCGCTGCTCTTGGACGTCGTTGGAATGTTCTGCTCGTTTAGCAGATGTAGCGCGTCCGAGGATTGTGTTTCTCAAGTTCGTGATTTCCTCATTAGGATGGTTGTTGATGTCTAGTAGCTGCTTTCTGAACAGTGTCACCATGTACTGTTGTAGGGGGATGATGGGTGCTTGGTCGTAAAGCTTCTAGTTGCTTTGACAGTCTCTATCGAAGGTGAGTCCGGTACATATTCGCAGTATTTTCCTTTCGAAATTGGCGAGTTCTTCAAGCTGGTCTTAGAGGCGGTATGCCATAATGGGAAGCCGTAAGTTAAGATGGCTAGTCCTCTGGCTTAATCTTTTTTGCTTGCCTAGGTTAGCATTGTTAAGGGTCAGTTTCGAATGTCTGTTGAACTTCAACCTTTCTGTGAAGTTAATACCAAGATGCTTGACCTGCTCGTTTGTTGATATTTCTGTATCATTAGGGAGCACTATCCTGAGCTGCTGATACACATCCACCTCGGGATTGTCTCCTAAAGGACATGAGTACCGATTTCCCACCATTGATACGAATACCCGACTTGGTATAGTAGTCACAATTGTTAGCTGTTTGGTTTTCGACCCTTCGCGCGGCTATCTGTGGTGACGCTGAGCTGGCATTAGTCAGCGAGTTATCTGCAAATAGACAGCAGTTCACTGTGTCGGTTGGATGTGGTTAATCTGCCGTGTAGGTGTTCAAAAGCCACGGTCCCAGCTTTGATCCTTGTGCAACTCCCGCCTTGGTTCTCCGTTCTCTTGATTTGCTGCCTACAATTTGAACGTATAATCTTCTGGAATGCGGAAAGCTATAAATTATTCAGATGAGGTTGGCTTTCCCGATAACAGCATGGATGCGCTACAAAAGTTCCAAAGGCCTCCACCCAAAGCATTTTAAGCCCACAGAGTATAAGGAATACATACATAAATATCCAATAAAAATTGTAGTAAGTACACACACCAGTTGGAAGGGTTGCCAATTTTTCTTTTCGATCGCATTACACAAACGCAATTCAACTGCAACGAAGGTTCAGGTTCCACTGTTCGGCTGAACTTAAGTTTAAGCCTTCACTGTAAAACTGGCCGTAATACATACATAATGTATGATCTCAAACTGCGATTGTAATTGTGGAGACGTAGGAACTCAATCGCAATTAAAATCACAGGCTGTGTTGGAGATTTTTCATTCACTGCGAAAAAATGGCAGTTAGTGTTGGTGTTCACGTAGACTACGGACTTGACGCATCATGGTACGATTTCAGCTGAAAAGAGGGTTGAATTGACTGACATGAATTTCCGGATATACAAAGCAATTTCCAAATAGCTCAACAGAACCTATAATCCGGATTTCCAAACAAAAACCCTTTCAAGCACCCAATTAGCACCCTTAATTCTTAGACGTAGAGAAAAGAGGCACCTTGCTTGGCATCAATTTTTCCAAAGATGTCAGAGCAAGGGTAGGGAGAAGGCGCAGTGTCATGTAGATCTTTGGAAGCATCCAATAATTTTAAGATCACGCTGTGCCTTAAGTACGTCAACCTAAAGATCACCGAGACGCAGATTAGTTAGTGCAATCAAAAAATGTCACATGTGCACATCCTCACCATTTATTCACTTGTCACGTGGATCACATAAAGTGGCCTTCCGTTGAAAATCGAATAAAGATAACTAAAACACACTTAATGGTAAATTTAAGGCAATTTCACGAAAACTTTCATAGCTCACAGCAAAGTTGTATCAAAGCGATGGAAAGCTTATTCAATTTGCAGCAGCCATTAAAATCCCATTAAATTTGTAACACGAAATTTTGGGACCGATTGTCAAACTTTATTGACAATTTCCGCGAAAACGCATAGAATTGATCGACTCTGACTGTGTTGACACTTTGAAACCCGCCACTCGTTAGGTTCTGATCGTGCACTGGTGAACCCTTAACGAGAACTCAAATAAATCGCGACAAATTCGTCATCGGATCCAGTGAATTGCCGATTGGCCAAATTTACGCAGATCAGTCAATAATTTATGCACCAATACCGGCCTGTCACTGCGGACTCAATTCAGACCTAATCAAAATACAAAAGAAGACGATCGCAATAAATCGCCGAACAGTGCTTTGCCGCGTCTCTGTGGGTTCGTATATAAGTCTCAGACGGGAAGCAGACAATAGATCATCGGTCCTTGAGGCACAGTCAAAATGGGAGCATCTTATAACGAAATCGAAAGGCTGGCCGTTGGTTTGCTGGTGGTTGCACTCCTTGCACCACAGATAAGCGGCAGGATATTCGACAAGTGCTCGCTGGCTAAGGCGTTGAGTAAATACGGAGTGCCTTACCACGAGTTGCCAGACTGGATGTGCTTGACGGAGCATGAAAGTGCCTACAACACTAAGGCCGTGAATCCAATCAACAGCGACGGATCCACAGATTGGGGCCTGTTCCAAATCAACGATCGTTACTGGTGCAAGCCGAGTGATGGACGGCAGTCGGCGAACATCTGTCGGCTGGCCTGTGACATGCTGCTGAGCAACGACATCAAGGAGGCGGTTAATTGCGCGATGACCATCAAGAGGCAGCAGGGCTTGAGTGCTTGGGTGGCTTGGAATAGGCATTGTCAAGGAGCTAAGCCGTCGGTTGCGGAGTGTTTTTAAGGTGCGCGGTGGACATCTGTACACTGTCGAGTGATGAGTTATTTATTGGGAGCTAAAATGTTCGCTATTTTTTTTTATCTAGCTGAAGGAATAAAGTGTTACGAAATTGTGATTGTTTAAGTTTGATTTGAAGGGATTGGCTTTTGGGTGCACGTATTTGACAAGCTGGGCGTGTGAGTGAGAGTGCGACTGACTGGGACTGGCACTGACTGGGACGGAGGCTGAGTGGGACGGAGACTTGCTGGGATGGAGACTGACTGGGAAGGACACTGACTATGACGAAGACTCATTCGGACTAAGATTGACTGGGGCGGACACTGACTGAGAAGGAGACTGACTGAGACGGAGACTGATAGGGACTGCTACTGACTGGGACTGCTACTGACTGGGGCTGAGACTGACTCGTGGTAAGACTGACTGGGCAGGAGACTGACTCGGGCTGGGACTGACTGGGCAGGAGACTGACTGGGCAGGGGACTGACTCGGGCTGAGGCCGACTGGACAGGAGACTGACTGGGATGAACACTGATTGGACGGACACTGACTGGGCAGGGGACTGACTTGGGCTGAGACTGACTGCGCAGGAGACTGACTGGGATGAACACTGACTGAGACGGACACTGACTGGGCAGGGGACTGACTTGGGCTGAGACTGACTGGGCAGGAGACTGACTCGGGCTGGGACTGACTGAGCAGGAGACTGACTCGTGCTGAGACTGACTGGGCAGGGGACTGACTCGGGCTGAGACTGACTGTTGCGGAGTCTCACCTGAATGGAGAAAGACTGGGACGGAGACTGACTGGGGCTGGGAGTGACTGGGACGGAGACTGACCGGGACTACGATAGTGGGGTCCATCATCAACGGCAGCAGCTCTAACGACCAAATCCTTCTATTTTATCCTGTGTCAGGTGCCGTGTCCTGGATTGGAAACTGGGAAAATGGTATGCAATGTAATCTGCCCACCTGCACCTGCAAAAGGACACTTTTCATTCAGACCCAGTGAATCACACGTACAGCTGTCTACATTAATTATACATTCATTTTTACATTTTTACAGCAGCGACCACGGATAATAAACATTTGATTGATTTAATCATTGCTGGAATCTATTTTTTCTTCTCGCGATCACGGTTCGGTTTTCTGATGAATAATCGCAGCATTCATTAAGAAACCATGAAATTCTTTATTGCAGATTTTACCATCATTATTCGTTCTTCGAAGTTCTATTCGTTTATTTTTCTGGTTTGGAATCGTTAATTTGAGAGACGGCAGTCTACTAAAATATGTGCACGGCTTTGGAATTTAAGGAAATCAATAAATTTCATTCAAATAAGATCATCGACGGGAGCAACCTCCGCGAACTGAGCAATGGCCTCTAACGACATCTGTTCTTCTAGGAAAAACTACTCCAGTTGGTTCTGATAGATGTCACAGCTTTACCTATCTGCGGCCATCCGATAAACAAACCGCAGATAAGCAGAAAAGCTTTTGAAAAAGCGAAAAGATCACGCCATACCAAAGGGTCTGTCATTAAACGCTTACTTACTTATCAGGCATACGACCCATAGAGGGTCCGAGCAATTGCTGCCTTCCATCGCTGAAGGTCCTGGGTGCACTGCTTCTAGTCATCAAGACCAAGCTACCTTGTATCTGCGATTACTTGCTCTTTATACTGAACACTCGGTCTTCCTCTCCTTCTCGAACCAAAAGGCTCGGATTTGAAGACCCCTTCGCTGGCGCATTGTTGTCCACGATGTGGCCGAGCCAGTGCAGTCGACGTATATTTGCCTTCCGGACTACATCCACATCCTGGTACAGCTCGTAGAGTTCGAGGTTTTGTCTTCCCCTCCATTCGCCTTCCTCGCAGATGGGACCATATATTTGGGGAAGAATTTTTCTTTCTACGCCACCAAGGATCAGCTTCGCAGTTTTTCTTATCGCCCAGCTTTCGACTCCATACTAGCCTTCTTTAGGGTCTTGTGGGCTTCGTCCTGGGATCGCGGTCTCTTGAAGGTAGAGTTCCTTCGGGCTGAGGGTCCCTGCCTACCTGTATCAGGTTTGCTAGTCCGTTAATCGATCGTCCTGTCACTAGTAGGTCCTCTTACCGAGTGACTCATACTAGGTTCTTCTGGGCGTCCTTCCATCCGGGTCGGTTGACTGTTACCAGTCGACCTTCCCTTCTTTCCGATAGTAGCCCAATTAGGGTTACTATCCCTCTTCTGGTTGGGTGCGGGCACACCTGGCTCCCGCCAAGAGAGTGCTTGTCCAGCGAACAGTGTCGGGTTTCTTTAGAATCTGAATGAGCTAATAACAGACCTGAACAGTTTTCCCGGGATCCCGAATTCGGCCATCGCACTGAATAACTCTTTGCGATTAATGTTGTCGTGTGTGACTTTAAAATCGCTGAAAAGGTGGTGCGTATCGATCTGAACCTCGCCGGTCTTCTTCTGGATTCTCCTTGGTGTGAAGATTTGGTCTATAGTCGACTTGCCGGACTGGGAACCGCACTGGTACTTCCCGATTAATGCGGTGCAAAATGGCTTCAGACATTCACACACTGCGCTGGAGAGGGTCTTGTAGGCGACGTTGACCAGACAAATATGTACCTCTACAGTTGTTGTAAGTTGTAAGAAGTATTACATCCGCTTTTTGGCTTCAAACTTGTCAACCACGGCAATCCCACTAGAAAGTCGTACCTCGATCCACATCTACATGAAATTTCCTCTTCATCAAAGTACCCTTCAACCCTGGGTTCGACCCAGTTTCCGAGAAATTTACTCCAAAAACATAGCATTTTCCAATTCCTCCATTTCAATGCGAAAATAGAGGTTATGACGGACTCTGGCTCACAAACATCATCCCCGGGTTTTCCCCTAAAAACCATTACTTTACTCCGCATCTACATGAAATTTCCTTTCCATCCTGGTACCCCACATCCTTGGATTCGTCCTAATACCCGAGAAATTTCTTTCACAAGATTGTGTACTCATTACATTGACTCCGACGAAAATACGTTTATTTTCAGCAAAAAAATGCGCTCCGAATGCGATACCATTTTACTGCATTTTTTCGTGTGAAATGTGCTAATTTTTGAAAAGTCGATTTTTTAGTTTCTTTGGGTACATTTCTCCCCGAATACAGGTGAGGTGGCTAGTAAAAATGACTATACTTGCCTTGTCAAGGCTGAAGATTTCCTTATATGAGTAAGGCTTGATTAGTCGTTCGGATTGCTTAAGACTAGCCCCATTGAACCAGGGGACAAGGCGAAGTTTGTGTTCCCAATCATTCATCGGCGCAGTAGCTGTTGACAAATTGGGACTTCAAGACTGTTCAGGAGCGAACAGTGAACACAGATTCGAAGCAAGGGTATTCATTGCCTGGAGTCCCCTGCAAAGGAAACGAGGAGCGTATCGATTTGAAACTCGCTGGTCTTCTTCAGTGAACATTTGGTCGTGCCTGGGTACGTGCCGATTAGTGAGGTACAAAACGGTGTTAGACGATCCCACAATACCTTGGACAGGATCTTGTAGGCAACGTTGAGCAGGAATCTACTTCTATAGTCGTTGCAAGTGGTAGGATCGCCTTTTTTGGCGGATGGCGCATATGGAGCTGATATTCCTGTCGTCGGGCATGCCTTCGTCCTCCCAATTTCTGCACATGATCTGGTGCATGCTCCCTACCAGAACATCGCCACCGGCCTTGTAGATCTCCGATGATAAGCCATCAGACCCTGCGGCCTGGTTGCTCTTCAGCCTTTTAAATGCTCTGCCGACTTCTTCAAGCATGGGTGGGTGGACGACTTCATCGACTGGAGTTGGGAATTCTGGATACCCTATCAGTCTCTCTCCTGTTCAGGCCGGTTAAGCAGCTGTTGGAAGTGCTGCATAAATAAATCCACTTTGCCATGCGGGTCAGTAACCAGGTTACACCCACAGTTTCGAAGAGCCTGGGTGCGGAAAGGCTTTTGGGTTTTTTATAAAGGGCCCGTATTTCCTTCTTGTCCATCGACTCTTCGATATCAGAGATTCAGAGACCTTTTCTTCAGACGTAGGAGCTCTTTCCCCTTCCTTCTTCTAGAATGGTACTCCTCTTGCGCTGCTCCAGTTTTTCGTAGCAGAGCCTTTTGGTATGCCTCGTCAGTTGCACGTTTCTTTTTTTCACATCCGTCAAGAAACCCATGGTATGATGGCGATATACCATTCAATGAGAACATGGTCGATTTGGTTGGCGGTTCGACCGTCCGGAGATCGCCAGCTTGCTGTGAGGATTCTTTTGCGATGGAACCTACTGCTGCTTATGACCATAAGTGCTGTGGCAAAGGCTGTGAGTTGGAAGCCGTAAGGGCGGCTGTGCCATTCGATCATGCATTTCGATCTGCCAAGGAGTCTTTTCCGTACCGATTTTGGCATTGAAGTCTCCGAGCACGATTCTTGCGTCGTACTCTGGACAGACGTAGGCACTGCCCAAGAGATCGTAATTATCCTCTTTGATTGAGTTCTCAGCCTCGTCGGTAGGGGCGTGTGCACATATTAGGCGAATGTTGTAGATGCGGATAACAGCCAGGCGATCACTTATCGGTTTAAAGTCAATGACCTTCGATCTTAACCTTATCGTAGGCCCTAAGGTACTACTTCAACAAATTCAAGCTTGTGTGGGAATGCTTAGAGAGGCTTAAAGAGTTGAGCAGAGAGAATAGAGTAAGACTGCCAGATACCTGGCCATACAGGGATAGAAGGCAATGAAATAAAAGATCGCCTGGCTAGGAAAGGTCCATCGGAACCTTTCGTATGCCCTGAGTCATTGTGAGCTCTAGGAGACCATGTCCCCAAAGAAGAATTTCGCGGATCTATGAAGAAGGAACTGGGCAGCCACTTGGAACAACGCTCATGGCATAAGCCAAGAAACTCTTGGTTCAATATAACCGAAAGGGGTTTGAGGTGTATATCAGGATGAGCAAGAACAACCTCCATATCCTAACATGCTGCCTAACAAGACACTCTAGACACAGGGAGCGCCTCAGGTAACTAGGACTGTCAGAAGAAGGTCCCTTCAGATTCTGTGGTGAATCTAAGGAAATTCCTGAACATGTACTGGTATTTTGTGAGGCACTATTCCCCATAAGACAAGGATATCTGGGCAAGCACCTAATATCAGAAGAGGAATTGAAGTCACTAGAACCAGCTCTCATTCTCAGATTCCCAAAAGAAAACTGGCTTAGAGGAAATACTCTTCGAACTTGAATTGATTACGTTGGTTGTTTACATGGTTTGTATAAATTGGGATCTCGCAAACTCGAACAAATTATGGTATTCCGTGACAATTCGACTTAGGGGAAGTCCACTGTACCTTGTTGACAATTGTGAACGATTAGATAGTTTGATTACGTCACTTTCGCTGTTATCGGTGACCTTGAACAATTCATTGAGTTTCGCTGTTCGAATTGTACATCCAATGCAATCGATTATGACAAGCTGAATAATGTCATCTGTTAAACGCACAGATTTTTGAAAGTTGATCACCGTGCGTCGTGTTGAATTGCACTTGTGAGCTGTCTTTCTCACTCTCTTACGAGCTCATGAGCTGTCATTATTTTAATAGCAGGAATCAGATTCAATGGGCGTGGCTGTTTCCTTGAACACAAAAGACCATCGAGCTGGTTCAAACAAGCCTCGATCGCGTTCACTCCGGGGTGAAGAAAGTATGAGAAAAGACGAGTCTTGGACTGGACAAAAATATCTGCAAAAACATCGTCGTACAGCTGAAAATGTTAAACTAATCTAAAAAAAAAAAATAGAAAAGATAAGTATGGCAACACCAAGCAACAAGGTAAGTTCGTATCACTCATGCGTTTTAAGTTTATCGATAAGATAAGACATGAGTTGTTGCAATAGGTTTTCATTCTCATTCGATCACCACCCATTGCCATGGAATCCGCGGAGAATGTATTTATTTTCAACAACATCAATAACAACCGGAAAGACATGGAAAATCTTCACGAAACCTTCTCGTCAAGCGGTTGCGCCGTGGGCTTCGTCAGGAAAGACATGTACGCCGAATGCATTCAAAGCAGTAAGTGACACATCTCTGTGCACAACACAATAACGCGTTTCATTTCAGTTAAAACTTCAAGCTTTGCGAAATTCAAATTCATAGTCATAGCGATACTGGATGACAACAACGAAGACGAGCGATATTTCAGCTCAAGTGATGGAAGGAAAATTGGACTGTATACAGACGTCTTGGAGGCTGTGTATTGTAATGACTCTCTGCACAAGAAATTGTGCTTGTTTTTGTTGCAGATAAACCGGGATTACAGCACTACTCCCCCGGCCAGCCAAACCCCTAAAACGCGGATCCGAACCCATGATTACGTTATGTACTTTGCAACATCAACGGGTACGCATATACGTTTATTCATTTTAGTCAAATGACTGATCCATTACAGGATGTCATTTGGATAAGCGGTCGTGGAATAGTGGGGGAGAAAGTTTCTTCATACGAATCCTGTGCGAGGAAATACGGAAGAACGCACATCTGCAGCAGCCAATAGTTGCGATGTTGAATAGTGTTTCTCGCAGACTGAGCATTGAGACTAAGTAAGTGTGTGTATTTGATGGGCAAGGCCTTAATAACACCCCTCAATTTGTTACAGTGATTGTCCGTCTCTGGCGAAGAACATAGCCGTTAGCTCCTACTGCATTCCGTAGAGTAAAGATTGACAGCTACAAGCGTTCAAATATATGAAGGATAATCCAATTCGTGGTCTGGTTTTTTCATTCCTGGTTCAGTTGATGTTTCGTTTTTATTTGCCGTGATATTTATATCTGTGAGGCTTCTGAATGGCGTCGAGTTTATGGGTATCGCGATAGTTGCAAACCCCTGGGAAGGGTGGAATGGGTATGCTTATGTATCAGCAGAGCGCTATGATCAACTCCATCTGCAGCCCTGAATACACTCCTTAATCTTCCGTCGATAATTAGTCAGCAGACAGGCAGGGGCGAGTACGGCGATTAGACTGAAATCGCTGCAAATGTGGAATTTCGATCTAATGTATTTGGCAGATATAGATCCAAACCCGAAGACTCGAGAATACTTTCTGAACCAGCAAACCCTCAGATCAAACGGGAAATCTGAACCATCTTCTGGTGGCTCTACAGTCCGGGTAGGACCTGGGCCTCAACTAACAAGCCCATCCAGCTGTCACGATCTTAAGCCAGCTGTCTCCAACTCGCCAAGTTGGTTGAGGTCCTTCTCCACCTGGGTACGCGATCGGTTCAGTGGGCGTCCTCTATTGCAATGTCCCACTGGTTCGGTACTGTCCGCGCGCTCTACATCGCCCAGCCATCTTGGGCGTTGAATCCGCAGGCGCCTGACTAGACTCATACCACTGTCCGTACAGTTCGGGGTTGAATCTTCTTCTCCAATAACCATCAACGCAAACAGGACCAAAGATTGAGCGCAGAACTTTTCGTTCGAAAAGACCAAGTGCTTCTTCATCTGTTTTTGAGATTGTCCATGTCTCCGCACCATTTGCGATTTGCAAGAGTAATTCTGCATTCATTCTCGGTACACGTGTTGTTCGTACTGTTCACTTGCGAGCCGAGGTAGACGAAGTTCTTAACTACCTCAAAGTTATAGCTGCCTATGGTGACGTTCTGGCCAAGTCGTTGTTGTGCGTCCTTTCTCGATGACAGTATGTACTTTGTTTTGCCTACATTCACCACTAAACCCATTTTGTCTGTCTCCGCTTTAATACCAGCAAACGCCTCATTGACGGCTCGCAGCGTTCTGCCAATCACGTCAATGTCATCCGCGTGAAAATCGGGTCGATGGTGGACTTCCCCGGCCTGAAACCCCACTGATAAGGATCTATCAGGTTGTTGACGAAGGGTTTCAGGCGCTCACACAAAACGGCAGAGAGGATCTTATAGGCGATGTTGAGGAGACTTATCCTTCTATAGTTGGCGCAGTCAAAGGGATTTTATTTCTTGTGGATCGGGCAAACGATTCTGAGATTCCACTCATCGGGCATGCTTTCCTCCGACCATATCTTACAGATGAGTTGATGCATGCGCCCAACCCGATAATCTCCGGTCCGACTGCCCCGTCAGATGATATTTCTATCTTGACCTCGTCTAAGTCGGGGGGACGGAATTCTCGTCGATCATCGTCCATATTGAATTGGACATTCTGCCTGACAGCGGTATTGGTGTCATCATCGCCGTTTAGCAGTCTGCAGAAATGGTTCTTCCAAATTCTCAGTATCGACTGCGTTTCTACTACTCGTTGTCCATTCTCGCCATTTATTTTTGAGGAACGACATTTAGAATTGTTAATGTACATATTAAGCTCAGACATAAGTAAATAACTCTCCGTGATAAATTGTGAGACGTCAAGACCTCATATTCCACAAGTGGTCTATGAGTCAGTGTGATCGATGTTGTGAGGGGGATTTATTGCCTCCGTACCTAATAATCTAAGAAAACCCCAGGTGCTAAGTACATAAGCGCCAATGTAGCTACCACCCTCTGCAAAATACCCAACAGCCCGACGTACATATTGAGAGTTGCATAAAGCGTCTACCCACTCGTAATTTCTGTACACTGTGTGAAGATTATGTATAACTCAGCATATTGCGAATGAAACAAAAACAACATTTTCAACGTCGAACATCAAATAAGGCACACCAACGAGAAGCGATAACGACAGTCTTGCGCGGATTACGGTCGACGAGTGACTAAATGGATTCCCCGAATGTGTATATTTTCAACAAAATCAAACAAAATAACGCTGATGTTCAACTTCTAACAACGACCTTAAGTGCTCTGGGATGCATTGTGACGGAAGTTAAAAATGCGACGCTCGATGTTTTGAAAGGTGCGGCCGAGAAAAGTGAGTGCGCTGTCAGTGCTATATTTAGATGTGTGCAAGCGGAAATATAATCTTTTTCCAAGAAACCCAAGTGAGAATTGATTATGTTTTTTTTTTTTTGGTAAAAATTGTGGACGATTAGATGTAGTTCGATTGCGTCGCTCGGGTTATTATCGATGACCGTGAATAATTCATTCACACTGTCTCACCTGATTATATGAATTGTGTGTATCGTGTGTCAATCAGGAAGGGGCAGAACTGTGAGTGCCGGTTAACAAGGGGAAAGACACGATTTAGAAATGACAAGGTGCACAGAACGTTACATCGGTAGCCATATCTTCGACGTGGTCAATCACGTTATCTACCCTGGGTCCGAGTTAGACAGAAGCAATGATGTCATATTGCCGATATCAATTGCAGATTTTCCCTTGCGAGTAGCTGTTTCCTTGAACTCCAAATCTAACTTTCTCGAGTTCACACCCTATTTTGAATTGAATTGAAGAAGTTGGGGTGTTTTATAGCAGATACTAGTACTGGGACCATAAAGATCTATTGTACTCCCTTCTCTTGATGATGGACTCCCCTAGGTGGGATTTCTTGGAAGTCTTTTCCTGTTATGGACGTTCTGTTTATCATTTTTAATCTTTCTCTGGCGAGTAGCGGTTAGTCGATTAATATGTGTTCCATAGTTTCTTTCGTCTAGCCACAGAGCCTACATATTTCTGTGCTGGTGAGGCCCATTTTAAGAAAGTGGTAATTGCATGCTCCGTGTCCAGTTAGTGCTCCACACTCCTCTTATTTTTGTCTGGCATTCCCTTCAATTTTCCATGCAAAATCAAAGTCATCTTCAATCTAAGTCTAAGTCGCCTTCTAAGTCGCCCCAACTTGAAATAGTCACAAAAGTGTAGAACAACGTGTTTTTTTTTTGCAAGCGTACTTTCATCCGTCCCCACTGACGAAATCCCCCCACTTTTTGTAACATTTTTCAGTGATGATGATTTCAGATGGTGTTATAAGGCCTTCATCGATAAATGATCTATCCAACAAATTTTTCAATTCAAAGCAGTAGCCCCTGAGATTAGCGCGCTCAACGAAACGAACTCCTCTTCAACTTTAGAATATTCGTGTACATGAATAGGAGACCCTCAATTAAGCACATTATTTTTTTTTTCAAATTTTGTTAACCGTCGACTTGTGTTTCTGCCTTATCCCAGTTAGATCAACTGATTTCTCAAAATTCAACTACGTAATCATCATAGTCCTTGATAATACGAACGACATGGAAAGTCTATGGACGACCACGGATAAAAAAATATTCCACCTAAATGGACATCTCTTACTTCCGCTTTATCAGAATCCAACACTAGAGGGGAAACTTCGACTGGGTATCTTTCAAAATAATCGCGGATTTAAATATTGCGAACCTGTTCTTAGGAACGAACCGCCTTGCGTTGGTAAGCTGTACGAATTAATCGATGTTAAACTGCATGCGACATCTCCGGGTACGTTGAATATTAATTTGCTCGGTACTTAAATAAAATGAATGATTTGATTTAAGATAAGGTGTCGCATTGAAACATATTTGGAAGAAATACCAGCCCAGTCCTTTCGTAAGGATACTCTGTGAAGAACTTATCAAAGCCAGCAGTGAGAAAAAAGAAATTGAAGACATCTTAAATGCCATTGTAACGAGAGTTGACGAGGAAACTGGGTACGCAATCGGGTTGTAGTCACTTTTTAATTTAACTATCTGTATTTATAGCGATCGGCCGGCGAAGGAAATGGGAGTTGATTCTTGTATTTTCGGACACGCCTTGTACTGAGGTGCTGGTGGTTCGGATTGTTTTATTACGTGTGCTACTGATTAAAATTAAATGATCTTCTCGTGTGTTTTTTAGTTTTCTTATATTCACACTAGCCGTACTCTTCACTGCCGCGTGTTTTCGAGTATGTATGTGGTATTTTTTCCCTCTTGTACATTCCTTGCGGTGAAGGCAATGACACCGCGACGGGATAAGGGAAGTAATCCTTATAAAAGATAGTACGTCTAGTACAAGTGAGTATCTTCCTATGGCAAAAAAACGGTTCCTTAACAAAAGTAGCGCTGAACATAACAAAAAGGTGTTCGGGAGTGAAATCTTCTTCCGGTCGTAGCTGACATTCCTTGTCTTGGCACAGGTTCATTTTGTTAAGGTGGTAATTCAGACCGGAGTGGCATTTCAACAAGTCCCTTGGCATTCTTATAACTCCCTTGTCAAGGCTGAGGGTTTAAGGCTGACAGATTGGATTTCATATGCCTATCCCCATTCGTATCATGTTCAAGGCGAATTTGGGTTTCCATTCGTTAATTAGCATTGTATCTGTTGTCCAGTTACAGTTTAGGACCTGTGAATGCAACCCAATCCTAGCGAACTCAGAGAACCCCGGTGAGCACTGTTGTGTCTATCAAGGGATTGTAGCGCGTCAACGTTATGGAGTCCCTTAAGTAGGACGATAATGCCTAAGGTGGTGCCTGACTGTCTAAAATGATTTGAATTCCAAAGCTTTTAAGATAGAGGCTGATCATAATGGCGTGGGCTTCGGCTTGAAACACGATAGGACTCTATCCTTCCTTGGATTAAGGTTATCTCTTGAGTTACTTCAATAAAAAGTCAAAGATTGATCAGCCTAACAGGTTTCATGCACTGCTCAATGATAATCACAGAATTTGGCAACGCCTTTCCAGCGGAATTCCTGGCAGTCAAAATAGCAGCCGGAATGATATAAATGTTGCTGATACATTGAAACCAGTCAAATTGACCACCCTTGAAAGTTGGTCACTTGCCGAAGTTGGCCAGTATGTAAAGGGTTTTCCAATAAGGACTTGAATGAGACAACTTTGAATTTAATTTGTGAACGCACTCTTCCTCTAATCATCAAACTGTTACTGTTCGGAGTCGGTGACAGCAACTTTAAGAGCCTTAACTCATATTCTTTAGGCGACGATAACGAATTGGAAGATATGGACTTCGTAGACATGTGGTGGTTCAACAGGATTGTGCCACAAGCCACATAGCACACGTTACAGTTGATTTATTGAAGAGTAAGTATGGTAAGTGTTGTATCTCAAGAAATGGGCCCGTCGATTGGCCTCCTCGCTCGTGCGATTTAACGCCGCTTGACTATTTGCGGTGGGGTTACGGTAAGTCATTGGCTTATGCCAACAAGCCGACGACGTTGGAAGAACTCAGAGCCAACATTGAGCGCGAAATAGCGGCCATTTCGGCTGAACTGTGTGGCCGAGTCGTTGAAAATTGGGTCCAACGAATCGACAGTTGCAAACGTGTCCGCGGTGGCCAAATGAACGAAGTCGATTTCCACTGATAAATGTTTTGATTGTAACTTAAGCCGATAATAAAGTTTTGGAATTATCTCAAATGGTTTGAGTTTTATTTAAAAAAAAATTGTCAAATCCTTGTTGAAAAACCGTTTAGTAGCCCTGTGGTATCCATGTATACACCCATGCATGGGCTGCAGGAATTAACAGCAAAATGTATAAATTCTTTCTCTTTATCTCTCTTTCTATCTTTTTATTTACTTTTGTTATTCATTTTTAAATGACTCACTGCTTTCGCCTCTATTTCCTTCTGAACTATAGATTGCAGGTTCTTTTTTTTTTAATTCATATTTTATATTCCATAATCTATTGTATTGTCATAATTTGAATATTTTTAAGGAATAAATTATTTAAAAAATAGAAATGTATAAGATAATCAGAGTTGGGTCAGTCATTCAGAAGGAATCGCCAAGTATTGTAGTGTTTGTAGATTCGTTGTAGAAAAAAAATCCTTTGTAAATAGTATATAATATAATATAATATGGGTGGCGCTACAGTCCGAGCCGGACCTGGGCCTAGCTTCTCAGCAACCACTCGATTCGTGCGTGCTTCTTCTTCTTTCACGAGTTGAAGGGACCTACAGTTTAATGCCGACTCCGAACGGCAAAGTCGAGAAGCTTTTTCTAGACAGGAGTACTCTTTGAGCATTGTCAGTGACTCGAAAGAGGTGGAACCGTGAATTATGAAAGGTGGTAAATTCGGGTATCGAACCTGACACCCTCTGCGGAGGAGTCGACGCACTTACTTACTACGCCACGGCGACCCGTGTATATCTTGTGTTTTAATTCTATGCTTACAGACAATTCCATACAGATATTCCTCCAAATACCTCAGTATGTTCGCCACCAGTCTAACTTGGAACTTTGCCACACTTTTTGACATATTGGGTGGTGTGAATAAAAACTGAGAAAACACTTCGAGTAAGAACACATGATTCGGGTATTTTCGTTAAAGGAAATATTCAATTTGGTGCGAATAAAAAATGTCCTCAAAGAAGGTACCTTCCCTTCAGTTGACGTTTGAAAACAAGAGTTCTTGGCGTTTAAGGGTGAGTGCAATGTCTGGTAAAGGTGGGTTCAAATAATGTTTTTAAACATACAAATGCGAAAAACAAAGAATTAAAACCCATGTCCTTTCGGGGACACTGAGGATAATTTCAAGAACGTGTATAGATTTGAGTTTGATAACATGGAATGGTTAAGTACTCATTTCCTTTCCGATATTCCTGAAGAAACCGGTGGTGGTGCCAAACCTTTGATTGTTTTTTGGTCTTTTAATGTAATGGAAAGATAGCCCGTCTTTTTTTGTTGTCGCCTTTCGATTTGACGCTGGACTTCATGTTTTCACTTTTTTTCTTTATTTGCGAAATGTTCAGATTGAACCCATGATGAAATGTGATCGTCCATACCAGAGGATCAAGGTTTAATCCGTCAAAGTAATCTCTTCTCTTCCGAAGCAGTTTTTTTCGATTATTTTAAATTGTTTTCACTTTTTTCTCTCTTGAAGTCACCTCCTATGCACTCTTCTTTCTATCTTTTTCCTTTTTCCGGCGAGGTTATGATCCAAATTATGGGAATCATAACCCTCCCACTTTACTGCATCCCTACTGGTCCGCCTGTGGGGTTCGCCGATTCGACCTCAAGAAATATCGGTAGGCCTCCCTGTCTCGGCTCACTTCATCACTGAGGCCGATCCAATGCTGGTGTTTTTGCATTTGTGTGATCAGGAGTTCTTAGGCCTGCCTTTCTTTCGCACTTGCGTTGGTACGTTGATTGATATTGCCTTTTTAACGGGGTTTGAATGATCTCTCCTTTGAACATTACGATATCAACTGAGCCGGTCGTCCTTAACCTTCGGAGCTGCGACCACTCATACTTCCAACGTTCCAACTCGCGATTCTTAAGTTTTGCCTAAACTTATGCAGTATTTTGCTATCCCCCGGAAACCGAATAGCTCTGACCCGAGCATTTCTGCTCGGTCCAGGATCAGTACTAAGTTTAGTAGTGCCTGGTGGGGTGGTGTCATTTATGTATGCGTACATTTCCATAGTGCTTAAGTTTAAACGATTTTTTGAGATTTTCGACACGTGCATCTTCCTACTTCTATTATTGTTTGATCTCGTTTTTACGACACCGGTGATCTCCAGTCGTGTCAACCCACGGACTCTCATGCACACTTACGGGACAGTTTTATGGTGTTAGATGTGTCGTTAGGCTCACCATGGTATTAAAAATTGCCTAGATGTGATTTGTCCCCTTTTTGTCGCCTTTTACGACAAGCGCTGTTTTCGGGGGTTGCTGCTTATTATATTCTTAACCCGTCCCTGCACTGGCTACCTCCTATGCACACTCAACTTCCATAAGTGAGTTCTCCATTCATTCCATCATCCTTTACACCAAAACGGACGAAAGACTCAGCTGTCAAAATATCTGAGCGGAGAGGATTCGTTAAACTTAACGAAATAAATTTGTATTCACACCAGATGGAGCATTTACTCCAAAATGCTGAGGGAAATGCTCACACTCACTTTTTATTCACACCACCCATTATTTAATCTTTCGGACAAAATAATTTGCGAAATTTGGCCAGCAATAGGACCTCAGTGTGGCGCGGCCCCATGGCGCAACCCACGTACCTACTTAGCCAGCAACATAGTCGTCTGCTTACAGCGATTGTTGATTGGTTGACAGACAGCGGTAATGTAATTTTTGTGTTAAATCTGTCTCAGTGACTTTCGTGAAGGAAAAAAAAAAACAGGCTCCTTATAAGTTGGCCACCTCTCTAAGTTGCACCGCATATGGCCGCGTAACCTGCGTAAGGTATTATTAAACTGATACAAAGGCTGGCTGGCGACGCTTGTTGGTTGAGGCCCAGGTCCATCCCAGACTGTAGTAGCACGACAACGACTTCTTCGAACAGTCTCTTTGGGGTTTGCTACCCCAACCTTATGTACATTGTTAGAGTAGACTTCAATAGCTAATTCCTCGCGAGGCACGCTCGACTAGTACAGGGTCCGCAGGGGCGTCCTGTTGTCTAACAATGGACATGTGATTCTAGCACGAATGGGATGTCGTTTGTCCGCGTTATTGTTCTTTCCCGATTGCATGGGACCTCTTGTTTAAGTTGTTGCAAGTTGGGCAGCTTTTTCCAGACAGGAATACTCTTTGAGCATTCTCAGTGACAAGACGTGGAGCCGTGAATTGTGAGGTTGATTCATTTTTGTATCGAACTTGGCACTCTCTGCGCAAGAGTCGATGCATCAGGATTTTTGAAAACGTAGGTCCACAATGACATACTCAACTTTAAGAAAGCAGCTCAGATCATAGGGCAAACCGATTACCATCCGCCAGGCTTGGCTCCGGAAAATAACTTCTTTCAACGACTTTCGGACTGGGACCGATTACAAGATTTTAGCGGAAGATGTAGACCGATGGCTCAAAGACGAGGGCTGGTTCGGGGGCAGTGATCTTCTGTGACCTATTTGAAAAATTGCTAGCATTAAGATACGACTCCAGCGTCTTTCAAGCCGAAGTGAAAGACCAAGGCGTTACCAGCGTATCGATCATCATATTTTCTGAAGGCCAAGCGGCAAAAGATAAGACATCCTGACATCGAATCTGGTTGGACTTTCATCATCTTTTCTGGTGACAAAGCGGCAGAAGCGGCAGAACAACTCAAGGCTTAGACATCTTGACATCGAAGCTGGTTGGAATTTCATCATCTTCTCTGTGACATCCTAACATCGAATCTGGTTGGACTTTCATCATCTTTTCTGATGACCAAGCGGCAGGCTTAGACAACCTGACATCGAATCTGGTTGGACTTTGCAGTCAAATCGTCAACAAGATATCCTTGGAGAATTCAGTGACCCTCTGCTGGGTATCGGGGCACACTGGAATCTAAGGTGACGAAAGGGCTGACAGTCAGAAGAAGGGCGCGTAGCTGGGAGAATCTCTGGCTACTTCATAAAGAAAAATCAGGTAGGCGAGGCCCTGGATAGAGCCAGTCTCATTGGCTCAGCCTGAATACTGCAGCCACAGCATGGGCCCTATGGCCTTAGCTGACCAAGAAGAGATCAACGTAGTCGCAGGGACGTACGCACTCTAATAGGACCCCTTACCGGACTCTGTGCCTTAAGTGCACATGCGACTGCTATGTACATTTATTACGATTTTCACAAAAGCTGCAGGGACGAGGAAGAAATAGAATCCATCCAATATCTGCTCAGCGAATGCCCAGCCCGTGCAATAAAAAGAAGGTATTTTCTAGGTAAACATTTATTCTCGGCGCTAGAGGACTTTAGCGGTTAATGCCTAGCCCCTACTGGTCGCAGCGGTACCAAGCCTTTCTCCTAGGATTCGCATATGAATTTGCCTAGTTTTAGGCCTCATCGTAGCTTAATACTCCTAACATGGGCACAATGGACACAACACGTGAGTCTAATAGGCCGTCAGGGCAACCAATTTACACACCTACCCACCTAATCTATTACACGGCGACTCGCATTAATTAACCCCTCCCTTGTCAGTCGTGCCACAAAATTACGGCGAGTAGAAGTCGCTTATCTTAGTTAGGCCCAGCCTAACATTCGACTGTAGCGTATCATTATTTTTAAGCATCAACACCTGCCCCACATTTTCTGCAGTACATGGTCAGGAATTTTATTTCGCAATTTTATTCCTCACAGGTGGTAACACTGTCAAACGTCAAATTCAATCGAATGTGAAGACCCCATTGATTAAGAATCTATTAATCATGAACCTATTGCTGCGTCAGTCAACTTAAGAGTCAGACAAGGAAACGTGCACAATGAAAAGAGGAGTTGCAGTAATATTTAATTTTATTCACTTTCACAAAAGTGGTCTCTCAACACGTACATCTAGTGTAAATGACATTTCAAAATTAAAGAAGTTATTTTATCTAATGAGCATGGATGTGCGAGTGGTTAACGATACAAATTTGTCACAATTGATGGATGAAGTAGAAAAATGTAAGTGAAATTGTTTTTTTTTTTTTTTGTGGATCGTTGAATGGATTGTACATTGTGTTAGCGTGTGATTCGCGATTACTGACTGTGACATTGTATTTAATTTGTACGTCATTCATATGAAAAGAGTTGCTTCAACTGATGCGACTCACTTGGGTCACTCGGATTTCTGTTGATTTTCTGGATGAAATCATCTGAGTTTTGTGCTTGCGAGATAAGGTTATTTGTCGATAACCGTGAAGCGGCCGTCTTTCGCCATTGAAACCAGCTGGATATCGGTTAACTAACCGATTTCTTCTGACCGATAAGACACAACGATATTAATGGCTGAAACACAATAGTACGTTCCGACAGCCGACTTCTTGTTACGGAGAGAGTGCGATGACGCGCTGCATTGAAATGATTACTCCTTTTATCAGCTGTTCTCTCCCTCATCTCCCAGATAAAAAATATTGCCGCCTTTCTGCATTCACTCATTTGAAATTACGCCCATATTGTTAGAGGGTGCTCGAACTACACATTTTTCATAAATCAATCAAAATTCGTTTTCTTCTGGAGTCGCTACAGTCCAGGGTGGACTTGGGCCTCAACCAGTAAGCCTCTACAGCCAGCACGATCTTTAGCTAGCTGTCTCCAACTGCGCACATCAAGTTGATTGAGGTCTTTCTCCACCAGGGTGCGCCATGGGTTCCATGGGTTGGTTCGGAGTCGAAGGCTCTTCGGGCTGGAGCAGTGTTGTCCTTGCGCTCTACATGTCCCAGCCATCTTAAGCGTTGAATACGTAGACGCCTGGCTAGGCTCATGCCGCTGTACAGCCCGTACAGTTCGTGGTTGAATCTTCTTCTCCAATAACCATCAACGCAAACAGGACCAAAGATTGAGCACAGAACTTTTCGTTCGAAAAGACCAAGTGCTTCTTCATCTGCTTTTGAGATTGTCCATGTCTCCGCACCATATAACAGGACATGGTTGATGAAGGTGTTATATAATGTTAGCTTGGTCCTTCGACAAAGGGCTCTGCTAATCAATTGCCTCTTAAGCCCAAAGCAACAGCGATTGGCAAGAGTAATTCTGCATTCATTCTCGGTACAGGTGTTGTTCGTACTGTTCACTTGCAAGCCGAGGTAGACAAAGTCCTTCACTACCTCGAGGTTATAACTGCCTATGGTGACGTTTTGGCCAAGTCGTCGATGTTGTGCGTCCTTTTTTGATGACAGCATATACTCCGTTTTGTCCTCGTTCACCGCGCTAAACCCAGTTTGGCTGCCTCCGCTTCAATACCAGCAAACGCTTCATTGACGGCTCGCTGGGTTCGACCAATCACGTCAATGTCATCCGCGTATGCTAACTGTTGTACAGACATCTGGAAGATATAGCGGAATCAACACAGAAACCTTTTAAATTTTCCTTTTAAAATCGTTGCTTCAATAAGATTATTCACGACCTTATTGACTGCTAATCTTGTTCCGTTGCACAATCAAAGCTGATTCACATTCCGACGAAGAATAATGATGCACATTTAATTGTAAACAATGAGGCAACATTCTAGACTCCAGACAAATCCAAGGAATCCAAAAATTCTGTCGGATAATTATAGTAAAGCAACTTCGAATCGCTTTTTTGAAAACTTATGACATATCTATATCTTAACCGATGCGCAAAAAAAAACACGGATAATGTGTGGAAATAAACCCAACTGAAGTTTATGTGTTTTTTCACACACGCAAAAGCCAAATTGACTAATCAAAGGACGGCATTTACGTTACTTCGTGAACAACTGTTAAAAATTCATAAATATCAGTCAAAAAAGTACTCAACTAGACTAGGGGGCAATCAGCTGTGAAGTCGGCTATCTATGTGATACTTCATTTCTGTTGTCAACTCTTGCAATGTCTTGCAAATAATGGCGTATGGACATTATACTCATGTGAAAAACCTAAAAAACCTTTAGACCTCAGACATTCTACTCTCTGAAATGGGTACCTTTACATGGAAAAAATCTCTCTTATAAAATAGTCTCCAAAAGTCGTAAGAAAATATAAAAAGTGTCAAAATGTAGTGTAGCGTTGCGTCTCGCCTTTATTGGCGAGAGATAATCATTTTTCAGATAAGCACTTTGCTGGTGTTCGACTTCGCGCGGACAACACAACCAAGTCATTCAATCTTTTTAAATCTCATTTCAGTGTGCAATGCAGATTTCAGTGACTACGAAGCAATTTACTTGGTCTTTATGTCGCACGGCACTTTCAACAATGTAGTGTACTGCAAAGACGGGGAATTCAATCTCAGAGATGTATGTCTTGGCATCTTTGAAAACAAAACACTGTTAAGAAAAATTAAGTGTGTCGTAGTTCAGGCTTGCAAGGGAAGCACCGACGTAGACAATAAATATCTAACTGACAGCCCAACGGCAACTCAGGCATGTGAACAACATGAAATCGAAGACTACGTCACTTTGTTTAGCTCATTTGAAGGTACGTACCTTCAGTTGTAGAAATTAAAAAAAAAAAAAACATATGCATATATAATTCGTTCTTTCTTCTGATTCCGCAGGATTGATCTCGTATCTAGGAAAAGACGGTGCACCTCTCATTGATATATTTTGCAAAGTTATGACGGAAAACTTTTTATCAAAAACGCTACTGGAATGTCTTAACATGGTGGTTCTACAGTTCAACGAACAAAGGTAAGTGATTGGTAAGAAGGGCTGAGTGGTTGATCCTAACATGGATCGCCTTGATGATCTACTACATAATCATCAGTTAGACCAAACTAGATAGTCAAAAACTGGAAGCAATTCAATATAAACCAAATTGGGGGAAAATAGAGAGGAAAATCCTTCCAATATAAAAAAGTGTTATAAATAATAAAAAAAAAGGTGTAATAATAAGTAAGTAAATAAATAAGTAAATACATAAGTAGATAAATAAATAAATAAATAAATAATAAGAATATAGAAATAAATTAATAAATAACTATGCTTTGCCTAAGTGTGTCTTCTGTCCGTAGGCGAGGCAGTCAGCAAACCTCAACCTAACCTAGCCAGTAGACGGTGGACTAGGTTATCCAAGTACAAATTCTCTAGGAAAACCAGGCACTCCCTACACGAAAAGATGGACTTATGATTTCTTCAAAGAAACATCTCCGAAATAGCTAGAGTCGTTGCTGTAAGCGCAGGGCACTGGCCCATAAGCGTTCACGCTGCTAGATCGGTATTCCGTTCAACAAACACCGTCGCAGTTGCTTCGAGACTCACTCAGAGGAAACTCCCACTTCCTCTTCTCCTTCTTCTGGTGGCGCTATCATCAAGCCTCTCCAGCCGGCACGATCTTTAGACAACTGTCTCTAAATGCGCACATGATTGAGGTCCTTCTCGATCTCGGTGCGCCATCAGTTCCGTGGGCGTCCTTTATTGCGTTGTCCCACTGATTCGGAGTCGAAGACTAGTCGGGCTGGAGCAGTGCCATCTTAGACTGTTCGGCACTAGGCAACAGTTACCTCTCGGAGATCGCTAATCAAAGTATAACGAATATAGACAAATTCCTAAACTCCACAGGTTGCTTATTCAAACAACGATGCATTTGTTAACAGACCCGTGAATTATGGGCAATTATACACAGAACAATCATATTACGATAATATGTGCTCAAATCATAGTAAGCATTACAAATGTGCTGTTCTCCAAAACATACTCGGCAACAACTGAAAAGCAGACACAATGGAGGGTAGAGATATCCGACCACTATCTCAGCTGAAAACGTTCGCTCTCAATTCTCCTTCTCATAGTGCACATGAACAGCACACACTGTAAATTCAAAGTAGAAAATAATATTGTGTGTGTTAATTGTCAAAAATATCCCTGGGGAAATCTAAAAAGAGAAAGTTAGTAGAAAAGCTTCTGGTTAAAAGTTAGTAGACGACTTCCGGATTTTAAATTTCAGAATGTTAGTTGGGAATAGTGAAGAAAATCAATTTTAAACTCGCCGAGTTGAGACCAACTCCGCAGTTAAGAAACTCCCAGTTTTCCAGCAAGTCGAGCAATAGTGAACAAAGTTACCCTAAGTGCATCTGACAGAGTGCTCCTCGGTGCCCCGGCCATGCACATGCATGCCAGTCTGAACAGCTTCGTTTAGACAGTCGGTCGAGGTAAGGATACAGCAAGCAATGCCAGGCTGTTGACTCCATTTGCATTCTATGCCTCTTTTACACCTGAAAAGCGCAGAAAAAGCCTTCTTGACCCATTCCTGGATGTTGAGTTTCCAGCTTGGCTGGCAGTTAGTTGTTGTTAGAGTTGTTCCCCGCACAGCACGGGGGAGTCAAACAGAGGGATTTTTTGCCTTCTGGTAAATAGAACAATATCCGTTGTTTTGGGGTTAACGCTTAGACGGCTTGTTTATGTCCATGCCTACGCTTTATGTATCTTAAAGTTGAGACGGACAACTACACCATCTTTCCGATGGCAATAACTTTGCATCAATGAGTTAATTTCCAAACATTTGCTAGTATACTAATATTTGATCGACATCTTATTCATAAAAGTGCCTTTCTTAAATTGTTTGTCACCACAAAATCGATAACACTGTCTTATGATTAAAATTAAGAATGAATATAAACTTACGATGTGAATGATTTTGCCTAATATTCTAAATTTTGCTTTACTTACAGGGATAATCAAGCAGCAACGATACACATAGAGAGCCCTATGGAACTCAAATACTATCGCATTGGAAAGAAGTAAAAAAAGAATCACTAAACACAAGTTGTTCAGTATTGTTGAAATAAAGGACTATCCATTAAGGACTTGACTCCTAGACCTCTTTAAATAAAACGCAAACCATTTGAGATATTTCAAAAACGTTATTATTAGCTTAATGTACAATCAATTCATCAGTGGAACTCGACTTCGTTCATATGGCCACCGCGGGAGTTACGTGTTGCAATACGTTCTACTTGGAACATTGCAACACGTCCCAGCTTCAGCAAGATATATTTTATATAATTGGCAACAATGCCTATTCCCTCATTCCCCTTATTTGCTTACGTTTAAGTGGAGTAGCGTCCTTTTCATTTAACCTGTCCACCTGTTTGTTTTTGTCAAGTCTAATGATTACAGTAATATCTTGTTGTTTTGTCCAGAGTGCATAGATGCTAGGCAGTAATTTGTAGACCACCGACGAAGTCGGTAGATATGTAATTATGTAATAGAATTTGGTTCGGTTTTGCTAAATGCTTTTGTGCTTTACTTAATTTTAATGTATACGTTTCGCTCCCGAACGTAAGTCGTGCACGTTTGCAGCGGTCGATTCGTTGGACCCAATTATTAATGACTCGGCAACACATTTAGGACGAAACGGCCACTATTTCGCGCTCAATGTTGGCTCTGAGTTCTTCTAACGTCGTCGGCTTGTTGGCATAAACCAAGGATTTACCGTAGCCCCACCGAAAATAGTCAAGCAGCGTTAGATCGTACTAACTAGTCAGCCAATCCACTGCCCCATTTCTTGAGATAACACGTTCACCATACTTAATCTTCAATAAATCGATTGAAATGTGTGCTATGTAGCTTGTGGCACCATCCTGTTGAACCCACACATGTCGTCCAAGTGCATATCTTCCAATTTGAGCCAAAAATAATAGGTAATCGTGGCGCAACAAGGCTGACCATTCACACTAACGTGAAGATCGTTATCGTCGCCTAAAGAATATGGCACCGCCGTCAAGCAAACCCCACCAAACAGTTATTTCTTGTGGATGACGTGGTCACCCTACCAATAACGCATATTTTCCTTATTGACGAACCCATTGAGCCAAAAATGCGCTTTGTCGAAAATTGGAGTTAACGCTCTTAAAGTTGCAGTCACCGACTCCGAATTTTTTATAATTTTCAGACGTTGCTCGTTCGTGTGCTTTGCTATGACGAAAACGTTGAGGTTACTGAATAAATTGACAGTGACAGTTTGATGATTAGAGGAAGAGGACGTTCACAAATTAAATTCAAAGTTGTCAAGTCCCTAGTGGAAAACCCTTTATATATTATTGTTCTTATTAGTATTTGTATGCTTTTAGTAAAACAATTAAAGTTTACATTATAATATTACAATAATAGAAAACATTTCAAAAAATTTCAAATAAATTGCGGTTTGGTAGCATTTTTATTTCATTTGACAGTTTTGCTAAAGAGCCGTAGTCCTATAAACATCAACGTTGCTGCTGTTGAATATGTCCTTTCCAGTGTATAATCTACGTATATCTCCAACCCGAGTTGCATTGAATATAAGAGAATGGGGATCGACCAGAGACTCACACAGCACTATCAAGATCTTCAGAGCTCCCTTAAGACCTCTTTAGGAGGGATGTCCCGATGGTCTGTTCCTGGTAATTTGATTCTGTTAGTATTATTTATCTGCACGACGTCATGTGTGGGAGAATCGTCTAGTAGGTGTTCCATGGTCTCCTTTGATTTTCCACAGTATCTGCAGTTTTTTGAACTGTTGTTGTCGCAACTAAGTTCGCCACATAGCATTCTGAGGTCAGGCTTGTTCAGATAAATGGTCTTCTTAGTTCTCCTGGGTTCAACCCTGTAGTGTATTGGCATCACTACAGCAGAGCTTGCGAGCGTAAGGGGTGCTTTCCGATATGCCATTCAACTCTTCCAATACATCGTATCTCTTATCTTTGCCTCTATTCTATCGTCTTAGGGCAGTTGTGATCTGGCCTGCGGCAAGTGTGGGCGTACTGGTGAATCGTATCATCCTCACGACTTTTTTTTGATTGTCTAGGTCCTTCCTGATTGTTCCAAAATTTATTTGCCCAGCTATTTATATGTTTTTGCATGCCAATGTTGCTGAATCCCTGAAGAGGGAAAGGCCCAATAACAGGAGTCTTTTGCAGTTTCTTTGCTTGGATGTCTGCCTTTTTATTGCCCTCGTGGTTTTCATGTCCTGGCACCCATCATCAGTTTTAGTCTGGTTTTCTCTGCCTGCTTGTTAAACGCTTTATAAAATTGCCAGACTGCCTTGGTGCTTAAATTGAAGCTGTCTAGGACTTAAATTACTGCCTGGGATGATAGCTGGTGCTAGGGATATCAACTTCTTCCCTGATACTGGGAACATCCGCATATAACTTGGCCTGCGGCCACACAATCCCAGTACAAGTTCTGGGATTTCCTTAGATTCTCCACAGAACCTCCAGAGACCATCTTCTGATACTCCTAGTTACCTTAGGCGCCCCCTGAGTCTAGAGTGTCTTGTTAGGCAGCCTGTTAAGATCCAGTTTGTTCTTGCTCATCTTCATATACGCCTCAAACCTCTTTCGGTTATATTAACCCAAGAGTTTCTTGGCTTGCTTTATGCCTTGATCGTTGTTCCAGGTGTTTGCCCAGATCCTTCCTCCTAGATCCGGGAATTCTTCTCTGGGGACATGGTCTCCTAGAGCGGAGAATGGCTGAGAGCATATGAAAGGTTCCGATGGACCATTCCTAGCCAGGGGTCGACCATTGCCTTCAGTCCTTGTATGGCCAGGTATCCAGCAGAATTTTACTCTATTCGTTCCGCCCAACTCTTTAAGCCTCTCTAAGAATTCCCAGACAAGCTTGAATTTGTTGATGTAGGACTCTAGGGCCTACGTTAAGCTTAAGATCGAAGGTCATCGCCTTTAAACCGATAAGTGATCGCCTGGATGTGATCCGCATCTAAGACAGATTCTACAACATTCGACTAATATGTGCACAGAACTCAATCAAAGAGGATTATTACGACCTATTGGGCGGTGCATTCGGAGCCGGAATGTGACGTAAGAATCATTCTCGGAGACTTCAATGCCAAAATCGGTACGGAAAAGACTCCTTAGCAGGTGGTCGGCTTTAGGAAAGGCACTCAGGCTGTTTGAAAATGTGAGGGTAACCTGGTTACTGACCCGCAGGGCATAGTGGATGTATTTAAGCAGCACTGACCAGGTGAGAGCGACAAGGTATCAAGAAATACCAACTCCAGTCGATGAAGTAGTCTTCCCACCCAGGCATGAAGAAGTCGGCAGAGCAATTAAAAGAAGAGCATCCAGCCTGCAGGCTATGATGGCTTACCATTGGAGATCTACAAGGCCGGTAGCGATGTTCTGGTAGGGAGCATGCACCAGATCATCTGCAGAATTTGGGAGAACGAAAGCATTCCCGACGACTGTAATATCAGCTCCATGAGCGCCATCCACCAAAAAGACAATCTTACTTCTTGGAACAACTATAGAGGCATATCACTGTTCAACCTCGCCTACAAGATCCTGCCGAACGCATTGCGTGATCATCTAAGACACTTTTGCACTAATCGCACTAATCGGCACGTAACCAGGCACGACCAAATGTTTAAACTAATGCAAATCCGGAAGAAGACCAGCGAGTTTCAAATCGATACGATCTTCGTTTCCTTTGCAGAGTACACAATCTTGTGAAAGAAATTTCTCGGGTATTAGGACGAATGCAAGGATGTGAGGTACCAGGATGGAAAGGAAATTTCATGTAGATGCGGAGTAAGGTGATGGTTTTTAGGGGAAAAGCCGGGGATGATTTTTGTGAGCCGGAGTCGGTCATAACCTCTATCTTCGCATTGAAATTGAGGAATTGGAAAATGCGATATTTTTTGGAGTAAATTTCTCGGAAACTGGGTCGAACCCAGGGTTAAAGGGTACTTTGATGAAGACGAAATTTCATGTAGATGTGGATCGAGGTACGACTTTCTAGTGGGATTGCCGTGGTTGACAAGTTTGAAGCCAAAAAGCGGATGTCATACTTCTTACAACTTACAACTGTAGAGGTACATATTTGCCTGGTCAAGACCCTGTCCAGCGCATTGTGTGAATGTCTGAAGCCATTTTGCACCACATTAATCGGGAAGTACCATTGCTGTTCCCAGTCCAGCAAGTCGACTATAGACCAAATCTTCGCACCAAGCAGAATCCAGAAGTAGACCGGCGAGGTTCAGATCGATACGCACATCCTTTTCAGCGATTTTAAAGCCACACACGACAACATTAATCGCAAAGCGTTATTCAGTGCGATGGCCGAATGCGGGAATCCGGGAAAAATGAGTCACTCGGTAAGAGGACCTACTAGTGACAGGGCGATCGGCGAACGGACTAGCAAACCTGATACAGGTAGGCAAGTACCATCAGCCCGAAAGAACTCTACTTTCAACAGACCGCGCTCCCAGGATACCAGCCCACAAGACACCAAAGAAGGCTAGGAGCATTGATACAGTGAACCAGAGATGTCGTTAAGGGCGACCTCTTGTATCGGATCTCAGACATGCAGGACGAGAATGCAGGCTCAGTGCGGAGAAACTTAGGGTCTTAACGACAAAGCTAGCCGATGAGATATTATCGTTTAGTACGGAAAAACCGTCAGCAACTCCACCTGCTTTCACTAATGTCGGATGGCATGCTGGGGGCACCAAACTTGTAAAATGCCATAACAAGTGTTCGGTAGACTTTCTTCAGGAAGTAGTACACAAAATCAAAAACTTATGGCCAAACGCCCGATTTTTGGTAAACCATTCGTCACAAATTCCAGTAAGACCCAGAGCAGGGGCATGGCTATCTGCGGACCCTAGGGACCATGATCAGATCCTCAGACTCTTAAAAGGCCAAAATCTAGGTGCCACGATGGGTTTACCACCAATCGGCTTAAGGACTTCCGAGCCGTTTGAAACCTGAACTGGATTTCGGCAAGGAGATGTGCTGTCCTGTGATTTCTTCAATTTGGTACTGGAGAAGATAGTACGGAGGGTAAAGAGGCTGTAAACGCGGAAGGCACTATCTTCCACAAGTCAGTCCAACTGTTGGGGTACACTGATGACATCGACATTGTCGCCCGTTCTCAGCCTGGCGGAGGGGAATCATTTACGACAACTGAAGAAGGGGCGAAGCGAGCTGGTCTTAAGGTCAATGACGATAAGGCAAAATATATGCTGTTGAGCTTGAAACGATCCGCCGAACACCACCTAGGACAAAGCATCACAATCGACAGCACAACTTTGAGATAGTAAAGGATTTTGTCCACCTCGGGGAAAACGTAAGCTCCAGGATTGACAGCACAGTCAGGATCCATCTTAGAACGGCTCTTGGCAACCAATGTTACTTCGGTTTGCCGAAGCAACTAGGTTCAAAACTCCTGACTCGAACGACTAAGATCATGCTTTCATCACTTTTATTTTGCCAGTCCTGCTGTATGGAGTCGAAAGCTGGACGCTAAGCAAAACTGTGAAGCTGATTCTTGGTGCCTCCGAAAGAACAATTCTACGCCGGATATATGGTCCCCTCTGCGAAGAAGGCGATCGAAGGAGAAGACACAACCGCGAAATCTACGAGCTGTACCAGAATGTGGATGTATTCTGGGAGGCAAAAATCTTTCGACTACACTAACTCGGCCACATCGAGCGAATGGACAACAAGGCTCAAGCAAAGAGAGTTTTCGTATCCGAGGCTCCCGGTTGGAGAAGGAGAGGAATAAAGACTAAGTAATAGCAGATGCAGGACAGCTTGGTCTTGTTGACTGGAAGCAGCGAGCCCAGGACCGTGAGCTATGCCCAGGCAAGGGTCTCCACCCTGATCCAGATGCACTTTCACGCAACAGGGCAAATATTCAAATAACAATATCCGTTAATATGAAGCAACAACTGAACGAAACCCCTAAGCACAGCTTTGCCACTTTGGCAGATGGACACCGAAAAAAGCTCCGCGATACACATTTTCCGAAGACCTTCATTTACCATTGTTGAGATGTAAAGCTCCCATCAACGTGACGTCAAAATCATTTTCACCACGCTCAGCAACGCCAGTGTACGCATGTCCTGGGCATACGCCTTTCATATTTATCCACATGCCAATTTCCATCAAACGTACTCGATGTGAATGGCTATCGTGTGTGTTGTTTTTACGTTTCATTTTCACAATCAAAAATGTGACCTAGAAGTTGTTTTTGAAAATAATGTTTTGGTTAATTAAAACTCGTCCCATATTGTTGTAAAAAAAAGCAAAAAAAAATCCCATAAGAACGCACTTCCAACGCTTGTGACACACATCCAGTAGAGACAATGCAATCCTAATCCACAGTGTACGTGTTTTTTTTTTGTTCGCTTCAACGTATTTAGCTACCCCCTAGGATACTGCCCGAGCGTATCTGGAATCGAAGTCAAAATAAAGAAACATCTTCCAATATAATTGTGGTTGTCTAAGGTTAAATCAGTGAATCAGGGTTTTTTCGTAGAGCACACTGGCGGCCAAAAATAGTTTTTTAAGCAAATGTGAGTATACAAATCTAAATGCCTTTTCATCTCGTACAATTTTTGTGAAATCTTGGTATATCTACTCGAAATGTGAATCATTTAGGGAACGGAATAGTGGTGCATGTACCTAGATGGAAAAAGCTTCGCTCAGCATTAAAGGCTTGTTTGGGGAATTTCACCAAAGGAATCGCGAGAGCACAGCGTACCCTTGCCAATTGATTTTTTTTTTTCGCTCGCTCGTTCTGTGTCGTACAATCAAAGTGCCAAAGCAAAAAACAATTCCAATTGTTTATGCTGGACTGCAGTATCTGTCGACAGATGACCAATTTATGGCCTGGCTTTGGACCGGGGGTTAAGGGATGTGTGTCAGATCGTCCATGCTAAGCCCATGTACACCTGCACAACTTGCGTGCGTGGTGGGTGATGTTTTCATCCGCGAATCAATTCCCCATGCACGCGAAAGAAATTACGGCGCAAATGCCCGTGAAAATGTGTGTTGAAAAGTTTTTATTAATTTCGAGTGAAACTTTCAAGTAGTTTCACTGTTTGGCTTACATTTTGAAAGAGACACACGCACGCACACACACACACAACATACACAGCGAATGTATCGAAACGCGGAATGTCGTATGCTTGCCATTTCGGTTTAATAGCATCTCGTAAAAGGAGGCGTGGCATTATGCAATTTACTTGTTAAGTTTACGTTTATGATAAAGGATATTGCTTTGATGTGAAATCATTGTGTGCGTCTTGCGGCTATGCCTGATAAATGATTGTGTAAAAAGACAGCGTGTTCTTGTCTTTCTTACGGGATCATTAAAGTTTTGTTTATTGTTATGGTCTTCTGCTTGAATGCTTCGCTTCACTCTTTTGTTCTCATAATGCAGTGAACATTACAGAGCTGCTTTCCTTGCCTTGTTGGCAGGTTCTTAAGTTTGCTATGTTGTTTTGTTTATGTTTTAATTCAATAAATTCAACGTCTTGCCATTCTTAAAAGAGGAAATTGCTCTTCCCTGTGTGTACGATATTTTCTTGCTGTTTCCGGGAATGAACTCGAAGTTAGGCCAGTTGGGTTGTTTCTTAACAATTGAATGCAATCGAGCACGTTCTCAGTCACGTTCTGATTGAGTTTCGGAATATGAATATTGGTACATCATTTTTGAATATTTTTGAATATTCCTGGTAGCAGCGGCCCTCCGCCTCAGCACATTAGAGTGGTTGGTATGGGAGAGCGGAAAAATATCTTAAGTCTGAACTATTTAAAGGATCTCAATGAAATTTGGCACACTGTCAAAATTTGGTTAAGAAAATAAAATAATGGCGCACATTCCTATTCAGCTCATGAATAGTGCCTAAGGTCGACTTTAGTTATAACCGGCTCTAAATAAAAAAGACGACTTTAACTTTTCGTTATTCATAGACATATTTATGGCTGTGCATATCTAGTATCTACTTAAAGGAGTCATTGTGAAGTGATTTTATCGAACAAACCCATACTTATGTCAAAATATTTCCCGGAGAAATCTGTTACTTTTAAGTATTTATGATTGAACTTCCAAAGAGAAAATTAATTTTAAAAACCAGGTTTTTTTATTTAAGATTAATTAGGGCAATCAGAGCAAAAGTGGGATAACCCAGACTAATTAGAATTATGCTGATCGCCTCAGCCCTCTTCTTCGCTTAATCAAAAGCACAGATTAGTTTGCGGAATAGGTAGCCGTAGGCCTCCGTTTGGCCTAAGTGTGTCTGCTGTCCGTATGCGCGGAAGTCAGCCACCTCAACCTAACTTAACCTATGCTGATCGCCACTATGGAGCTCTAAGGGCTTCTGGAAATCGTTAGCATCGAATGTACTAATCGTCGATTCGTCAGATGGAAAGCCTGCAATCCGATAAAATTACTGCTTTGCTTCATCTAAATCTTCATTTTAATGAAAAAGAGAAGTAGTAATGCGATATTTTTCACTTATGATTCTGCCCACTGCTACTGCAAGTACAAACGTGCAGTGGTACTTGTTGGTGGTTCGTCCACATCCAGCACTTCACTTTAATTAAAACTTTAATTTTATCGAACCTATCTTCTTCTTCTTTATTTGGCACTACAGTCCGGGAGGACCGGGGCCTCAACCAACAAGCCACTCCAGCTAGCACGGTCTCAGACGAGCTGTCTCCAGTCCTTCTCCACATGGGTGCGTCACCTTAAACGTGGACCTTTTCTATTAGGTTGTCCCTCGGGTTTGGAGTCGAAGACTCTTTGGGCCGGAGCTGAGTTGTCTATACGCTCTACATGGCCTAGCCATCTTAGGCGTTGGATCCGAAGACGCCTGAGTAGACTTATGTCGCTGTACAGACCATACAGTTCGTGGTTGAATCTTTTCCTCCAGAAACCGTCAACGCAAACAGGGCCAAAGATCGCACGCACAGCTTTTCTCTCGAACAGACCAAGGATTTCCTCATCCGCTTTCGAGATTGTCGATGCCTCCACGCCGTACAGCTGGAGTGGGATGATCAAGGTCTTGTAGAAAGTCAGCTTCGTCCTTCGAGAGATGGCTCTACTACTCAATTGCATCTTGAGCCCATAGAAACAGCGGTTGTGCAAGAGTTACTCTGCGTTTGATCTCGGTACTGATGTTGTTTGTACTATTTACTGCGGGGCTGAGGTAGACGAAGTCCTTGACTACCTCGAAGTTATAGCTGCCTATGGTGATATTTTGGCCAAGTCGTCGATGTTGTGCGTCCTTTCTCGATGACATATTTCGTTTTGCCATCATTCACAACTAGACCCATTTTTGCCGCTTCCGCCTCAATGCCAGCAAACGCCTCATTGACGGCTCGCTGTGTTCTGCCAATCACGTCAATGTAAGATCTGCCGTTTTGTGAAAATCTGGTCGATGGTGGACTTTCCTAGCCTGAAGCCACACTGATAAGGAACTATCAGGTTATTTATAAGCGACTATAGAGACTTATAACTCTATAGATGGAGCAGTCAAAGGGGTCTCCCTTCTTGTGGATCGGGCAAACAATACTTTAGAAATTACCAATAAAATGATATATAAATAGAGAGCGTTAATCTTAAGAAGCTTGCGAATAAGACTTGCAAACTTTTGTTATGAATATGGCTTCGAAATCCGAATAAATATTTTGTTGACTTTGAGGGCTTACAAGCTTATAATAAAAGGTGCCTTGGAATTATAAGCCTGGGATAGCCTCAGTCAGTTAGGGTTAGGTTAGGTAGAGTTGGCGTCAGAGTACTTAGGTATAAAACTAAAACGGCTACAGATGACTTTGAGAAAAAACATTTTTGCCGCTCTCATCCCTCTGAATACCGCGGCGTAGTGCGTTCGTGCATAGACTCCTCCATCGGGGTTACTAGGCTTTTAACAAACTCTCACAATTCAAGGCTCCACTTCTTTCGATTCCCTGACAAGGCTCCAAGCTTTTTCCTGTCAAGAAAAGCTTCTCAAACTTCGCCCTTTAGAGTCGGCATTAAACTGTAGACCCCATCCCCCCGACATAGCCTGCGCACCACAAGTGGACCCGCTGTAGAAGCTAGGTCCAGGTCCACATCGAGCTGTCGCCCTACCCACATTATTATTATTAACGATACTTTCGCGCATTGTTTGCATTATTTCCGGTAAGGTGAAGAAAAGTAACGAATTCAAATTGCCTCCACTTCCACTCAAATCCGGTGCATAACATATTCCCATCGCTAATTAAACCACGAAAAATATTCCAATTCCCTGCGGCTTCAAACGCAATCACTAATCATGCCAACTGTGCGGAAGTTTTTGTTGTGCGTTAAGGGGTGGAAACTAATGCCAGCATCCGCTGAGACTTTGTTGATTTGCTGCGCGCTCAGTGGGGAATTGTTGCGGAAAACTAATTGTAAATCTTTGATATTTCGCAGACCAGAAATTAAATATTTCTCTTAAATTCTTCTCTTTCTCATGTTATTCGATGACGATGACTCTTATTCTTAACGAGAAATACCCGCAAGGCCTATCGCATCATTTATAAATTTATCCATCAGCATAATCTCCTTCCGGCGTAGATTGAGTTGGAGCTGGATTGGACTCTATTCTCCATTCAAATTTTGGCCATTTTTAAACCACTGTTCAGCTTGCCTGAATTTTAAAACTCACTAGCTCCAAACTTTACACCAAATTGAGGGTATGAGTGGCGTTACAGCCCATAGAGGGCCAAGGCCTAGCTAGTTAGAAACAACTCGTGTTGTGCGTGCTTTATTATTCTCACACGAGTGGAAGGGACATACAATTTTATTCCCACTCCGACCGGACAAGTTTTAGAAGCTTTTTCTATAGAGTTATTAATCTTTGAGAGCACTGACATTACAAAGGTGGGACAGTGAAAGTTATTTCTTTTTACATTTTAAGTAGGATTCACGGAAATCATTTGTTGTCGGAATGCGGTCGGGCGATGCAATTTCAAAGCCCGTAATATTGTTAACCCGATCACAAAATTCTAGGTAGAGCTATTCTTCACTCACTCGGGAGCTTAGGTTAGGATAGGTTGCAGTGGCTGACTACCTTAAATTGTAGCTACACTTAGGCCAGAGCAGGCCCGTTTTGCGAACAATCTGGACCTTTTAATAAAGCGATGAAGTTTACTGAAGCTAATAATACTTAGATGTGTCAAGAAGTAGAAAAATGGGGTGTCCAAGTGACTAAATCTGCGAGATGAGAAGGCACCGCAATTGCAAAGAAGGTGTGTCATAGTATCTTCTTTCACTTCATCCCTGCAACTTCTGCAGAAATCGTTATAGGGACAGCTAGTCTGGCGTGGATGCACAGTTGGCGGTTATGACGCCGATGAGATCTAAAGTTCGACCTGCTCACTCCGATCAGGTCCCATGAGTGTTTGGAATCGATAGTATGCCATAATTGCTTTGTGATGAGGCACCCAGTGCCCGAAGACCATCTACGTTTGGTGTGGTGTTCAGAAGTCCAGTACGATGTGGATGGTATGCTGGTTGGAAAAGTTTTTCTCGAAGATGAGCTTAGGTATCTTGGGGTCGCACTGTCAGAAAAGAGGAGGCGATATTTGGATAGTGTGCTCTTCTATACATAAAAATAGAGCCAGAAACATTTGATGTATCACATCGCTGTTATTTTATTTAAATTACATCTCCTATAGTTTTAATCCTGTGACTAGGACGGCCATAGCACAGAAATTTGAGTTGGAACTCATATATAGCTGCATTGAATGCTTAAAAAATTCCAGGTCATATGGACTAACTCCTCCCACCCTGATGTTTCCGACACAACTTGCCTGGACCTCCCTTCGCAGTAATTCCAGAGCCCGGAAACTTACATCCTTTCGGGCTCATGTGCTTTCCGAGTATAGTTCTTTTTCTCTTTATTTTTCTTCTGAGAATATCGTCCACAAATTGGTAAAGTTTTCCCCCAATTCAGGTCGCTCGTCAGCATTTTGTCGACTACTTTTTCTGGATTGAAGAATCGGTGTTGTTTTATAGGACTGTTCGTTGAGCTTCCAATCTTCTGCAAGCTAAGACCGTGTGATATGCCTCGTCTGTTGGGGAGTCTCGCAGGCTGGGCTAGCCGTTTTGCCAATCCTATGCAAAAAGGCATTGATATAATCGTATCCGGTGAGGAACCGGGTGACGAAGTACTTGACCTCACCGTGATTCCGTTCGTTTCACTTAGCCACATTTCTTATCAGCGTTGATGTCGGCCTTCATCTGCTTGTGGAACTAAGCTAAACGTAATTGACGCTGTAAAAAACACAAATGAAGCTAATTTACCTCGCAAAAGAAGTAAATTAACAAGTAGCCGGCCATAGTTTCTCGAGTTTCAAGTCCTTCCAATGGAACATCTTCAAGTCTATGAAGTTCGGAATTTGTTTTTTACAGGCAATTAGTTTATTCAGACAGAAGTTAAAGCTATCTAAGAGGCTGCACGCTTACTGTGGATGACCCGCGGCCATAAGGCTCTGGATAAACCATCAATTAGAGCGAAGATGTAGGTAAAACTTTGGCGTCTATCTCTAAGGGAGATAGCGGTTAGATGCAACCTTAACCTATGCTGGGTACCTGGGTATAGCAGCTTTCCAGGCAAATAATGCCACTGGCAAATAATCAGGATATCCCATATCCCCACATGGAGTGAGGGACCAAGTAATAAGCACTCTGTTAATTACAGATGCCTTCGACTCCGCTAATCGGAGATGGATGGAATTAGATACTTTTAGGACGTCGAGGCTTATTTGGCCTTCACTAAGTCCAAACAAAACAAATAAACTCCTAAACAGGATTCCGAAACAAGAATGTAAAAAAGAACGTAGTGGGCATTATCACCGGCCACTGCCGTCTCGGTATGCATGCCAGAGGAATGGAAGCCCCCCATAACGACTACTGCAGAAGCTGTAGAGACAAGGAGGGGGAAGAAAACACGCTTCATCTCGTCGGCACTTGTCCAGCCCTTGCAAAAACCAGAAGAGATATACTAGGCAATTACTTTTTGAGTATCCTAGAGGAAATGTCACACTCAAGCGTACAAGACATAGCCAAGTTTACCAGGAAAACAAATTGGCTGTAAATCAGCACAGGAGTGGACTTGTCAAAGTAGGCCACTAGAATACCATTAGATAGGCTTTAGGCTTATTACATTTTCTTTGGTGTAGTCCCTTAAAGAGGAGCCGATGTAAGGTCCCGGGAAGAGATAGCACAAAGGATCCAACCAGGATCTAAGTGGGCCACAACTGCTACAGTGGTGGCAATCGCCCTAGCCTAACCTAACCCAACTTACAGTGGATGCAATTTAATTAGTAAATTCACACACCTTCGGATTAAGAGTGAACACTCAACAACTTGCGGAAATACGAAATAAGAACACTAAGCGCTTTTTCTTCAATAGACCTTCAACACAACTGGAGGATTTTTAATTACAATTTATTATTTTGTTTTCAAAGCGCCAGCCCATAGAATCGCGTGCATGTGCTTATATACCACAGAAAATGCAAATAACCTACGCATAGAGCCCGTTGCGTGGGCAATCGAGTCAACATTTTAAAGTTCCTGTATAATTATTAATTATTCAAAAACAATTGTAAGAAAAAACAAAACGTATTCATTCATTCATGAAATCGTAAAGACAAACACAAAAAGAGCCTCCGAATGAATTTCCGTCTGTCGAACGCACAAAAAGTTGAAACTGGACCAATTTCACTCCACTTGTGGGACGGGTTTGTTGTCCATCTCCTTCCCATTAGTGCTTAGGAAATGGAAATTTTTTGACGAACCTCATAAATTGTTCTTGCTGCTGCTGTTGGGGCTACAGAACGAATAGGTTCCGCACGGTCATCTTTTTCGTTATCGGCTGGCAAGCTGCTTTTTGGCCTTATGCAATTCAACTAACTAACGTTCTCGTTGGAATGCCGCCCCTTTAGTTAATTTAAGCTTTGCACAGTGCAAATAAACATCCAAACTTAAGCTTCAAGTCAATTGAACGAAATTAATTCAAATCTAAGGGCGAAATCGCAACAACATGTTCGCGAGATCGGTCTTTGACAAGCGTTGGTTCGCGTTTTATCGAGCATACGACAATATTGTGTCAGAACGCAGCAACCTCACTTTTCCATATCGAAATGGAACGGGAACATTTAACAAGTCAAATTTTCTGAGATACAACTTCCAAGAAAGAGAATGAAATTACTGTAAATAAGATCCTTATAAGAAATTAATTAGTCACACGAATAGTCGCCTCAGTTTGCCAAAAATTGAGAAATAAATTGAAAAAAATACATCGCAACTCCCAAGACACCGGAGTGAGAATATTAGGTTCAGTTATTGTCATCTGTTCGGATAGCTCGGCAGCGATCAAATCTCTGAACTCAGTCACTTTCAACCCCAGAGCATCCCTTAATTACCGCCTATCTCTTAATGAGATTGCCAATAATTTTAAGCATCCATCTAATGTGCTTGCCGGGACACTGTGCAATCACAGAGAATTGTTATGCAGACGTACTCGCTAGAAAGGGTACCACCTCAACACTCTTTCCTGACGGGGAACTGCCACCCTTGCCTATCGCTACAGCAAAACATCTATTAGAGCTAGAAATGCTTCGTCACACCAAACGTAGATGGTCTTCTGACATTGGGTGCCTCATCACAAAGCAATTATGACCTATTATCGTTCCAAAACGCTCATGGGACCTTATCGCAGTGAGCAGGTCAAACTTTAGAACTCATCGGCGTCATAACCGTTACTGTGCATCCACGCCTCCAGACTAGCTGCCCCTATAAAGATTTTTGAAGAAGTTACAGGGATGAAGAGGAAGGAGAAACCGTGACAAACCATCTTTGCAATTGCAGTGCCCTCTCATAGATTCAGTCACTTGGACGCTCCATATTCATATGACTTGATAGAACTAGGTAATAATAGCATGAGTCAACTTGGTCGCTTTTTTAAAAGCTCCAAATTGTTCGCGGATTAGGATCTTTGTGGTAACACAACGGGCTTACTCGGACCTGAGTGTGGCTACCTTTAAGGAACCACTCTAACCCAACCTTACCTGGCCCAATATGTGCGGTTTTATGTCGGCAGTGTTTTGAATGTTGCCCTCGGGCTCATTCAAATTGGTTGACCTGTTACCAAAGACTATGGACTTGACGAAGTGCCACTACGTAAACACCGCTATGCAGCGTCTTATAGATAAGCGCACGCCGTGAGATTATCAAGTCGCCAAAGTAATCCTTTACAATTTCGAGCGTTGTCACGCTATTACGGCATCTGGCTCTGTCTTGTTGGAACCACTGCTCGGAAATATAGATATTGTCAAGCTCTGGTCACAGGAAGTCTGTTAAAATCGCAGTGCACTTGAGACCATTGACGGCAACCGTGTCTCCTTCCTCATTTCGAAAGATATAAAGTCCGATGCCGCCGCCATGCCATAATCTGCACCGTCAATCTGTCTGAATTCATTGATGCTTGGTATAAAAATTGTGGATTCTCTTCGATCCAACTACGCCAAGGTTGCTAGTTCCCAAAAATGGCCTTCGACGGGGACGATGGTTTTTTTTACGAAAATCCGAATCTCGGGCCAGGAAACTAAAGACAGCCCCCAAGTAGCGAACCCACGGCGTTTAGTGATGGGCGCATTCGAATGATAATTCGAGTGATAATCGATTAATACAATGGAAGAGACAGGAAATTTCGATTATCAAAATCATCTGAATAACTACTAACACAAGAGAACTCGTTAAATGTCTAGCATCTAGTTTTTTTTTTATTTTCGTATCAATGTACCCAGAAGTGGAGTAATTCTTGAGTTCATTTCCTTCTAGATATGTTCCTGATTAGTATTTCTCGCCGGGAACTATTTGTTACTTGTTCTCGAGCTGAAGTTTTAATAGTTAGTAGTAATTCAAATTAGTTAGTAGACATTCGAATGATTTTGAGAATCGACGTGTTGTACTAATGGATTATCACTCGAATAACCATTCGAATATGCCCATCTCGAGTGATCGTTAAAATATCTTGATTACTAATGTCTCGATGCTTTAAGTCATTCGATTATGCCCATCACTAGCGATGTTGTCGTCTTTGTCCTTTCATGCCTCCTTGTTCGTCATTGCCCCAACGGACTCTTTCACGGATGTAGGCCCGAATCGGCATCCGCAAAATTAGCCGAATTGGTCCTCTACCGATGTTCAGTTTAGTTTATAGGCGTAAAATCGACATTTATCGGTACTGCCCGCTACGGCAGGTCCATTTTCTTCATTTCACGCCTATCTCCATGTTGCAGGTGGCCGAAGGCCTACGTGTACCAACGATCCAACAACTGTGCGATGAATTGACTGCAAACTTATGATGATGACCCTGATGATCCATTATTTGGACAACATTTTTTTAATAATTTCCACATCACCGTCAAGCCTGGACGATGCACGATGAAATGGTAAACCTTTCTGGATATTCCGACAGCTGGATGTCAGCGGGGGTACAGCCAAAAATACATGAAATTTTCAAATTCCAAGAATTAAAGCATTAACCACGGTCAGCTATGACTTGTCCCACGTTCCTTGCAATTCCGCGCCAATGCCACCACATTCATCACACCAATGTGTCTCTTCACATCACAGTCCATAATGCACTGATGGATGAAATGCAGGGGGAAATAACTGAGGTCTGGTGAACGCGGCGGGAGAAGCAGAAATTCCCAGTTAATATTTTCCAAATAGTTTATACTTCATTTGCAACATGTGAACGAAAATAACTGATGCGTTTCTTTGGGAATATTCCCGCGGTTTTTTGGTTCAGCGCTCAATGGAATTTTATCAATTGTTGACATTTTCAGCTGCTTGATGGTGATTGACACATCCTTCCATCAAATACACGGACTGTCATGCCTTCCGTGGCTATTGCTGGCGAGGTTGACTTTTGCACTGGTCGTATACGTCCTTTTTTTGTCCTTTCAGTTGGAGCATGTTTACCGCAAACTTCATAGATACAGTAGAACTTCTCCAATCCGCTACCTTTGGGACTGGGGGTATTGTGGTAACACAAAAAAAGGGTCGGACAGTTAGAAAAAAAGTTAAAATCATTTCAGTGACTTTTTGATTTGATGAAATATACACAAGGAGTCTGCCTTGCCTTCACCCATCATCCACATCGCCGATATCTGCTTGGGTCAAATTAAGTTTTCATTCAGGCGATAGCAGAGGAATTCCCTTAGGGGAATCAATGCCTCATCAAAATCCCCTCAAAAGGCTCGCGAAGGAATGAAGGAAGGATGACACAAATTCCTCCCTCGTGTGCCTGGAGAACAACAATTCATTCAAAGAAGCCAGTCGAGGGGGTGTTTAGGGTTTCTTCGATTTGCTTTGTTGTTGTGTTGATTTTGTTGTTTGCATTTGTTGTTGGTCTAAGATTTGTAGTCTAATTCAGTATCTAGACCGTCATAATCTAGGCCGTAAGCAATCTATGCATCAAGGTTCATCAAAATCCGTTCAGTCGTTCAGAAGTTGAAGAAATTAAGATCCCAACACGATGCCTTGATTTCCCAAAAGGATGAGATATCTGGGTAGTATATATAATGTCTGTGGTGTATAGCATAAGCTCCCTCAGTGGAGCTACCGCTCTCAAGTCCCTTGCGGCAGAAGGGTCATGATGGCGTGATAGCGTCATGTCGTCTGTCGTCACTGCGTACTTGTCGGCTTAACTCCAAAGGGAGGAATGTAAAGTAAAAAGAACAAAAGTACATAAATACATTAATGTATCAAAAAAAACAGATATAGTCGAACTTCTCTAAATCGATCTTTTGTTGCTCGATCTTTTTTCTAAGTCGACATTTTATCTAGCATTTTTCATATGATTTTGCTCCCAAATTATTGTGAATGTTCAGTATAACTAACTTAAAGATGGACACACGCTATTTATCAAAAACAAGAGCCGTTCGTATAAACCTTAATGGAAAGAAAACCTCATTCAATAGGAAGAGGGTGTAATTTTGCTTATCAGTGATTTGTGTCCATTTGACCATTTGTATAACTTATTGGTTGTTATTTTGGTATCTTAGGCTAACCCTTATATTGACTTCTGTTTCTTCTTCGGGGTAAGGTTACGTTAGGTATGCTGGCCCATCCCTTTTCTTTTCAGACAAACCCACGTGCCAGTACAATGGGCATATTTTGGCCTAAGTGCGTCTAAGCCACTTACTACCTACTTACCTACCTAGGTTAGGTTAGGTTAGGGTGATTGCCACCACTGTAGCAGTTGTCGCCTACTTAGATCCTGGTTGGATCCTTTGTGCTATCACTTCCCGGCGCTTTACACCGGCTCCTGTTTAATTCAAAGGTGCTATACTAAGGAAAAGACCTGGAAAAATAAACCTGGAGACCGCCTAATGGTATCCTAGTGACCTACTTTGATGAATCCACTCCAGTGCTCACTTACACCCAATTTGTTTTCCTGATAAACTTAGCTATGTCAACTGCAGAGAGCGAGGACTCAAGGGTAAGTCGTCAGGCCTAGAGCATGGCAAACATCAGCAAGCAGTCAGGTTCCAACTTAATCGAATCCTAAAAAATCCGAAGTTGGACAGACAATGACAAGGACACTTTTCGCTGTGCGAGCATTCTTTTGGTGGAGATTAAGAGCAAGCCTGCAACACACATGCCCATACCGATCCAGAAGACTGAAGAAAGAAGCAGGGAAGGTTAGCTTAACACAGAGCAAACCGACCCGGATGGAAGGGCGCCGAGAAGTACTTAGTTCGAGCCGCCTGGTTCGCCAGGAGACAGAGCGACCTGTTACAGGTAACCAAGCATCAACTGCCCCCAATAATACAGTAAACCGAACCTTCAAAGATGTCGTCAAAAGTGACCTCTTATACGGGATCTCTGACCTGCAAAACGACGAATGTAGACTCAGTGGGGGAACTGGAGGGTCTTAACGACCAAAATTGCTGAGGAATTACTTAGGTATATCACCGAGAAACCAACTGCAACTCCACCTACCTTCATTGAAGTCGGCTGGCACTCTGACGGCTCTAAAATGATGAAGTACCACAGCAAAAGTTCGGTAGACCTCATAACATAGCAAAAATTAAGAGTCCATGGCCAAACGTCCAATTGCTAGTCAACCATTGGACCAAGATACCCATCAGGCCTAGACCACATGCGTGGGTGCCACCGGGTCCTAGCAATCCGGACCACATACTGAGGCTGCAGAAAGGCCAAAACTCAGGTGTCCCCATGGGCAACTGGAAGGTCATTAGGGCAGAAAAGCCTGAGGAGTCAGGCAGGCTGGTTAACGAGGAGTCCCTCAAATTGATGAAGGGAAAGGAGATCACCATTAACTACATAATTTCGCAGGTCTCCTTGAACGTGCAGGATATACATAATGAATGTCGAGTATGACAGCCTCTCTCGGAAGCCTGGACATTACGATGGAAGAAATAGCGTCACGCCACCATCAGTTACCTTGTTTTTGTATCTTTAAGTGTGACATTTCCTCTAGGTTACTGAGAAATTAGTTGCCTAGTATATCATTTTACTGATGGGTCGCCGTGGCGTAGTGGGTAAGTGCGTCGACTCCTACGCAGAGGGTGCCATGTTCGATACCCGAATTTACCACCTTTGATAATTCACGGGACCACCTCTTTCGAGTCACTGACAATGCTCAAGGAGTATTCCTGTCTAGAAAAAGCTTCTCAACTTCGCCGTTCGGAGTCGGCATTAAACTGTAGGTCTGTTCCACTCGTGAAAGAACAATAGCACTCACAACACGAGTGGTTGCTGTGAAGCTAGGCCCTGGTCCGCCTCGGATGGTCGCGCCACCCATATTATTATTATTATTATTATTAGTATATCATTTCTAGTTTTTACAAGGGATGCACAAGTGCCGAGGAGGTGAAGCGTATTTTCTTCCTCTTCTTCGTCTCTACAGCTTCTGCAGTAGTCGTTGTGTGGGCTCCCATTCTTCTGGCATGGATACTTCCATCTATTCTACAATCGAGGTACTTACAAGAATAACTAATTAGCAATCTGCCTCCAGTACAAGGGCGAGAAAAATGCAAAGTGTTCAATTGAAACATGGTTTGACAGAGAAATGTCAAAAGTAACATCGCTGTCAGCCTTGGACGCGAAAACTCGGTCGGAGAAGAATTTGGTGGTAAAAATGAATGAGGAACATATTGTTTAGTAAAATGCCACATGCAACAGACAATAAATTTAAATTTATGTAAACGCAATCCATAGAAATCTGCACGTTAATTGTCAAAACGGTTTAGAAATCTGCTAGCATTGTTGTTATGACTCCACGGAAACTGATATTATTAATTTGTTTAAATACACAGATTGAGATAATTTTAAAATGGATGCGTCGTATGGGAAATAGGGCAGTTTCGAGGAAAATTGCTGAAATTACTCAATTTCGTCTAGTGGGAACGTACTGAATAAAACAATGCTATGAGTCATCATACGAGTAGTCTGCATCCCACTCATCACTGATGAGGCCGCTTCTTCACGACGACCTTGCGGAGAACAATGCCATATTCAGGTGTTCTGATAGTGTTGTGTATTATTTAAAAATTTGGAAGAAGGAAAACGTAGCGCTTGTTCCTGTTAACGTCAATTGTTCACTCCTCCCTACTTGGGACATAGGACCTGGAAAGTGCTTCAAATTCATGGAAAGGAGTTCATTCGCTTCCGGAATTGGCTAATTATCATTGCATTCATGGCATCCGACGCCTGCATATAGATGTCTAGGGGCGATGAAATTGATACTACTTCCAAGCGGGATAATTGTACCTGTGCATCCGAGACATGCAAGTCTCTGAGTGCTTCAGTCACTTCAGTCATCGAAGCAGATGGGCATTTTATTTTTCATCCCCCTCGAATTAATTGCCTATAAATCGTTACACTCTATATAATGCAATCTGCTTCTGAAATGTGAATAAACCAACCCTGGCCATTATTCAGTTGCCTTGCACAGTTCTCTGACGCAACGAGACCCCCACCAACTCCATTGCCACACATATTTGTTGTCTTGGGAAATCCAGTAGCATCTGTAGTGTTTGCACACAGTTTCTGAACTACCTCCCACAAATATGTTTGCACACTTCTTCCCTTACAGCTTAATGTGACTGACGACTCCGAGTTTTGAATTGAATTCGACTAACTACTATCTGTAGCATCCATTTACCTCCGTACAACTCGTTTAGTTTCGTTTACTTTTGCTTACGTAAGTGCGAGCGGAATTAATCGCTCATAATGTATGAAGCTCTCCACAAGAGCTAACTCGCTTCTATGCACTACAAGGGGCTCAGAATATAAACTTTCCGGGGGATTGAAGCCGCCTTTAACAATCCAACTAACGATGTACTCTGCAACGCACTGACGAGAACGGAGGTAACTCAAGATCTACTAAGATGGATTGATGTCAAAGCAGTAGCAGATGCTGATGGCATTGTATCGGGAAAATACTTAGGCACAGCCTTGGCTGGCTTGGTTGCCTGTGAGGCAATGTCCAATTATTACTCCTATCATTTGCTTCCTGTTATAGAGTTATAGATATTTTTGTTTATATTTAGTGCACGCCGCATCGTTTTTGTTGATCTGCAGGTTTGTCACTCCGCCCAACTACGAGTGGTTTCGTTTATGGCGCGTATCAGTTGCCATGATGTTATTGCTTCCAGAGTGGAGTGAGTTCTGATTCTGTGCCAGTGGCCTCCCACATCTTTGCTAATTCATCGCCTCTTTCGTTGCCCGAGATACCTTTGTGCGTGACTGGCCGCTATCTCCTTCAGAGATTTAGAGAACGGGAGCCTTTATAGTCGCCTGACCATCATTGTATACCACAATGATGCCGATGCCGTCCATCGGACTTATTCATGGTCGAAGGGCTGCCCTCAGAAGAACCAATATCTGCTTCTACTTGGAAAACACTCCAGTGGTTGGGTACACGGTGGACCAGAGTGATCTCTGGTGAACTAGCAGGAACAGCTGAGCCTGTGGTTCTGGTTCTTCATCCGAGTAAATTTCCATTGCAGCAGGGTTACGGACGCTATCTACCTCCCATTCATCTCTCGTGGGGTTCCTGTTTTGTGGTTTATTTCGCAGTCCTCAGAAGGCGTCCGATAATCCGATTGTGGCGATAGATTTCTGTGAGTTTCATAGCCCAGCATGTGTAAGCTTCTACATGGGATGCAATCAAAACTTCCAATTTCAATTCTCTGTCGGTTATAGATTTTTGTTATTTTGAAATTCAAGACATCAGCTATGTCTGGAAAATGAGGCGGTATTCGCACTCTTTTTCACATTAATCGTCATAGAGCAAAACTTACAGCAAGATATTGGAGGCAGTGCTTTCTCTTAGCAATAGTATGGACAGCCAGTTGAATGACGAGGAATTTAGTAGCTTCAAATGTTTCATAGCCTTCTGCGGAATATTCTAAAACTGAGCTTATGCTGCGGACGGGCCGTGAAAAGTTTCTCGTCTCCGACAATGGTGGTTTTAACCGGATGAAGGGAGTAGCCGAGGGCGGAGTATACCCTGTCATGACTTCTAGTGCCAGATGTTTGCCATCCAAATTGAAACAAATCGTGTGAAGTAATTATGACCAGGGACTGAATTTTGCTTAATCGGACGATAGTATCGACTATACACAAACAGGTTCATGCTCTCCTGATCCAAACAATTGTATACACTGCAAGCTCTTATATGCTGACAGTGACGGTCGCAACACTTTGTCTGGCTAAGGAAGTCGTCCGTCCATGGGAATGCATGTAACTTCAATCCAAGATCCACGGTCGTGAGAAATTGTTCGCTCAAAGGCATTGTCCGCCTATAGGAGCTTTCACTGTTCGTATTTTGTTTTGCCTGTTCCATTGTACCATTATTGCCTTCTTTTTGTTGTTTCCTTTTTCTACCCTCTTCACCAAATTTGATTCGTTTTCGAAATTTGACCGCGTAAAAACGGTCGGTTTCTAGATACATTTACATTTCAAACGGAATTGATTGAAGATGAAGCCAAGCACTTCTGACTCAAAAAAACATGACCCTGGTCAAGAAAGACACCTCTTAAGACTGGCTCCTCGCCCGATGGAAAATGTCACGTATACGCCACCGTGGCCATCCAAGCCAGCTCTTAAGACTGCCTCCTCGGCCGATGGAACATGTTACGTACACGCCACCGTGGCCATGCAAGACAGCCTCTTCGCCCGATGGAAAATGTCACGTATATTATATATACGTTTATTTTTTTTGAGATATTTTTCAATAATGAAAATCACTTGGTGTATAGTATTTTTTTTTCAATATTCCCAACAATTTACTACAGAATTGGAGGCAAATTCCAATTTTGCGTTAGTCTTGGGACACCTTTGGGACACCAGTAAATCCCTTTCTCCACAATGAATTGAACCTTAACCTTAATTCTAAACCTGTTGCAAGTCATCAGATGCGAACTGATTTGATAATTACCGCTAAACTTCAAAACTCAAACATGTAATGGCATGTTCCAACTCAACCAGTTTCATTTTCAACTCACCTCCAGCTAAATTGTCCACCGTCCGTCGCGGTCGTATCGAAGTCCTTTACAAACTTTGATTACATCATTAGTTGAGTTAAACTTTTGCCCAGCTTTGTTAGTGATTAGGGTAACAATTTCTCATCCCAGGCGGGACCTCGATTGGACCTTTTCCTGTGAACATTAGTCAAGCTGCCCACTTAGGCAAAATTCAGGTCACCCAACGTAAATGTATCCCTTTGACCTTTGTAATATTCGCTGAAACGAACGAAACTACCAATCTCCCTCTTGATGATAAACACAAACTAATTAACCTTCAATTCTTGGACAAAGGCCAATTTTAGAAATCAAATTCTCGTCGGTTTAATCGATTTAGTCTTTGTCTACGGGAAATTGCTGCTGCTGGCACTGTTCATGTATCCGTTTTATCTTTGATCTGAGCCCTCCCCTTTGTATGACAATGACACGGTTTGCCACAACGAACTGCTCAATGATTCGCAATTGCCAATTTTCATTTTAATTGTGACTGCAGCAAGTCTGTGTTTAAGGACGGTTTTATTTCAACGCCAAATGAATGGTTAGTTAGCCATTCAATTTATTCTCACAATTGACTTACTTTTTAGGTTAAGAATTATACTGCGGGCGGATGGCTTAAGCCTGAGGTCATCGGGGTTTTATCGTCGACTGCCACTTAATTGGGTTCAATTCTTGTCGGAAAACTTTCTATTCTTCAGCAAAGTATTCTCCAAATAGTGCTATTCAAGCAGCTACAGTTCTATACAGTTTTATAAATTCATGTGAGAGCATCGACTAGGGCGTCCCCATGAGCGAGCTTTTCATTTAGACTCTATTTCTTTCAACGAATTTCGCGTTTGTGTTCCGACATATAGAATTCTTTACGAGCGTGAGACCATCCTCTGAAGGTGCTTGCTTCAGGCACTTAAATCAAGGGAGGAGACAATGAAAAAGTTTAAAGTTTAGTAACTTCATCAGCCGCGTCAGCGTTGGTCTATTTGTCAGCTCCAGTAAGAACGTACGTATTTTATGTATCTGTCAAGGTAAATCTGGCACTGACGCAGGATGACGACCATGAATGTTTGACGCCAAGTTGGTTGAGTTCCTTCTCCACCTGGGTGCGCCATCGGTTCCGTGGGCGTCCTCTATTACGTTGTCCCACTGGGTCGGAGTTATGTATACGCTCTACATGCCATCTTGGCCGTTGCCTGGCTAGGCTCACGTCGCTGTACAGTTTGTGGTTAAATCATCTTCTCCAAATGCCGTCAACGCAAACTTAACCAACGATTGAATGCACAAGTCTTCTCTTGAATCGACCAAGGACTGGTAAGATCTGTGTCTTATATAAAGTCCACATGGTCATTCGAGAGAGGGCTCCATTACTGAAATGCCTCCTGAGTCCATAGCAACAGCAGTTGGCGAGAGTAACTCCTGTGCTTTTTACTGCGGAGTTAATGTAGACGAAGTCCATAAGTCCGTTATTGCATTTACTATTGGTAAGCCATATCCAGCAGAGAGAAGCAGAGATCCAAAAGTGGCAACATTCATACGAAATAATATTCAAAAAGTAAATGCCAAACACGGTCATGATACAATTTATTATTAATTCTATGTCTTTTAAATCGTAATTGACCACCGATTATAAATATTAAATTTATCGTGAATTGATAACATTCAATCCGAGCTTATATACTTTTGCCGCCATGGAGTAGCATGGCCACGGTGGCGTATACGTAACACTTCCCATAAGGCGAGGAGGCAGTCTTAAGAGCTGTCTTGCATGGCCACGGTGGCGTATGCGTAACACTTTCCATCGGGCAAGAAGGCAGTCTTAAGAACTGCTCTGTTGATGGCAGAAGACTTTCGTTTGAATTGAAGAGCATGCCGCTGCCATCGGTCGTTGCGTTTTGTTAGGCTATCATTAATATACAATTTATTCCGTTAGCCAAAGCCAACATCACAGAAGAGGATGATGTCAGAGGTATGGATGAAATCCGGCCAGAAATGCTTAAGGCAATGGGAAAAGAGTGAGTCTTATGGCTCTCGTGACATTTTGTTTGCTTGGAATGCGGTGAGACTCCTGGCGATTGGGGGACAAAAGACACTGCTTCAACTACAAGAGCATGTCACTGTCAAGTCTCCCTGTTAAAGCCTACGCTAAGATGTTGGAAGAGCGATTTAGAGCTATGGTCAAGCTATGACCACCGTAACCAATGAAACCGATAATCCCTTCTGTTTCAATTCATTGCTGTCGCTGGTGGTCCTCTCTAAGCTGATAGATAGCGCCCTTAACATGTGCGCATCACCTTACTGGTAGTCAGACTCTATTTCTTACAAGTGACAAGAGACTTAGTGTCTATTCGGCCAAAGATTGTGTTGTGTATATAATGAGTCAGCCAAGGCTTTCATTGATTCCACACTTGGCTCTGTTCGATTAAAAGGAACTGAGTATCAGATTAAATGCTTGGTGGAGCCATCTCCAAGAAATACAAGAATTATTGTTCAATCGATCTTCAACTGCGAAAAGGAGGTATAAGAACGCCTGTACCATCAAACATGTGTAGCTGTTTCTTTTCATATTGTGTGTCTTGCCAATTGAACGATTCTTTCCACTTCCGTTTCAATTTCAGCAGAGTGAGATATCTTATCTCCAAGCACTCATGAGAGATCTCCACTGTGCTCGACCCTTCCACACCTTACCTCGGATGCACTGCAACATCCAGTCCATATAAATACTGAAAAGGAGAGTTGAGAAGACAGATTCTTGACAAAGTCCAACGCCCACGGTGAGGGGTATTGATTTAGCACTGCAACCCCGAACACAGCTGCAGTTTGTGGCTCTCAAAGATGACTATCAATCCCATTCTCCTGCAGAACACTTCAGAGTTTACCTCGATGAACTCGGTCGTAAGCCCTTGCGAAATCTATAAAACAGCTTTAGCTGGGTTTGGTATACTCTCAAGCCTTCTCAAGTATTTTGCAATGAAAAGTTGGCCGATTGTACTTCTGATAGGACTAAAGCCGCACTGTACATCCCTCATCCTTGGCTCGACCATAGCTCTAGAACGCGCTTCCAGCACCTTTTCGTAGACCTTAACAGGGACACTTAACAGTGACGTGCTCCTGTAATTGAAGCAGTCTCTTTTGTCCCCCAACAATCACCTTAGTTTTCCGAACGCAAGGAGTTTCACCGCATTCCCTGTCCACCCTAATGATACAAGATAGCCATAAAACTCCCTCCTTACCCATTGCCTTAAGCATTTCTGCCCGGATTCCTTCCATACCTGTGAAAAGTGTATACTACATACTCTCCACCCCACACAAGACTACGGGTCTGCCAATCTCAGTGCCCTGTTCGGGATTGAGCAGCTAAGAAAAGTGCTCGCTCAGTGGAAAGCAACACACCTTTGAATATGACTCCTTCGATTGAGTCCTTCTGAGTCGGCGAATAGTTTGCCAGAACACTTCTTTCGCAGATCTATGGTCGCTTTCCAACTTCTCGCCGATGATCGGCTCAGGATTCGCTTACAAGAGTAAGAACATAAAATTCATTCGAACGACAGCAAGCATCTGCAAAACCAACAAATCGACGCTTCTCTTCTCCGATGTTGGCTTTGACTCCAGGAATAAATTTTATATTAATGATAGCCTAACAAAACACAACTACCGATGGCAGCGGCATGCTCTTAAATTCAAACGAAAGCCTCTTCTGTCATTAGCATGCCATGCAACATAGGTTTTAAGACTGACTTCTCGTCCGATGCAAAATGTTGCGTCCGATGGAAAGTGTTACGTATACGCCACCGTGGCCATGCAAGACAGCTCTTAAGGCTGCATCCACGTCTGATGGAAAATGTTACGTATACGCCATCGTGGCCAAGCAGGACAGCTCTTAAGGCTGCATCCTCGCCCAATGGAAAGTGTTTCGTATACGCCACCGTGGTCACACATGGAATTAAGGGCCAATTCAGATCACTGAATGAGAGAGCTCTTCAATTCAAACGAAAGTCTCCTCTGTCATCGGTGATTAGTCCACTCATTCAGCGGACAAAAACAAACTTTTTTATTATTGTTTAATTTTTTGTTCTAATTTATCAATTTATCTCTCTTTTTTGTTCTCATTTATTTACTCCCTTACCTACCGTTAGTGGGTCGAAGATGGACAACACTAAACATGCACCATTCTATCAGGTTACCTGATCATGGAAGCGTGTTTCAAGCGGCGGTCCTGGTGGCCAAAATGATTTCATTGATGGAAATACCACCGACTGATATTACCTTTTTAATTGACAGCCAAGCGGCCATCAAAGCTATTACGGCGTTCGAAATCAGGTTCAAGTCCAATCTGGTCACAAGCTGTCGCGAGGAGCTTAAGGTTCTTGGCACACAGCACACGGTCACTCCTTGCTGAGTCCCAGCTCACAGGGATATTACCGGCAATGAGGCAGCTGATGAACTTGGCAGGAAAGGGGCTGAAACCGACCCGTCCCAGGCAATCCTATGTATGTACCCACCCCTGGATGATGCCAGGAAGAGCCAGCTGATAATAGGTGGACCTTCCTATCCACCTGTAGGACCTAGCGAATGCTTTGGTCAGGTTGTAGCAGCGCAAGAACCGACGTATTCCTTCAATGTAGCAACAAACTGCTGCGAATGGTAGTGGGTGCGTTGACCGGACACAACCATTTGGGATACCATGGTAACAGAATGGGAATCGCCCAGGATAGCATATGCAGAGGCTGTGGAGACGAACAAGAAATAGAAGATACTACTTACTTTCTTTGTCACTTCCCGAGTCTCTCTTTAACATCTATTTGTAGGTAAATTGTTACTTCCGGATGGTTGGTATGACCAACAACACCTGAAGGTCGACGAGCAGGAATAAGAGAGGGTTCTTCCTACCGCCAAGCTGGGTATCATAATGGGATCAAACGAACCTAAGTAAGGCGTGGCATACTGCGCCTTCCATACGATAGTGGGGTCGCCTGTTCGAATCAGTCACCATTTCCCACCGTTGGGATAAAGTTGACAGCACAATCACTGGATTGACCACTCCGTGACCTGAATCAGTGCTAATAGTCTGACTTTTTGGCTCAGGAAAATGCCAGATCAATCGTTTGAATTGGATAAGACCCTCTCCATTGGTCGATTGGTCTGGGCGATGTTTGCTGTCGCATAGTTAATCAGCTTCTGTCCAATTGACACTAGGATACGGTTCAGGACCAGCGAGCTCATCTACGGATTCGTTGTCTGCAATTCCCTTGGGCTTCGCTTGATTTTAAGAATGACTGAATGGTATAGTTTGTAGAGTGCCTGCCCCTGGTTAGCGGTTTCCCCGGTTCGAGTCCCAGTGAAAGCAAATTTGATATGCTTTTATCTGGTTTTCTAATCTGGTCCAGTCACCATTTGCCGTTGGGATAAAATTAATGGCATTGTCACTAGCGTAGTCAATCAGTGGTAGTAGTCTGCCCAACACGGTCTAAGTATGCTGGTGGGAATGCACTAGCAGCCCCCCTACCTAACCTAACGTATTGTGTCTGGCAAGGAGCTGCAGTGCGTCATAGAAACCTTTTTAACATTTTTGAGTCAGTTAAGTTGGACGAAAATGCTTATAGTGTTTCCTGACTGTCCGGGAAATATTTGAATTCTAGCGTCCTTTATACCCTTCAGGAGAACTTTCGCAGATCACGCGTGGATTTCTGCTTGATGGCAGGACTCGACCCCATAGGCACAGAAATCCTTGTGTTAGTTCTAAAAGACCCCAGCTCTGAACTCCAGGATCCATTGCCATCCGTGAATCATACCACACCACACCAACTCTCACGATCCAATATTTCAATCTCAAAAAGGCTGCAGTCTGACCATGGCATCCGAATTGCAATTTTCAATTCAATAACAAATTTACTTCTGGTGTCAATCCTACTAATTGCGGATTCACAAGAACATCTTCCGGTTCACTTTAACCTTAAAACTAAAACAGTGATTACTTTACATGTGTCTCCAGCTGATTAGGGTTTTAAAAACTTTGATTGCGGAAAGAAAGGCGGGGAAAGTGAACAAATTGAACCAGTTGTTAACAAGTTGCGAAACTTAACGAGATTTGTCCAAGAAACCTACAAATAAATCAAAACTTTATGAAGCTCAAAGTTAGGCCACGAAGAACAGAAGGAATGTGTATGCGACAGTATGCCATGGCTCCCCCATAAAACGCTTATCGAATTACTCATGTGAGGTTATATATTTATTTTTATTTTTTTTTATTAAGAAGTTGAAACATAAAATAGAATTCATTGTAGCTTAAAGGCAAACAGTAAACTTTTTCCCATGAATTTTATTTCCCGAAACTTATTTTCACATGAGGATTAGTTTCTTCGAGCTGGACAAAGTTGAGTTGAGTTGGGAGAATATTTTTTTCTTCCATTCGGGGGGGACATGCTGCGACATCAAATGTTTTCCTTTCATCCCTTTCACCCACCCACCTGACGTGTGAAAATTCTATGTGTCGACAAGAGATTCAACGATGTTAACATTGAACGTCTTTTTTTTCTGTTTTCTTTTCAGGATGGAATATATTTTAAAAGCAGAGTCATGAGGCAGTTATTGTTAGTTATACTCTCATTGTTGTTATTAACAGGTGAGTAACTTTAAAACACATGTTAACCTTTTTGCAACTTTTTCACTTTGTACTGGTGTCCTGGTGTTGTGTCGGATAAGGTGTACTCGTTGCGTCCTTTTTTATATTTAGACGATAGTTGGTGTTACAGAGGAGCTCTTAAACGGGGTGTAGCATGTAGTTGAAATCGGACAAATGTAAAAAATAGCAAGTGGGTGCAAAATTTGATGGACGGTCAACGATGTCATTCGAAAAAAATGCGGACACGAATTTTGTGCTCATCTTCCGTTTTTCAACCGTACATCATTCATAGGGTGTACACATCAACCCAGTGTGACTTATAGCGCGATAGTCTGGTGGACTGCTAGCAGCAGAAAAGGCATACTCAACAAAGTACAAAGGTCAGCTGCTGTGTGTAATGGTAACTATAAGAGGCACGCCGCAAGCAGGATTCGACATGGTATTTCATCTTCTTCCTCTGAACTTATACACAAGAAGCTGCGCTGCCCAAGGAGACCGCCTAAGGGAGTCCTGTCTGCGGAAACAAGCCAACTATGCACATGCTGCCATGGTAAAAAATAATAATAGGTAGTCGAAAAAGTCTTTTCGTATTTTAAATCAAACTTTTTTCACAGACAATTCATGTGGTACCCAAACATCGAGCTTCTTTTTGTAGCCAGAATTTTTTAAATGGTTCAAAACCGTTTGATGATGAATGTTTAGTTCCTTGGCGATGTCATGGATACTTATGTGACGGTCCTGGTCAATCTTATCCATAAATTCATCGACTTTTTCAACGATAGGTTGACCAGAGCGAGGTGCATCTTTCACATCGAAATTTCCAGAACGGAAGCAAACGACCCATTGTTGTGCTACACGAACTGATACAGCATCGTCTTCGTAAACTTCACAAATTTCATTGGTGGGTTGCGTGGCATTCTTCCCTTTTTATAAATTTTAAAATTTCAAAATATACCGAATTTCTTCATTATTTTCACTCATTTTTGAACAGCTGTAACTTTTTTTCAACTTCACCGAATTTAATTTTGGCTAAATGAAACTTAAAATGTCACCTTTCCAACACCGTATGGTATTACACAATGTGATTGGTAGCACTGGAGTTAGACGATTCCAACGAAATCTGTTGGCGAAATACGAAAAGACTTTTTCGATTACCCATTAGATGACCAGGGAAAGAGACGTGGTTGCAGTAGCCTCGTGACTAAATGTCCTCATGACCTTCATAATACTAATCCTGTTCCCCCACAAAACAAGGTTTCCAAGCGCCGTTATCAATGACCACGAGATTCCCCTTTTCATCGACTGATCAAAAATGGACACAGATACCGGGGACGGGTTCTACTTGGACATAGATTCTAGCACGATTATACTTCTTTGATTTGTGAATTGCCCACCACATTCCTTTTCCTTGATGCGCATGATTCTATGCGAAAGTAAGCAGACATCGTTATTGAAGTCTAGAAGTTTTAGTTGAGTCGTGTAAGTCGGAAGCTTTATTCATCCAATTCGTGTTTCCATCCAATTTCCCCTCACAAGGAGAAAACAAATAGGTGTTAGGATGCATCCCTGTCTTAATCCACTTGCCTAAGTTTCTTGCCTAGTTTCTGTCTAATCGTAGAATGATTATGAGGCCACTTCAGAGAAAAGCACTTGATTGATGCCTCACTGTCTCAAGCCATGTTTTGGGAATTCCTAAACCGTCCCGAACAACATCAGTACCGAGATTAAGTGCAGGCTAACTCTTGCCAACTGGTCTGGTCTCAAAGGTCAATCGAATTATAGAGCCCTCACTCGAAGTACCAATCTTACTTTATATAAGACAATAACCATCGCATATCGTGCTGTACCGTGCGGAAGTCCTTAATTGATGATCACCCTGCACAAACAGGAATCATTTAAACCCACTGATATGAGTGTCTTGCAATAGATAGAGAGAGTAGGCAAACACATACAAGCAACCGACACCCCGCCATCAGATACCACCATCTTTGTTGATAGCCAGGCAACATGACCTTGAACAATCAGATCGAGGGCAGTTATAAGCTGCCGCGACTCAAGTTCCATCAGTCACCAGAAGTTCAAACTCTGCTGCGTTCCGAGCTAGAGCTCAGTACCAGAAAACGAGAGACCGTTCGAATTGGCCAGACAAGGGTCAGAAATAGACATCACCGAAGCGGACACATCACTGGAACCACCGATCAGGGCACTATACCAGACTATAACTGATACAATACTAAAAAAAAGCCAGCTCGTCTTGGCTCGCAAGAGATGACTGCCACACGACAAGACGTGGCCAGAGCTTAACAACGGCAAAACAAGGAAGCTTCTGACGATCCACACGGGCGGATCCAAAACGGAAGACGGTAGGCTGTGGCATTTTCTCTGAACATCTAAATCTCAATAAATCAATCCACCTACCTAATCACTATAGTATTTTCCAAGCGGAAATAATGGCGATCAGCGAAGCTCTGTCCTGGTTAAGGTGGAACGTGGTATACGCCCGTGATATCTGCATATTTACGGATAGCCAGGCAGTAATCAAATCCCTAAAATCGTTCACTCCAAGACTTCCCTTAATTGCCGCCTATCTCTTAACAAGATGGCCAAGTATTTTAGCATCCAACTGACGTGGGTGCCGGGACACTGTGACATTCCAGAGAATTGCAAAGCGGACGAGTCCGCTAGAAAGGGCACAAGCACCGTGCTTTTTCCGGGTGGAGACCCAACCTCCATGCCTATCGCTACTATCAAGCATCTGCTAAGGCTTGAAACGTTTGCCCAAACAAACCGCAGATGGACATTTGGCACAGGATGCCTCATGACCAAACAACTCTGGCATATGATCGATCCCAAACGATCGCTAAGCTTGATCAGATTAAGCAGGCCCAATCTCAGATCTCTTATTGGCGTTCTAACAGGGAATTGTGACACCAGAACTCACGCTTCTAGACTAGGCCTTCTCTATAATGATTTCTGTAGAGGCCAACCATGGAACACTTACTATGTCATTGCAGTGCTCTCTCATCCCGCAGATTCAGACTTCTGCGGCACAGACTGGTTTGCGGAATAGGTAGCCTAAGATCGTGGTAGCACAATGATCGTATGTTTGGCCTAAGTGTGTCTGGTGCTTGTGTGAGCGGCAGCCAGCCACCTCAACCTAACCTAACCTACTCTCAGCTCTCCCAAAGTGAAACATTGGAGATATAAAATGAAAAGGAATTGGAACTGTGTCTGTCGACTAACCGACTTGTCCACATCGAGCACCAATTCTCCAACTAAAGGGGTCTTCGAGTCCGAGCCTCCGGGTAGATTAAAACACCAAGTTATCGTGAACGCTATATAGCTTGGTCGTGATGACTGAATGCAGTGTCCCCAGACTCGTAAACGTTGGGAGGCAATGCTCAGACCCTTCAAGGGTCGTTGGCCTGTAAGTAAGTATGGACTACACACAGATGACTGCCACAAAAGGAGCCATTAGGATCTTCCAATCCAAAAACTGGCACCCCAGCCCCTATGGTCGTGCGTGTATTCCAGATAGACTTCACATAGAACAAGTAGAAAGATACTACTCTCTCCCCACCTTTGACTTCGAAATACCCTTCGAAAAGTCTTTCCCTACAAAGGGGGAGTGGAGCTCAAATGAACCCATCACTGACTCGAGTTCCATCCATGTTTATACGGACAGGTCAAAGATGGAAAGAGGAACAGGCGCGGGCATCTTCTCCGAATTGTTAAACATGCACTGCACTATCAGACTACCTGACTACGTCAGTGTCAGTGGCGGAGGTCCTTGCGATCAAAGAATCGGCCAAATTTATATCATTGTTGGAAATACCATCAGCTGATATTACCTTCTTAATTAACAGTCAAGCGGCCCTTAAAGCAATTTCAGAGAAGAGCTTAAGGTTCGGCGATATATCCGAACAGTTTCGAATTCGCCTGTGTTGGGTCCTGGGCCATAGAGATTTTATGGGAAACTGCGAAGCTGACAATCTCGCAAGGATCGCCACAACACTGCCAGATGACAGATCCTTCTGTAACTTAGGGACTCCTAAAGATTCCTTTAAGTTACAACTCACTAACCAGAGCATACTAAGAGTCAATGCCAGATGGAACACAGGCAATACGTGCCAAATTACCAACTCCCCCAGTCTTGACCCCAAAAGATCTGTTACTCTGACAAAAAGTGGGGATAATCACCGGACACTGCCTTTTGGGATTACATGCGAAAAGACTAAGACTATTTTCTAACGACTTCTGCAGAAGTTGCCGAGACGAGGAAGAAGAGGGGAGTGTACAACACCTTCTCTGCCCTGCACTGGCCTCAGTCAGGAAAGCTACTCTTGGCTGCTACTTCTCCGATAATCTAAGCGAACTGAGAGAGACATAAATCAAATCGCTATTAGACTCATTGACAGATCTCACTGGCTATCGTAATAACCACGCCGGCCCATGGCCGCCCCTTTCTTTTCAGACAAACCCAAGTGGCAGTACAATGGGCCTACTTTAGCCTAAGTGCATCTAAGCCACCTACCTACCTAGACATCACATCACCAGTGGAGTTTATGCTACGAAAGCCATGTTGACGGTAATTTAAGGTATTCCATTAGCCAGGAGTTGATTAGCATTCCGATGGACGTAGAAATCATGGATGTTAATTATTGCTGTTTTGCATCTATTCAGAAAGTGACCAGAGGAGTGGGACACATGAATAAGCTTGTTTAATGGTTCCGAATATGGGCTCCGACCTGAAGAGTTATTGGTCGTCCACCCCAAGCTGCAGTGCCACACAAAGAAGAAGAAGGATACTATCTGCTGGATCCATGGTATCCATATTCCATCCCTGGTAGGACGACCATCAATTTTCACGGCCTCACCTCTTTCAGGTCACTGGCAATGATCAAAGAGATACTCAAAGAGTACCTCAAACGACGCCGTTCGAAGTCAGCGTAAAAGTGTACATGGAGCACAAAAGCACCCCACAACACGATTGGCTGCTGTAGAAGGTAGGCACAGGTCAGATGATTATTATGTATGTGCATCGGTTAGTAGGAGAGGCATCATCATTGGTCGTTAGTCAGTGCATAGTGGGCAATCGAGCGAGGATAATGAGAGTCCTCCGCATCGACGAGGGAGGAGGCGGAAAGTAACCACGGCTCGCAGTAACCAGAAACAAGGTTCTATTCAATTACCAATTCAATAGCCTCAAAGATCTATTGATGGCAAAAATCCATTACCCATCTAAATGCCTTAAAGGAATCGGAATGGGTGCTATCCAACACTTAGAGCGTACCTCCGACAAGCCCTTCCGGTTTGGTGACATCCCAATGTTGGTCACAGCGGTCGCCGGTGACAGTCTGCGGAAATCATGGACGGAATCATTGCGGTTTTGCGAAAAAAAAAACATTACTTCCTCTGACGATACCAAAATAAATACTCTTGAACCCAGCGGCAAGCAAATTCTACAGGGAGCTAAGTAAACACACAACTGTTACCCTGAATTACTTTTTCAATAAAAAAAATGCTACCCAGCTAGCTACCCGCAGAAAGGGATGTGCAAAAAACCGAAACACACAATAAGTAACGAGTTAAGGGGTGTGAACATTTGGGGAAACAGTTTGTACGCAGTTTCGTGGTTACCTCGTTAGTGGCAACACAAAAAAGTATGAAACACTTTTATCCGCATTTTAAGGCCGCCAGGCTTGTGTATTAAATGCGATCATCAATCGATGTGTTCCTTTGTACAGTTAAATGACGACGATAATAATTCTTCCCGTTTGCCTCCATAAACTCCTGTTGAGTGAGGATTGTGTGCCGTGGGCGGCCGGATTTGGTTGTGTTTCGTCAAACATTTTGGTGAAGATATAAAATTCAACGACGTGTGCTATTGGAGGAATAACTCATCTTAATGACATTATGGTTGGTTAGTTTTAGTGGCACTGTAGCGGAGCGGGCCAAAGTCAGTGGTGTGGGTTCCTTCTTACAACCAGTGCCATGGATGGGGGTGAGTGCGGTTTCCGGAACAGGGTGCTGTTGATAGGAGCCTCCTCAGGGCATGAATCTTAACAACACCAGCTTCCGGGAAAGAGAGGGAATATGGATTTGTCTTCGGTGAAAGTGCCACACATTCACAATGTAAGTGGAAAATGGCATCGTCGGAGTCGTGCAACTGGAAAATGCTATATTGTGTGGCCCGGTTAGAGGGCAGGCACTGTGTACATATATCGGGGACAGGTTATTATGCTACTAAGTGGATTTCCAAGTTATCCACACTTCCGATGAAATGAATTTTGTCACAAGTTAAGTACGAGCTCGTTCGGACATGGTCAGGCATATAGGAGGTGTGATTGTGTTCAACAGGAAGCCATCAACTCAGTCGAAGTTCTTATGGCAAGTTCACATAGATAAATAATGAACCACGCTACAGCCCCGTGGGGATTCAGAAAACATGTCTCTCCATTCAACATGGTCTTGTGCTAGTTGACTTCAGCTACGGACGTTCAGCTGATTGAGGTCTCTTTCCATCTGTCGGAGGCGTGGTCTACCTTCACCGCGTTGTCCCTCAGGGTTGCAGTCGAAACATTGATGTCCATTAGCTCTGTATGACCTAACTTTCTAAAACGACGAATCGAACTCATTTGACTATGGCACTGTACAGCGTCTTTCAGTCTTCTCCTTCGAACATCATCAACACATACGGTCAACCAAACAAGGACTTTTATTTGGGTGTGAAGGTAATCTGCTACATGTACCTCATCGGGGCAATTATGGCCTGTGGTTCAAAGTGAGTCCTCCCCAAATGAAAAAGATGAGGTTGTTCGAGAGACAGTGTCTTCGGACCTGCCTCCGGTTGTATCGTACACCCGAGTCGGAGTACAAGAAGTTCTATCCTAACGAGGTCCCGTACAACGAGGCAAACTTGAACAGGATAGATCATTTTATTATTAAGCTGATCAGAAGGCAAGTTGGACTAGCTATGATTTCTTCGAACAGGCTGGTCTTTGGGGCTTAATACCCAAATATTATGTTTCATGAACGGATGCGCCTTACCGGCTTTATTTCTCCCGAAGCATTATTTTATTTCGACACGATTGGCCTCCTACAAGATCCACAAGGATGTGCTGTTATCTTCCATGTTGTACGGCAAGCAGTAGTTAGGCGACTCCAATACAAACAGGATGTCCCTCGCAGGATGTGCTGTTATCTTCCATGTTGTACGGCAAGCAGTAGTTAGGCGACTCCAATACAAACAGGATGTCCCTCGCAGCTACGAGGATGTCCTCAGGTTCAGTAGAGCGATCCCCGCTCAAGATAGGAAAGAGTCGGTGTAACCGAAACCAGTCTTCACAGCCGCTGGCTTTTCTAGATGACCGAATAACTGACCATGGTGGTCTACTTACATAAGTATAAAAAAAATATTATTTAACAAAAAAACCGAAAAATGAAAATAAAAACAAAAAATCCATAAAAAAATTATAAAATAAAAAAGTTCACAAAAATAAATATTAAAATAAAAAAAAAACTAAAAAAAAATATATATATACATAGAGAAAAATAAAAAGAGGTTAGGGACATAATTAAGAAAGTTTCAGCTAGGTTAAGTTAGATAATTAAAGCCAAGTTTTTGACCAGTTATCTTGGCCAAACAATAAAAAATCCATAAAGACATAAAAAGACAAAAAAACATAGTGTACCGAAAGGTACAAATAAACTAAGATTAGAATAGCTTAGAGTATCCGTATAATATCAGTAGGTTAGATATAATAACCACTCTCAAGATAGTTAAGTTTCAAGCATTTTTGTCTAGCATGTAAGTTAAATTAATAACAAGAGAAATTAAAATGAAAGAAAGTCTTTCCTCTAAGAGCGGCCAAGAATATGTGAGTGAAAGGGTCTCGTTAAACTTACCGAAATAAATGTTTATTGGAACCAGATGGAGCGTTCCCTCCGGAATGCCGAGCGACCACTCACACTCAATTTTTATTCACACCACCACTGCTGAACTCTTGACCAATCAGGTCTGTGTCATCAGTGGATGCATACAGTTCTTGTGGCAAGTGAGTTCAGCACGACCTTCTCAATAATAATGAAGTCACACCATGTCTATTTGTCTAAATCCTTTTTTGACATTGAAGGACTAGGCGATTTCGTTTCCGACCGTGATGGAGTGAGAGAGCTTTCCATCTTCATCATGAACCTCCTGACCAGTTTGATAGGGATATCAAAACTAGAGATGACGTCTGTATTAGATGTCTGCAATCAATGTCCTGAAACCAGTCCGAAAACATTCATTTTATTTGGAGTACACTACATTACTTTACTCACAGATCAATGAGTAACATGAATGTTAGTTGATTATAATGTGAGTATATTCAACGAATCATTCAGTTTAGTGTAGTCATACGAAACAAGTATTCATATAACGGGTACTCATAAAATCAGTACACTGAATACATTCATTTTAATTTACTCACGTATTGCATACTCTGTTGCAAGCCAAAGGCGATTTTCAAGTGATGAAAAATTAGTAATGACAGGACGGTATTATTACGTAATATAAAAATACAGTACTTTCAATTTCATTTATATTAGAATTTAATTTTTGGGGGCGGAAAAGCTCTGTACTCGATTTTCGAAGAAAGAGAACTGAAGATGCTTAAAACTTCACACACTTACCATGCCAATGGTCGCCACTGCTGATTGATTGTTGTCGATACTAACCAAGGCAGACTGCCGCATGTAGTAGTCGGTGCGGTGGGGCGGAACGTAGTGGTGGAAGCATGGAATAGCTGGACGAACGGCTACGCGGACGAACGGCGCACTCAGTTCGTAAATTGCCTTTGAACTTAGCTCATGAGGAAATGCCAGTTTGTAAGATTAGCAAAAACAGTGAGCGTGGACGAATGTTGCAAGAGTGAAGACTGCTGGTTTGGGATGAATATACGATGTCTCATAAAAGAGCAATCGAAGCACCAGATCACACTATGGAAGATATTAGGAGCAACCAGAGTATTGTGGGAGGGATGGTGGTGCTTTAGACAGACCCTGCCAGTGATTACACATCAGTAGATGAAATAATGCCTGTTTGAAAGCGTTTATACTATGGGACACGTAAAAAAGTTTCGTTTGACTTTAAATATGCGAGTTCAACTGCACAATGATGCATAATCAGGGCAATAGGAGACTATTCTTCTAAAAATGATTGTGTTAAAGGCAATTTTAGTGCCGACAAATGAAACAGTGTGGCAGATAAACGAACAAATTATGTCATACGTGGAGGGGGATGTTGTCGAATATCTCTCGGCATACAATGTTATACACACTGAACAAGTAACGTCGAATCCTTTAGAATTTTTGAATTCTTAAGAATGAATTCTAATATAGAATTACCAGGCCTATTACTGAGAAGATAGGCCCTGGCCCTCTGCGGGCTGTAGCGCCACCCATATTATTATTATTATAGAATTATCAGGAGTGCCTTCTCATAAGTTGAGGTTAAAAGTTAGTGTTCCGGTCCTGTTAATGAGAAACCTTGACGCACCGAGGCTATATATATATATATAATTATGACTGCAATGACAAAAGGATAAAATGTTTTAATTCCCCGTATTCCAATAATTCCGACTGATTTGCCCTTTCAGTTTAAAAGAGTGTAGTTTCCCCGAGCAGCATTTGCAATGACAATAAATAAAGCTCTAGGACAAACGCTTAATGTAGCAGGTACACATTTAGAAAAAACCTGTTTTTTTTCCCATGGGCAGCTCTATGTGGCGAGCTCACGAGTTTCGTGCCCGCAAAATCTTTATGTTTTGGCAGAGGATGGAAAACCAGAAGATGTAGTTTATAAAAATGTGTAAAAATAAGATATTTACAGTAAATCACGGTTGTTTGCAGTTAGTATGTATTGTATTGTATTATTCGGAAAATTAGTATCCTAAAAATGAAAAAGGCTACCCAAAGTAACTATTCCACGCGGACGAAGTCGCTAGTAAATATATATTTTAATGTATTACATATTTCTGTAACCGTCGTTTAATCTACCCTTGATTAAAGTAAGAGACAGACTTTGTGCATACAGCTCTAGGACGAACGCCTTTGTTTTGAATGTGTGTACTCAGCGTACTTGATGTATTCGGTGTATTCAGTGTATTTTGCACGATTATACGAATACTCGTTTCACTTGAGTAAAAAATTCATTGGTGAGAGAGAAATCAAACAGAGTACTAATATCGTTGTCCGGGGATCGAATGTTGTACAATGTTTGTTTCGAAGCTAGGTGTACTCACTTTCGGTGTACTCTGAAGTAGTGTACTCATTTAGCCAGAGCAAATGAATGTATTCATGCAGATCTCTAGTCTGTATGCACATCATATGCCGCCTTAAATTCGACGAATAGGTGAAGGTTGTCGATTTGAACCTCTTGATTCTTTTCGAGGATCTGTTGCGGTGTGATGGTGGAATTCCCCGTCCTGCAACCGCACTGAGAAGGACCTACATTTGAGGTTCTTCATGAATGGCTTCAATCGCTCACACAAAACGGCAGAGAGGATCTTACACGTGATGCTTCGGACGCTTTTGTTGTCAGTTTTCTCAATCTACTCAACCATCAACATAATCTACCCTCTTGAGTGAAAGAGAGGGTGGCCAACGATCGGGTGAATCAGAGAGGACATGCATTGGCAATCGTTGTTGGATCGCGAAAGGATACCCTCGTTGGTTTACCCATGGTAGCAATATTTCTAACTTAATACTTTTCGGTTTTGGAGCGGTTTAGGATACATTCATCCTTGTTATCTGGGCACCTCTGTCACCCGAATCTCCCCAAATCCGCAACTACAGTAGTTCTAAGTGCTGTGCCTACTGTCGGCCGTTAATAAAATCGAGACATTCAATATGAGCAGAGTTGGGCTTGGTTTTTATTTCCTCATTCCTTTTGTTTTCTTTCGGCACTGTAATATGCTCAGACAAGTACGAGAGATGAGACAAGAATCTTCCAGCTGCAGTCTTCCTCTACACTTCCTCTCCTTGCTCTGTTTAGCTATGGCAACAGAATGGCAGTACAAGCAGGATAATAAAGGATAACGATTGAACTAGTTATCACGTGTCCCCTGTTCGCCCTGCTAGAGTCTATGATTCAGAGATTGTATACGTTTATGGTTGCCCTTTTGTCGCAGTGTGTAATTATCCTTTCCATCGAATTGTCTTAATCCCCGAGTGAGTCATCAAGAATTGCATCAGCACAGCATTCAACAAACTGCTGCGACGTTCCTTAGTCACGTGTTGCGTTCCTTGGAAAATGTTTGCATTGTCATCCAGTGCAATCATTAGTTACTGCTGTCAAATACCATAATCCATACAATTACTTAACTTGAATGTGGAGTGAGACGGGTCTACGTGACTATGAGTGCATTGAGCATGATGACATCTTCTGCGGACCGACCGCATACAGGACGCGACGCACAAATAAACTCGGAACGCCATCAAAAATTTTCCACTCACCAAAGATGACATAAGCAATCCGCAAACATAATGCGAACTTTTTCGTTATGCTGCCTCTATTGACATACTTTTGGTTGGTTTTCTCTTTCTTTGGCACACGGATTAATCTCTTGGTGGACACATTTCGTGTCTATCTGTACGCTATACACACGAATATGGGGGTCCTTTGGCGCTCCTCCTTGAATTGAAACACTGGAGACGTCAGAGTGATGATGCCAGTCAGTGGGTTTCTATTTGAATTAGTTTTTGTTCATGTTCTCGTTGAATTTTATGTGCTTGACATACACAAACTGACATGTCCTTTCATTTGTCTTTTTTTCAGAATTTTCAGATGGTGGAGCAAGTGAACACAGGAAACATGATTATAGTGACGTGTTCATGGATCCAACAAGTAACATAAGTCAGCCATTTAATGCTGAGGATGAACTCTCGATATTACAAGATAACTTCAGTCCAAGGCACAAGCCGTTCGAGAGGGGTTCATACTTTGACACGTCTGCATCGAAAAATGTGACAGTTCTCGTGGGAAAAACTGCAACGTTGAATTGTCGCATCAAACATCTTGGAAACAAAACGGTGAGTTGGCTTATTTGAATTAAGATGTTTCTATTTTCTTTTAAAATTGCTTAAAAATTTCATTTGACATTCTATCATTGGCATGAAGATGAAATTGATGCAAAAGTCAGTGATGTCAATGCGGTTCTTTCGAAATTCACCGCCTGCAGTACAAAATACTGCAATGTTTTCTAAGCCAGTCTTCACGAGTCTAGATAAGCACCTCCATGCTAAGATGGTCTAAAGACCAGGCTTTCCATCAAATGATCAGAAAAATGTGCCCTAGTGGAACTGTGAAATGCTTAAATCTGGAGTCCGTACACTTGCCAGCCTAGTTTTCGCGTTCATTGAGAGATCAAATAATTGCAGAACTTCCATCCAGTTCAGTCCAAGGATGTGAATGTCTTCCAGTTCGGTAATGTAGCAGATTCCGCTAGACTGAGCAGCTACGACTTCGGTTCACTTTTGGTGATGTTTTCTTACGTGTATTAATCGGCTCTGATAATTAGAAAGCCATTTCCCGACATCGGGAATCCAGACATCTTTGGACAACATGGTTCTGCATGACGCTGTGTTGGCCTGGCGCCGAATAGTTTGCGAATAATTTGAACAGGAATGTAGTTGCGCTTTCCGGCATAGACAACTCTAGAGACCAATGATATGCCATTTACTTGGACCATTGCTTCTGCTTTGTTTTTTCCTTTGTTATGGCATTGATTAAGGTCCCATAATAATAATAATATGGGTGGCGCGATAGCCTCTTAGCAACCACTCGTGTTGCGCATGCTATTGTTCTTTCACGAGTGGAAGGGACTTACAGTTTCATGCCGACTTCGCACGGCGAATTTGAGATGCTTTTCCTAGACAGGAATACTCTTTGAGCATTGTCAGTGACTTGAAAAAAGTGGTCCCGTGAATTATGGTAAATTCGGGTATCGAACATGGCACCCTCTGCGTAGGAGTCGACGCACTTGCCCACTACGCCACGGCAACCCATCAGTGAAATGATGTACTAGGCAATTACTTTTTCAGCAACCTAGAGGAAATGTCACACTTAAAGATACAAAAACAAGGTAACAGATGTTGGCGTCACGCTATTTTTTCCTTCGTAATGTCCAGGCTTCCGAGAGAGGCTGCCATACTCGACATTCATCATCTATATCCTGCACGTTCAAGGAGACCTGCGAAATTATGTAGTTAATGGTCATCTCCTTTCCCTTCATCAATTTGACGGACTCCTCGTTAACCAGCCTGCCTGACTCCTCAGGCTTTTCTGCCCTAATGACCTTCCAGTTGCCCATGGGGACACCTGAATTTTGGCCTTTCAGCAGCCTTAGTATGTGGTCCGGATCGCTAGGACCCGGTGGCAGCCACGCACGTGCTCTAGGCTTGATGGGTATCTTGGTCCAATGGTTGACTAGCAATTGGGCGTTTGGCCATGAACTCTTAATTTTTGGTATGACCTCTGTTAGGAAAGCTACCGAACATTTGTTATAACAGTCCATACAGCCTCCAGCGTGTCAACCCACTTCAGTGAAGGTAGGAGTTGCTGCCGGTTTCTCGGTGATATACCTAAGTAATTAATCAGCAATTTTGGTCGTTTAGACCCTCCAGTTCTGCACAGAGAGTCTGCCTTCGTCGTTCTGCAGGTCAGAGATTCCGTATAAAAGGTCACTTTTGACGCCATCCCAAATCTGCTGGTGTCTACTTATTGGCATTTTCAAGCAGATGCTTCTACCTTTGCTAGTAATTTTGTTCTTATATCAGAATCGTAAGTGCTAGCAAACCCACAAGCAAATTTAAGCATTTGAGGTTATTTTGAACAGTTCACATTGCTTGTTCAAAGTACTTTTTTGCATATGTTTGAAACTCATCGATGCTTTTCTTCTCCATCTTAAGAAAGTTATAACATTTGCAGATAGCGAAGTTATCCTTGAGAAGATCCCTGTTTTGTTCGGAAGAATTAGATTTGCGCAACGATTATGTGTGGGCTCATCTAACTTTCCTAGAAAGAATCGCACTTTGCTAGAATCCTCTAATTGCTTACCATTTTGTTTGAAAACGTCTTCATATCGGAAGTATAATTCAGAAGAAGTCAATCCAATGCTTGGGTCGTAGATAAAAATCTGTATAGAATTTGCCAATGTCTCCATGTCCTTTTTGTTGATGCCAAGCATCGTGTTATCTGTGACGGATCTTAGAAATTGTTGCAAAATTTTCAGTTGTCCATTGAGTAACATCGCCAACTTTACTTATTTTCTCTTTCTTTTTTTGATTCAAATAAAACAATCGTTGCCACAATATGTTGTGTTTATTCAATAACATTCAATGACAGCTACTTCACAATTCCTTAGCGGGGTTAACAAGGCTGTCAACTGCATGGCACTTAATCGGATGTAGAGGCTGGAAACCAATCCATGTTACTCACTTAACATATTCCTCAGCCTTTCTCGTCTGAAATTCCATATTTGGCCAAACAAGAAGTAGCCAGTACAGCCGTCCGACTTAAAATACTCCGATTGTGAGCCGAACTCACCATAGGTCTCTGAAGCATTCATAACGAATACAACTTCCTCCGAACTATCGTCGAGAATAAATTCTCCACCAGCATTCCTTCCACATCGGAATGGATGGACAGACACTGGATGATCCCGTATGCGTATCTTCACAGACGAATAGAAGACGGACAGAGATTGGTTGAAGACCTCAATTTCGCCCTCTCCTTGAAGATCGCTGATCACTCCCAGGCACTAAGCCATATCAATAAAAGATGCCCAGTCCTGGCTCAAGAACGATGTAAAGTCCAAAAGGTATATCTTCATCTGTTCGGACAGAGTCTTAAGAGCTATTTTCCATGGCCCGGTGGCGTATACGTGACATTTTCCATCGGGCGAGGATTCAGCCTTAAGAGCTGTCTTGCATGGCGACGGTGGCTTATACGTGACATTTTCTATCGGGCGAGGATGCAGCCTTAAGAGTTGTCTTGCATGGCCACGGTGGCGTATACGTAACATTTTGCATCGGGCGAGGAGGCAGTCTTAAGAGGTGTCTTTCTTGAACAGGGTCATGTTTTTTTGAGTCAGCAGTGCTTGGCTTCATCTTCAATCAATTCCGTTTGAAATGTTAATGCATCTAGAAACCGACCGTTTTTACACGGTCAAATTTCAAAAACGAATCAAATTAGGTGAAAAGGGTAGAAAAAGGAAACAACAGAAAGAAGGCAATAATGGTACAATGGAACAGGCAAAACAAAATACGAACAGTGAAAGCCCCTATAGGCGGACAATGCCTTTGAGCGAACAATTTCTCACGACCGTGGATCTTGGATTGAAGTTACATGCATTCCCATGGACGGACGACTTCCTTAGCCAGACAAAGTGTTGCGACCGTCACTGTCAGCATATAAGAGCTTGCAGTGTATACAATTGTTTGGATCAGGAGAGCATGAACCTGTTTGTGTATAGTCGATACTATCGTCCGATTAAGCAAAATTCAGTCCCTGGTCATAATTACTTCACACGATTTGTTTCAATTTGGATGGCAAACATCTGGCACTAGAAGTCATGACAGGGTATACTCCGCCCTCGGCTACTCCCTTCATCCGGTTAAGACCACCGTCGTCGGAGACGATACACTTTTCACAGCCCGTCCGCAGCATAAGCTCAGTTTTAGAATATTCCGCAGAAGGCTATGACACATTTGAAGCTACTAAATTCCTCGTCATTCAACTGGCTGTCCATACTATTGCTAAGAGAAAGCACTGCCTCCAATATCTTGCTGTAAGTTTTGCTCTATGACGATTAATGTGAAAAACAGTGCGAATACTGCCTCATTTGCCAGACATAGCTGATGTCTTGAATTTCAAAATAACAAAAATCTATAACCGACAGAGAATTGAAATTGGAAGTTTCGATTGCATCCCATGTAGAAGCTTACACATGCTGGGCTATGAAACTCACAGAAATCTATCGCCACAATCGGATTATCGGACGCCTTCTGAGGACTGCGAAATAAACCACAAAACAGGAACCCCACGAGAGATGAATGGGAGGTAGATAACGTCCGTAACCCTGCTGCAATGGAAATTTACTCGGATGAAGAATCCACAGGCTCAGGTGCTTATGCTAGCTCACCAGAGACTACTCTGGTCCACCGTGTACCCAACCACTGGAGTGTTTTCCAAGTAGAAGCAGATATTGGTTCTTCTGAGGGCAGCCCTTCGACCATGAATAAGTCCGATGGACGGCATCGGCATCATTGTGGTATACAATGATGGTCAGGCGACTATAAAGGCTCCCGTTCTCTAAATCTCTGAAGGAGATAGCGGCCAGTCACGCACAAAGGTATCTCGGGCAACGAAAGAGGCGATGAATTAGCAAAGATGTGGGAGGCCACTGGCACAGAATCAGAACTCACTCCACTCTGGAAGCAATAACATCATGGCAACTGATACGCGCCATAAACGAAACCACCCGTAGTTGGGCGGAGTGACAAACCTGCAGATCAACGAGAACGATGTCTCTATAACAGGAAGCAAATGATAGGAGTAATAATTGGACATTGCCTCACAGGCAACCAAGCCAGCCAAGGCTGTGCCTAAGTATTTTCCCGATACAATGCCATCAGCATCTGCTACTGCTTTGACATCAATCCATCTTAGTATATCTTGAGTTACCTCTGTTCTCGTTAGAGTGTTGCAGATTACATCGTTAGTTGAATTGTTAAATGCGACTTCAATGCCGACGAAATTCTGATCCCCTTGTAGTGCACAGAAGCGACTTAACTCTTGTAGAGAGTTTCATACATTATGAGCGATTAATTCCGCTCGCACTTACGTAAGCAAAAGTAAACGAAACTAAACGAGTTGTACGGAGGTAAATAGATGATGCAGACGTTAGTCGAATTCAATTCAAAACTGAGAATCATCCCCAAGGACATTAAGCTGTAAGGGAAGAAGTGTGCAAACATATTTGTGGGAGGTAGTTCAGAAACTGTGTGCAAACACTACAGATGCTGGATTTCCCAAGACAACAAATATGTGTGGCAATGGAGTTGGTGGGGGTCTCGTTGCGTCAGAGAACTGTGCAAGGCAACTGAATAATGGCCAGGGTTGGTTTATTCACATTTCAGAAACAGATTGCATTATAAGGTGTGTAAGGATTTATAGGCAATTAATTCGAGGGGGATAACAGATAAAATACCGATACCCATCTGCTTCGATGACTCAAGTGAGTTAAGCACTCAGAGACTTGCATGTCTCGGAGGCACAGGTGCATTCTTCACCGGGCGAAGAGCCAGTCTAAAGTCTTCCATGACCACGGTGGCGTATACGTAACATTTTTCATCGGGCGAGGAGGCCCATTTTTTCTTAACTTCGCCCACAAAATGAGAACAAATTCGATTCCGTTTCGAAGCTTTATTTCCTTCCTTCGATTTGTTTCATTTTAAATTCCCACTTATTTACTTTTAATTTCAGGTCTCATGGATAAGACACAGGGATCTACATCTACTTACAGTAGTCGAGAATACATACACATCCGACCAACGATTTACTAGCACTCACAACAAACAGACCGGAGATTGGTCCTTACAGGTAAGAGAGAATATTCCACATTAACCTGAGTAACTCATATGCCTTCAAGTTATAGAGGTGTAGGGGTAGTAATTTGCCAACAGGAATAGACATCATAATTCATTAATGGGTGAAGTTACCTTTGTTACATGATTACGTTGCCGGAAGGACAGGTGAATTCTAAATTCGGCCTCATTTCGTTATCCAAAAGCCATGTCAAATCAAATAACAGTGGAACTTAAAGAGTGCTCCACAGCTAACGCAAGATTCGAATTAAGTAGAAAACACAGGTTTTGATGATCAGATTGTTATTTTCACACATCCAGGAAAAGGTCTTGAGGGCTCTGCTGCATGCTCTGTTGCACGACCTTCTGCAAAAATGTGCGTGAATTTCATTGACGCAGCAATTTCTTCACGTAATCCACCACTGTTTTTGGGCTTGTTAACGTACATTAAAAAAATAAATCAAATTGTGTTAAATCATACGATCTAAATGGCCAATTCTGACCACCGAAACAGGAAAGTACACGACCAGGAAGTGTCTCATGCAGTAATTGAGTCATTTCGCGGGCTGTATGGCATCTGGCACCGCTGTATGATACAATAATAATAACAGGGCCTACCTTCTACAGCAACCACCCATGTCGTGCATGCTATTGTGCTCTCACGAGTAGAAGGGAACTACAGTTTTATGCCGACTTCGAACGGCCAAGATTGAGAAGCAATTTCTGGACTTATTAAGCATTGCCTCGAAAGAGATGGGATCGTGAAAATCATTTTTGGTCGGATCGGCAGGTATTCAAACCCAGGTATTGAGATTAAGTTGCGTAGTGGTCGACGCACTTACACACAACGCCCACGGCCGCAACGCACGGTTATACGAAGTGGACAGTATTTATTTGCAACAAGACCTTCATATTGTCCAATATCACCTGATTACGGCTGAAAGAAATGCGCTGTCGACCACCAGTAACGCCATATCGACCACCAGTAATAGGCACATACCTCCAGCCCAAAATCCGTATCAAACAAACACGGTTATTTTAGCTTAGTAGTGTGTTTGCGTCTTGAACCGATGCAGTCTCCCTGAATTTTTTAAATTGTTTGAGGATTGTTTAACACTACAGTCCGCGGTGAACGTGGGCCTCGACCGAAATGTTTCTCGAACTAGCACGGTTTCTGGCTAGCTGCCTACAATGCCGCACGCCAAGTTGGTCCATCATGAACTGGGTGTGCCACCATAAGCTCGGGCTTGCTCTCTTGCGTTGTCCCACAGGTTGGAAGTCGATGACTCTTCGGAGCGGAGCTGAGTTATCCATATGCTCCACATGGCCACTCATCTTAGGCATTGGAATCTTAGGAATCACTGCATCGTTCCTGGCTTGATCTTACCTCCAAATGCCGTCAATGCAAACCGCACAAAATATGGCACATAAGATTTTCCCTCGATAAAACCAAGGAGTTCCTAATCTCATTTTGAGAATTTGACATATTTCAAAAACTTTATTATCGGCTTAAAGTACAAATCAAAACATTTATACAATGAAACTCGACTTCGTTCATATGGCTACCGCGGGCACGTTTGCAGCGGTCGATTCGTTGGACCCAATTTTAACGACTCGGCCACACATTTCAGCCGAAACGGCCGCTATTTCACGATCAATGTTGGCTTTGAGTTCTTCCAAAGTAGTCGGTTTGCTGGCATGAGTCAATGACTTAACGCAGCCCAGCAAAAAATAGTTAAGCGCCGTCAATTCCCACGAACGAGGCGGCCCATTTCTTAAGATAAAACTCTCACCATACTCACTCTTCAATAAATCGATTGTAATGTGCGCTGAGTGGCTTGTGGCACCATCCTGTTGAAACTTCCAATGCGGGCAAAAAAAAAATCGGTAATCATGGACCGATCGCTGACCATTTACAATAACGTGACGATCGCTATCGTCGACGAAAGAATATGGCCCAATAATTTCTGGTGGATGAAGTGGTGGTTCATGAAGCACATGTGGATTTTCACTCGACCAACAAGCCATATTTTGCTTATTGACGAACCCATTGAGCCAAAAATGAGCTTCGTCGGAAATTGGAGTTAACGCTCTTAAAGTTGTGGTCACCGACTCCAAATTTCGGTAGAAAATTTTTATAATTTGCAGACGTTGCTCTTTCCTGTACTTTGCCATGATGAAAATGTTGAGTTTTCTGAATAAATTGACAGTGACACGACTGATCGTGACTGTGATTGATGTGACTGATGTGACGACTTCACATCAACGAATTTGAGTGCTTTTTTGACAGATATTTATGAATTTTTGACGGTTATTCACGAAATAACGTAAACGCCGTCCTCTGATTGGTCAATTTGGTTTAAGAAAACGTCATTAAGAAGAATCGTCAAAAATCTTAAGAGGCAAGAGAGGTAAAAGCTGGGCATCTCTGTAATACTTCATTTCTGATTAGAGGAAGAGTGCCTTCACAAATTAAATTTAGAGTTGTCAACTCCCTAAAATCCTTTGCTATTCCGACCATATTTTCGAACTGTGGCCATACAACTCTCATTATTTTACCGGATATTATTCAAATATGAAAACCCGTCATTGTATCGTATGGTGCATCATGTCAAACTTTTTTTTTTTTTCACTTTTGCCAGCAATTTACTGCAAAAATGGCGGCAAATTCAAATCTTGCGTTAACTTTTGGGACACCCTTTACACTGCTACCCTGGTCAAGTAACCCAGCAAACTGTTCTTCATTTGACATTATTTCAATTTAAGTAATCCCAAATGGGTCTCTATTTGTTTGAAGTGTCTTTCCCCTAATCTCCCAGGATCCATTTCAAAGGAAATCCTGTCAAGTCCTCAGTTCACGATACACAATTCTAAAGATTGTTATCATATTGCTAGTCATTTCATCTGCATTCTAATGTTATCACATTTCTTGCAACTGCCGGCTTCCCTCAGCTTAAGAACTCACTTGCCCGAACTGTACAATTTGTCATATTTTCTCCGTTTTCACAAAGATTGATTATCTCCTTGACCCGATTCCTTTGGCGGAAGAGCATCTCTCCCATCCCACGGAACACTGTGCCCTGCCTCAACTGTGCTTACACAAAGTATTGGAAGGAAAAGTTTCGCATTCGTTTTTCAACTTCAAATTCCGTCAGATACTTTGAAATTGAATTCTGATTCTTCGGCGATGAGAAGGGCACCGCCCCCCTGTGTCTGGTTTGGATATATCCTTGTTTATTCATTTTTGGAAAACTTCATTAATAAATGATGACAAGCTATTACCGCTCGCGGTGGTTTATATCTCTCGTCAATGTTAATCAATTTGCTGTTTTAATGGCTGTTTATCGAATTTTCGGAATTATACGCTAAAGTTGATGTAGCATCAACCGTTACATTTTGTTGGAAGAAAGTCATATGTCAAATTTACTTGACGTTATTGTTATTGATTTGACAGTGGTAGGGTTGGGATTTGAGATCTTCCCTTGCGAAGGAGGGAAATTCTTCTGCTTCTTGTTCGACAAGGTTAAGATCTGTATTATGGGGATCGTATCCCTTCCGCCTTACTGCATCCCTTCTGGTCCGCCTGTGAGGTCGGTTCGGCCTTAAGAAATATCGGCAGGACTCCCTGTCTCGGATCACTTCACCACTGAGGCCGGTTTTTGGATTTGTGTGATCCAGGAGTTCTTCGGCCTGCCTTGTTTTAATAATGGCAGCTCTCACGTCCCCCTTCGGCTCCTCCAGCTTGGCAGTCTTCCAGTTATGCGTCGGAAGATGCGAGCTGCAAGGATGGATAAAGCTCAGGATGGAGGTGGCATCAGAGGGTATAGTAGGTAACCAGGCACGAGTCCTGGGCCTACTGGGGATTGGATCCCTATGCACAACATCAATCTGTACACCCTCCCATACCTCCCCGAAACCTAGAACGGTCTTCCTTTACAGGTCGGCTGCCCTTAGGTCTTGAAAAGACAGAAGCCTTATGTGGACCTGATGGTCAGCCGGCATCAAAGGCTACGGGTGCCACTCCACCGTTGTCGGCAATCAGCCTCAAATATTTGCCGCGCTCTATCTTTCTCCAGTTGGCGGGAGAGATGCTACAGTCATCATCAATGACGGCGTAAGTAGAAAGATCTGCTTTGAAGATTTTTCTAAACGGCCGTTGTGGCTCATCGGTGCCAAAGGTACTGCCAACCTGTTTGAACCACTTGAAGAGGTTCGGTGATGATTCCGCCAATTTGGCCCGCTTGGACGCAAAGTCCGTGGTGGCCGTTCCCTCGTTCAGGTCCTGAACTATTTTTCAAAGCTCAGGCCATGGATCTTTTTTTTTCGACTCGGAGGATTTCCTCCTTTGAAGCGCTGGTTTTCTTTTTGGTCTGGGGAGGGAGGGAGGGATGGGTTGGATTGCTAGACATAATGTTCCCACCAGTAGCTGAGAGAGAGGAGGGATCTGGCTACGCAGAGATCTGCAATACGTAGCCAAGACTGATTACTTGAGCTTACTGACACTGTAGGCTTGTTCGGTTTGACAACATCTCACTGACAGATGAACTCAGGCTGCTTTCAACTGGCTTCAGCTGCAAGCGTGAGGTTTCGAAACACCGAAAAAGTATGGCGAAACATCGTAGCCTTGGAGTATATGAAACCTCGCGATTGCATATGGTGTGGAAAATAGCCTAAAACCTTTTCTGGATGTTGAAGGTCTCGAGGACTTGAGATTTCATGATCCATCTCCATACTTTCGGCTTTCTTGTGGATTGGGGATTCTCCTCAGTAAGCTTGACTCGATGAATTGAATTAAATTGAAGAAAATTTGGAGGGAATATAGCAGTCACAGAGCACAGCGACCACGATTCATCATTTGTGCTCCCTTTCTTGATGTAGGACTTAGGCCCAAGTCTAGTCTAGGTAAGCCTATTCCTATTTTCAGGTGATATTGTCAAGCCGGGGACCCATGGAGGGCCTGAGCTGGGGTCCATCGCTGACGGGCCTGACCACGCTGCTTCCAGTCATCAAGGCCAAGCTGTCTTAGATCCGCGAATACTTGGTGTTTGTCTGCTTGGTCTACCTTAAATTTTCGAACCAGAAGGCTCGGATTCGGAGGAGGCTCGGATTCGAATACCCCCTTAACTGGAGCGTTGGCCAAGCCAGTGTAGTGTACTGATTTTTGCTTTGCGGACTAGATCCACAACCTGGAACAGCTCGTAGAATTCGCGGTACTGTCTTTTCACCTTCTGCGCTTCCATGTATACAATGTAGAATGTTTTACCTGGAGCTCTGTCCAGCTTTCGGTTCAATAAAGCAGGACTGGCAAAATAAGAATTTTTTACAGCATAATTATGGTCCTTCGAGTCAACTCGGCCCTTCGACTCAACTGTTGTCAAGGGCGGTTCTATGATTCTTAAATTTGTTCTTTATATTTGCTTAACTTCAGATTTGAACATTCGACGTAGTGGGTATATCATGGGTTCCTCTGATTGCCCTCATCCTATTTTGTGCAAGTGATAGTTGAAGTACCAGTAACTTGGCATAGAATCCCTTAGCTAAGGTGTGGTCAAATTTAGGCTCTTCTTGGTTCACCTGAGTACGACTATCATGACTGTTTTTAAGGAGGTATGGAAGTCCCTCCTGAATGTTCCTTAATTGGATGCGTCATTTATTGAACCGTGATTGTAAGTTCTGTTGTAGGTCCACGATGCTACAACCTTGAAGACGGAAGGTCCCTCTAAAAGGGGTTCTTGGCTGGTCTTTTAATATGAGTTTGCATTGCCCTCATGGTGTCCACGTCCAGTTTGTTTCTTTTCTTTGCCAGCTTGTCGAGTGCTTTGTGGGACTGTACCTGGAGTTGAATGTAAGGCTTTTTAGGGCTTTAAGTATATCCCGGCTATTCGTAACAGTAAAAGGCACATCATATTGAAAATTACATGGTCCCATGATACCTCCAGCCCAAAATCCGTATCACACAAACACTGTTATTTTAGCTGAGTAGTGTGTTCAGCGTCTTCAATCGAAGCAGTCTCCCTGAATTTTTTAAATATTTAGAAAATTGTTTGACACTACAGTCCGGGGTGAACGTGGGCCTACAAGCGGCATTGGAGGCTTGTCAAGATGGTTGAGGTCCTTCCCCATCTGGGTGTGCCACCATAAGCTCGAGAGTCCTCTGTTGCATTGTCCCACAGGTTGGGAGTCTATAACTCTTCGGGCCGGAGATGAGTTATCCATACGGTCCACATGGCCGAGCCATCTTAGGCCTTGGAACCGCAGACCCCCAGCTTGGCTCATATCACTGTACAGGTCGTGATTTAATCTTCTCTTCCAAATGCCGTCAACACCAGACCAAAAGTACTAAATATGGCACACAGACCCTTTCTCTCGAAGAAACTAAGGACTTCCTAATCCCCTTTTGAGATTGTCTATGACTCCCATTCCACAGCTGGACTGGGATAATCAGATTTAGATTTTCCCAATAAGGATCTGACAACTGTTTTTTTTAAATAAAATGCAAACCATTTGAGATATCATTTTTGGCCCAGAGTTATGCTCTGCTTCACTTAGGCTTCACTTAGGCGTCACTGTGCGCTCTCTAATATCGGCATTATACTGACAGCCAGTTGGTGAGATGATCGTGATTTACAAAGCGAGCTTACGTTCTTTGAGGAAGACCTTAGCCCAGATTTCCGTTTTCATTGACTGGCTTCAGTTCATACTGGCTGCCAGTGTCCTTTCGCAACAATGTTATTAGCTCCTTTTCATCCTAATCACTAAATGGCTGGTGAGGTAATTGCTGTCCACTGGCAAAATAAAGAAACCTTTCCGGTTACCACAAATCGACTGAAAACGTAATTCATTGAGTGCTTCTAGGCGCAATTATCACACATAAAATGGTAGACTCACAATCATTGCTTAAAATTCTTCTTTGACCAGTCGTTGCATGCACAGGACCTTAATTTGATTCCTCACACAGATTGAGCAATCAAGTCATTAATCTGAAGGATCGATGATGCCTCTTAAGTGTACAATTCATTGAGCAACTACTTCATGTCTCGGATTACGTCATTTTAAACATTCCATTTCCACACACGCCACGAACACACATTCTATACTTTCCCTTCGCATTTCAGGTTAAATACGCCCAGATAAGGGATTCCGGAGTTTACGAGTGCCAAGTATCAACGACTCCTCCAGTGGGATACACGATGATTCTGTCCATTGTTGGTAAGATTCCTAGCGCATATATATTTCAAAAGCAATTTAATATAATATGAGAATGATTCAATCAACAGAACCTATCACCACTATACAAGGTGGACCAGATCTGTATATAGACACCGGGTCCACAGTCAATCTCACATGCATTGTAAAGCATCTGCCCGAGCCGCCGCCAGCTGTGCGATGGACACACAACAATGAGGTACGCTGTCCGATTTAATTGAATGAATGCTTTGATGAAACATCCATGAATTCCATGAATTTTTCTTCTCTTGTAATTCGATATTTGATTTAGGAAATCAATTATGACTCGCCACGGGGTGGTGTATCGGTGATAACTGAAAAGGGCGACATAACGACTTCCTACCTATTGATTCAGAAGGCTCGAATATCGGATTCGGGCGTATACACATGCTCTCCATCGACGGCCAACCCTAAGTCAGTGAATGTCCACGTACTCAATGGTAAGTGCGGTTACCGGTGTGTGTGTGTGTTTTAGCTTATAAATACGTACGCACATCGAGAACATCAGTAACACCTAATTGCATTGTTAATAATTATAACTAAGTAGGAGTGGTTTGTTACGGCGTCAGATGACCTCTGTGGTTTAAAAGGAATTCATTACGAAGTCTTAATTATATTTGGTTAATGAGCGGGAGTTTGATGTGCCAGCATTCCTCTTTTGCCGCGAATGTGGTTGAATTGGCTTCGTCCGGGATTAAATTAAATGTGTAATGAAAACTAATAGAGGTTCTCTTGGCACGGTCGGGGGAGGGCCTGATGAATGGGCCACCGGCATGATTCACAATGAAAGAGATCCCGATTGTGGAACATGGGCGGATTTGTTCGAATGTCCTGGGGTAGGACTTTTCAGGTTTGGGTTATTGGATTTGTTGTGCGGCATCCTTAATAATGATACATGCCTTTTAAAATGCTTGAAATTAGTTTAAGACGACGAAACTAAATTATTATTATTTATTATGTATTAGGGTATATTACATAATTCACTAGTACTCGTCTCTCGCCAGCTGTCTCCAATTTCGCACACCAAGCCGATTGAGGTCCTCTTCGACTTGTGGGCGCCACCCTGTATGTGGTGTCCTTTGTTGCGGTAACTCACAGGCGCAGAGTCAAAGATTCTTCGGGCCGGAGCTAAGTCTATATCATCAAACCACCTTAGGCTTTCGATCCATAGACGCCTGGCTATAGTCATGTCGCTTTGCGGCCCATATAGTTAGTGATTGAACTTTCATCTCCAAATGCCATAACGACATATAGGACCAGAGATCTGGCCTCTTTATCCGCTTTGGATATAGTCCATGCCTCTACTTCGTAGAGCAGGACTGGGATGGGCAAGGTCTTATACAGAGTCAACTTAATCTTCCGAAAGGGGCTCTGTTACCCAATTGCCTTTTGAGTAAAAAAAAAAAACAGCGGTTGCCAAGAATCTGCGTCTGAGATTGGCACTGATTCTGTTTGCACTGTTTACGGAGGAATCGAAGTAGACGAAGTCCTTCACAATCTGCCTGCAGTAACGTTTTGGCCGAGTCGACGACGTTGTGCGTCCTTTCTTGATTGTAGAATATACTTTGTTTTACCCTCGTTTACAGTCAGACCCACTTGCATTTCAATGCGAACAAACGCCTTGTTGACGGATCGCTGTGTTTGACCAATCACGTCAATGTCGTCAGCGTATGCCAGCAGTTGTACGAGCTTTTGGAAGATCGTGCCTCTTGTGTTGGCCAGTGATTTTTGCGCGGTCCTCTCAAGACTGATGTTGAAAAAGTCTCATGACAGCGCGTCACTTTGTCTAAAACGACGTTTTATCTCGACATTGAAATTTACTCAATTTACAATACTCCGTCCAGTACATAACGGCATCTAATGGCTTAAAACTTCGGTACAATATTGCCGCCATTGTGTACTCACCACCCTTGGTGGGGGTGATCCTGAGCAATGGCTGCCTTCCATCGTTAATGACCCTGATCACGCAGCGCCCATTCATCACGGCCAAGCTGCGTTCTTTACTGGGCCGGATTTTAGATGGTCAACATCCCAGTTCATAGCTTATACTAGCACCGTCGACTTCGATGGATATTTACGAATAGTTCTACAGTCATTGATGAATTTACGCATACTACCTTATTTCCACTCATTTTATGCTTCAGTTAATTGTCACTTTGGAAAGGTGTTGGAAAGGGTATTCACTGATGGGCGCAGCAAAATGGTAAAGCAAGAGATTGTGCGTTGAGTCCTGTCTTTGACTCTGGGTACATTAACATTCTTATTCCATGACGCCACATCTTTCCGTTCAAAAGCAAGCCAACAAAAATCCTTTCAAACATCTAAGCGCGATGACGGGGGTAAGTTACGGTCCTGATGCTTTTACTTCTCCTTAACGCTCCTACTACTTCGTCCGTGTCATGTTGGTGTTGCTATTTTGCTCAGCCATTCTGATATCCTTATAAACCAGTAAAGGGATTTTAGGGGCGAATTTCTTAGATCCTGAAGGGCGTGGAAGATATATTCTCCAAGTGGTCTATGTCCCCACTGGAAGAGATAGTGAGGTGGGTCTTATTTTTCCTCCAGGCCGCAGCAGGCCCTGCACATAAAGTCGTTGGTCTACCTCATTTTGCATTGAAGAAGTCTGTCAGTTTTTGTCCTATTCAAGTAGTCTCACAGGTGGTTGGAGAGTTCCTCTTTTTATTCTCCTTTTCTAGGATCGTATCATCCACACATTTCTTACATTCACCAAGAGGTGGTTTAATATATAGGATTGCCTTGGATGGATCGGTCACGACGCCTTTCTTCGAATGTTCATGTCCCTGTGCCTTAACCTGGGACACAGCGAGAGTGATCGAGTGCTGCATGGTGAGAACCTTCGTGTTGCCGTCACATAAGACTGCAATACGCTAGCGGGGACATCTGTTGCCGGTTGGATAAAATGAAGATTATTATCTCTCGGCAACGTACGTCAAAGGAAATAGAATCGCTCTGTGTTAGGGGCATTATTCTTCCCTTTCTGGCATTTGTTTGTTCTGTTCCCAGCGCGAACACTTAGGGTTATTTTGTTCACTATTGCTCAACTTGCCGGAAACTGGGGAGTTGATCAACTGCGGACTTGTTCTCAACTCGAGACTTAACCGGCGAGTTGAAAATTGGTTTTGTTCAGTATTTCCACTCATAGTTTAAAATTTAAGATCCAGAAGTTGTCCACTTCCAGTTTTCAATATTTTTAACAATTCACATATACAATGTCACTCTCAAATTTTGAATGCCCGGTGTGTGTTGTTCGTTTGCGCTATGAGAAGCCGAATTGAGAGCGAACGCTTTCAGCAGGGATAATGGTCGGATATCTCTGACCCCCATTATCTCTGGCAACTGAAAAGTTGCTGTCGCCTATGTTATGGAGAACAGCTCGAGCAAGTCAACAAAAAACATCTCCTAAGTGTGATGACTCTCTAATGAGAGAAATGAGTGACGGAAAGCGACACACATGAGTTGTGTGTATGGGGCACTTAAGGCGACACTGATACCATCCTAAGGATGAAGATAGTTTAATGTCTTCAACTTTATGATCCTACAATCTGCTAAATACTGACTCCTTCAAGTCCGTCACATCAATTAGCAACTGCAAAAATTCGATTAAAACTTTACGTATTTAAGGAATCCATATCATATTTCCATAAATAAGCAATCTGTTTCAAAGTATCCTCAAATGACCGGAAGATAGTTGGCTAGAAGGACAAAAGCAATTAATTATGCCGGGAGATAATTGATTGAATCGGGAGAACGTTCTTGCGCTGCAGCGATTGAAGTATGGAGAAGATAAATGCCATAGAAGAAGTGAAGACGCAGAGATTGATGATGCCCAGCAAAGATGCAAGCAGATGTCCCCTTACAATCGCTTAAAAAAGAAGAAGAAGTAACGCATAATTTCATTTCCAAGTTAAATACAATTTCAGAATTTATTTTTTACGTATGGGAGGGCATGCGATTGGTGCGAAGGTCACGACGGGCTAATCTTCTTCATTATCACATTTTCCAGGCAAATATTTTTAAGGAAATATGTAGCTAATGAAAAACCTTTTTCCGTCTCCCGAGGGCATTGCGGGCATGCATTTAAATATGTGCGGAATCATGTTTCAGCTTTAAATAGGAAAATGTTATCTAAATCCCTTGAAAATGTTCCTTTTAAGCAACACGGTCTATGTACACGTTCACGATCCGGAATAACAGAGCCCATTGAAACTAGAAATATGAAACCCCTTTGAAGTTGAAATCGATTTATTACTGACTTTTCAAATTGTCTCTTTTTTAGGTGAACAACCTGCAGCAATACAAAGGGGAACAAGGATATTCTTAACAAGCAGAACATTAATATTTATATCATTATTTCTGGGTACAAAGTTTAAATGGAGCTATTGTTTAAATTCTTATAAATTATAAAAATGTATTTTAACTTAAGTTAATGTAGATATTAATACCGTTAAGTCAAAGGAAATACAGAAACAAAAATTATAATAATAATAAAAAAAAACAAGAATACAAGAGTGGAATATATGTAGACGTAAAGTTAATCTTAAACATTTTCTTTATAAAATAAAACTAAGGTAAAGTACCAATATAAATTATTTTGTTGTTTCAATGTATATTCTCACAATTTTCTTATAATTTAATTTGAGGGAATTAGCTATTATTGAAACGTGATATTTTTGTTATTCAATGTGGGTTTTGCTACGAGCAAAGGGTACATTTTTGGGTAGTACTGTATACAGTGTTGTCCAAAACTATGAAGCGAAACATGATCACATAGGAAAAGATTGTAAAATATTTGAAAGAAATTATATTAGTTTAACAACTTTTAATTTTTGTACTCACAAAATAAAGTATCGAATATTTTAACATTTCTCTTGCCGGTATGGTAGGTAGGCAGGCGGGCTACATGTGAATTCACCAGCATACTTAGAGCACTCCAGTGATAATGGTGACTGGACCGTTAGTCATTGGACCAGAAAACCAAATAAAAGTGTATTAACTTTACTTTCGTTGGGATTCGAAGACCGGGGGAATTCGAGACCGGGGTCCCCGCTAACCAGGGGCAGGTTCGATACAGTCGCTTTGAGGGTGGATGCATGGACTCTGGAACATTTCATTCGAACTCACGCTTCAAGATTGGACCTACCATACAACAACCTCTGCAGCAGCTGTAGAGACGACGAATATGAGGACACTATTGCAATTTCTTCTTTTCCCCCTTGGGGAATTATTTTGGGATTTGAATCTTCAACAACCTGCCAAGCAATGAATCTTTAATGTCAGTCATCAAATGCAAACAACTCACATGCTGTGTAGGATCGACTAGATCTTACTCACTTACTTATCAGGCATACGACACATGGAGGGTCTGAGCCTGAGGTACTACATCCGCTGACGGTCATGGGCTAGCTGGTTATACCAGAGATTCGACCTTCCTCTCCTTTTCGAACCAAGAGACCCTTATCCGAAGATCCTCTTACCTGGAGCACCGATGTCAAGGCTCTCGAGCCAGTGCAGTCGACAGATGCTTTCCATCCGGACTACATCCACACACATCTTGGCACAGCTCGTAGAGTTCGGTTATGTCTTCTCCTCCATTTATCATCCTCGGGACCGTATATCCGCCGTAGAAGTGTAGGTGTAGGGAGTAGTGTCCTTTAGTAGAGCATGATCTTGGTCCTCTGATTCAGAAGTTTTGAGCTCAGTTGTTTTGATAGACCCAAGTAATATCGGTTACCAAGGGTGATTCTGTGATGTCTTCCGTGGAGTTCACGTTTGCCCCGAGGTAGACAAACTCCTTTACTACCTCTAAATTACAGCTGTGGACCGTGATGTTTTGCAATAGGTGGTTTGCGGCATATCTTTTCTTCCTCTACAGCATATTTCGTCTTACCCTCATTGGCCGTAAGACCATCTCTTTTCGCCTGTTCTTCAATAGCCGTGAAAGCTTCCACTGCGGCACGTTGAGAACGCGCGACGATGTAAATGTTATTTGCATATCCTAACATTTAAACTGACTTGTAGAAGATAGTGCCTTCCGTGTTTACAGCTGCCCGCCGCACAATCTTCCCCAGTAATAAATGGAAGAAATCGAACGACAGCGAATATATCCTTTCCGAGATCCGATGCAGGTTTCAAACGGCTCGGAAGTCTTTTAGCCGAACTGCACGATGCACCGCTGGTGCGACACAATCTGATCAGTTTTCTCGGGATCGCGAATTCGGCGATCAAGTACAACATTCCTAATTTCGATCCTGCCTCAGTATGCGGTAGCCCTTTAAAGCTGAATGATGGCGCATCCTTGGTCTTATATTGGACACGAAGCTAAGCTAGTAAAAATACTTATACTTTCCTTGTCGAGGCTGAGCATTTCCTTATATGAGTAAGGCTTGATTAGGCGTTCGAAATGCTTAAGACTATCCCCATTGAACCATTGGCCAAGGCTAAGCTTGTATTCCCATTCATTCATCAGCGCTGTAGCTGTTGTCCAATTGAAGCTTCAACACTGTTCAAGACATATGAACACAGATTCCGAGCAAGGGGATTCATTGCCAGCAATCCCCTGCGATTCCCACGATTTGAAACTCGGTCTTCTTCAGGATTTGCATTAGTGTAAGCATTTGGTCGTGCCTGGGTACCTGCCGATTAGTGCGGTGCAAAACACTCTTACACGATCACACAATACGTTGGACAGGATCTTGTAAGCGTAGGCGACGTTGAGCAGGGATATACCTCTAAGGTTGTAGAAAGAGATAGTATCGCCTTTTCTTGTGTTTTTGTGGATGGGTCATACGACTAGTTCTGTGTGGCGACAAAAACGGGCATACACTGACCTAGGTCTGACTGCAGCTTGTTAACGTGTCAGGCACTCTAAACTAACCTTAAGAGCTGTACGCACAAGAGACCATATCTTAAGGGCATTTTTTAGATGCTTGCTTGTCTTAAAACATGAACTATCCTTACTCCGGGAGATTTTTAAGAACTTTTAGATTTCCCATTTACAAAACAATGGCCTTGAATTTCCCATTATTTGTCCTACGATCTCATTATTTATCTTGCGGGTAAGTTATTAGTAACTTGCCAACAATTTTTTTAAAACTTATACAATATTTTAGAAATTTTGGTTTTTGAACAGTTTCTACGAATTGTAAATTTGTCAGTTGAAGTGTCGCATCTCGAACATACTGAAAATCCTATCTTTGGGGTTCCAGGTGGTCAGCATGCACCCATAATTAGAAACTGTTAAATAGTAAGAGATTGAGCATAGATGTCTTTGGCGACTTTGTTCAGCATTCTGTAAAAAGTCCAAAAATTCACTTTTAATAATAATAATAATAATATGGGTGACGCGATAGTCCGAGCCACTCGTGTTGTGCGTGCTATTGTTCTTTTACGAGTGGAAGGGACCTACAGTTTAATGCTGCCTCCGAACGGCGAAGTTTGAGAAGCTTTTTCTAGACAGGAATACTCTTTGAGCATTGTCAGTGACTCGAAAGAGGTGGAGCCGTGAATTATCAAAGGTGGTAAATTCAGGTATCGAACTTGGCAACCTCTGCGTAGGAGTCGACGCACTTGCCCACTACGCCATGGCGACCCACCAAAAATTCACTTTTGCCGATACTTTTTCCTACCTTTTATTGGTCACAAAGGCATGGTTTAGGGCTAAAGAACAAGCTAATTTTCATTCGTCATGTGTAGCAACGCACACCTGGCACAGCGAGTTAATCTAGTTAAAAGATTTCATCTTATCTTACAACTTCAGGTGGCAACGTAAATAATTTTATCAAAAATCAAAGAGTGCGCTCTAGACACAGAAAAGATGTGTGTTTTTAAATACTCTTAGTATTACATGCCCCCTTGAGTTCACAAAGTGTAGATAATAGTGAATTAATAGGTACGGCATTACCAGTCGGAACAAGGATATCAAGAGAATACAGCAGACACTGAATAAATATATGTACACTCATGCTCATGCAATTAAGGGACATATGCGATAATGAAATATCTGTAGTCTCACATCTGCTTCCGAAGTTCCGCTTTATATTCTTTGTTTGGGTTATTATATTTTATCCTGTCCACAGCTCGACGTATCGATAAACCATTTTCTTTCTCTTTAGCAGCTTTGAAAAATATTTCAGCTTCATTCATTGCAACAGTAGTAATTGATGAGTGTATATTAAATTTTCTCCACAATTTTTTGAAATGCTAAAGCAATAACAGTAGCTCGAGTGACGTTTACACTGGACATATGGGAAAATTGTATGATTCTGTTTCATAGAAAAATATCATACTCATCATACAACAGTTTTATTACAAATTTATCATACATTTCATACAGCACTTCAAACTGCTGTAGCCATTACAAAAATGAGTTTGCAAATGAGAAAATACACAAAAATAAGCATTTTGAACATGATTGTTCATATTTTTTTTTAAATTAAACATGTTGGAACATATATTACATATCGTATATCCATTTATTGAAGAGTAAGTATGGTGAGGGTGTTATCTCAAGAAATAGGCCAGTCGATTGGCCGCATCGTTCGTGCGATTCAAAGCTGCTTGACTTTTTTCTGTGGGGCTACGTCAAGTCACATGCTAAAAAGCTGACGACGTTAGAAGAACTCAGAGCGAATATTGAAAGCGAAATAGTAGCCGTTTCGGCTGAAATGTGTGGCCGAGTCGTTGAAAATTGGGTCCAACGAATCGACCGCTGCAAACGTGCACGCGGTGGCCATATGAACGAAATCGAGTTCCATTCATAAATGTTTTGAAGTTTTTGAAATATCTCAAATGGTTTACGTTTTATTAAAAAAAAAAAAAACAGTTGTCAAGTCCTTATTTTAAAACCCGTTATAAGAACTGCCACAAAAGTTTGGACATATTAGGATGCGAAGTCGTCCTGGGTAAACGGTTAAGGTTGAAGTTCAGCGACTTTCAACAGATCAGTGATCGCATGGCTATGATCCGCATTCAAGGCTTATACATATGTACACACGCCCCTATCGACGATCGTGAGGAATCTTTTAATGCCTACGAAGCCTATCCGGGGTGCTTAAATCAGTTAAGGACAGAATTCTTGGCTGATTAATCCGAACGCGCAATCTCTACGACACGAAAACAGAGAACGGCTTTCGACTCACTGACCTTGCGACAGCACGAAATAAGCTAATATTTAACACGATTTCCAGATCGTCGAACCGCCAGTTAAATCGATCATGTTATCATCGACGCAAGACATGAGTCAAATAACCTCGACGTGCGAACAATCAGGTGGGCAAACGTCTTTTATTACTTATAATAATAATAATATAATATGGGTGGCGCGACAGTCCGAGGTGGACCTGGGCCTAGCTTCTCAGCAACCACTCGTGTTGTGCGTGCTATTGTTCTTTCACAAGTGGAAGGGACCTACAGTTTAATGCAGATTCCGAACGGCGAAGTTGAGAAGCTTTTTCTAGACAGGAATACTCTTTGAGCATTGTCAGTGACTCGAAAGAGGTGGAGCCGTGAAATATGATAGGTGGTAAATTCGGGTATCGAACCTGGCACCCTCTGCGTAGGAGTCGACGCACTTACCCACTACGCCACGGCGACCGACTTTTATTACTTATTCAAAGAAAATGTCATAAAGCTGCACCAAGCTTAATATTGGACGCCTGAGTACAACGACGATTGCCAGAGCCTACGAAGAGCAACTAAGTGAGGACTTTCCGAAATGTAGCTACATTGCCTCTTGGCCAGCAGAGAGATAGCGGAAACTACTTTAGAAACCCGTGGTATGAACGCGAATGTGAGCAAGGGAGACGTGCAACCGACGAGGCATACCAAAAAGCGATGCAAAGGAAAGCAAGATCACCGGAAGGTGAGTACCGGGCTTGAAGACAGGACCAGAAGCCTAGACTCTTCGGCTTGAAGAAAATGTCTCTCCCGGGAGACTAATGCATCCACAAAAAAGTCTTCTATTCCCAATTTGAACTGCAATTTGGTTTACTCTGATCGGACCACAGCTTGAAAATGTGAATGGTGTTTATATTAAGCCAAGTTTGTGAGCTCCAAATTAAAGAAATTTGGAAAATTGGAAACTCAAAGTAACCCCAATATGCGTTCCAGAGCACAATCACATTTTCTGTAATAAGAAAGCCAACGAACTGGCCAAACAGGGAGCCGAGGTCCATAGTTCGTCTGCAATTGAGGTACTCATTCCCTTAGGCATAGTTAAGGTACATATTACATCATACTTCTTCAGTATGGCTAACCTTAGGTGGTCTCAATTAACCGACTGTACAATCCCTAGAAAGATTTGACCAAGCGATCTTCTACTGATGTTGCAAAAATTACGGGGCGCTGGTCAATAGGAGATCACTCAGTGAGATTAGCAATTCCACATAATACACACTGACGAAACTGCAGCGACACCGCAGAGCAGCAACCCTTGACTCACATCCTGTGCGCATGTGCAACGCTTGCAAGAGCTAAGCAACGCGCTCTAGGTAAAACCTTTTATTGAATCATTGGACGGGATCTCCGAAAGATACCTTAACGAATTACCAATGTTACGGACGATGGTTCTAACATTCCTCTACCAACTTCATCCACAATAAGAGTCGTGGTATCAAACCAATAAAATGTAAATTCAAATAAATTAACAAGAAAGAAACAAATGAAAGAAGATATGAAGACAAGTGAAGAAGATATTAATATATGTAAAAGACAATTTATACCAGAACGTCAGAAATGAGAGATTTTAGCTCAATATGATTGAAACGCAAAAACCAGATTTTAAAACATTTTTTGAACATAACAAATTATTAATAGATCGCATGTAAAATGGAAGTTTATTGAACAAATGATAAGACAACATTGAAAAGAAATTACGAAAGGCAACAAGAAACAGATTGGAATTGTTTCCACGTAAGTTGTAATTTGAAATTAAGCGGAAGTTCCTATTGCCAGACATCATAAAGAAGAATTCTAATACTTTAAAACAGAACAGATGACGAACAGGTAGAATCATGTGAACACAAAACAGAGGAAAACTAGGATGTCTGTTTGGTTTACGGCTAATTTTTCTTAAAACGTATTTTTGTAAGACTAATAGTGGTTGGATTTTATTAAGATATACAACTCCCCTTCAAGAGATGACATATTGTAATTTCGATTGAATAATGCCGAAATAAATCATTCTTAGAAGATGGGTGGAGAATACTTTACTTAAATAGTAAAAATGGCGTATTGTGTATCTGAAATAAGTTTTCAAAGTGGCTGCGTGATTGGTAAAAGTCATCTAGAATCACACCTAAATACTACATTTGGTTTACCTTTTCAACATCAGAACATTTATCACTACATGGCTGAATACTACAATAAGTTGAAGACTAGGAACTGAACACGCAATAGCAATTTGACAGTTTATACTTTTGACATTCGGGCGCATGAAATTTAACATTTACTTCAAGTCGAATCGTAGAATGAAGAGTAAAGAATGTGATTTTAGTTTTGGAGCTGATAACTAAATGATAAGCTGCAAACCAATGCCTTTATAAATTTAAATCCTAGTCTGTATCAGAGCTTAGGTTTTAGAGACTATAAGCGCCATAAGATAAATCTATATCGTCAGCAAAAGCAGTTTTTGAAATTAATCCCTAACAACGAATTTATATAAATTGGACCCATTAGCGTATTTGTACAGAATTAATGAAAACTGGTCGATTTTCTACATTTCTGTAGATAAAATGTATATGCGTTGATTTGGTTATATTCGGATGGCTCCAGTGTTGGTCATTCGTTTATTTTGTCTAGGGCTCGTTGCAGTTTTTCAGTGGACTTAAATGAGCTTACCGTTGGCAGGATCGCTATGTCATCCACAAATGCAGCCCTAAGTGCACCCTCAATTTGAGGTATGTCTCTAGTGTACAACAGGTATAATGTAGGGCCAAGGCTAATCCCTTGAGGGACTCCTGTTCTTATTTCCTTAAAATCGGAGTATCAGTTGCGTGTTTAACTCTAAATATCCTATTATCGAGATTAGTTTCTAGTTATTTTTATATTGGTAGAAGCATGCTTAGCTTGTTTTTTAGCCCTTCATGCCAGACTTTGTCGAAGGCCTGGGAAAGGTCGAGTTGGGCAGTAGAGCCGATTTTTTTCTCTGTATATCTGCTCAATTGTCGAGTGTTTCGCTCGAAACCCAAACTGATGGTCAGGTATTAGATGTTTCTTTTCGAAGAATTTTTGAATGCGTTTTAACACATTGCCCGCCACGTCATTCAGATATGAATGACACACATGTTTCTGTGGAGGCCACGTCATTCATATGTGTATGACAGGTACAAGGCACTAGATGACAAAAATGAATGACACTTTGAGGACACATTGCGCACCAAGCGAATTTGGAAAATAAACACTGTAAACATGAAAAGCATACGTTGAGTTTTTGACCGAAAGAAATATATTTGTAGCACAGATTGGTAATTTTTTTTTAGAATTTGAAGCGGTAGTACGTGTATACGACTGCCATTCATATATGAAAGACGTGGCCCTGCATTCAATTTTCGATAAATTTTTTCGTTAACGGCCATGTCATCCATACAGTATGACGCTTACATTGAACTATTTTCTTACTATTCTTGAATTTGTAGGGTTGAAAATTTGAAAAGATGAGCAAGCAAGTTGAGAATATAGTAGCAGAGACAGATAGCGAGCACTATTTCTATTCAGATTATTCTGTTGTTAAAGTTACAACAAATCCAGTTGCAGTACTTTTAAGCAATGCAGCTTAGGCTGGCATTTATCTGTCTGATCAGATGGCCTCATACGCGACGCCTCTCCGAAAAGGTGTAAAGTGGTACAGGAAGCTTGGTATAGAACTTCTTTTAGAAATTGCAGTTGTTAATGCATGGGTTGTGTACAAGAATTTAACAAAAAGAAAATTCAATTCAGAGCTTACTAGCAAATATCTTGGGAATACAAAGGTCATTAGGAAACACACATCATCTTTTCCAAAGAATCAACCCGGATGGCAAGAATTTGCTCAGAATATGTATCATTTGATATGCAAAAATAAAATAAGAAAAAGATCGTGAAGAAGTGAGATATTATTCATAAATGGTATATACGTTCTACAATGATTTTCTTGGACAGCCAAAAATAGGTGTTTTTTTGTGAATTTCATTTATTTAATGTGAATTTATTTATTTTCTTGTGATTAAAGAACTGAAATGATCTGTAATAAAATGTTCGCAAGATTAAATAATTTTTTATCAACAATTTTATTGTCCAATAACAACCATACTTTTCCAGATTTGCCCGAATCAAGTGTACTAATGATCACCAGAGGCCAGACCTTAAATTTCTATTCAGTGTGTTTTTAGGGTCATTAATTTTTGAATGCCATGGCCTTATATTAACATGTAGCCGTCATACATATTTGAATAACGTGGCCCCCTCGGAAACATAGATGTCACTCATATTTGAATGACGTAGTATCCAATGGAAATATATTTTATTTTTAGCAAACCAAGTAAAGTGGAAAGTATCTTGGGGTACATTTAGATGAAAGGTTAACTTTTAGGCCTCATATTCAAGAAATTATCAAAAAGATAAACGTAACGATGAAGATTCTCTATCCATTCATTTGCAGGAATTCTAAACTAAGCAACGAAAACAAAATATTGATTTTTAAGTCTATTTTCCAACCGATCATGTTCTATGGGTCTCCTGTCCGGGATAAGTGCGCCAAAAGTCATCTGCGTATACTCCAAATAACGCAAAATATGCTCTTAAAAATGATTCTCCCTTGGTTTTTCTCGACTACGGAACTACATAAGATATGCAAATATCGAAATGGGCACAGCTAGAGATGAATCTCAAATATAATCAATCCCTTTTATCATCCGGAAACGACTTGATTTCAAACTTTGCTGCAGAATGAGTGCAATACTTATCTGTTTATTTATCTATCTATATATCTATTTTATATATATTAACATATTTATTTATTTACTTATTAATTTATTTATTTATTTATTTATTTCTTTATTTATTTATTTACTTATTTATTATTTGTAGCGCTTATTTGTTTATTATTTATTTATTTATCTATTTGTCTTATTTACACATTTACACTCTAGTCAGCAATTTTAAATCTAGACTAACCACTTCTCTCGTCCCTCCAAAGGAATTAGGAATTTTTTTTCTGCCTAAAATCCAATATTTCTGTGATAAATTATATAAAGATTATATGAATATTTTAGTAGTAAGGTGATGCAAACCAAATCTCTGTACAACGAAAAGTATGCAATACATTGTAAAATGTGTGCCACTATAAATAAATAAATTAAAAAAAAATAAAAACACACAAGATTTTTTTTTCAACTTAAACTATTTTTTCCAAAATTGACCTGGCATTCAATGTGTAAAAGTTTTTCAAAAAAAGCGATATTGATCTACGACTTTTACTTGTTTTAACGGTTTGCCCGGTTTTGGAACCATAATCACTTCTGCAACCTTCCATGAGTCTGAACCTCATAAGAGCCTAAAGTAAGCGTTAATTAAGTAAGGGAGTTTCGTTATTTAACCCTTCCTTTAGGCTATTATATGTTAATTTCAAATGCAATTCATTTCAATTCATTCAAAATGACAAGAAATATTTTTTTGAATATTGTATCGAACCGATTGAGTATAAAAAATATCAGTCGATGATTTGTTTTGTGAAGGTGTGAGAGGACTAGATAATAATTCTGGAACGAAGAGCGGAGGGTCTAACTCTGACTGTGAAGGAGAAAGGCTATTTTTTTGTGACGGAATAAAAGTGACAGAGGGTTTTTATGAATTTTCCCACTATAAAAAGTGTTTATTTAAAGAGTGTTTTATTTAAAGAGAGTGTTTTATTTAAAGAGACCCATAAGTATCGAAGAAAAATACAAATATCTTGAAATGAGTTCGAAATTTGTTCCGTAAGACAAATTCCACTTGGTTCGCATAATTTCTGCACCCACTGTGCCGATGTACGTAAGCCAAAGCTACATAGACGCACATTTATGTATCAACCACGGTGACTGCCCGTAAAAAATGATTATCCTGGAGTAAATTTCCAACACAAAGCTCAACCCCCAAGAGACCGTCGCCCAACCAGCCCAGCACAACCCCATTCTGGTCGGGTAGGTGTGTGGGCGAAACTACGTTCGAACATGACAAAAGCTCCATGTCCTATTTCCACCAGCGGAAAACTTTTTAAAGGTTAAAAATAACCTCAGCCATAAAAGAGGCGGAATTTCTCAACATACGGCAAATATCTGCAGGGGTACAATAACCCCATTCTAGGCTAAATTTAGAACTTCCCAATGGAACGAGGTGAGCTGAGCTTGTGACCAAAAGCCCGCGCCAATGACGTCCAAAAGCGATTCATAGAAAATTCCGAGAAGCGCAGTTTTTCCAGATAACCCTAACCAAAAGCTCCAAGGTAATCGAACACCCACACACTGTGCGAGCTTTTCGATTTTCCGTGGGCAGCACTACCAGCAGGAAGAAGGAGTTGCAGATGCGAGAGTAGAGAGAGAAGCAGAGAATAGGGAAAAAAACCGCCCCCCGCTCGTCTTAGAGCCAGCAGACGCCATCGGTGTTCAGCTCAGTGACATCATAGCTTGACGTACATGTACGTGGTTCAGATAAATTGAACGCACACACACTGTGACACTTGTCCAACCAACACAGCCATGGCAACACGGAAGACTGGTGGGTTGTGGATGAGGCTGTGCGCGACGTTGGCGGGTGTTTCATTCAAAACCGTGTTGGCGAGGCAGCCCTTATACTTAAGTGCACGCGAATACATAAATATGTATACACACGTTTGTAGGTATATCGATCTGATATCTAACGGGATGAATGAAAATTTCCCACAATCAGAGTTCAGTGGGTAGTCTATAAAAGGATGTCTTGCCATGCAAGCGATGTTATTCAGTTCAAGTCTGTCAGACAGTTCATTTCGCCCCCATTCGCTAACTGACTGGTGAAAAGTGAAAAAAACACAAGAAGATTAAACAACAGACATTTTCAAGTGGAGAAAAAAAAAACAACAACCGAACACCTTTGTCAATTTAAACAACAACCAAGACTCAAACTCAAACTCAAACTCTGTACAGTGTGTGTTAACAAGCAATAGTTGTGAAAAAAACAAGTGTTGTCCATTCAATTAAGTTTCTTTTTAAAGAAAAAGAACATATATATATGTAGATACGTTGAGACGAGGTTAAGTGAAAAGATATATTCATCAACTCAGTATTCAACCTTAACACCAGCCGGCATTGACTAGGTAAGTTCGTAGAAAAATGGGATTGGATCCAAACGGGCGGGTGGGGGAGGGTGTTGAGGAAAATAAAATATAAAGAAACGCATTAACTAAAAATAGACTTTACCTATTCCATGAATGCGTGTGTGTGTATGCTTGAGTGGGTGTGCGTTTGCTTGTAAAGGGCTTGGGCCAACTTTGGTCGTGTATCCACTTTCCATCGCCCCCGCAAGAAAAGTACCTGTTGGAAAATAGGACGTTCACAACAACAACAACAGCAGCAGCACCGATAACGACGTTGTTATACCTACCGATGACATTTGAACATTTTACATAATCCTTGTAAATAAATAGATATTCAGGAAAATCAGTCGAGCAGACTGTAGCAGGATGTACAGCACCCGTATACGTAAGCTCCCGCAAACCGCATTTAGGTTAATGATAGCTGAGCGAAAACTAGCAACGGCCTCATCTGAATGAGATGAGTCTGACCGCGCAATCGAAATCCGAATGAATTGAGAAATTTCGCCCACAGACTTCGGACGACAACAACAAAAGGTGTCGCATATGGAACAAAACATGAAAATGTCTCCCCCATTTTGTTGGCTCGTTTCGGATGTGTGCTCGCAGTGTTGTTGCATTTGTGTGGATTTACGTGAATCTGCACGTAGATACAAAAAGCCAGCCACCATTGTGTGTACACTGACAAGCGTCATCGGGTGTTTTGCGTGGGCTGCTGGGAATAAGAGAAAAATGAAAAACCGAGAGGAAAGGGCGTTTTTTTTTCCCTGCAACCCCAGGATTGGGATTTTGACGTCAAACCGGAGTACATACTTAGCCCTGGCACATGCGGGGGTGTCCACACAGCAGAGCGTGGGATTTATAGTTCTCAATCCCGTCAAGACTTGTTTTCACTGAAACTCGAAGGATACACACACAGACACACAAGCTGTGAGTTGGGGTTATTCTCACGGAGAAAGATGAGTAATTCGGGCCAAGAATTTCATTGAGTCACATCTAGATATCTGCAAGGGAGCAAACATATTTTTTTCTGAATGAAGACATTTTTCTTCTTGTTGATGTTGCATTTCTTGTTGATGATGGATTTTCTCTATTTTTTCCCAGATCGATGACAAAATAAATTGGTCTTTCGAACCGTATTGTGATACAAAACGAAGAGCATTCGATTCAGTTCAACTCACAGGACGATCCGGTTTGTAGAGAAGCGAGAGAGTGAGAAAGAGAGAGAGAGGGGGAGCCTCACCAGAATACATTCAATTCATTTAATTTTCTGTTTCGGGATAAACAAAAGGTCAAAGTTTAAGCCGCCACACGCACCCAACCATCAGACATATGGTTTCGAAATTTTTGCGTAGGATGCAGATTGCCATGGAAGATGTGTAGGATATCTGGTCTTCTCTGTTTTCGTCTTCACTTTTGAATGTGAATTGCCTTTTGTTGGTCGGATTCGTTGGAACGTCATCTGTAGTAGTGATCCTTTTCACTGAGACTGACACGAGTGCGGACCGAATCTGCCATTTTTACTTTCACTTATTGGCGTCGGATTTTCGCCGACGAAGACGTGTAGGCGTTTTTTTTTCTTTTTTTTTTAATTTTCATTTGACCTTTTGCGAGTGAAACGCTCTGAGGGCTGTATATGTACCCACGTACGGTCGTATTTGCAAAACAAACGGTCTGTGTTTGTCTTCGCAAAAGTTCCCTTCGCACATCATATTTCGGGGAATTATTCATAATTCATCGGAGCCTAGTGGGGGAGCATTTCACATTTCACCCTGAAGTCGTTTTGTTTTTTTTTTTTTCTGGGTTTTTCCAAATGCCAACGGAAGTCACAAGGCTTCACCGGCACTTGAAGCAGACTTCAGCTGAAAGCTAAGCGATAGGGATTATCTTCAGGAATAGTCGTAACATTTAGGCAAATTGTGGGCGCTTATCTTTGGGTGGAGCTTTGTTACGGAAAAGGATTCAGAAGTGGTCATTGCGATGGGAATAGTATTTATCGTTAAACATATGCACGGTATCATTATCGGACCGAAGTAAATTGCTACGTGGAAATATAGGCAATTACATTAATGGCTGCCACCCGACCATCATATTTCTCCTGATTTCTGATTTCGAAAAGCAATTAAGTCTAGACTTGATTCTAGATTATTTCGTGAGACTCCGATGGCATGATTCAGAAGAAATTCTTGTTATCCTTCGATACTCGGAGTGAGTACTTTTGTGCCTTAACTGGAATTTTTGGAGAAAATCCACAAATAGCCCAAGTTAACACCGATGGTTGGAAAGGACGACGCAGTAACTGCCGTCTGTTATGTCATCAGTGGCCGCCTTGGTGTAGGGGGATAAGTGCGGCTACTTCCACGGCATGTGTCTGATGTTAGTTAACTAGAAGTATTAACAAGTTCATTTATTCATACGCTCCTACAAAGTGGTTCTCAAACTTGGCCGTTGTCGGTGTCGTCAGCCTCATTCACGAGAGAGTCATTTCAGTCAGGTTTCTGCAAAGGCTATGTCCAGGTCCACCTCAGATTTTAACGCCACCTGTGTCATTATTATGTAACATGTCCCCAGATGCCTAGAAAGTGGGGATGGCAATATAAATAATGGCTTACTCAGCGTATGTTTTTGTTTAACATAATCTTCGTTCCATCAAGACTTTAACTTCGGCCATTATCTTGGCATATGCTCGCCAACAACTGGTTCTAATGAATTTCATCCCAGAGGCTCAGCTAAGGCACTATAGCTTTGTGAGGGCCAGGGCCTAGCTTCTACAGCAACTACTAGGACTGTCCATCCAATTGTTCCCTAACAAGTGGAAGGGACCTACGATTTAAAGCCGATTTCGAACGGGCCAAGTTTGAGAAGCCTTCTCTAGACAGGTAGAAGGAACGTAGGAATAAACAAACTTGTAATACTTGCCGTTCATTACTCTTTGAGCATTGTCAGCGGCTCGCAAGAGCTGGGACCATGAAAATTATTTTGTGTCGCACTGGGCTTCGAACCCAGGCAGTGTGGTTCAAGTGAGTAGGTAAGTTACCACAGATCCACAGTTTAAACCACGTTTTTCAACCATTTATGGCGACATGACGTAACTTCCACTGCGGCACTTCGTGAAGACTTATCGTCCTAAACTAAGTGACTTGCATATTCCAAAATAACTTGATTCTTGATCCTGGAGGTTATGATCCTGGAGGTTAATTTATCCTGCCAAACAATGTAATCATCGACTTTTTTCTTTGAATGCTTTGAGTGTAGGGATGTCAGACGTGCCGCCAGCCGCGGAACTGTCCCGAAAAAGACCTTTATTCCGCAAGCGTCCGACTGGAAAATTTCGTCCCATCAAATAATCTTTTGTCACACTTGCCCCGCTTGTCCCGCCCAAGGAGGTCCAAAAATCCTATCAATTTCAAAGTAGCTTACCGTCGATAGTCAACGACTGATTGGCACAGTTGGTAGAGTGCCTGCCCCTGGTTAGCGGGATCCCCGGTTCGAGTCCCAGTGACAGCAAAGTTAATGCGCTTTCATTTGGTATTCAAATCTGTTCCAGTACCCCTTTGTCGTTGGGATCAAATTAATGGCACTGTCACTGGAGAAGTCAATCAGTGGTAGTAGTGTGACAATGGGTATCACAATGGGCCAATATGGTATAAGTGTCCTGGTGAATGCACTAGCAGCCCCAAAACCTAACCTAACCTAACACTCTTCTTACTTTCTGTGTTGCGCTGCAATTCTGGGTGGAAGTGGACAATTATCTACAGTAAGCCTCGTTCAGTTGCTTCCAATTGTGTACACCAAGTGGGACAGGGTTCTCAGATTCTCCAGTTGCGTGGGCCACTTTAGATGCGGCCTTCCTCTGAATTTGTGGAACAAGGAATAGCTCGATCATGAGCAAATCATTACTCACGGCCCTTTAGCAAAAATTTCTAAAAAAAATAGTCCTACGACTTTCCCCGTCTGCAGACCTCATTAAACAATAAATGTTTCAGAATGCCATAAGGTTTCGATAACCTCGCTGGACTGCCTTCGCTGCCCTAACTTTGCTTACAGAAATACCCACTGAGCCAAGATTGAGTTTCATCGCTGGACAAAAATGTTTTTCGACTCGGACCCATTGACCGGAAATTTTACGAAAAATTATAGCCGTTCGGCATCAAACCTTAGGACAGCGGAATTTTGTAAGCCTCTTGGCCCGCGTCATACCGTTTGAATATTACCAGTGGATGTGCGTTTTGTACACCTCCGTACCACTACACCACACCTAATCTTCTACTGTAGTGCTCTAGCAAGGCGTAGGTACTTACTAGAGGCTTACTACCTCAACAGTCTCCATGAGCTATATCAATAGCGTTAGCATAAGCCATCAAACCGATTTATCACAGTCTAATGTTCGGGGAAGCCAATCGTCGTGGCATCACAATGGGCCTACTTTGGCTTAAGGGCGACTGTCTTTGTTTGGATTTAGTGAGGGCCAAATAAACCTCGAATGTATCTAATCATGTATCTAATCTCCTCTCATCTCCGATTAAAGGATTTGAAAGCATCTGTAACTAACATGGTGTTTATTTGCTAACTCGTCGGCCCTTTCGTTGCCTGGAAAACCTCTATGCCCAGTCACCCAGCATAGGGTTAGGTTGCATATAACCGCTATCTCCCTAAGAGATAGACGGCAAAGTTTTACCATCTTCAATTTGATTGCTTGTGTATCCAGAGCCTTTATGGCCGTCTGACTATCTATGAAAATGGCGATAGATGGGGCGTCTATCGGGTTCATCGATAGTAAGCGGGTAGCCTCTTGGATAACTTTACCTTCTGCCTGGAATACAGTACAATGGTCGGACAGTCGAAGAGACAGGGAAAAATATGTGTCAGGCGATGCCACGAATACCCCTAGTCCGGTGCCCTCGTCTATTTTTGAGCCATCTGTGTACATCACCAGGTAGCGTGGTTTTCTTACCAGATCTTTTTCCCTATCTTCTCTGTCTGGGATAAGTGTTTTGAACCCAAACTCGAAGTCTAAAGCGGGTGTTGTATAATTTGTATGCGTTGGTAGTCTCGCATTTCTGATTATCTCCGTATGACCTAAACTGCTCCAGCGGTTTTCACTGACAAACTAACACCTGAATACGCGTCTTAAAATTTGATTGAGTCCTTTACCTTAGGCAAAATGTTAAAAAAAGGAAATTTAAGGTTTTTGGACATCTCTTCCACTCGGACGCCTTAGGGCCCATTGTGAGAACTTAAGACGTTCATACCCAACCAAATATGTATTTTTTTTTATCTCCTAAAGACTAAATCAGTGCGATGGGAATCAGTTGTGCTAGAATTGAGTCAGGATAACCATACGACAGATTTATAAGAGAGAAAATTGAGTTGAAACCAACCAAAAGCCCAAAATCAATTTTTTGACTTAAGGTCATTTTGACTAACATCGAGGTAAGCAGTAATTCATTTCTAGACAGATGGGAGAGTCATTTGCATTCTGTTGTGCTGTTTACCAGACAGATCAGACATGAACTGTAAGGCAGATGAACTTGCTAGGCATGCATCTGCCAAGCACGGTACCACGTAAATGGCGCATTTGAAACGACATATAGTCGGTGGATCTGAAGCAAAAAGTACCAAACCGATAGAATGGAGTAAGCTACCTCCCAGCCGATGCAAAACCGGTTAGTTGGACAATTCATGAATTTGCATTAAGGTGGCTCATCACACTTTATAGTCTCTTAAACGAACATTATAGAAGACTAGGTGTGTTTAGGGACTATTGTTATTGAACTACTGTCTCGATGAGGAGGATGTTAACATTTTTCTCCCTCCCCCCTGTGTACTTATTTGCCACAGGGGTCCTCCAAAAGGACTCGCCATCGATATCATCTGTGACCTTTGCGAGGTATCCATATCAATTTGTTATATCGAAAGGTTAAATTCCTTCCGAACACAGACCGCCTTTCAGCTGTTTCCGATGACAAATAAATACCAACAAATCTGTATCAGTCTGTCTTGTAAAAAGCAGTTCATAACGATGACATAAACTTCTATTGAATGCTCCGTTATGCTCCTATCAGAGAAGTTCTTATGCAATGGGACAAGGGATGTGTATCCTGTCATCTTGCTGGCATTTAGATGGCAAAATGAAACAAGGAACTTTTGCGTAACATTCACTGTCTACGGAGTGTACCAGTGCGTGACATCGAAAACAAGCAGAAATATGACAAGCGAAATGGGGATGTCCACTGCCATTTGTTTGGTTGGAAGGGGTAGATATCCATCAGATAGGAAGAAAAATGTTTCATTATGAAGAGCATTTTTTTTTTCCTCATGTCTGACCCACTGAAGGAGTTACGGGGCAAGGCATGCTCGAGAGATCTCCAGACCAAGACCAAGATCTCTAGTTCGATTCATTTCTGTGGCCGGTTGCCCTCGGCAAGCTAATGGAGAACGCCTTTAACTTGTGTGCATAACCTTAGTGGTGGTCAGAAAGAGACTTGATTTTCGGAATGGGTTGTCTTTGAACTCAGGGGATGGATCGGAATCAGTCAGGCTTATTTGAAGAAAGATCTGGTTTATCTGATCATAACATAGAGCCAATTTCTTCATTCGCTTCAAAGACAGGCTTTACTGTTCATTCGATTGTCAACCGCGAAGAACCTTTAATCAAAGTCCCTTTTTAATGTCAGCTGAGTGGCGTCAATTGTTCTATGTAAATTCCGGCCGCTCTTCTCATCTTCAGTAGTCCGCAGGATCCACTAAAGGGGTCGCAGAGACAATGCAGGTAGGTACGCCGCAGCTCACTTATACCAACCTTTTGGGTCCATTGTGACCATGTTTTGCGACAGTAAGACCAACTGCAATTCTAAAACCAGCCAGATTCATGTGTGATTCCTATGAGGTTTCTCAAACCAACGCCGCTTAAGTAATCTTGCTCAGAGAAGGAGTGTTTTCCTAGAAAATATATTTTTTTCATTGCTAGGGCTTGGCTTTTGCAGAGCAGTGTTGGATGGATTCTATTTCTTCATCCACTCTGCAGCTCTTGCAAAAATCGTTATGCTGTACGTGCGGTACCATCGCATGAGTGCCTAAGGCAAGGTGTCCAGTAAGGACTCTTGACAGCGTTCGTTCGTCCCTGTGACTAAAGCCGACGCTTATCTCTTTGTGTTCAGCTTCGTCCATAGGACCCATGATGTGGCTGCAGTGTCGAGTATTGGTTCTATCCAAGGCCTCGTCTAATAGGTTTTTCGCAGAGGCAAAGAACGCAGAAAAGCCCTCCAAACCAGACTGTTTGATGGAATTGGAATTAAGACTAATAATAATTATATAATATGGGTGGCGCTACAGGCCGTAGATGGCCAGAGCCTATCTTCTCGGCAACCACTAGTGTTGTGCGTGGTATTGTTCTCCCAAAGTGGTATGGACCTACAATTTAAAGCCGATTTCGAACGCGCCAAGTTTTAGACCCTTTTTCTAGACAGTTATTACTCAGTCAGTGACTCTAAGGATTTGGGACCATGAACATTATTTTTGGTCGTACCTGCCGGGAATAAAAAATCATGTAGTGAATTTAAGTTGCGTGCTATACCCCACAATGCCACGACCGGAATTGGAACTAGGACCAATTAAATATTTTAACCAAACAGACAGACAGCGCTAACTATCAAAAAAAGCGTCTGTGAAAGAGCAGAGGCAGATTAAAACAGGATAGGTCCTCTATATGTTATACACCACTATATTGTCCGTATTTTTTGAAAACACTTGAAGCTCTGCTCTTTTCAAAAATGTACAACACCATACACGTAGTTCTGAATGAACGTTTTCAACGAAACGCATTTGAAAAGTTTGTATGAGTAATTCAGTCAAATCTTTTTCTGACCCATTTCACTTTGACGATTGATTTTATTAATTTCTTACTTATAAAAAAATTATCAATTTCGAGACTATATTATATGTTATTTTAACTAGCGATTTACGAGATCTATCCTACTCTTTAGGTCTCTTTCCAAGCAGATGGAAAACAGCATTTGGCCAGCCCATCTCTAAAAAGGGCAAATCTTCGTCACCTATCTCGTGGATGGATTCAAGTCTGATTTCCAGCAAATAAATGCTGGTGTTCCCCAAGGATCAGTTCTGGCTCCGATACTCTTTCCACATTTTTATAAATGATCTCTTGTCTGCTACTTCTAATTCAAACTCACGACCCCGCCCTTCGGCAGTAGAATTTGAACGGCAGCGTATATTCTTCTTCTTCTGGTGGCGCTACAGTCCGGGGTGGACCTGGCTCAACCAGTAAGCCTCTCCAGCCGGCACGATCTTTAGCCAGCTGTCTCCAACTGCGCACAGCAAGTTGATTGAGGTTCTTCTCCACCTGGGTGCGCCATCGGTTCCGTGGCCGTCCTCTATTGCCTTGTCCCACTGGTTCGGAGTCGAAGACTCTTCGGGCTGGAGCAGTGTTGTTCATGCGCTCTACATGGCCCAGCCATTTCAGGCATTGCATCCGTAAACGACTGACTAGGCTCATGCCGCTGTACAGCCCGTACAGTGAGTGGTTGAATCCTCCAGAAACCGTGAACACAAACAGGACCAAAGATCGCATGCAGAGCTTTTCTCTCAAAGAAACCAAGGACTTCCTCATCTGCTTTTGAGATTGTCCATGCCCCCGCACCGTACAGCAGGACTGGGATGATCAAGGTCTTGTATAAAGTCAGCTTGGTCCTTCGAGAGATGGCTCCACTACTTAATTGCATCTTGAGCCCATAGAAACAGCGATTGAACAGCGTACTGATGTTGTTCGTACTGTTTACTTGCGAGCCGAGGTAGACAAAGTACTTGTTTTGGCCAAGACGTCGATGTTGTGTCCTTTCTTGATGACAGCATATTCGTCGTTTTTTCCCTCATTCACCGCTAGACCCATTTTAGCCGCCTCCGCTTCAATACCAGCAAACGCCTCATTGACGGCTCTCTGTGTTCGACCAATCACATCCATGTCATCCGCGTATGCCAGCAGTTGTACGGACTTTTGGAAGATCGTGCCTCTTATGTTAGCGTGTGTAGTCAATGGTGGACTTTCCCGGCCTGAAACCGCACTGATAAGGATCTATCAGGTTGTTGACGGATGGTTTCAGGCGCTCACACAAAACGGCAGAGAGGATCTTGGAGGCGATGTTGACTTATCCCACTATAGTTGGTGCATTTGAAGGGGTCTTCTTTCTTGTGGATTGGCAGCGTATGTTAAGCACATTAAATTCCGATCTTGACAGCATGACTGGGGAAAAAAACAATAGAGTGTAATTCAATGTTTCAAAAACTCAATTCTGTCTGCTGTCACTCAATCGAATCCTTGATAACCAGCCATTATCCATGAATGGCGCTTGTGTCGATGAAACCGGAGATCTTTCCATCGTTGATATGTGCATCAACACAGCACTTAGTTGGAACCATCACACATTTGTGGTCAAAAATGCTGCCGAATGTTTAGGTTTCCCTAATCGAGCGATAACACCTATAGGAGACAATAATATCGCAGAGTCATTAGACTCTCTCGAACATTGCCGTACCGTCTCTTCTTTGTCCGTTTTTATCGCTATTTCAACAAACGATGCTCAAGTGAGCTAGCCAACTGCATTCCTCCTCTCCATGAATTCACCCACACTACTCGTCTCGTCAGAAATGCCCATCAATATACCCTTAAGCTTACTTTCGGACGCACAGTTAAATTCAGAGACTCGTTCTTCAGCCGCACTGCACGAATATGGAATGCTCTTCTCAGCCTAATATTTCCTACAGACTACAACCCGCAGATATTTAAGACCAATGTGCACAGATACCTCCTCTCCCTTCTTCCCTTTATACCTTCGGCCCGTGCTGTGTCTTGACACCGGACACATAAGGGTATTAGCTGGATGGAGCAGTTGGTAGAGTGCCTGCCCCTGGTTAGCGGGATCCCCGGTTCGAGTCCCAGTGACAGCAAATTTAATACGCTTTCATCTGGTTTTCAAATCTTTCCCGACCACCATTTGCCGATGGAATCAAATTAACGTCAATCAGTGGTAGTAGTCTAACTCTGGGTATCACAATGGACCAATATGGTATAACTGTGCTGGTGAATGTACTAGTAGCCCCTCTACCTAACCTAACCTAACTATCGATGTTCATCAAAATAAATCGGGGAATCCTACTTTCGCAGAAATCACTTATGCGGTCGCTGTTCCACTGTGCGCCGTCGCCACGACCGATTTGGTTGCATAAGGCTAAGAACTGCTGTCTCATCCACCGTATTCTCCATACTTGGCTTGTGCGACTTCCTTTTTTTTTAAAACTTGAGAAGGTCAGTAATTTGAGTCGAATGAGGTGGTTATCGCCGTGACGGACACCTACTTTGCAGACCTCCAGAAAACGTATTTTCCAATCGAGTTTGAAGAAGTTTGAGCATCGCTGAGTCAAGTCTATCAATCTAAAAGGAGATTTTCATGAGAAAGCCATTTTTCCAAAATGGTTGTTCTTCTTTGTACCTTATCGGCCCATCCGATGGTAGTCTGATGCACCAGCGTAAACTTCCGTTGTGTTTTTGAATTAGTGGATAAGCCCCGATGTTGAAAACCCCAATCGGGAAAGGACTCTTCCTCAATGACAGCCTATTACATCTTCATGTCGTTCCTAAGGTCTCGTGTATCCTTTCCCATTTCACAATTAATCTAAGTGAACAGCCCCTTTCTTTAAAATAGACAAACATGTCAAATATGCAAACACATTCATGAAGAATGCCTCAAACAAATTACGGACTTCAGAAATAGTCCACTCCGGCGCTGACACTTTTAATCGAGTTCACTTTTTCATGTCTTCCAAAATTGAAAACAACTGCAATTAGTAGGTCAACGCGGCTATAATTAGTTCAACTAATAGTTTAAGTGAGCCGTGACAAGCGAACCAATCAATTCAATGGCTACACGAGGGAGTTACAAATTGCTCTCGAATAACTTAGTTCGGCTTTGACGTCAATGTGCATCGATAAGACTCCCGACAGGCGGAAGAAAGAGCACATAAATGTGTGTGTGTAATTCCTCTTCGGTGCGCATTCGTTGGTTAACAGGTTTTTCTATCTATCTGCACGCCCTTATGCCCCGCCGCGCCACTGTTCGTCGTGAGGCACGAAGCTATTTTTGGACTGCCAGTGTGGCTTTTTTTCTGCTTTGCATAATCGACGGGTGGTTCCTGTATCCTTATCAATTTTATTTGTCTTTTCTTTTTTCCGCTCCACTCGCCTACACTGGTGGTCCCATTTTGTGACATGTTTGTCTACCAGATGGGGTTTGGGTGGCGGGTAGTGCATCGATTTTCTGATGGATGTTGTCCATTCAACAGTGTCCTTCATTAATATTCATCCAAGCTGTTGTCGTGTTAAAATAGGTGTGGCTATGACGTCTATTAGGTGGTGCTGAACATAATCTGGTGGAAATTTTGAGTGGTAGCAATCACCTTAGTGACTAGGCCCAGCTGTGTAGCCACACACAGGTGGAGCACATATGTTCTCGGCACTTTAAATGGTGGCTTTTAATTTATTCAGTCTTGAGACAATCCTCTCCAATTCTCAACGATTCCCTTTCCATTTGCAGAAACCGCTAGGACATCTCAACAAAATGAAGTTTCTTATGATGTGCGTAACCATATGGCTTTGCATGGAGAGCACCAACTCCCTCCGTCACTACATGGGATACGATCATCCCAACTACGTCGACGAGGAGAACCCAACGTTCCATCATTCGCGGGAAATGGTAACACCTCCAAGCACGCGTCCAAATTCCAGATCGCGACTAACCATTTCTTCTTCTATTTCTGTGCAGGCTCCACGAATGGCAATGGTGAGGCCAATTCAAATGGGACAAATGGGAATGGTGGAACACAAAGGCTACTATCTTCCAAATCACCGAGTGCACTTATACGGGATGCCCATCTATCGAGGCGAGTGGAGAGCCACGCCCTACCTCTACGCGAACGGGCCAAGTTACAGCCAGTACGACGACAAGGAGGCGTTGTCCAATCCCCTTGACGATCTCCACGAGGAAATCATCCAGGAGAACAAGCAGGAGCACCAGACTGACATGCTGAACGATCCCGAATACGAAGAGTACTACGAGGAGCCAAGCGAGAGTCAACGAGACGTGCAGACGAATAACTTCCTGAGGAATATGATCGCGTACAATCATCACAAGGAAATGCAACAGGAGCAGTTGCGCTTGCAGCAGGCGCTCGCTCAGAAGGAGGCCATGGCTCAGCGGCAGGCCCTAGCCGACGAGCCAGAACCGGAGCACTCGCTGGACGATGACTACTTCCCTGATCTGGACATAAATCCGGATGAGTATCAATACGAGCCCAAAGGTGACTCGAACTTCGACATTCAGAAGTATTGGAAATCCGAAATGTCGGCTCTTGCGAATACCGCCACACCGCCGCCGTCGTCCGTCCACAATCAATGGGAACCATCGACTCGGTCACGGAACGATGAGGATGTCGACGAGCTGAAGTCGTTGCCGAAACAGGAGCAAGAGCCAGATAACTCCTTCGAGGAGTACACTGTCCATGCAAAGCCGGTGGACCGTCAAAACGAGAAGAACGCCTGGGAAGTGCATCAGCCGAATGCCGAAAACAGCGCAGCACATCACAACGATCACGACGACGACTACAGTGCATTCGACTATGACGACGAGTCCTGGATCAACTGGGACCGCAAACGAAGTGCGTCCCCAAGCCGAAACCACGCCTTGGAGTACAAAATCCGAAAAAGACTCGCGCAAACATTGAGAAAAGAAGAGAATGCTGTGCAACAAAATTCTGCTTTCAGATCCATGCCAACGAGCACCGCTCGCCCCGAGACTGTTCTGCAAACCTTCGGCCAAAAGGAGCGGATGTTCCCTGAGGACAAGCTGACGAGATCAACTGAGGCGCCTGTGAATAAGGGTTACATGGTCACAGCCAAGCCGTACAGCCAGAGTCCGAATGGAATCGATCAGAGCATCTACGACACAATCAAGCAGATCATCTCCATCAAACAGGAATTGAAGAAGGTGAGTTAGTTATCTGTTTCGTGGGACTAAGTACGGTGGAGACTCTCTCCCCTGCAGTCTCTATACATACATTCCCCTCAATTTGCCTTACAAAAATTCTACCACTCGAAGTCAAACTCCCTCCAACTCGAACAAATCATGGCGTCCTGTGAAAATTCGTCCACTGGGGAGTCCACTGTCATCATAGATCTTCATACTATCGTGCATTTCACCAGACTTCACTTTTCCTAGAAAGCTGATCATGAACATTTCCTTAAGCGGCCCAGGCACAGCACACTTTGCGCGTGCACTCATATCCTGTGTGGCGTTGGCACAATGTGTGAGAAAAGTTAAGCCGTTTTCATTTCTATCGTCAAGTGTGATGTTTATGGGCCGCTTTAAATAATGAACTCAGGTGGATGTCACTTGTCAGCAGCACCTGCAGAACTGGTCAACAAAATCATACCTTTTTTCTGTTCCCTGACATTTTTCAACTGTTTTTTTTTTTATTAATTTGAGGTCGATGATTTCAAATCTACGCTTTTTCTCCAACACCTCTAGCTTTTGACATGCGGCTCATGTCCATATTTTTGTACTAAGTACACTTAACTTTATCAGAAGAGCACTAAGGACAACCTCGTCCGAAGCTCTAAAGCCTGCCACCGATTGAACTAATTGGCAGGCAGACAGCAGCTAGTACGGCGATCAGACTAAGATCGCTGCATAACTGGAAAGAACTTCGATCTGGACACTCAACGATCCTCTATGCCAATAGATACAGATGACAAAACTCCTCCTTGAGAAAAATGTCTTTACCAGCACACCTCTCAGATCCTACTGGAAGTCTGGATGGTCGTCTGATGGTCAGACGCTGGATGGTCCTCTGCGAATCTTCAAAGATGGATCGAAGATGGATACGGGTTAGGGGCTGACGTCTATTCCAAGGATCTAAACATCCAGCTCTCTTCCGATTTGGCATATCACTGTAGCGTGTTTCAGGCTGAAACTATAGCGATGAAGAAAGCCCTGTCCTGGCTTAAAACAATGTAATATCGCGCACAGATATCGTCATCTGTTCCGATAACCGGGCAGCTATCAAACCTCTAAGCTCAGTCACTTTTAACTCTGAGACTTCCCTGAATAGCCGCTCTCCTATGGAGAAGGCCAAGTATTTTAGCATCAAACTCATGTAGGTGCCGGGTCACTCTGACATTCCAGAGAATTGCGAAGCTGATGAACTCGCTAAAAAGGGTACACGCTCTGTATTCTCCAGGTGGCGATCCACACTCAATAACTATCGCTACTATACAACATCTGCTAAAGCTAGAAACACGTGGCCTAACAAACCGCAGATGGAAAGTGCCACAGGATGCCTCATTACAAAACAACTCTGGCCTATGATCGACCATAAGCGATCGATTAGACTAAGCAGGCCTAGGTTAGGTTAGGTTAATGTGATTGCCACAAGTGAAGCAGTGCTTGCCCAATTAGATTCTGATGGGATCCATTGTGTTATCACTAGTCGGCAGCTAACGTGCCGGTTCCTCTTTGGGTACTAACTAAATAAGGCACCTGCAAGCAGGCAAAATCTGAGAGCTCTCATTGGCGTTCTTACAGGAAATTGCGCCTCTCGGCTGGGCCTTCCATACAATGACTTCTGCTAGGTGCTTGAACGAGGATGAGGAAGAAACCATCGAACACTTGCTATCAAGCTGCAGTGCTCTCTCATCCCATAGAATCAGAATCCTGTAGGCCAACTTCTTTGATAATCTGGCTGAATTTGAGAGTCAGCCATCTGCTTCGCTTTATCAAAACCACTATGTGGTCTTCGGAATAGGTATCCATACATATCTGCGTGGTAACACAATGGTCATATGCTGGCCTAAGTGCGGCTGCTTCTACCTAACCTAACCTACACATCTAGAATTAAGTAAAAAACTTCATGCAATAAACCCACGGTTGACCAGTGTCATTCTTCTGATTTAAAAAAAAATAAAACTGTAAGTCCCTCCATTTTCCAAGGATTAACAATTAACATTTCGATTGAATTAACTTCAATTATCATCGTCACACTCACCTCCAGGCACTTGCTGGTTAAATACAAGGAAAATCACTTTTTTCCAAAAATGAAACAAATTGCAGGAAAAAGTACACCGAATTGCCATCACAACCGAAAGGCATTTTTTTTGCCGAAAATAAACGAATTTCCCTTGAAATGATATTAAGGATTACAAGGCTCTGTGAAGTGATACGTATTGTCGATTGAGATGAGTTGAGTGATGTCTTAATGGATTCCTATCCAATCACATATGAGAAGTTTAATAAGGTCACATTTTATGACCGGAGTACCTTTCTGATTACTTAGAGGCAAGGTTTGCGAAATCCTACTTCGTCGTAATTGGAAAACAGGATCGTCGTAATTGGATTAGGAACTGATTTATTAAGAGAAGAAGGAGGAAAGGAAAGAATAGGAAATATATGTGTCATTGGTCGGCCGAAAAATATTTTAAATAAAGGGTGTTTATCTAGAGGCAGGAGCAGACACAGAAAACTGACTTCAAAGTCCGTGAAATTGAAATATTTAACATAAAATTTTCTGGAATAAATTTTCTATTAGGATGCCTATATGATATGCTACGTAATCTGTTTCTCAAATTTTCACATGGACACTAATGACACTCACTTTTCGCAGTACATCAGTCTGTATGTGTACTTTGGTAACAAAGCGTCTAATGTTAGATACAACGTTTCGACATCAATCTTCCTCTTCTTCTTCTGGTACAGCTACAGTCCGGGTGGACCTGGGCGTCAACCAATAAGCCCCTCCAGCTGGCACGGTCTTTAGCCAGCTGTCTCCAATTACGCACGCCATGTTGGTTGAGGTCCTTCTCCACCTGGGTGCGCCATCGGTTCAGTTGGCGTCCTCTATTGCCTTGTCCCACTGGTTCGGAGTCGAAGACTCTTCGCGCTGGAGCAGTGTTGTTCATGCGCCCTACATGGGTTTCAACCCCGGAAACGCCTGTCAAAACTCATGTCACTGCAGATCGCGTCCTCTTCATGGTTGAATCTTCTCTTCGAAGAACCGTCAAAGCACACCGGGCCAAAGATTGAAAGCAGAACTTTACTCTCATAAAGACCAATGGCTTCTTCTTCCGCTCTTGAGATTATCAATGTTTACGACCCATAGAACAGGATAGCGATGATCAAGATTTAATATGATATTAGTTTGGTTCGTCGAGGGATGGCTCTACTATACAATTGCCTCTTGAGCCCAAAGAAACAGCGATTGGTAAGCGTTGTTTAATCTCAGTACTGGTGTTGTTCGTTCTGTTTACTTGGGAGCCGAGGTACAGGAAGTCCTTCACTGCCTCAAAGTTATAGCTGCCTATGGTTACGTCCCAAACGAGTCGTCGATGTTGTCCATCCTTTCTCTATGACAGCATATACTTCGTTTTGCCCTCATTCTCCCCTTAACTAATTTCGGATGCTTCCGTTTCAATACCAGAAAACGCTTCATTGACGGCTGGCTGTGTTCGACAAATCACGTCAATGTCATAAACATATGCTAGCAGAAGACTGGACCACAGCGATAAGGACGAATGGTTTCAGGCGCTCACACAAGACAGAAGCAAAGATCTTATAGGCGATGCTTAGGAGACTTATCCCTCGGTAATTGGCGCTTTCTTGCGAATCGGGCAACCGATATTTAGGTTCCCCACTCGTTGGCATCATTCTATAAATGATTGATTTCCAAGCCAATCTAACTCGGAATCCATCGACATCTGTCAAATCTTTCTTTTAAAGCAGTTGCTGCCCCACTTCCCAAAAAAAATCCTTTGTTTATTTCAATCATTTAGCACATCCCGTTCAAGTCTCGAAAAATATTAGATCATGATTATGATCCATCCAAAGCAACAATTCTAACATATCAGTGGACTTGATCCAAACACCTCGTCCTGGGCTGCTAAGTGGTTGCCTACCACCTCGGAAGTCATGATGATGGGAACATTCGGGTGACGTGACCAAGCCATCGAAACGAAAGCTACTCATCTGCTCAACATTCAGTTCCCCGCGTACTGCAGTAATTCTGCTTTGTGTCATGTGCATGCTTCAAAGAACGAGCGGTTGGCCTACAACTGATTTACCAACTTTTAAGGTTTCAATTGCGAAGTGACTTCCTCGAGCGTTGGACTAATATCCGCCCCACTCAGTCAACGGGTCAGTGCCGTGTTCGGGACTTAGTTGTTCTGCAAAGTTCTCACTCCATCTGGGCAAGATGTTCACCTCATTGGAAAGCAACACATCAACTTTGGATTTGACTTGACTGACCCTTCTATGGTGCTGAATTTCCGACCACTGAGTCGGTGATAAGTTTTCCAGAACACATTCTTCGTAGATCTATGCTCCCTTTTCAACTTCTCGCCGAACTCCTTCCAGGGCTGCGACTTGTGCCCTGCACCACGACTAGGATCTCTGGAACGAAAAAAACATCGAATGTCGCGTGCATTTATAGCTTCAGCCTTAAATCCATCATTGAGGTCTTTCGCTGCTAGCGAAGCATTGTTTTTCAAGCAACCTTAAGGAAGATGGGAGCACTGTATAGAGATTGATAAACATTTCTTAGAAAAACCTTTCACACGTCCGACAAACACACATCACTTTATGTTTGCAAACAAAAAAATCAGGTTTCTGCTAAAGATATTTAATCAAGAGCTTTTTATATCTAAACGAGTGAAAGTCGCACATTTCATACGGAACGACCGAATATAGCCCCTTTTAACTTAGCTTGCAATCAATCCTTAGCCCCTTCGAAGGATTTTTGAAGTGAAGGACTTGGGGTGTGTCATATCGGACACTCGTACTGTGACCATGAAGATCTATTTTACCCCCTTCACTTGGTCTAGGATTTAAGAGCTGGTTTCAATAATGCTCCCTTAGATGGGATATCTTTGAAGTCTCTCCCTGCTATGGACGTTCTGTTTACTATTTTGAATCTCTCTCGTCTGGCCTCAGTGCCTGAAGATGTCTGAGGCATTGGTGAGGCCTATTTAATGAAGGTTGTAATTACTAACAAAGCACTCTTAGGTCAGCTTTGTTAAGTTCTAGAGTATCCTTGGCTCGTTTAAGATTGAAGTTTTTTTCCATGGACATTCTTGAGTGCTTAATGCCCTCCGGACTGTGCCCAAAATGATTAATTTGATTAATGACCCAGTTGTGTAGGTGAAGATTAATGTCCCTATTATTGAATCCATAAAGGGAGAAGACCTAATAAAGGGGAATCTGAGCAACTGCCTTGGCTTGCACATCAGCCTTTTCATTACCCCCATAGTTTTCATGTCCTGGCACCCAAATCAGTCCCAACTTGTTATTCCAGGGATACTCAGCCTTTCTTTCTAAAGGTGCTTGCTGTTTGTGGGAACAGTTGACAAGTAATTTACATCCTTACGTGAAATTTGTATGTGTCCGCCTTGGGCTTTGGGTTTTATACTGGGGTCTAGGAAAAGGTGTCCAGGCGGTAGTACTTTTAATGGTTTGTGATGCCAAACAATATCCATCCCAGTTTTTTTTTTGGGGCAACTGGTGCTGTGAAGTTCTCACCTCGTGTTAAAAGAAATACAGCCTGTGTATTGAAATAGATCTATTGAGCTGGAAAAAGTTTGGAGAGTGGCTTAAAATATGGAGGGCACAGGTCCTTTCTGCTTTTCGTTCTGGTATTTTCCGCTTTCGAACTTCTTCCATCTTCCTTTAAGTATATTCAAAATTAAATAATTTCTTTTTTATCCATTTCAGACAGGATCGAAAAAACGAAAACGATATGTGGCCGACGAGGCAAGTCTAGTTAACCAACTCGACAGCCTGCGAAGACTTAAGAATTGAACGTTCCGTTTCCGAAATCGAAGACATCTGCTTGAATAAAATAACCCTAGACATCGATAAGTAAATAACCAGAGTATATGTATTCCTTGAAAAACCAAAAAAAAAAACAAAACAAACCAGCAACATTTTATTTATCCTATTTTTCTATCAAAATCCAATTCATTTCGAAAAAAAAAACGAAAACAAAATAACAATTATAATAATAATCATATGCCTGTGTAGATATATAATCGTACGAAAAGTAGACTTGCAAACTATTCAATTTCTCCAGCTGCATTTGAGGTACTTCAGATTCCAAGCAAAAACAAAAAAAAAAACTACCTAAATAATATACACAGATTCACATATGTAAATATTTGCCAGTAACGATTCAATGAGAAGCCAGAAAAATAGTGCAGTTTTGAGGGGTGCATCAAGTATCCCCGGTTCTTGCCAAGAATGTAGCTGTCAGTGCAATTTGTAGTGAAAGCCAGTAAGACAAAGAAAAATATTTATACTCCCTTTTTTTATATAAAAAAACCAAAAAAACACATTTTTTTTTTCAACTCTGGAAAAATAACGAAATGCAAAGGAATAAGGCTTTTTTTCTTTAGAACGAAGAGGAATAAGTTATTCGGTGATCAGTTAACTGTTTTCAATTAACAAAACAAAATTATATATATGTACTCAATTTTTATTTTTGATTTATTGTAATTTCTCGAAGACAGGATGTGTGTTTAAAAGGAAAGAATTTTTTAAGTTTAAGAATTTCGTATAATTTGGCATGGAATGTATTTCCTTCCAACAACATCTAAGACTTAACGTATTCGTATTCTTTTATTATCTTCGCCAGCTAGACTTTCGTAGCCAATCAAACTGAGTCATTTTTGTAGTCATTCTTACATTTATATAAATTGTATAGTTTTACAAATGGTTTTGTGTGTTTTTGCAAACACTTTGTTTGACAATATTTGCGTGCAATGCGATCGGTGTTACAGAAATGATTTTTGTTATACAATTTTACCAATCGATAAGGTTCCCTACACCTTACATCTTAGTTTTATTTTTGTCATTCAGTCGCCTTTTAGTAGTTTTAGTTATTTTTTATTTAACTTATGTCATTATTTGTATTTTATTAATGGGATTATTTTTATTTAATTAATGCGATTGTTTTTAAAAGAGAACTTCTTCTCTCGACATCGGCCAAATTTAAAGTCAAAATTCTGCCGCAATGCAATGTTACCCGATTTTAACTGGGATTTGAATTAAAACAAAAATTTGATGAAAAGTTGATCTCTTTGGATTCATAGTAACGAAGATTGCATTCCGAAGAGCCTAATTAAACAAAAGACCTGTGAGTCTAATGAAAGAAACTTCGGATGAGGTCCTTCTTTCGAAGGACCTGGTCCCTTTGGATTCATAGTAACGAAGCTTGCAATCCGAAGAGCCTAATGAAACAAAAAACGATTTGAGTCTAACGAAAGAAACCTCGCACAAGGCCCTTATTTTGACAGGGAACTTGAATAAAATACACTGACTTCAAAAACGTCGATGGTTCTACCTGTGCCCGCAAAAATTGCAATCGTGCCCATAAACATCGCCCCCGTACCCATAAAAATTGGCCATGCTGATTGATACTTCGGCTATACTATATTGATACTTCGGACTAGGTCCTTCTTTCGACAGGGACTTGAATAAAATACACTGACTTCCACATACTTAACTTCTAGCTGTGCTCACCAAACATAGCCCTCGTGCCCTTGGCTTCGAAGCCATCCCGACAACTCGCTATTAGGTGTGAAGTTAGGTAACAGTGGCTGACTGTAGATAGCTGTCAAACTTAAGCCAATCTAAGCCATGGGGATTGACTTACTCCTAAACCTGGGACCAGTTGGTGCGGTTATATTGGAGCCATCCAAGAGCTGAAGTAGCTGAGCTCGGTAGTAGAAAATACACCTTCTTTAACAGCTCCGTCGTTCACTTTCTGTACCACGAAAGGGTCATTGGACCTAGAATCAAGGATGTAAAAGATGAAGATCATGGTGCACATTAGACTAAAAGTCCGTAATTTGAAATACAGAACGTCGCCAAAGAACCAAAAATTTGTTGAGCGATTTAGCACGAGGAATGAAAATGATCCCTTTCCTCAATCGACTCAACCATCAACAAAAGCTACACTCTTGAGTGGAAGAGAGAGTGGCCAACTATCGGGTGCATCAGAGAGCACGTGCATTTGGCAAGCGTCCTTGTCTCGCGAAAGGGTGCGGTCGTTGGTTTACCCGTGGTAGCAATTAAATTAATAAATTAGAACTTAGGACAATTTTAACCGGCAGCATAACCTGCTGTACTCGGTTCTTTCGAACTGCTTGATGCGGTTGAAAAATGAAAAAAAGACATGGCCAAAGAACGTCTAAAAATGAGGTCTTCTGCCTGACAAGATGGTTTATGAGAAGCGCTGCACGTGTCTGATGTCTAAAATGTAGAAGGTTGCGCTTAAACACATGAGAACAAACAAGCTGTTGAAAGTCGGCCATGGTCCACCCAAGAATAAGCTATTAAAAGACTGTTTCCTTAAATTGTAATAGACTTTCGAGTTTGAAATGAACAAATAAACTTCCTCAAACGAGAGGGAAGTGCGTGAAAAGAGCTTCGAAAGTCCTGAGATTGTCTCTTCAATGAATAAGCAATTTCATGGTCCATCTTGAGTACTATAAGTCCTTCATGCAGAAGGCGAAGACTTCGAAGGCATTTCATTGGAAATGTAATTGATCCAAAGAGTAGTTCAATACCTTGGTCATCTAATATAGGGTTAAGAGCCCTTAGAGAAAAAGTCACTGCCAGGGACCTTGTGTCCAAACGTGACAGACCAACTGAGGAGTCAGCCTCTGAGTCAGTAAGGCTCAAGCCAAGTGAGGAGATTTTTGTCGGTGCTAACAGGGTAGGACAGAGGGGGCGATAGAAGCGATGATGACATCAGCAGTTCTTCTGTAAATTGAAGGAAGATGGCGTTTACAGCCTTACATCCCTTCTATATCAGCCTGGTGACGGACAAATGTGAGACTTACCCCTTTCATCCGGGCCAGATAAAACAAGAGTCCTTCACTAACAAGATGTCGTTTCCTTCTTAGAAGTCTTTAGCGACTGCTTTTTGAGTTTTCTTATTTCAGGGCAAATATTGAATGCCTTACTATCTCATGCAAGAAAATTCCTTAAACATAAATTATTTAATAATTTTGTAAATATTCACTTTGGGGACTTTTTTATTCACGGCACAAATGTGGAATATTTTTCTTTCCTTCAACTACCAAATTTGCATTTGAGTCCTTCAGTTCTCTTAAGTTAGCTCTATCGCCATTTAAAAATTTAGTTTGAACAAAAAAAATATTTTTACAATTGAGATTACAACTAGAATTACAAACTTAAGGTTAGGGTTTGGCTGAACTGATGGACATTATTTAATTTAACGTGTGTTATTTTTGTCGGTTTGTTGTTTATTTTTTATATCCTACAATGACTGGTGCCTAGACCGGGTTGTTAAGACCCATGTGTCTATGTTGGTCCCTATCGGGTGGAGGTGTGGTTGCGGATTTAACCTCGATGTTGATTTCGTCCTGAAATTCAGTCAGTAAACTTACATCAATCAATTTGTATTCATCAGTTCAAATTACTTACCTTTACCCTTCCAAGAAAAGTAAATTTTTGCACTTGTCGAACAATGAGTGGGATATATGTGTGAAAACAGTTTCGAATGGCTTAAGATGCCCCGAGCTCAGACACTGACCGTCCTTTTCGAGAATTTGAATACACACAAATTTGCCTGCATTAACTGGAATAAGTTCTGGTCGCCATGGCTTAGTGGCTATGTGTGGATCGACTCTATGCACTTGGACCCATGGCATCAACGATCGATTCCCGGTACCACAACCCACTTTCCACCATCGAGTAACTGACAATGCTCATGCTTATCCCCGAGATCGAACTGCCTTATGGAGATTAACAATAAGCCTCTTAACATTTTTTCAAATAACTTCAAGACTCTATATAAAAACCCTAAATTTCTAATTTATTTTCCAACGATTGGTAGGATTGTTTGTTCAATTATTTCTTCATTTCTTAAGCACGGCTCAAGGAACGCTCATAGAAAATTAAAAAAATAAAAAAAAAACAGTACAATAATGTTAGCTTCAAGCAGCAGAATCCTTTAAACAAAAAAGTGTGGTTCTCTAAACGAAATTTAAAAAAAAAGACAAACGAAAAAAATCATATAACCGCTAGGAAAACAAAGTAGTCACCTATCTTAAATATCCTAAGTTTTTGTTTTTGTAAATATTTATCATATTCATTATATAAGCTTATGACATATTATTATGAAGATATTTTTGAGTACCCGCAGTATTCTGCTTTTCAGTATACAGACGGTCCTTAATTCACGTCATGGTCCGCCTTCTCTTTAGTTCATCAAATGTCAATTTGTGAGCATTATTTTGTCAAATCCAACACAACATCCATCCACACATTAAATTTGTTAAGTAAAAAAAATTGTGAACAAAAAAGCACAGGTCCTGGAAAGTCCCTCTTTCTTTTTGAGAAAAAAAAACATACACACACACACACACATAAAAAACGTGCAAAAAATACCATGGAAGAATTTCCGAATTGATCATTAAAAACAAAAATGAAAGAAAATAAGAAAAACAATACAAATTATATCTATTTTACATTTATAATAATATTAGTGATTATGGAGACTGATTTTTAAATAAGACAAAATGTATCTATTCATATTACTAAACCACACATATTGTATAAACTTTCAGAAATTAAATGAAACTAATTTTCGTACTATGAAAGACAGATATTTCAAAAAAACAGAAAAACAAAAAATATAATGAAAACCAAACAAAGAATATGTATAGAAATATGAAGAAACTAATATGAATTCAATTATTATGATATATTGCAAGTTATTATGGAAATAAATGTATTTATAAATTAAAGAATGGAGGCAAATGAATATAAAATCTTATTGATGATCTCTCTTTATTTGTGTTTTTTGAATTTTGTTTTTTTTTTTTTTTTGACTGACGACTATGTCGCGGTTGTCTCAAAAGTGGATGAAGAAGTCCTTGGTATATTCGAGAGAAGAGTTCCGCTTGCAATCTGTGGTCCTTGGAGAAGATTCAACCACGAATTGTACATGCTGTACAGCGACATGACCCTTGTCAGACGTCTACGTATCCAACGCCTAAGATGGCTAGGCCATGTAGAGTATATGGCCAACTCAGCTCCGGTCAGAAGAGTCTTCGACTCCGAACCCGTGGGACAACGCTACCGAGGACGACCGCATTTTAAGGTGGCGCACCAAGGTGGAGAGGACTTCAACCAACGTGGCGTGCCACACTGGAGATAGTTAGCCCGATATCGTGCTGTTTGGTGTGGCTTGTTGGTTAAGGCCCAGGTCCGCCCGAACTGTAGCTCCAAATGAAGAAGAAGAAGAATATACTCTCCAAGCGAGTTTCCTTGAGGAATCTGAGAATGAAAGATGGTTCTAGTGACTTGACTAGAAGCTGCCTGCCCAGACATGTTTGTCTTTTGTGCGCTAGTGGCTCACACAATCCCAGTACTTGTTCTGGAATTTCATTAGATTCTCCACAAAATTTGCAGAGATCTTCTCCTGATACTCCTGGTTTTCTTAGGCGCTCCCTGATTCTGCAGTGCCCTTTTGGAAGCCTGCTAAGATGCGGAGGTTGTTCTTGCTCATCTGGATAAATGCCTTAAACCTCTTTCGGATATACTAACTAAGTAGTTTCTTTGTCTGCTTCATGTCATGAGTTTTGTTCCAGGCTTTTGCCCGGTTTCTTCTTTCGAGTCCCCTGAATCATTCTCCGAAAACATGATCTCCTACAGCGCAGAATGGTTGGGGATCTGGCAAGAGTGTTTATGCTCCTTTCATTACCTTCTATCCCCGTATGGGCAGGTATCCATCAGAGCTTTACTTTGTTTATCCTCCTCAACCCTTTAAGATTCTGTAAGCATTCCCGCACAAGCTTGGATTTGGTGATGTCAGAGTCTTGTGCCCAGATTGCTATGGTGTGGTATGGTTCCTATCAAAATTCCTTTGAACGCAACTGTCTATTGCATTGATATCTTTTTGAAAGCTCTTGGGGCCAATAATTATGAAGATACAGATGCAGATAAGAAGATTAAATGATCTCCTTTGGCAAAAAAAGATATGCCAATAACATGGTGTTTTATGGTTGATAACGATCCTATGCACACTTCTCAGATCGTGAACAGATGTGACCATCTTACATTGTAGCATGTCACATCGAGACGGCAATACTAAGAAATGCAGCTGAATTGTGGAGCCAAATTCAAAATCCATTTCTAAAGAACGACGATGAGTTATATACGAAAGTCTACCAGTGCTGAAAAATATTGAAGTGAGTCAAGGTTTCTGATTCTGTGGTGTCGTTACAGCTACGGTAGTGTATGTTATGAGCAGGACATCATAAGGTAACTTTGAGTTTGTCCACTACAGAAGCAAGCTCATTGTGGAAATATTGGACCAATTTCGAGTTTATGATGGCAGAAACAATCGTCTTGATGGTAGATTGACCGTCAAAGAAAATTGCTGTACATTGTTTCTGATTAGACGGCACGCCGCTCCCGCTAATGGTATGGATTTCCGCTTGGAAGATACTGGCGTAGTCTTGAAGTATAAGGACCGCAGAGATGTCCAGAGTAGATACCTGCCTACTTCGTAATGTAGCTCCCCCAATGATAACTTGATCGAGAACCGACCTTCGTGGCAATCGCTGCTATGAAAACAATTGTTCTCAAAAATCTTAACTCGAAGGACAAAAATCATGCTCTACTAGGCGTTCATTTTGATCAGTCCCACTAAAAGGAGGCGCTACCTGGATAATAAGCAAAACAGGAGAGCTTAGTGGCTTTGAAGGAAAAAAATTCTGATTGGGATATTTTGTCATTTCATCTAGGATTTACCTTCCCAAGGCAGCCTAGTCCGGCAGAGAAAAATACCACGACTTCACTGGCTTGGTCATACCGAGTGGACGCACACCAATGTTCCATCTTCGAATTTGAGTTTTCTGGTTCGTGTAGGAGAGGAATATGAACAGCGAATTTCCAGCACGTAGACTTAGTCATCGCGGACAGAAGTTGACTTGTCTTTACTGGAAGTACCATGCCCAGGACATCAAACGATAGAATGCAACTATTGCTCAGCCTCATACTCTCAATGGGTCAACGCCGCTTTCCACGTTTCGACGACATGTGCCCTATCATAGACCAGGAAATCCGTGATATTGACTACTTTGGCTGAAAATGCTGATTGAGATTGTTCGCCTCCCCAGTGACGTTGGCGAAGGAACCAGTGACGTTCGGACAGAAGCCTGCCGGGACTACAATGGACAACTAGTAGTATAGTCGCAGTCGATACTGAGAATTCGGAAGAACCATTTCTGCAGACTGCTAAACGGCGATGATGACACCAATACCGCTGTCAGGCAGAATTTTCCACTCAATATGGACGATGATCGGCGTGAATTCCGTCCCCCCGACTTAGACGAGGTCACGATAGTATTAAGTTAAAAATATAGCCACCACGGGTAAACCAACGACCGTACCCTTTCGCGATCCAAAGGCGATTCCCAATGCATGTCCTCTCTGATTCACCCGATCGTTGGCCACCCTCTCTTTCACTCAAGAGGGTAGTTTATCTTGATAGTTGAGTCGATTGAGAGAAGGGATCATTTTTATTCCTCGTGCAATATCGCTCAACAATAGCAATATCAAGACTGAAGTCTAACAAAGCTGCCGGTGCGAAAGGACTGTCCTCTGAAATCTTTAAGACAGCTCGAGATGATCTGTATGGGCGCATGCACCAGCTCATCTGTAAGATATGGTCAGAGATAAGCATGCCCGACGAGTGCAATCTCAGTATCGTTTGCCTAATCCACAAGAAAGGAGACCCTTCAACTGCGCCAACTACCGAGGGATAAGTCTCCTCAACATCGCCTGTAACATCCTCTCTGCCGTTTTGTGTAAGCGCTTGGAAGCATCCGTCAACAATCTGATAGGTCCTTATCAGTGCGGTTTCAGGCCGGAGAAGTCCACCATCGACCAAATCTTCGCATTACGGCAGATCCTGGAAAAAAACACAAGAAATGCAGATCGACACCCACCACCTATTCGTCGATTTCAAGGCCGCATATGACAGCGTGCATAAAGACGAGCTATACAACGCCATGTCTAGTTTTGAAGTCAGGTTGACCGTGGAGAATTCTCGCTGCTCCATCAAGGTCGGTAACGAACTCACCGAGACCTTCAATGTCAAAAAATGATTTAGACAAGGCGACGCGCTGTCATGTGACTTCTTTTACATCATCCTGGAGAAGATCGTCCAAGACTCACAGGCCAACACTAGAGGCACGATCTTCCAGAAGTCCCTACAACTGTAAGCATACGTGGATGACATTGACGTAATTGGCAGAACACAGAGAGCCGTCAATGAAGCAAAACGAAGTATGTGCTGTCATCAAGAAGGGACACATAACATCGACGCCTCGGACAGAGCGTCGCAATGGGCAGCTATAACTTCGAGGTAGTCAAGGACTTCGTCTACCCCGGCTCCGCAGTAAATAATGCGAACAACATCAGTACCGAGATCAAACGCAGAGTAACTCCTGCCAGCCGCTGTTTCTATGGGCTCAAGAGGCAATTGAGTAGTAGAGCCATCTCTCAAAGGACCAAGCTGACTTTGTACAAGACCTTGAGCATCCCAGCTGCTGTACGGATCGGACTGTGGCGCCAAATAAAGAAGAAGAAGGTATTAGCTGCCAGTAAATAAGCTGAATAAGTAGTCAAATTTTTTTTTATAGATTTCCTTCCTAGAATCGCTGCAATATGGACACAAGCAAAGTCAGACTCAATTGTAAACTTGCAATTGCCTTCGTTCGCTGTCCCGTCCGTCTCCATTTTGTTTCCATTTCCGTTAATTGGTCCAAAGTATTCTCCATTCTTCTCGTGCGGAATTTTATGTGAAATGTTCTACAAGCTAAATTCGGAACAACTTAGTTCTCGAATTATAGTGACATACTGCCCCCGTAAACTCGCTGAAAACGAAGTCCTTCCTCTCGACACCAGCTTATGTTCCACGTACATTCCAAAACTGCCACTTAAAAGCTAACTGTCAATTTGAGGGTTTAAATTGTTAAATAAGATAGTTTTCATAAATTCTGTCGGAATAAAAATTCTAAAATTGGTGTTTGAGTGATGTTGGTGTTTGCTAAAATTACTACGTGGATTTTACGTGCCTTAGTAAATATAAACAGCATTGCTTTAGATCAAAATGCAATTTATTCGATTTATCAGGTAGTAAATACAAAAAAAATACATGCACTTTTTTTGCACTCTTTACAGGTGGCACATAACTATAGACTCAAGTCGCTGTACAGGCCGAAGAGACTACCTAGCAATGTTCTACTATTGTACTGAATTCAGTTCACTTCTTTGATTCCTTGTACAAAAATCGATTACAAGTCTCATCGTGTTGTGCACTGAGTGGAAACCAAGAACCTTATTAAATATAAATGTTGTAACAGATTTATGAAAGATCTTGTGAATATAAGTGTGACAAGTAATCCTCTCCAAAGGGAAGGACTTTTAGAGTAAGACTCATTGTTAATATTATTTAAGCAACCATTATTTAGTTTACGAGGGCGGTCCAATAAGTATTTTCCCTCACCGCCCGATAGATGGCGCCACTATCGTAAGAGATTCAGACAAGTATTACAGGGACTTCTACCTCTCTTGCCCCTTAAAAATTTTGACAACAGTTTTTTTATAAGGTTTTCTTAGACCAAATTGACCAATCAGAGGACGGCATTTACGTTATTTCGCGAATAACCATTAAAAATTCATGAATATCTGTCAAAAAAGTATTAAAATCCGCCGATGGACTAGGCAACAATCCGCTGTGAAGTCGGCTATCTCTGTAATACTTATTTTCTGGTCAAAACTGTAAAAATCTCAGCGGAATCGGACTCGTTTTTTGACCGGGAGTGGAAGTTCGATGACTCGATTCTTGTTTTCGAAATCAAAGAAGGCTTGGATGCTGTATACGGTGAGTCTCACCTTCGTTGGCGACTGACCAAGACAAATTTAACGAATTTCAGCAAGGTCATACTTCGGGTTTTGATAAACCTTGGCTTGACCGCCGATTGAGGGTGGGCGAGTTAGCTGAGACAATAGGCATTTCAAAGGACCGCGTGGGTCCATCTCCGTCATGATATATTGTACATCAGAAAACCGTCTCGGCGATGGGTACCGAGTTTGTACATTTCGGACAACAAACACAACCGTGAGATCACGTTAGGGCAGTGTTTGACGCTGTTTAAGAGCAGTGCGATGGAGTTTCTGCGTTGTTTCGTGACCGTCGACGAAGTATGGATCCACTGATACACACCAGAGATCAAGGAACAGTCGAAGTAGTGGACTTCACCCGGCGAACGTGGCCCGAAGAAGGCGGAGACTGTCCCATAGCCAGGAAAGGTGATGGCCACCTTTTTTTGGGATTCACAAGGTGTGATGTACATCGACTACATATAGAAGGGCATACAGCTCACAGGGCTCTAGTACTATTTGATCTTGTTAAGTACATTTCTTTGTCGATCACTGCCAGCCCTCGGTTACCTCCCAGCCCAACCTTAGCAACGTCAATAATCACCCTATTTCACAACTCATCCTCGGTGCTTAAAGTCGATAAACAACCACATCCAATCCTTCGACACATGTTCCCTCTTCCAATTCATTTTATTTTCGCCGCATTCCTCTGGCTAACAAGTTGGAGCCGCATTTTGGCGGTGAAATGTGAATTTTCGAGTCCACGCGAGTTGTGAAACCACATTTTTCTCTGCTACCAGCAACAGGCTTGTGCGGCTACCCGCCGTCATCCTCACGACGCTGTTACAAACAGTTTGATAGAACGCAACTTGGCGTAGTGCAGTGCTCTGCTTCAAACACAAACAGCTGTTGCAAGCGCCAACAAATCGCAATAAACTTGCGCAACCCAACCAAGCCATTACGTATCCAACACCATAAAGAGAAGAAGTCGTTGCGCAACTTGTAATAAGATACAAAACAAAAACAAAAACATAAAAAAAATTGCAAACTTCATTTCAGACAAAAACGTTTGACTGCGGAGAAATTAGTTCAAGCAGAGCTGAGCATAGCCGTGTCTCTGCAGGCAGCCTTTGTAAGTGACACGTGCTGAATTTTTGTGTCGTTCAATCGAAGATGATATAACGCAAATTGTAAGACAAAAACAAACTTCGAAATTCCTTATGCGGAGCTAGGCAGAAACTACATCTGACAGCTTGTGGCAGACGGCAGTGCGGCGTCATTAATAAGCTCCTCACAAGCGAAGCAAGCTGCTGGCTGTGTGTACTGTTGACGTAAGAGTCGAGGAAGATTGTGGCGTATGTCGGAGTCCAAGGTCAACGTGATTTGCTGCAGAATGATGTGTTGTGTCTTGAGGGCCATGCGTTCATTCGAGTAGCCGATGTGGAACTTGGTGTAGCTCTGATGGGTTGTTATTGCGTGGGATAGTCGGTTCTCTTGTGAGTCCCCGAAGAAATGTCTTCCAATTCCTCTACTATTAAAGCGAATAGATGGTATGGAGTTGACCTAGCCATTGTGTTACATAACCGCTCCAATACACAACCTCAGGTATCCTTGAGTCGCAGTGGAGGAGCTTGCTGGCGAGACAGAGTATGTCATATGATTCCTTGCTATCCGCCTCCTTCTCTAAGTCACTCAACAGAGTGTTAATCATCTAAATTGCTCGCATTAAGACTTGGGAACTGAAACCCTGCGCTCTTCCTTGACCACTCCAGCTTCGTGTTCGTATGAACGCCAATCCTAGCGACTTCGTTAATTAGAATCAAAGTGTAGTTAAGTCAGAATCTCTCGAAAGGACTAAGCAGACCTTATGTAACAGCTCCATCATTCCTGTCCTGCTTAATGTCCCCAGAAACGTTGATAATCTCAGCAGTGGATGAAGATGCCCTTGTTTTATTTGAAAAAAAAGTTCAGCGTTAAATCTTTCATCCAGTTTGTCTGGGAGGAGGCCTATGGAAAAGGAGATTCACCCACGAACTATATGAGCTGTACGACATACGTCTTTCCAGGACTACACGGATTCAATGGCTACCTCCAAGCAACGGGAAATTTTCAAATCAGCTGTCCCAGAAAGGATCGTTGCTAATAGAAGTTGGTCCACCTCTCAAAAACATCCTCCCTTAGCTTAACAAAAAAATAAATGTCACATTACACAGCCAATGAAAGGCATATGCAAATCCAGTGAAAGCTCTTATCACGGACAACTCTTTTAAGCGGACAATCCCCTTGAGCGGACAATTTCTCACGACATAGGATCTTGAATTGAAGTTACCTTCATGCCCATAAAGGGAGGACTCCCTTGTCCGGAAAATAGTGCTGCCACCGTCGTCTCCATCCGCCTAGGGGAGCTTTCACAGTATAAAGACATCTTCAGCATGAGTGATTGCTTTGTTCTGTAAATTAAAAAAGTGCATCTTCCACATGTTTTCTGTAAATTTGGAAAAGTGTACCAGAGTAAAATGCGCTTTAAACTGGTCTCTCTCTATCTTCCGTATTTTTTTTTCTTCATCGTCTATATTTGACTTGGAACTTGAGCGAAGCAACATGGACTTGACACAAAATCGTCCGGCTCTCTGATAGGGCTGCACTCATTCTGATCTCTATTTATAATGTTCGCCATACTCAATATAAAATTCCTTGAAAGAGCATTTCGCCTGTAACCTGCGACACCAGGGACTGGATCGAGACTACTGGGTATTCTTATTCGAACACTGATGTCCATTTCCACCAAGTCCATGTAAACAGCATTCCGAGCTCAATTTAGTCTTGGCTCACGTATCTATTGTTGTTTCCTCCATGGAAAACAAATTTATGTGTTATTCACTCGTCATCTATTCCAGAGCTTCAGCGGCATCTGAGTCTTCGAAGGGCTCGAATCCTTGATGAATGATCAACTCTGTTGCAACAAATCTAAGTTCTGATGGGATCTCACCCTTTGCGTTGAAGAGGTGTTCTTCTACCCTGAATGAACGCCAACATAAGTTTTTCTACCTATCATATCTCTCTAAAGGCATCTTTCCGGATAAGTGGAACCTTACGGTAAAACCTCCCTTTCTAAACTCCGATCAATTGTATTAAAGTCAGTATTCTCTAAGTTCATGGAGATTCTTCTCAATTACGAGATATCTCGAAAGAAACCACATTGTCAATGGCCGCCGATATCGTTTCAGGCAACAATGTTTCACTGGTGATCTAATAGCCTACCGGTCTAAAAGATGAATCCAATACTTCCATATACGCAAACCCAAAATAGCTGCCCTTGATGGTATCTCACAAGCTTTCGGTAGAGTGGATTGCTTGTTTCTCCAAGTGGATTGCATACAAATCCCTTTTTCGACAAATCCTGTTGTACCTCAGGGTTCAGTCGTGCCTTCGAACCTGTTTCTAATATTTAACAACGCTCCTCTTTCTCTTTCTCTTCCAATCCGATCCATTCCTTTGCAGATGACAGCACTCTTGACTGCATTCTTTATCGAGTCCTCGATCGTCGAGTTGCAACGTATGCCAACAGAACTCAATTCTGATAAAAATTTCATCATCTCCTGCGATGAAAGAAACCAAGTTGTGTGTACCAACTGTGCTGCATTTTATCTCTGAAGCGGGATAAGCCCAAATTAAAAAGGAAACCCTGAGGAAACCGACGGTTTGTCAATGCTTGTTATGCATACTTCGTCGGAACCGAACTTCACTTCTACCAATTTAACAACAATATAATAATAATAATATGGTAGCGCTACAGCTCGTAGGCCCTGGCCCTGGCCTAGCGTCTCAGCAACCAGTCGTGTTGTGAGTGCTATTGTTATCTCACGAGTAAAAGAGACCTACAGTTTTATTCCGACTGCGAGCTGTCAAGTTTGACATACTTTTCCTAGACAGTTTATACTCTATGAGTATATTATATTGTCAGTGACTCGAAAGAGGTGGGACCTGACAATTATTTTTGGTCGTACCGACCGGGAATCGAACTCAGGTAGCGAGGTTGGATTATCTGGGGGTCGACGCCCAAAATATTTCCATTTTGCACATACAGTGTGGCACTCCGGACCGGAGCTGGATTATCCATACGCTCTACATGGATGGTTTCATTTTGCTGCCTGGCCCGTACAGACCGTGGTTGAATCTTTTCCTCCGAATACAGTCCACGCATAAAGACAGCACGTAGAACTTCTCTCGAAGAGGCCAATGATTTGTTTGTCCGATAGTCCCTATCTCCGCGCCGTACAGCAAGACTGGGATGATCAGGGTCTTATACAACGTCAACATGGTCCTCCGAAAGAGTGCTCTATTAGAGACCGACAGTATAAACTGTCAAGGAAAAGCTTCTCAAACTTGGCAGCTCGGAGTCGAAGTAAGACTGTAGGAGAAAGTCAAGGTTCGGTTGGTAAGAATTACTGATTTTCTTTGTACTGTACAGTTAACCGTGGAGCCTATGTAGACGAAGTCCTTAAGCGCTTCGAAAGTCTATTTGTCCATGGTGACTGTGGCCAAGTCGCTGATGATGTGTATCCTCCTTGAGGATAGCAAATACTTTGTTTTGCCCTCGACCCACTTTAGCCGCTTCCGTCTTAGTACCAGCGAAGGCCTTAGGGTTCCGCAGACAGTCCGTCGTACCAGCACCTTTTTTCGACTGTAGTCTCGAGATCGCTATCTTGACTTCGTCTAGGTCGCGGGGATGGAATTATTTTCACTCATAGTCCATCGTGTGCAGTGGAACATTCTGCCTGACAGCGGTATTGGTATCTTCCTCGCCTCTTAACAGTCCACAGAAGTGATCTTTCTAGATTCTCAGAATAGACTTCGAGTAGAGTCGCGAGTTGTCCTTCTTCATCCCGACATGCTTCTGTCCGAAGTGTATACCCATTAGACGCATAATTTCTGCCTTTCCGTTTTAGAGATGCTCCTCATAATGACGCTTACCAGTCAGGTCAGCAAGAAGTCCTTTTTAACTATTTCCGCGCGCCACCTCCATCAAGCATCTCCCCCTTCAAGCGTAGATGAATCAAATTCACTCCAGTCGCCTCCAAATGCCAGCTTTTAACGAGTAATGGACCGATTACAGGCACACGCTATCATTCATCGCGGCGGCAACTGGAAACCAACCACACCTCAGGTTGCTGTTTACATACCGCGTCTATGCCCAAAGAACTTTTCCTCTCAATTTAATCGAAGATTGTATAACTTTGAGCCGTATTAATGCACAACGATTTACGCAAGCCCGCACTGACCACACATTGCATTCGCTGGCACCACAGCCTCTGAGACGACGCGGGCCAAAGCAATCAGGAAGTCTTGAATTAACAACCTTGGTGATCTGAATGACCCACATCTGTGCGTCGGCTTGACAGAAAGTTGGACTATAAATCACCTCCGCGCACACCTCCTGGGTATCCCTTCTACCAATGCACTCGATTAGACACGAAGCGACAAACCGAAGCAGTCGGACACGCGAGCGGTTGCAGCAGTTTCCCACTCGCAAAAGCTCCGACCAAGCGCACCTATCCCCACACACCTGTGCTCGCGAATTGCCCCCACTACGTCGCTCCGTCGCGGTCGCTCTGAGAGCAGCTGATGCGAGAGCGTCTTGGGCCAGCGATCGTGCCGTCAGTTGACTATCGCACACCGCTTCGGTCGGAGACTTTGCATTAACACTAGGCCACACGAGACATGGGTGCATCGGCTGCGTCGTAACCAGAGTCGCGCACACACAAAGCACGCGTGCTGTATTTATTTCCTCGCGAATTATGCGCCAACCATTGTCGGCGGACAGACTCACAGGCGTCTACGGGCATTTGTACATCCACGTAAATACCATTGCCGGTGCGGACGGAAGTACTTCACGGGGTGCCGCACCGATTCGTTTCTCTTCGAAATTAGTTTGGTCATGACATTCGGCGGTGTATCAAGACACAGTCTCAGCTGCCGCAGCTAACCGTAGGCCATCGATCGCAGAGGGAAAGTGACACATGTATCTTCAATTATAGCCTTACCGTTCGGCGACTATGTGAATTGAGATACAATATCTTTTAAGAAAAAAACAAAACAAAACAAAAATACATTCAACTTGGAATATCATTCAGAGAAAAGGAAGCAAAAATGAAAAGTGGCAGCGTTTGTGTTCAGTTGATGTCATGCCTGCTGGTGGCGACAAGTGCTTCGGCGTTCACCTTAAAGGTGCCATCGAGCTATTCGCTGAAGAGTCTCCTTAACAGTTTGCTGCTCTCCAGCAACCCCAATCTGGCAGGATCCGGAAGATTTCTGAACTCGGACGTACTGGAGGATGCATCACTGATCACGGTAAGTCATTCGCATGTTGGTCGTGTGCTCGCAAAACAAAACTGCTTGTGTACATATGCGACACACGTAGATGAGTGGTTACAGCGATTGCGTCGCACTCGGGTGAATAAAAACATTGAAGTACAGTGAGTCCAAGTGAAGTTTGAACGATCCGAAAAAAAAAATGTTGGTGATACTGTGAAGTGACTCCGAGGGGAGGTGACATTGTCACAAATTGCCATCGTAAAACATTGACTATACCTAGTTTATGTCCGCTTGGTGTAGGGAAAGTATTGGTTTCTTAAGTTGAGCCGTGCGAGATTGCAAGCGACTAAAGAAAGTGTTACTGGCAACTTTCGTCTGCTTCTTGTGATGACTGCGGTCACTAATTAATGACAATTTGCAGATTTTTAGCTCAGATTAGTGGAATCAGTCAGTTGACTTCTGTTTGGCGAGGGCAACACGACTTCTTCAAGGTTTGAAGCTATTTTCGACTTGGGCCAGTACGTGTGCCCATCATGGCTTAAGTGCGTTTGAGGGCGACAACCACAAATACCACACGTGAATGAATGAAAGTGTCGCGCACTCTTCGTGAGAAAGTCAGTGAAATGTAAGATGTAACAGCTTGACATGTCATTCTCCACATCGTTGTGGAGAAATGTCATAAAAGTGTGCAAATGTTCAAACAATCCGAATGACAATTGGACAGCGAAAAAAAACAAACAATGTGATGGCTCACGAACAGTATTCGGACTTCAGGAATAGCATTTCGAAGTAGATGGCAAGATAAAGCGAAGTAAAACAATAGATTTTCAGTTTCAATTGTACGAACCACTTTTGTACAAAATAGTAGTTTTAGTAGTAGAAATAGTAGTATTGCTTACTATTGTTGTGTGTTGTTTTGTGGCGGCTGTGCTTAAGTGAGGGGATTGTTGCTTGATATTTGTTTGTGGACAGTTTATTTTTCTCAATCTTCCACAAAAAATAGTCGGTCGTTAGGGAAATGTCAAATGTTTCTATGAAACTGAAATGAAAACTTAAGAAAAATCGTGCATTGTCTTAGGCGCAAAGGACTTTCCAGGGCCCAATTTTCAGTTCCAATTCTCTTCGAAGTAGATTGTGAACAAAAAGAAGTGGTGGCGTAGATTTAAAAATATTGCGAAAAGCCAAGCAAATCAACTCCTTTTGGAATAAAGTCAGAACACGGCCATAGGCGCCCGAAGGAGGGTCAATGTGGGGCACTTGCCTCAAGCCCTTCTCCTGGCTATGGGATTCAACAAATTTTGTGTTTGACTTTTTTTACTACAACGAAAAAATGGGGATTGAGGATGAAAACCCCTGATCCGCCTATTTGGGGCTGGTATTGGGGCTAGCAGCAAAACCTGGCAAGAAAATATTCGTCATTGGCTCCTCTATCGATGTCTAGAAAAAAGCTGCTGTGTCGGGGGCACAGTTACATATGGGCGCTTATTCAGAAGTGTATGTTAGCGAATTGTTCTCTCCTAATGTTTGCGGGTGGATATTCCACATGACTTGGAGAAGTTCTCCCTCGAGTTAGAATCGAACGACTGTGCGACTTGAATTATGTTTCCAGAATTAAATTACCTTTACCAATCGTGAGTACATTTTTTTCTTCTTCTTTGACAGTCCGGGATGGACCTGGGCCTCAACCAACATGCCTCTTCACCAAGCACGGTCTTGTGCTCGTTGCTTCCAGTCACGCACGTTCAGCTGATGGAGGTCCTTTTCCAGCTGCGTGTGCCACCGGAGCCATGTTTTCTTTTACCGCGTTGTCCCTCGGGGTTGCAGTCGAAGACTTTCCGGGCCGGAGCATTGGTGTTCATTCGCTCTACATGACCCAGCCGTCTGACGAGAGACTCGAACTCGTTTGACCTCATCGGTGTCGCAGTTCGTCTTCCATCCTCTTCCAAACACCATCAGTTCATACCGCACCAAAGATAATACGAAAGACTTTCCTCTCGAAGCGACCAAGAATCTCTTCGTCCGCTTTGGTTAGTGTCCTGTGCCATACAGCAAGACTGGGACTATGAAGGTCTTGTATAGGCATATCTTAGTTCTTAGAGAGAGGGCTTTGTTCCTCAATTGCTTTCCAAGACCAAAAACACAGCGATTGGCAAGCGTGATCCTTCGTTTTATTTCCGCGGTGGGGCGATTGCTCGCGTTAGCTTCAGAGCCGTAGACAAAGTCTTTCACTACTTGGAAGTTAAAGCTGTCTGTAGAAACGTTTTGTCCAAGACGTCGATGTAGGTAGACAGCATATTCATCTTTATAGCTTTCGTCGTTTTTTTCTGGGTTTTGCGAGAAAACCTCTGCTGATTCTTGGAAATCCCCCAGATCGGAGGAGACCCTTCGTTGGATCGACGTGTGAATCGATTTCAAGCGAGCATCTTCAGATCAGTTTGGACGTTCTTAGTGAGGAGTTGGATTCGCAGTGCGTGCTTAAATTGCACGAACAGATTTTATTTGAGATTTTATCAGAGTTCTAGTTGCTTCCCCGTTGCAGGTGTTTTTGTTGCCCGTAATACCCATCTTAGCACCTTCCTTGTCAATGCTCACAATCGCTTCACTTACAGGCCCGTTGTATTCTTCCGATGATGTCAATGTCCTTGACATATGCAAGCAGTTGCACAGATTTGTGGAAGATCGTGCCTCTGGTGTTGACATTGGAGTTACGCACGATCATCTCGAGAATGATGTTAAGAAAAAATCGCAAGAAAGTGCGTTCCCTTGTCTAAATCCTTTTGTGACATCAAAGGTCTCGGTAAAATCCTTAACGAGCTCCTCGGAATAAAAGGCAGTCTCAACAACAGGCTATCTCTAATTATTCTGCAAAGACGGACGAGTTGAGCAGGCATGCCAAAACTAGACAATGCGCTTAGATACTATGAAACTGAGATGACAACATAAGAAAAATTGTGCATTGTTTTACGGACTCAACTAATATTTTCACTTGCAATTCTCTTCGAAGTAGACTGTGAACAAAGGAGTGGTGGAGTAGATTTAAAAATATTGCGAAAAAAAGAAGCAAACCAACTCCTTTTGGACTAAAGTCCGAACACTGCCCACAAGTATAGGCGCCCGAAGGAGGGTCAAGGTGGGGCACTTTTCTTTCCCCCTCCCCCTCTCCAGGCCCTTGAGGATCCGAAAAATGTTGTGTATTACTTTTATAATATAACGGAAAAATGGTGATTGAGGATGAAAACCCCTATAAGAATAGCGTTTATTCCACAGGTTGCGACTTGAATTGTGTTTCTGACTGATTAACTGCCAATATAACCATATGATCACACTACGAATTTTGAACTCCTCGAACTCTGATACTTCACTCATTTGAAGCAAAAATTAAGTACAGTCACCTCCGCTTATATGCTCTCCGCTTAAACGAATCTTTCGGTTATATGCAAGAAGAAATTTATCACGGTACAACGAAGTTGTCTATATCCGAACATCGTTTATTTGAAAACTCCGATTAGTTGCAACACATTTTCTGCATTTTACATTTACTTTATTACAAAGATGGCCGACTTCTACCTGTTTTTGAGAACTGTTCCTTATATCGTGAATAACCGTTAAAAATTGGGTGGCGCGACAGTCCGAAACGGACCTGGGCCAAGCTTCAACAGCAACCACTCGTGTTGTTCGTGCTATTGTTCTTACACTTTACCGCGAATATTTTAGTTGTGAATCTACCTCTTTGTCGATTGTCCATTCATTCAGTTTGACAGTTGATGATTAATTCGCAGGGAAACTAATAGCAAAAAGTTCTTAGTAAGGATACTGAAGCTAGGTTTCATAGCAGTGCCTGACTACAGAAAACAGTCACACTTAGGCTAAAGTGGGCCCATCATCACGCAGTTTTGGTTGTGTGTGGGATGGGCAGCTGCTTCTGAAGCTATGGCTGCAAAGGCCCATAATATGAATATCCTATGGAAAGGGATTAGAAATAAATAAAAAGACAGAGTTTGTCTTAGAACTTGTATTGTTGCTGTGCATTGGACTCTCCCCAAGTCGAATTCCTCTCTAGCTTAGGTTAGGTAGAGGGTCTGCTAGTGAAGTCACCAGCACACTTAGACCATATTGGTCCATTTGATACCCACACAACTGATTGACTACTGCAGTGATAGTGCCGTTAATTTGACAACACCGGCAAATGTCGACTGGACGATATTGGAAAACCAGATAAGAACTTTGCTTTGACTGGGATTCGAACCGCTAACCAGGGACAAGAACTCTCTCAACTTCGCCATCCAGTCGTTTATTCCTCTCTAACTCGCTTAATTCATTTAATTTTTCATACGAAAAAACCCTCTCTAATGCTACGTTTCCACCGAACAGAAACCGGAAGGTTCGGATGAACCTCGTTCCCACCGAGGTTGTGGTTTCGCTCTCAATTCTTAAATAGCCGCCAGAACAGCTGTCTGTTGACAGGAAATAATTGTGTGAGAACACCAGCAGATAGAAGGAGATTGAATGAGAGAATGATCACCAACATAAACTGAAGTTCACGTAGGCTTGTTCGGTTTGACAACCTCATCGAGAGGGATGAATTCAAGGCTCTGCAACGTTGTTTATCAGAAACCACGAGGCTTGAACATTCTGAAAATGTGTGGCGGAACCTGGTACGTTTGGAGAAAATTAATAAAACCTCGCGATTTCGTTCGATGGAAACGTGGTACAAGTCAAACTGCCCCTGAATTGAACAAATCATAGTATCCCGTGCAAATTGTAAAAATTGCTCCTTTCAATGGATGATTTTCGCGTGAATCGTAAGCCCACCATACCTTGATGTCGTATTTGAACGGTTTTGAGGGTATATACTGGGTGAAGGGTGTATGCCGCGGTGGTACAATTGATCGTCAACGGTTATGTTGACAATTGGGTTATGTCATGCTTTCTCCGAGTTCACGTTAAATATGACCCATACGTCGTCCATTGCAGTGGATTTACTCCCTAGTAGGAGCTGTTTTCGGGTATTGCCATTATCGAAACGGATGTAACGTAGGGAAATGTTAAAACGTTTTAGAGACATTGTTGCTGGGTAAATGTCGTGATGATAAGGCGCCGAAAATTCTTTGGTCGACTGTATGTTAAAGAGGAGAGAAACAATAGCTGTGTTTTTTTGCAAGCGTATATACGCTTAATTTTGAAGTGTACGAAAAAACGATCATCGGCGCTTAATGATTCATCATAAAAATCTTGGCAGCAACGACGACATTTATGACATTTGCTAAGCAGTCAGCAGTGTAGTCGTGGAAGGTGATGATTGATCTTTGATGGTCACAATCTTCGTTTTGTGACTGTGTAGCGTGGCCATTAATTTAATAACAAAAACACTTAATAAATATAAAATAAAAAAAAAATTAGTGAAATGAAAAGAATCGTTTACGAAGCCAGAACGGAATGTATATCAGAGACACTCTGAGTATACCAAAAATTGCATACTTATGGATGCCAATAAAATTAAAAATGATCTATTACATCAACCAAACCTGCAGATGTAAGCCGCATACAGCAACCTAACCAATGAAAGAATGAATTCAGGAATGACCACAAAGAAATTAATGATTGGAAGCATTGTTCTTATCCGCGCTTATTTCTTAAGCGGCGATAGATATGATGAGTAACTTAAGCGGATATAGGACTCGTTGTGAGTGTATTTTACATGCAAATTGAAATTTAGGCGTGCAAAAAAACGCAGCTAATAACAATTCATTTTCATTCGTCGGCTGTTGGATGTGCTTCGTTTCCCAATGGGCACTATTAACAGTACAAACACGGCAGTTGCACTAACTGAGGTTGTTGCACTTACTAGGCCACATTTTTCCAAAGAGAAATAACAACAAAACGGCGATGTTTGCATAGAGAAAATGGCATTGTGATAAGAAAAAAACTCATTTTCGAAACGAAAGCAACACAACCTAGAATGAATACATACAAAAACCAATGGTTTTTTTTTCTAAAGAATTTTAATATTTCAGATTTGCGAAAATCGAAGAGTTTCGCGAATCGAGGGGTCCGTAAATCGAGTTTTTACTGTAGTCTGCTTTTCGATTTGTTTCACCACGCAAATGATATCAGCAATCTCTGGTGTCACGAACTGTTTGGTAAATGAAAATGTGACTTGGAACAGAATTCCTACTGGGACCAGCTCTTCCGGCACCAGGCACATTATCTGTTTGTGGCATGCCAATTCGTGGTGGAGTTCGCCAGACACTTGTTCGGGCACAAAACCAGCACTTAAAATAGGGTTAAGTTCTTCTTGGATCTCCTCATCACCAAAATCATCATTGTAATCAGTTTTAGCCTCTTCCGCTTTCAACTCGACCTTAACAGCAAACATCATTTTCCGGCACATCATCATCTCTCTCTCTCCTCAAATTATATATTCCACCAACAACGTTGCTATGTGTTCTGTAGTTAACCGTCCAATGCAGAACTATATCCAAAGCATTCAATTCAATTTTCCACCATTTTTCATTACACAAGAATCATTAGAAATGCAACTGAAACCACAAACTATGGGCCTAAATGGCCCAGCTGTTACTTTTCGATGTTTCGAAAATATTTTTTTTTCCGCGAACCGGTCCGGAAGTCAAGGAGTTACGGTCCCTTATTGCAAAAAAAAAAAACAAGTTATATATGTTCAAACTCAAATTAGGAATGATTAGGCCCAGCTGCCTATCCTAGGATTAAGTCGATTTTTTTTTGTCTGTAGCGTTTGGCATGGAAGGTGGAACTCCTCCTAGTCTTAGTTGTATCACACCTAACGATCTCATCGACATCGCAATTGCCCAGCATGTCAAAATGTCCCGGCACCCACGTGAGGTGTATGTTCCTGACTGTCAGAAAGTGTTGTGCTACACCTTTTTTATGCCCTTTTCATAAATCACTTTGAATAAATTCATTTTTCTATTAAAACTATCTCAGTCTTCAATGCCATCCCAGTTGAGGTGATTGAATAAAAACTGGCACACGATTGTGTTTTGATCGGCTGCGACATTTGCTGTTATCGAAGTTCGAATGCAAATAATAAGATGCAAGGGCGTATTTGTTTAGAGCCATATCCACATGTGATCTTAAAAAAGTGCCGTATCTTGATTTGAATCTATCTTGTAGTTGTAAATTCAAACAGAGATGAACTGCTTCTTCTGCAGAACAATCGACTGCTTGCCATCTATTTACACCTTTGCAACTGAATCATAAAGTTCAATATAGCTCTTCGCATCATAGAATACAAATTGCTCATCAAAAATTAATGACGCCACCTCCTGCTTATTTTTTGATTTTTACTCTCGATTGTTGACATTATCCACATTGTTTATCAAATTGTCTACGCTAGAAAGTAGACAATTAAAAGAACAACTGCTGTCCGAACAGGTGGTGATTTTTCTTTTGGATATTATGTATTTTTGACTCTTGACCCTCCTTTGGAACATTCTGGAAGATGCTACATTGATCAGGGAGATAACAATATTAAGTCTTCGATCCGTCTGTGAAGATACGCAGGAGATCAACCAGCGTCTGGTCGTCATGCATACAATCCGATCTGGATGGAATTCTGGTGGAGAATTTAGATTTTATGCAGACACATAAACTGGTCTTACACGACGCTATGTATCTACATTGTGGCTCTAAATACAAAAATTTATCAAAACATTTGTTCGAGCACGCTCACTTGTGAACACGTTTATTTAGGTGTTGACCTCATTCTGGTGTAAATGATACCTTGTAATACAATTTTAAGAAAAGAACTCTAATTTGAAAATTCTGCCCTGACCACTGAGTTTCCAACGAGGCAGCGGCTGTGGTAACCAATTTCACATATTCGCAGTATGTGATCAGCTTCGAGGAGGGTTTTAAGCGAAGCAAAGCTTAGAAGACCGTAGACCGACCTCCATCTTATGCCATTGGAGAGAAATATTCCCTTTTGATCGCCCATTCGAATCACAACCCAGCTTGAATTAAGAATTTCTGAGCGCGTGTGTTATAAGCTTGCCTCTAGTCCCTTGACAGCCTTCCATGTCGAGGTAAATTGTTTGTTGCTTAAACTGATTGAATTGCTACTGACCCTACCCCTCGTACCTACCGCTCATAGCAGTGTCCTCTCGTGGTTATAGCAAGGCAAATAACTTAGAGAGATTGTAGGGCGCTGGAGGCACCGCATCGGATATCTCGAACAGAAGAACGGAGTTCCTGTGGACTGGTGGAAGGTGACAACTTGAAACTCAAACCACACCACCCAAGCCAGAGTCATTAAGCCATGAGCATTTGGTCTCAGTAACCAATTGCTTTATCGACACCATCAATCTTCGCATCGATTAAGGACCCGTGTCCAAACAACTTTCTCCGCAAGTGCCTCGCAAATTGCATTGCACACAATCTGCACTTCAAACCCAGTTGAGGGGACTGTGGACTCTACTCCTATTCCTCCCATCATCTCCGACATCTCCGACCACAACTGGGTCAAGCTAATACAAGCATTTCTCTGCTTCCCACAAATTTGTTCGGCAAACGTACAAAATTCTACACAAACCCTGGCGTCGTCGTCGTCGTCGCCTGTTTAATTGATTCTGCACGACGATCGTCTGTGTGATGACTTAACGCACGCTGCCCGCCAGCCAATTTGCACCTACCGTCCGATAAATCATGAGTATGTCAACAGAGGCAATAGAAAACACTTGACCTACTCCTACCAGGGCGCACTGGAATCCCCTGCGGCTGGCGGACGCTTCCTACGTCGACACCTTGCAGTCGCAAACACCTGTACGTTGGCCACGGGGAATGAATTCCAGCGGACAGCCTGGTGCACAGCACTGTGCCTCCTTGGCTGTTACGGCATCGGAGTCCTCCTTTGTTGTGGCACAACCGGCATCAAAGAAGGAGGTAAACACTTTCGAACGACTTTCCGTGACATTTGTAACGAACGATCTTGCGTGCAACATTCAAATCGCAAATACTCCTCAGCCTGAGTGACACAACTCCTGGGGCACGCCACAGAATAGCCCATGATCCTGACTGATGCCTTGTGTGGCGCGCGTTATGTAATTTAATTATCTCAATCAAGACGGGGGCCTGCAATCACCGCCGCCATTCACCGTGGCCAGGTGTACGGCGCTGCATACCAGTCGGATTCGTTGTGTTGCCACATCAATCGAATGCGGAAATCAATCTGTTAGATACGAGTGGTCTTTGGTCTTGTGCACCCGTACTGGATGAGCGCGGTGCTCGTTATGACGAGATAAGTCGGGAGCGGTGCGTTGAACTTTATTTTGCTTTTTTATGAATTTCTTCAGTTTGTTTTTGGTTTTTCTTCTGTTTTTTTGGCAACGTCGTTATTCCGCCCTGTGGCATTTGGAAAGGGAGCCATCCATTGGGCCGTTGAAATGTTACGCATCACGGAACGCAGTGATTTATTGACTGAGACTGTTTCGCTGGAGGAAACACTCTGTTTGAGGTACCAATGAAGGTCTATCGTTACGATGAGAATGACAGCTATGGACGTCCCATTCCGACGTCAAAATTGATTGCTTTTTGCTGATTAGCAATGTTTTATGGCGGATAAGGGAAATTAACCAAAAGTCGATTCGATTTCCGTGTTCTTTGCAAGTGATGATCTAAGATCACTCGTTTGGACTTCCGCGCTTCAGCTGAATCGAGAGACGTCAATTTTTACTTCTGGGCTATGACCATTTATTGTGGATGAAGTAATATGAATATTTTACGTGCTGCCGTAAGTGAGGCGTTGCTGCTTCTAAGCGACGACTGACGATGTGTCAAAAAAAGTCATTCATGCTGTGTTTGGTGGCGAGACCCAGTTTTGACGCGTTGCCTTTAAGGGATATGGACGCAATCAGAATATGTTAAATTGAATAATTGAGCCTCGTACGCATTATGAGGCTCGTATGCATTCTCTTTCCCCTTAAATGGCTCTTGGACACATTTAGTAAGTTACTTGTTTCCTTTGCAAGCAGTACCCATTTGTCCAGTGTTGGTTTTTGATTTTGTTGGTCTCTTGTTGTGGCGGAAAACGTATCTAATATCCTCAGACTCTCTCTAAAATTCGCAGCAAACAGTGACACGTTGTGGATGCACATGTGGGTTCTCCGTAACCTTACCAGCATTACCACTGCTTCACAGTAAGTAATCACACAATGGTTGTGTTGCTTAACCCTACTCAGCCCAAGTAAATTTTTTCCCTAAACCAAAAAGGTGGTGACCCAATGTCATCATATTAGAAAAGTCGTAATTGTAATTTGAAATAAAATTGAAAAATATTTAAAAAATGTATTATTTACCTCGCCAGGAGACCAGTAGCTCATCAATTGTGAGGTTCACACCAGGCGCATAAATCGTCTTCAAATTTGTCATAACGGGGTTGCAATTTTGTCAACGAAGTGCAAATGTGTCTTTCCGTCGTCTATCTGATCGAGTTGCTGTGTCATCGAATTCTAAATCGAACCGAGTCTTAGACATTGTTGCCCTGAACACTAGATGGCCATGAAATTTATAAAATCAATGCCTTCCTTTTTGGTGCCCGCTTAAATAAGCAGTCTTATGAAATTTCTCATTTCAATGGCGTCAGTAAGCGTTCATCTCAGCCTCTCCTATTCTGCACCTGAGGCTCGCCGACCTATTATTATCTATATGGGGTCAATTGTGCCCATGCTATGGAGTGTTAATGCTACCTAACCAGCCAGATTCATTAAAGAAGCTTAGGAGCTTACCGCAACATCTCCATATCTGTGAAGATGTTCTTTCCTAGAAAATGCTTTTTTTTCCTTGGAAGGGCTGGGCAATCGCTGAATAGATGTTTGATAGATTTTGGTTCTCCATCACCCTGCAGTAGGTGTACCTACAACACAGTTCCCGGTAAGGACTCCTCTTACTGTGCAGACGTCCTTGCGACCAAAGCCGATCAATGATGTTGATCTGTTCTTTCTGTATAGCCTTTTGTAGCTCCAATATACAGGCCAGGCCAGGGAGTACGGGCTCTGTCCAGGGATTCGTCTTCTACATTTTTTTCTTTACGGAGCTGAGTGGCGTGTTCCCAGACGGGATTGTTGGTGATTGTCCCAGCTCTGAGACCTTCCTTGTGACATTGTCCGACTTTCATTTCCTTGGATCCCCGTAAGACTACCGAGGGATAAGTCTCCTGAACATCGCTTACAGGATCTTGTCTGCCGTTTTATGTACTCTCCTGAAGCCGTTTATAAATAACCTGATGGGTCCATATCAGTGTGGCTTCAGGCCAGGGAGGTCCACCATCGACCAGATTTTCACAATTTTTTTTCACACGGCAGATCCTGGAAAAGACCCAAAAAATGCAGATCGACACCCACCACCTATTCGCCGCATATGACAGCGTACATAGAGACGAGCTATACAACGCCATGTCTAGTTTTGACATTCCTGACAAAGTCGTCAGGTTGCGCAGGATGACGTTGGAAAATTCTCGCTGCTCCATCAAGGTCGGTAACGAACTCCCGAGGCCATCAATGTCAAAAAAGGTTTTGGACAAGGCGACGCGCTGTCTTGTGACTCCTTAACCATCAATTTACCAACACTAGAGGCACGATCTTCCAGAAGTCCGTACAACTTGGCATACGCGGATGACATTGACGTGATTGGCAGAACATAGCGAGCCGTCAATGAGGCGTTTGCTGGTATTGAAGCGGAGGCGGCCAAAATGGGCTCAAACGAATTATATGCTGTCATCGAGAAAGGACGCACAACATCGACGACTTGGCTAAAACGTCACCATAGGCAGATATAACTTCGAGGCAGTCAAGGACTTCGTCTACCTCGCAAGTGAACAGTACGAACAACACCAGTACCTCGCTGTGTCTATGGGCTAAAGAGGCAATTGAGTAGTAGAGGCATCTCTCGAAGGAACAAGCTGACTTTATACAAGACCTTGATTATCCCAGTCCTGCAGTATGGCGCGGAGGCATGGACAATCTCAAAAGCGGATGAGGAAGTCCTTGGTCTCTTCGAGAGAAAAGCTCTGCGTGCGATCTTTGGTCCTGTTTGTTTTGACGGTTTCTGGAGGAGAAGATTCAACCACGAACTGTACAGGCTGTACAGCGACATTAGTCTAGTCAGGCGTCTTCGTGTCCATGTAGAGCGTATGGACAACTCAGCTCCGGCCCGAAGAGTCTTCGACTCCGAACCCGTGGGACAACGCAACAGAGGACGCTCGCGTTTAAGGTGGCGCACCTAGGTGGAGAAGGACCTCGACCAGCTTGGCGTGCGACACTGGAGACAGCTAGCCAGATACCGTGCTAGTTGGAGAGGCTTGTTGGTTGAGGCCCAGGTCCACCCCGAACTGTAGCGCCAAATAAAGAAGAAGAAGCCAGCAGAGCATCACCAATGCTATGTCGTTTTATTCCGCCTTTTATATCAGAAAAGGGTGATCCAATCGACGGTAAAGTTTTTCATTTATCAGTGCCGCCTCATATATATGCAGACTTTGGCTTGAAGAATGCTGCAGCCATCCCTTACTGTCTGGAATACTTCGAAGAGGCCACAGAAAACGGGCTCTTTTTTGAGGACCCGGTGTACAGGACGGTTTCGTCTACTATTTCCGCTTGTTCCATGTCCAGAAATCATCGATTCCATGTATTCTACTATTGTTCCAACACAGGTGACTCTGAGACACCGCCAAGGTAGACTAGGTTGGTAAATAATTATTGGTTCAAAGCGAAAAAATATAGGGGCTCTAAATAAGGTTATAAGGTCCCGCAAGGCATGCTTTTCATGTAACTTTTTTTTTTTATCAGGCTGTCGACCCATGCAGGGTCCGAGCCTAAGCAATATCTGCTTTCTATTGCTGACGGTCCTGGGCACGCTGCTTCCAGGCATCAGGACCAAGTTGCCAAGCTCTTGCATCCACGATTACTTGGTCTTTATAGTCCTTCTCGAACCAGGAGGCTCGGATTCGAAGACACTCTAAGCTGGAGCATTGTTGTCCATGGGCTCGATGTGGCCGAGCCAGTGCAGTCGACGGATCTTTGCCTTCCGGACATCCTGGTACAGCTCGTAGAGTTCGCAGTTGTGTCCTTTCGTCCATGCGCATTCCTCGCAGACGGGATCATATATCCGACGTAGAATTTTTCTTTCGGAGGCACCAAGAATCAGCTCCGCAGTTTTGCTTGTCGTCCAGCTTTCGGCTCCCTATACTGGCAAGATTAGGGTTTTGTACTACATGATCTTAGTCCTTCGAGTCAGGAGTCTTGTTGCCAAGGGCTGTGAAGCTTACGTTTGCCTTTCCACGTATTCTATTATTGTTCCAACACAGGTGACTAGGTTGGTAAATAACGAAGGCGGTAAATATATTAAGTTAGAAAAATATCTACAAACCAACGACCGTACCCTTTCGCGATCCAAAGACGATTGCCAATGCATGTCCTCTCTGATTCACCCGATCGTTGGCCACCCTCTTTTTCACTCAAGAGGGTAGTCTATGTTGCTGGTTGAGTCGATTGAGAAAAGGGATCATTTTTATTCCTCGTGCAATATCGCTCAACAAATGTATATTACAGTAATTTTTTTTTCGTTCTTACGTACTGTTTCCTTAGGGAAACACCGTAAATTTGAGCCAGATTTGAAATCCAGATAAATTAGCTTTGCTTTCACTGGGATTCGAATCGGGGACCCCGCGAACCCGGGGCAGACACGCAGTCAACTGCGCCATCCAGTCGTTCAGATTATTGTTATCAACAAAACGCTGCTCTTTGGAGTGAAGCAAAGACTGGAAGACATACACCCCAAAGCTGAATTTATACCCTCCTCCAATCCTTGCACTTGGTTTGCCTACATGTTGCTGCTGCAGCCAAATGCGGTCACTTTATTCGGTACCTTAGAGCGCATGTATTCATATTTTCCATGTCCTCACACCGTTGAGAAGCTTGCAAAGCATTGCAGAGGCTGTAAGAAACAAGATACGCAGGCAGACGAATGCCTAAACACACAGACTGATGCAGGAGCATTCGTAATAGCATTGCGTTCGTTTTCATTTCTGTCTTTTGAAAACCAGTCCTGCACGAAGTTAATGATGCCCAAATATACTTGCAATCAGAAGGACTCAGCCTGTCCCAAAAAAATAAATAAATTCATAACAGATCACCCATACAAAAACACGAGATGTTCGGACATTTTCCCATCAGTGATCTGTTTTGTGACTTTTTAAATTTTCAGCAGCAACACCGGCATAGACTGATGGCAGGCTAGTCCTGGTTCCCACTTAATAGATACAGAAACCGCAAAGACTGCACCATCTCCTAACGTGCCCTCAAACACATTATATAATCGATCAACAGTTAAGAAAAGTAAATATTGTCACAATAAACGCACTCGGATGTCCAAGACCTTGAGAACTTTGTTCAATGAAAGCTCCGGAAAAAGTGACAATGTCGTAGTTTGAAAGTAAATTCGTGCATGTAACTAAAGCGACAAGTGTCAAGGCCGCACAATCTCTGTTTGCTTTTCACAGCCTTCGTGTGTCTCACAGATACTTTTACTTGTCACCAATTGGGGCAATTGAAACCAGTTGTGGGCAAGACTACGCGTGGGATCATTGTACTGATTGAAAGTGAGGTATCGTTGATTTGTGAGTCAAATGATGATCTATTCACTTCAATTGTTGATGCGGATTGTGGTCAATATGTAAGGGCAAGGGTAAATAGAGGCTCCCCGCAGTGTGGTTCGAAGTGGTTCGCTTTGTATGGGAGCGCGGAAATAGATATGTCACTTTTGAATTCGCAGACCGATCTTAATGAAATTTTAAACATAGTACATGTGCTACGAGATATGTTCGTGGTTCGAAAATGGTTGGAGTAGTTCAAACGGCTTACTCAATAACGGAGTAAACTTAAGTGAAAAAACCATGATCGTTAGACTGGTTTGGGCTGAAAATCAATTTATACACCCCCAACCTGTTGCCCGCCACTCCACCACGAGGAGGTCAGCTGCCGGGGGACCGAGCTTAGTCTGAAAGCCAAGATAATAGTTTTCAACTCAGTATTTGTTCCACGAAATTTGGATAATGATCGATAGACTATTATCGCGAATACAAGCTGCTGATATGAGATTTCTTCGTGCTGTTGTAGGAATTACTCGCGAGGATAGGGTGAAAAACACGACAGTCAACGTCACAGCTTGGTAATTTCAACAAAATTGCCATTTTTTGAAGCTTAGGTCTATGTATTGCTACACTTGTATTGCCTACACACTGTTCGTTAGGCGGATACAGTCCATCACAAAAGATTAAATTTAAGCAGAACTCCAAGAGAAATCGTGAACGCAGTTATTTAAAGCACCAAATTCTGTTCTTAGAACAAATGAAAAATATTGGGATATCTCAAAAACTGTAGGCCCAGCGAGTCATAAACCAAAAATGAAGCAAAATGCAGCAGGTCTGCCATTAGACTGGGATTTATGGGAGCAGGTAGAATGGTCAATTAAGTACCCACTAATCAGAAAATAGATGTGTTCGATTATTTGAGCTATCTAAAGAGTAACTTGTGCCAAAAGCGTTTGCAAGCAACGCTTAGAAGGGCCATTTTGTGGTGATCTAAATTTCGTTACGTTTTTGGTTCATAGCCCGCAGTGCCTATAGTTTTTGACATATCCTCATATTTTTTGTTTGTTTTAAGTATACAAATTAGTGCTTACGAAAACTGCATTTAAGATTATTTTTCTTGGACTCCCTTCATCTTCTTCTTTATTTGCCGCTACAGTCCGGGGTGAACCTGGGATTCAACCAACAAGCCTCTCCAACTAGCACGGTATCTGGCTAGCTGTCTCCAGTGTCGCACGCCAAGCTGGTTGAGGTCCTTTTCCACCTGAGTGCGCCACCTTAGACGCGGGCGTCCTCTATTGCGTTGTCGCACGCGTTCGGAGTCGAAGACTCTTCGGGCTGGAGCTGAGTTGTCCATACGCTCTACATGCCCTAGCCATCTTAGGCGTTGGATCCGAAGATGCCTGACTAGACTCATGTCGCTGTACAGTTCGTGGTTGAATCTTCTCCTCCAGAAACCATTAACGCAAACAGGACCAAAGATCGCATGCAGAGCTTTTCTCTCGAAGAGACCAAGGACTTCCTCATCCGCGCTTTGGAGTGCCGATTGACATAATATTTTGTATTATGCAGGCATTATGCTTTATGCTGTGTACTTACTTTTGTGATTGACTGTATGATTTTTACAACATGAATAGAACACGATTCTAGCTTTCAGATAAATAAGGTGTCCTGGTGGAGTCTCTTGGGACTTTTTGTCTACAGTCCAACAAACGATAAAACACACCCCATTCAAATTTGTGCTAAATTAAGATTCTACTAAAAAAAAATTAATGCATCAGAGCTCAGTTCAAGGGATCCATTGAGTTTTTCTTTTTTTAAGTAAAGCTCTATATTTCTTCTAAAAACAAAGTCCAAGCTTGATTCATTCCAGCCATCATTAGCCACGAAGTTGCGATAATATGATATATGACGAAAGTCAAAGTCCTGTTTTTTAAGTTCGGTACAGCGAAACATGTTTAAACATATCTCCGAAGGTTGCAACTTGAAAGTATGAAGCACACGTTGATATAAGTCGTAACTTGGTGTGGATTTTTTTGAAAATTTCTTTCTTTACTTACGTTCCTTTTTTTAACACCTATGTTTGAAGCTACTTATCGAAGGTATAGTGAAGATTTTTTAATATATTTTTTTTATTTTAAATAGCCAAGAACCGACCAATAGAATGTTGTATGAAGATACATAATTTATCTTAAGCAGCTTGGGATAAAGACATGTAAGCTTTTGTTGAAAATATGGCTCGCAACTTGAATAAACAATTTGTTGACTTTCAGAGCTTGTAAATAAGCGTGTAGTGTATATATATTAAAAAAGGCTTTGAAATCATAAGCCCGGGTTATCTAAGAGTATTCAGACATAAAACTAAGAAGGCTACAGAGGACTGTCTGCAAAGACCTTTTTTCCGCTGTGCGGCGTCTTGTCTCCTCTGCTATGGAGCATGCTTGACTGATTGACTATCTGCTTGATGCTCTCAATGACTTTAAGGACTACCATCAGGCCTACGCGGATGATGATGACGTAGCCGTACTATTTGCGGCTGGATGCGCTGGTTAAGTGCCTGCCCCTGGTTAGCGGTTCGAATCAGAGTAAAAGCAAAGTTAAAACGATTTTATCAGGTTTTCAAATCTGGTCAAGTCATCATTTGCTTGATTATGACTGGACTGGAGTGGTCAATCAGTGGTAGTAGTCTGACTATAGGTATCACAATGCGCCAATATGCTATAAGTTTGCTGGTGAATTCACTAGCAGCCCCGCCTACCTACCTACCTAGCCGCCTAGACGATGTGTGTTCAAAAAGGCAGGTAGTACTAGATGTGAACGGTGACTTTTCATGATGAACATTCAGTTTACACTCTCAAAATAGTGGTTATTCACTTCGCGAGGAGGAGGGCATTGAGTGGTCTCACTCAACTAAAATCAAAAGGCGTCACCATCCCGTTTAGACTATCATCTGGGTGTTACTCTAGATCTAAAACTTCTCTGGAAAAAAACAAATCGAACGAAAATGACGGCGCTGTCAGTTGTCTTCCAGTGGAAGGGGGTTCCCAGTGACTCTTGGGGTTTATCACCAAAAAGATCATCTTTAGCTAATGTATCCCCTTGTGGGGCATGGGGCCTCAAGTCAAAAGTGAATTTAAAAGATCCACACGGCCCCTACTCTCCTTTGCATCGCTCGTTTGGTGGAATAAGCTTTCACGTAAATACGTAACAGCTGCTTTCATTAAGCTCATAGAACGGGTCTGCCTCGACTGCAGAAGGGTGCCTCTTCTCTAAATCCTCGCCCGTTTCCACATCATTGGATGGGCTGTCAAGGCCATTTTCCATCTCACATTAAGTGGTCTTTGGTACAATACGCACTGAAGCTTCAAGGACCTTGCGCACCGCATTTCATTTTGGCCGTCTGACGCACGGACACCAGTATTTCAGTTGCGGCGTATATACAAAGTCGACTTTTAGGCGCTCAGGCCTGACTCTGGCCAGAATCTGAGTCAGGGAACAAATGCAGTCGAATCTATGTGGGTGACCAATGAAGAGTCCGGCGCTGGCGCCTTCGTGGAAGTCGACGACATATGACTGCAAATATACTCTATGGTATGGAGCCACGAAATTCGTGTATGTACTAAGCTAAAAAAAATAGTTTGGCATTAAGTAAACTTGAGTCGGTTTTTTGTTCCTAATGCCCACGAACTATATTGTGAAAGACAGGTGGAAGGAGCGAAGTATTTTTGTTTGTGGTTTAGGCCTTGTTCAACCCTTTAACGATTTCCAGGATAGTTCAGGAATACAAGTCCTCTGTGAACTTGACTTGGCAGTCAGAATTCACTAAGTCTTGCCTGAGTCTCAGGTCACGGAAATGAGATCGCCGATGAACAAGTAAACTGAATATGGAAAGTCACTTAAATCTTACTAGGAATACGCCAGATTATATGGTAATTATTGAAACCGAATTATCACCGCTATTTATTAAAAAACACTCAAGTTTCATATCGACCACCTTTTGAATGCGTTAAATATGTCAGATATCATATTACCAAAAATTATGGCTCAGTACACTATTCGTAGCAAAGGCCTTTGGTTCTAGAAATTAACGGAGATTACAGACCAGTATCACTCAAATATTGATCTCAGTTTAAGCCTAAACAACGGATGAGCACTGGAGAATGAGCTCTACGACCTCATGGTGAAAGTGGATTAACAATGTAGGTGCATAAGTCAGGCCATTTATCTGTACATAGAGAGAGCAAAAGTCTTCTGCAACACTATCCGTGTGAAAAAAATTAATTTTTGGATAGATCATAGAGCCTTTCTTGGCAATGTTTAAAATGAGAAGATAGTTAATAAGACTTAATTTTACAACCCATCGATGGGTCGCCGTGGCGTAGTGGTTCCAGGTTCGATACCTGAATTTACCACCTTTGATAATTCACGGCTCCGCCTCTTTCGAGTCACTGACAATGCTCAAAGAGTATTCCTGTCTAGAAAAAGCTTCTCAACTTCGCCGTTCGGAGTCGGCATTAAACTGTAGGTCCCTTCCACTCGTGAAAGAACAATAGCACTGCTGAAAAGCTAGGTCTCGGACTGTAGCGCCACCCATATTATTATATTGTTATACAATGATTTGCTTGTTATTTGTAATCTTTGTAACCTGTGCGTAAGAGAAGAGGTCATAAACTTCATTGGAATTTGTTCTAAGCTAAAAAAAAGAAATCAATCAGAGGATCTACTCTTGGCAGTGATCTGTAAACGGTAGCAGAAGTGGTAGCGATGCTTAATTGCGAAGGAGATGTCACCCAAACTTTACAATTTTTATGGAAAAGCAAAGTCATACAAAATTCAAAAACTGAATGGAGGCTCCTAACAAGTAATATATCATACTACTTAAAATGTAAAAATAATAATAATAATCTCAATAATATTATAACACGATGCAAAATACATTTTATTTCACTTCAAAAAATTTACTTAGTGTCAATCAGGTAGACGACAAAGCCATGTCTTAATAACTTTGTTCATTTTCCTTGCAAAGAGTTTTCCAATAATGACTTGACAACTCTGAATTAAATTTGTGAACGCACTCTTTCACTAATCATCAATCTGTCACTGTCTGTGTAAACTCAACATTTTCATCATGGTAAAGTACACGACCGAACAACGTCTGCAAATTATAAAAAAACGGAGTCGGTGCGCCACAACTTTAAGAGCGTTAACTCCACTTTTCGACGAAGCTCATTTTTGCCACAATGGGATCGTCAATAAGCCAAATATGCGTTACTGGTCGGGTGAAAATCCACATGTGCATCATGAATCACAACTTAATCCATAAGATATAGATATTTGGTACGGTTTGCATGCCGGCGAAGTTATTAGGCCATATTTTTTAACTGATCGTCACGTTACTGTGAATGGTCAGCCTTATCGCGTCATGATTACCAATTTGTTTGACCTTATATATACTTGGACGACATGTGGTGGTTCAACAGGATGGTGGCACAAGCCACACAGCACACACAGCACGATTGGCCACCTCGTTCGTGCCACTTAACGCCGCTTGACTATTTTCTGTGGGTAAAGTAGCCCCACAATCGAATGATCGAGGTGGCCAATCGACTGGTCATTGGTCTATGCCAACAAGCCGACCGTTTCGGCCGAAATGTGTCGCCGAGTCGTTTTAATTTGGGTCCAACGATTCGAACGCTGCAAACGTGCCCGCGGTGGCCATATGAACATATAAGCCGATGGCAAAGTTTTTGAAATATTTCAATTGGTTTCCGTTTTCCTTAAAAAATGATTTTGGCAAGTTATTGGAAAACTCTATATGTTCAAAATGTAAATTGTAATTTTTCTGAGTTGGTCAATAGATCAATAAATCTCTCTCTGAATCTCTCTCTATCTCTCTCTCTCTCTCTCTCTCTCTCTCTCTCTCTCTCCGATGAGGTTGCTAGACAGGGATCAGAGGAAACATTCTCTGGACTTGAAGCTGCGCTGGGGCTACCTGTGTCAGACCTTCAATCGATGGTTGGGCCTCTCGAGATCACACTCGGAAGTGGCATGACTCTCCAGGATGCAGGCAGTTTAAACGCATGCTCCTAGATGTCTGTAAAAAATCCACGGCTTTCTTATTATACCTTGACAGAAAAGACTGTACTAAAAGGCCACTACACCCTCGCAAAACACCTAATTTTGCTTGACCTAAGCTACAAAAGCTTCGACTCCGAACCAGTGGGACAACGCAATAGAGGGCGCCCACGGAACCGATCGAGAAGGAAGAAGAAGAAACTACAAAAGCCCCAGCGACACCTGCGGAGACGATGATGGCACTCCAGAGCACTTCATCGGTCACTGTCCCGCCTTGGCTGGGTAAGGTGGCAAGTTTTCGGTTCGTGATGAGGTGGGAACTGATGATGTAGGCTCCCCATCATTGAAGCGCCTGCTGGTCTTCCTTAGGAACGCCAAGAAGGTACAGCAAATGTAGAATTGACCAGTTTTGAAGTCTGAGTATTCCAGTTTAGTGTTTAAAAACCTCTGATAGGAAAAAAAATGTATTCCCACCGAATGTCAATATTGTGGTCACCGCGCCGCTTTTGTCCTTCAATTATCTTCGACGTAGAGCCTACGAAGGAAGGCAACAGAGGACAACCACGTTTGAAGTTGCACACAGCAGTGGAAAAGGAAGGAGCTTTGTCTAGCCAAAGATTGCTCTAAATGGAATATGGAGACTTGTTGCTTGGACCAAGCCACACACAGCGCAGGCATTCCTCCTCTTTTCCTTCCCAGATTCATCCGAAATCAACATCTTCCCCAACAAAGTCTCCACCACTTCAGCAAAGCCGATACATCGCAAGTTCACGACGAAATGAATACTAAGTCACAGTCAATGTCAATTGCAAAGGTTATCTAAACCCCGTCACACTTGAGTTGAAAATGTATTTCAAAACGCACTCGTCTTTGCCTTTGCCTTCAACGGTTTACCAATAAAATTGACCATCAATCCTCCTACAAGTGCTTGTAATCTCGATTTGAAAGCAGTTCACATAATCAAACACTCATCGCTCTCGTGCCACCGCGCTGCTCAGCATAACGACGCGACCGTGACGAGTCACTCAAATTGGAAGCCGCAATTGAAAAAAATAACAGCAAAACAAGAGTTGCACAAATCCGTCAAAATCGGCATCCGACTTCCACCTTCTCACGGTACTTTCCTGTGTCATAACCTCACTTTTTTTTTTGCTCTGCCTTCTCATTCGCATGCGATTTCAATTTTCGCAGCGAATTACACAACAAATGGCAGTGCGTCTCGTTTAAATTGCTGCCCATCAACGTGCCCGGGGGGGCGGAGGGCACTTTATGCTGCGAGACCGGCATAATCGGGGTCCAAATCAAGAGAAGAGCGTTATGAGACACACAGAAACATGGAATCATAAATTCCAAAACAATGGGCCGCCACTTGGGCACAAACAGTGAGTCCATTATGAGGAAGTAGGTGAGGATTGATTAGACATGCATGAGGCGCCGCGCCGCCACCAGCAGCGCCGAGCCGTCAACACAATGCAATAGTTCATGTTTTACCGTTTTTTTTTTCGTTTTTCTATTTGCCTCTCTTTGTTTTTTGTTGGTTTTGCTTTCTTTTCGTCGTTAGTTAGCTTATGGCCGAGGGTTTCTTCACACATTAATTGCCGTGTTTGGACGCTATTCATCACAGCTGGTGTGTTTGTCAGCCGTCAAGGGAGTTGTTATGACATTTAACCTCTTTTCGAGTCTCTGTCTCTTGCTTTTGCATTCTACATTCGTCTCTCGAAGTGATAACAGAACGGAGTGACGAATGAACGCGAACGCCATCGGCTGTCAATCACTTGGAAAGTGACGTTTATTGTTATTATTCCAACCCGCTATGGGCGCAAATTAATTGATTAAATCGATTTCGATCGTGGATGCAGAGAGTGAGGCTTTACACACCCTGGCCGAGTACGAGTACGCTCGTATATGTCTTGCGAATTGACTTCCTGGTTTTTGAATTATTCATCGACGGCTGAGCGTGGTGCCTTTTGGGGGAGATGGTGCGCCGGTATCTTTTGATGAGTCTAAGGAATGGTGGCCATTATTTGGGAATGCGACCACCTACCGTGATAATGGGAACTTTTGTTCACTTTCCTACACAAGGCTAATTACAATTTTTCGTACACTGACTGTAATTGGCTTCGGCCGGCACGAAAAGAAAATTTTTTTTTCCCTTGTCGGAATGATAATGTTGGAAACATGTTTTGGTCAGCCTTGAGCGGTTGAGGTTTTGTTCTTCCTCGTCAGTAAATTGGTTGTCTCTTAGTTGAATCATTCTTTTCAAATCTTTGGGTTCGAGGTAGTCTGGGAAAATGAATTTGGGGCTCTGTTGGTTTAAGTTTACTCCACGTGCTGAGACTTTTAACACTTAACACACTTTAATGGAAGTCCTTTTAGCTCTCTTTTTGCTTTTTCTGGTTAGACGGATCGACAGAAATCTGCTGTAGTACAAGCGCTTTATTAGATGGCTTTATTCTCAACCCTATTACTCGTTCGATTTACCTGGGGAACAGGATATTGGGCAAAAAATGGGGACCAAACACCAAAACAACATTGTGGATGAAAATGGCGATTGTCAGGCCTACATATACGCTTTTCAGTTCAATGTCGACTGCACCTTGTATCGATAATTAAACTTAAACTTACCTCTCTTTACCCTTTCTTCGGATGATTGTGCTGCACTATGGTTCGTGTAGGAAATGCTGACATAGGTTTTGAGCAGTGCTCGATCGATTTAGGGTCATCGGACGGTCGTATGGTTTCCACAGAAACCAAGTACAGCCTACAATAGGGTCCACAAACATTAAGCTTTAAATAAGACTACAGAGACTTGAATGCCTAGACATGACAAGATGAAGATGTTAGAAGTTTTACTAGACAGCCTTCCACTTCCACCGGCACCCATCCCGACATTAGGATCATCCAATCCAATGGCTAGCTCCCAAGGTCTACTGGTCATGCAGATAAACTGTATAGACCACAAATTAAATAAGCCGTTGCTAGACTCCAAGGGAGGAGTGTAATTCAAAAGATCCTATCAAAAACACGACCATCCAAGTCCATACAGATGGATGAATAAATGTACATGTGCTAGCATTTGACATGAAAGGAGACCCCTTGACTGCCGAGAGATAAGTCTCCTGAACATCGCCTGTAAGATCCTCCCTGCCGTTCTGTGTGAGCGCCTGAAACCATTCGTCAACAACCTGATAGGTCCTTATCAGTGTAGTTTCAAGCCGGGGAAGTCAACCATCGGCCAAATCTTGACATTACGGCATACCCTGGAAAAAACCCAAGAAATGCAAATCGACACCCACCACGTTTTTGTCGATTTCAAAGCCGCATATGACAGCGTGCATAGAGACGAGCTATACGACGCCATGTCTAGTTTTGACATTCCTGCCAAACTCGTCACATTGTGCAGGATGACGATGGAGAATTTTCGCTGCTAGATCAAGGTCGATAACGGACTCACCGATACCTTCAATGTCAAAAAAGGCTTCAGACAAGGTGACGCGCTGTCATGTGACTCCTTTAACATCGTCCTGGAGAAGATCATGCAAGACTCACACGCCAACACTAGAGGCACGTTCTTCCAGAAGTCCGTACAACTTGGCATACGCGGATGACATTGATTGGCAGAACACAGCGAGCCGTCAATGAGGCGTTTGCTCGCATTGAAGGAGGCGGCCAAAATGGGACAAAACGAAGTATATGCTGTCATCAAGAAAGGACGCACAACATCGACGACTTGGCCAAAACGTCACCATGGGCACTAAAACTTCGTTGTAGTCAAGGACTCCGTCTACCTCGACTGCGCAGTAAATAGTACAAACAACAACAGTACCGAGATTAAACGCAGAACTTCTCTTGCCAACCCCTGTTTCTATGGACTCAAGATTCAATTGAGTAGTACAGCAGTCTCTCGAAGGACCAAGCTAACATTATATAACACCTTGATCATCTCTGTCCTGCTATATGGTGCGGAGGCATGCACAATCTCAAAAGCAGATGAAGAAGCACATGGTCTTTTGGTTCAATCTTTGGTCCTGTCTACGTTGATAGTTCTTGGAGAAGAAGATTCGACCACGAACTGTACGGGCTGTACAGCGACATGAGTCTAGGTAGGTTTCTTCGGATCCAACGCCTAAGATGGCTAGGCCATGTAGAGCGTATGGACAACACTGCTCCAGTCCGAAGAGTCATCGAATCCGATCCCTTGGGACAACGCAATAGAGGACACATGCGTTTAAGGTGGCGCACCCAGGTGGAGAAGGACCTCAACCAACTTGGCGTGCGACACTGGAGGCAGCTAATCAAAGACCGTGCTAGTTGGAGAGGCTTGTTGGTTGAGGCCCAGGTCCACCAGGGACCTTAGTGCCAAATAAGGAAGAAGACTCGCCATTTATGGGAAGGAAACAATGTGGCTGATATCGACTTCAACAGTCACAACAGTTTTTCGTACTAAATAATAAAATGTTTGCTTGAATAAATAATGCTTGAGTATAATTCGTAAGAGCAAGATTAATGTAAACATTACCACTCTTCTCATTCGCTCTTATGTTGACATCCTTGCTGCTGCTGCTACCGGTGTTACCAAAAATGCTGGACCTGATATTTTTCTTCTTTTTCATCTTCTCTTTCATTATCCGCTGTTTAAGTGATAGCTTGAAAAATTTAACATAAATGACTCTTTGCCGTAAAGAGAGACCATTTTCTGTTGTTTTTCTCTTACAGTTGATCTCTTTCACGTAACATTTTGTGATCGTCTGGAACATCCACTCCCAATGAATTGCGGAATAATTGATGGGCTAAGCTTTTTCAATTGCCTTCATTTACTTTATATACACCGACAATTTGTACATTATTCTTTAATTTATTCTGTTGCTCCCAGTTGAGACGAATTTCCAAGTTGGTTACTTTCTCTTTAAGAAATGCATTCTCTCCACGTAATGTGGATAAAGAGAGCAAAATCTTTCAAATTTCCTTGTCATTTTTGTAAGCCCATCATGCTAATTGAAAGCTTTCCTTCTTCGTCTGCTTACTAAATCCACCAAGACACGTCCTTCATAAGTTCGAAAGGACATCAATCTAATTTCGACCTTAAACTACTTACACCAGGTGATCCAGAAAACTCACGCCTTCTCACTGCGCAGCTCTATGATCTTGAAATTGATTTCGTGAGATATTTACAAATGGTCTGTTTGGTTTTTGAATTTTGCAGTCTTGTCAGTCACTATTGCGCAACAATATGTTTTGACACATTTTCTGTCGAAATTGCACCACTTGACATTCTGCATTCACCACACAGCGCATAAAAACCTAACAGATGTACATAAATGGCAATTCACCGACGAGACGCCCCGCGCAACGGCCGTAATGCAGCAATAAAAAGACAGAATTCAGCTAAAGTATCTTAAGTAGGGGGTTATTTGCAAAGCTGTGAATGAAGTTTTAGAGTCTTTAAGTATTTTATGGCTAGACACCTGCGCATCCGTGCTGCTGAAGTCGTGAATTGACGGTGCAAGTGGGCACCTTCGCCGTGATAGTGGAGAGGAAGAAAAAAGAACGGACTAGCACAAGTTGTAAAGACAATTTCACAACAAATCAGAGCACTGAAGGTTAGCCCGCTGTTTTAACGACTCAACGGTGAAGAAGCAGAGAGATGTGGAATATATAGAAAGCGTATCTGTTGTTGCCCTTTTGCAACGCATTCACTGTACGTACAGTAATTATGACACGAAAATTTACTTATTCGTTGTATTCCAGTTGCTTGGTGAACTCTTGTTTTCCGTTGCTTCAAGTTCAAAGGGGTGACAATTACGCAAATGTATGGTGTAAGAAAAACTGAACAACTTGTCCAAATGCCATCTTCTTGTTCTGTGACCTCATTCGGGGAACTGCTTTTAGACAATCCATTTAGAGAAAAGTTAAACACGTCTTGCGATACCCACCAGAAGTAGAGGGAATGGTAAAAAAACAATAATTTAAACACTTATCTGCAAAAAAGAAACTAACTACTCACTCTGGAAGGCGGTGAAGGGGTTAAAAAAATCTGTAGCACATAACGCGCCAATCCGAAAGAATGGAAACGAGTGGGCGGAAGGAGATAAACATAAAGCTAATCTTTTCGCAGACTACTTGGGAGAAACGCTTAAGCCATTCGACGGTCAAACTCTTCCTGTCACTTACATTGGATTCGACTTATACGACGTTAGTTATGCTAAGAGAAGTGCTACCTTGGCAGAACTCAAGGAACAAAGCTCAAACCGAAAAAATCTCCTGGTTATGATTTAATTACAGGACAAATTCTTAAGGAGTTACCTAAGAAAGCTCTACTTATTTAATGCCGCGCTTGGACTTGACCATGTCCCTAGTCAATGGATAGTGGCAGAAGTTATAATGGTCCTTAAGTCCTATAGACGTACCTCACTCCCCATAATGTCTAAAGTATTTGAAAAAATTCTGCTCAGATGTTTAAGTCCAATTGTGGAAGAAAAACACCTCACACCAAATCACTAATTTGGTTGCAGAAGTAGACACTCAACTATTGACCAAGTACATCGTATAACTGATGTAATAGAAAAGGCATTTGAACAAAAGCTCGTTTATTCAGCCACTTTTGTCGATGTTTCTCAAGCCTTTGACAAAGTTTGGCATGTAGGCCTGAAATATAAACTATGCCTATCTCTACCGGGGAAACTGTATAGTATTTCAGCGAACTATCTCTTTGATAGGATCATCCGTGTGAAGCATGGAAATGCATACTCTGCTTTTAAGAATGTATGTCAAAAAATACATGGTGTACCGCAAGGGAGTGTTCTGGGTCCTTTGCTATACCTACTTTATACTATTGACTTAACACAAGAAGAACGCACTGTTCTAGGCACATTTGCTGACGACACCGCCATTTTGATAACAGCCCAAAACGGTTGAAGAGTCTACGGCAAATTTACAATGTTCACTAGATCAGATGTTCCAAATGAAAGCAAATCAGTCCATATTAACATAAGGGACGTTAATAACCTGCCAGTTTACCTAAATCGTGTCCAAATACCTTTAGGCAATGAAGCGAAGTACCTCGGGATGACTCTTGGCGTGAAACTCAAGTGGAAGGAGCACGTCAAGAAGAAACGTGCAGAACTTGACATGAAATGCGGCTATGCGACTACGACTAGGTTGACTTAGTGTATACGGCAGCGTTATAAATATTCTAGATACCTTCAGCAAACCACTTTCCGTATGAAGCTCCTTCTGAGGAACAATGGAAAGAATCCGCACTCGTACACAATTCCTTTCTCACTCGTTTTCTGCTCGTTACTTCTTACCCCTGCAGGTACTTAGTCCTCAGGATATGACCACTGCTTAAGGATATAAGAATCGGAACCTACTCCTGTTTGGACGTATGGCGTACAACTTTGGGATTGTACCACAGCAAGTAATACGAACATAGTACAGACTTTTCAAATAAGGTGCTTAGAACCATCGTCAATGCACCATGATATATCAGAAGCTACGATATCCACAGAGATCTTGGAATATTACCACTCCAAGATGAAGTTAAGAGCTTTGCTTATAAGCATAAGCGCCGCCTAGAAGAGCAAACAAGCTCTGCAATTTACCCGATCCTTGAGGAAACTAATGTCTTGCGCCGACTACAATGGACTAGACTCCTTGATCTCGTGCGATAGTCTACACCCACGCATAGTGTAGACAGGAATTTTCATTGAAGAGTAACCTGCCGATCAGTACCTAAATCATGAAATACGAACTACTGATTAAGTGCTTCACTTAGTTGTAGTCTTAAAAAATTGAGGGATGTGGTTTTAGTCAGTAAAAATCTCACACTTCTATGTGCGAACGTTTGCCATAGAGTCTTGTCAAAGATTTCCACCTACCCTCGGAAAAAAAAATGGAGATGGTTTTATGTAACAAAACGCTGAAATAAGCAGTAAAAATATGCAATCCAAAAAAGCGTTATTAGGAGCTTCCTGGTTATCGAGCCATGATACCAATTCTTTTTGGCCCGAATTGGAATATATTGACTTGGACGACGTGTGGCCTCAACAGGATGGTGTCACAAGCCAAACAGCAAACGTTACAATCGATTTATTGAAGAGCAAGTAGGGCGAGAGCTAACTGGATGGAGCAGTTGGTAGAGTGCCTGCCCCTGGTCAGCGGGGTTCCCGGTTCGAATTCCAGTGAAAGCAAAGTTAATACGATTTTATCGGGTTTTCAAATCTGGTCAAATTGTCGTTGAGATCAAATTAACGGCACTATCACTGGAGTCGGCAATCAGTGGTCGTAGTCTGACTGTGGGTATCACAAAGGTCTACCTAACCTAACCTAAGTATGGTGAGCGTTTTATCTCAAGAAATGGGCCATTCGATTGACCGCCTCGTTCGTGCCTCGTTCAATACATTGTTCATTGACCTACCAGTTTCTCGTGTCCAGCTTCTAGTGCCTCCCAGCTGATGGCGACCCTTTCAATGTGACAAGTGGCATTTCAGTGCAAGAGAGAGTTGTTGGTAGTCACAATCCCATGACCATGACCACGATTCTCTACTCATCTCCAACGGTCATCAGAGACCGTTCCCTTACAGAGATATGTGCCCTTACCCTCAGAAGGCAAATTGAAACGAACGGCACGAGTTCAACTTCGCAATTCACATTTCGGATTCACATTGTAAGATAATTGGCTTATTGAATAAATATCACACGCATTCGGACTACCATAATTGAATGATTGCTATCAGCGGCATAACGTCGTCGCATGCCTGTAGAGTCGTCGACTGACGCTACAACTCGTGTACTTGACGTTTACTTTGATGAGGTATTGAGTGAGTGTTCCATTTCGTTTATTTGCCAACAAAGATACATGCGGAACACAAATGATGTAAGCGTTGCTTCAGTTTAATGCGAAGGATTGTGTGTTCCATTTTTTCTGCCAAAAATCTTATGTTCCACAAACGTGTTCAGATGAATATCATGCGTTAGCCAACAAGTGTCAACACGCTTGTCATTCGGTATTATGTCAACGATGTCCTGTCATAATCACGCGGTGAGTTAACGCAACGAATGCTTCCAGACACATAGTCGTCGGTAACTGACACACCACACGACCGCCTTCAAAGTATGTGTCAAATATTTGACAGTCAATACCGGCCGTTGACAGTCGAGGCTATAGAAGATGACATTTCCGAAATTGTCGCAGAGAAGGAACCGGCCCTTAACCTCGACTACTGTGTCAGGGACGTCGCTTTTAAGCCGCTCTATGAGTCAACAGACCATGTGCAATGCGGCGGTACATAAAACAGCCCAACAAGCGGCAATCGTAGCAATATGCAAATTATGCACAACCCATACGCGTATGGCGTGGTTTTCTATGCGGGGTGATACGTGTTTTATTAGCCGTCCAAGGTCATTGCTAATTACAAACGATCAAGGTGCAGTGCGTGTCAAGATACGCGTATCGGCTTTAGTAGCTTCCAGTGAATGGGTGTGGACTGAATTCATTTGGAGTGACAATAGCGAGGGCTGAATGCACTAGTGCACACTAGGGCCAGCGCTTTGCGGGGATCTTGTGTAACCTGAACTTGGGGTTTTGTAAGCCGCTCAGCTTAAATGGTGGTTGACATTGGCTTTTAATGTGTCGTTGATATGGATGATGATGTGATGGTAGAAAGGTCTGGGCTTAAACGAATTTAGTCGCTTCGATGCCAATGTTATGTTTCTCGATCTATATGCTCTCGAGAAGGTATACGAAATCTATTAAAATCTTTACATTAACTTTTCTTGGCTAGTATTCACACTTCCGGTTCAAAGGGGGAAATTTCGATCAAAGTGCGGCAAAAGTGCGGATAATGTTCATTTAAGCCCGCTTCCATAATCAACAACTGAACCATGCTCCAATGTTGAAAGAGGTTTTGATCAGCATCCCCTAGTTTGAATTGTAGTGTATCTGGTAAATATTACTGGACCGATGAAATGAGGTATGAAAAGGGTTTCAGTAGTGTCATTGCTCAAGTTTTGCTGAGAAAGTTGCTTATCTACACCGATGTTATTGATTGATTGATTGATTCTTTATTGTAGGTAAAAAGTACATTTATCTTAAAACTACATTGCACAATTTACAGAGATACGGTATACACTACCTTACTACAGAAAACTTATTATAAATTGCAAGAAAATATATTAATAAATTATTGAGGATTTTAGAAGGAAAAACTACCGAAAAACCTTCATTAATCTACACCGATGTACATTCGTTGGAATCTTCGGATTATGACAAAAGGTGGCTTTTTTGCACACCGATAGGTAGTTAGGAGAGCATGGCTGCTGGAGTGCAAATTAAGATCCTTTTTTTTCTTTTTGTTTATTTTAAATGACCGCTGAGATGGAACTCAGTTCACAAGTTCCTTAAGACTAGCCGACTCAACCTAATTCTTGTCGCTCAATTTTGGTTGAGTGATAGACTTGAAAATAGTCAAGGACTTCGTCGACCTCGGTTCCGAAATAAATAGTACTAATAAAACCAATACCGACATCAAATGCGGTGTAACTCTTGCCAACCGAACCTGTGGGACAACGGAACAGAGGACGCCCGCATTTAAGGTGGAGAAGAACCACAATCAACTTAGCGTGAAAAACTGGAGCGAGCTCCACCCCAGACTATAGAGCCAAATAAACAATAAGAAGAAAGACTTGAGAGAATGGATGGTCTGGGGAAGGGATATCAGCTTGTCAATACACAAATACTGTGAATTTGCGGCGTCGTGTCCCATGAATTTCTCGGAAAACAATGCTGAGGTAGCGGCTTGTATGTTTACTTGCACTTAGACCCACACCAGATGATCAATTGTGCTACCACTTGAATTGTTTAGCATGATCCTTATTATCTGATATTGTTGAACCATTCGGAACTGAGGAAGCGATGTTTTTATTGAAGCTGAAGCGGTGAATGTTGATGACACCGCCATATTGGTAACTGAAAACAGTCGAAGTGTCAACCATGAAATGTGAATGAATGAAACCATGAAATGAAATGTTACTTTAGCTTATGTTTGTTGAGCTTAAGAATGTTAACAATCATTCTGTTCATTTTTTTATTCAGTTAATAGCGTGAATCCCAAATGTATTGTCACAATCTGTGCGCGGTCTCCAGACCACTGGCATAACTGAAATAAGTGGTAGGTGGTTAAGGGTTAATTTTACGTATACGCATGTGAATAACTTGCCCGTACTTACAAATAATATCAAATATCCTTCGATAATGAAGCGGAATGCCTCGGGATTGCAATCAACATCACACTATTATATGAAAGATGTAAAGTCTGTAACTTTGCGAGTTTGTTTGTTTGGTGGAAGTAATATCTGGAACTACTGCCAGTCAAAGCTACGTTACTTCTCTGTGACATATGCTACATTTGATTGTGATTAATAATATACAGTGGACTCTCCCTAAGTCGAACTCTCCCTAAGTCAAAACTCTCTCTAACTCGAACAAGTTATGGTTTTTTTCGCCAAATTTTACATGGATTTCCCTCAATCTTCCATACAAAAGCCTCTCTCTAAGTCAAACTCCCTCTAACTCGAACAAGTTATAGTATCCTGTGACAATTCGACTAAGGGAGAGTCCATTGTATTTGAATGTAAAATAACAATGAAGTATGTTCTCGATTCACGCAACTCCTCGATTTTCGCAATTGTTCATCAATATTGACGCAGTAATCGCAACTTTTCCATTAGGCAGACATTCGGTAAGTGTACAGTTTCTATTAATTGCGTTAATCGATAATGCAATGTATTTGCCAGTCAATTAACTAAAAGTAATCAATCAAATCATCGCTTTGCCATGATCAGTGGCAGTCGAGCAGCAGTGGCTATCAGGATGGTCTTTGCGGCGATCGCTGCAATAGTGTGTGTGAGCATACGACCGCACTATGGCATGATTCTGTTATTTGAACTGGAGTGAGTGATTTCTTATAGAAGAAAGGAGTAGCACTGAGAGAAAGACAGAGGTAGATTGGCCGAATATACACTTGGACTCGGTATTTTAAAGAGTTTGTAAAAAATGTTAAGTAAAACAAATTGCTTGCTTTTAACTTTCCGAAACCCTTTACCAATTATTTTTGAATTGACTGCTTTGGAATGTTACGAATGAAAACCAAACATAACATTGATGTAGCGTACTATATCTACCCACTGACCCACACCAAAGCGTGGCCGGGTTAGCTAGTTTGATATGATATGATGAAGGGAACTACCTTATCAGGATTAGACTATCGGAACATTCCATCGAGAGAGGTTATCAAATATCTCAAGGCAGCTCCAAACTGCTAGGTACAGTAGATCAATTGTTTTCCCAATGCAATGTGATTATTATATCCACTCTCCATTTTCTTCAATGCAATTGAAACTTTCTAATAGCTATGGACATTTCCTCAGCCATGTTCACCAGAGCCCCGATCTTGTTCGTCGATATTTAATCTGTAAGAGGCGTTTGTCGAAATCAAAAAAACACAGAGGGATAGGTCTCAGTTCGAGGATCAGTGACAGACTCTTTATTTGCTATAATTTACATTCATTTATAGGTTCTGAGAGAACTGCTATTGGAGAGTTATCAGTAGAATCAGCCGATCAGATAGCGCAATCCATAGACTATGTTATTCACATGAACATATACAACATAAGAATGTGACATTTATGTGTAATAACAGTTGCGTACAAAAGTAAAAATTATTTTAATTTAATTTTGTCTACAGCTCGGCCATCCTGACAGAGTGATCGACCCGATTACAACTCCATTAATTACATAAATATATTGAAATTCAGCTTAAGAATGTTAACAAAATAATAAATCCTTCAAGCTAATTCAAATTAAAAAATCAAAAATTCTTCATTACAATTTAAAGATACAAATCATTTTTCACTATCTTAATATTTATAAGAAAAATATGTACAATTTTATGAATTTAAATGTGTATAGTTCTCAAAAATCAATAAAAGGATTGGTTAGTGCATGAAGTTGTAACATACATCTATTAATTTACTACATTTCTTCAGGTTCTTCATCTTCTTTGCGGTCCTCAATGTCATCCTCATCGCATTCATTGTTGGGTTGTATCAGAAAAGGTCTCATATTGGCTGGTGACGATACTCCTTTGTATGGTAATCTAGATATCTGCATATTTTCAATGTCTGTAATAAGGTACCTGTCCTTAGAAAGAACCTTCTTAACTAAATAAGGACCTCGGTATTTAGCAAATAGTTTCTTATTAACATCTGGAATTGCCGTGTTTTTAAGCATAACATAATCACCTTCACTGTAAGTTTCAGGTATTTTATGATGCTTATCATAATATTTTTTGTTGTATTCTTGATTCTTTTTAATGCTACTTTCAGCCTTGACCCTCATATCCCTAAGATCATAAATTTTCTTTCCCACATTCCTATCCAAATACTCCATTATTCTATCGCAAAATTCACCCTTTTGGTTTGTACCGAATAGTAATAGACTTGGAGAAAACCCAGTACTTCTGTTCACAGTGTTATTTAAGGCGAATTCTACTTTAGCTAGATGTCGGTCCCAACCACTCATCGTATTAGCATCACACTCTTTAGCTATCATTGGGACAATAATACGATTGATGCGCTCAACTTGACCATTTGATTGGGGACTATGCGTTGCAATCTTAACGTGCTCAACATTATTCTCTTTTAAAAAATCACTAAATTCTCTCGATGTAAAACAGGTTCCTCGGTCTGAAATTATTCTGTTTGGTCTTGAGTAATTCTCGAAAAACGATTTCAAACAAACTAGGGCTTCCTTACTTTTGGTTGTCTTAACCGGGTAGAGTTTGGTGAATTTAGAAAAGCCATCAATAAGAACAAGAATGTGTTTCTTCCCTGACATCGTATTCGATAAAGGACCAAGGTGATCGACGTGTAGTGTTTCAAAGGGAACATCGCCTTTCGGAATAGGATGCAACACTCCCTGAGATTTACCTGAATCAGGTGAAAAGTATATGCATTTTAGGCACATTTTAATGTATTTTTTGATCTTATGCTTCATTTCAGGAAACCAATATCTTTTAGACAAATGTTCAAAACATTTATCCACCCCTAAATGGCACATAGCCTCATGGTGTGTCCGTATCACCTGATCCTCCATATTAGATGGAACATAAAAAAGAACTTTATCCTTGGATTTGCGATAGATTAAACCATCGATCATCTCAAAAAATGTACTTTCGTTTTTTTCTAAATCTGACGCAATTAAACATATTTTTGGATCCTGTCTTTGAGCGGCAGCCAACACGAACTCGAAATTCTCATCTTCGACATATAGAATATTAAATGATCTGCTTAACGCATCAACGTGCGAAATTCGATCGCTTTTCCTGTGTTCTATTTTATAATCGAAGCTTTGGAGTTCCAAAGCCCAACGTGAAATACGTGGATTCAGACATTTCTTTTGCAAAGTTAATGTTAGAGCTTGGCAATCCGTGACTATTTTGAAAGGTATACCGATTAAGTAAATCTTAAATCTGCGTAAAGCATACACGATTGAAAGTGTTTCTAATTCGAAACTGTGGAACTTACTTTCGCTTTCAGTCGCACGTTTAGAGAAATACGAAATTGGATGAAACTTATTATCATTTTGCTTTTGCATTAGAACAGCTCCAAATCCAACACTACTTGCATCGCAGTGTAATTCAGTTGGACTGTGTGGACTGTAGATCGATAACACCGGGGACGCAACAAGTTTTTCTTTTAATAATTCGAAGGCTTCGAGTTCTCTTACCCCAAATGCAAATGGTGCATCTTTTTTAAGAAGATCATAAAGTGGTTTTGCTATATTAGCAAAGTCCTTAATGAACTTACGAAAATAAGAGCAAAGCCCGACAAAACTATGCACGTCTTTCGTGCACAAAGGCATCGGAAACATTTTAATGCAGTTTAGATTATTGTCGTTTGGCCTTATGCCATATTTGGATATTTTGTACCCCAAATAGACAATTTCATTTTGTACAAACAAACACTTGTCCAGTCTCAATTGCAAGCAATTCTTTATTATAAGATCGATTACCTCTTTCAAAATTCCTAAGTGCTCTTCAATTGTTTCTGTTGCGATGAGAATATCATCCAAATATGTTAAGACCTTGCCTTCTGAAATCAATTTACCAAACACATGTTTCATGAACCGTTCGAATACAGATGGGGCATTTTTAAGCCCAAATGGCATTCTAACGTACTCGAATTGTCCAGTGGGTGTGATAAAAGAAGTGTATTTAATTGAATCCTCACTAAGAGGCACATGATGAAAGCCGTTCTTAAGGTCTAAAGATGTGAAGTAGACTTTATCTTTTAGTCGATCGAGATGATCTTCTATTAACGGCAAAGGATAATTGTCGCGAAGAGTAATTTTATTTAATTCACGATAATCAATACAAAGCCTAAATTCTTTGTTTTTCTTTTGTACCAAAACTATTGGGGACGCGTATTCCGACCGAGATTCACGGATAATACCATCTTTGAATAAATTATCTATTATTTTCTTTAGCTCTACTGTATGCATATAAGGTAATCTCCTAGGTGAACAAAAGAACGGTATGTCCTTAGATAATACAATCTTCATTTGGAACTCTGATTGAATGAAATTATTTTTTGTAATATTAAGTGAGGGCACAACGATGTCAGTAATTTGTTTTTTTATGTCATGATGTATATTTTTATTTATGTTCAACAGAGACTTACGGTTTTCCTGATCTACTTCTATGTTCAGAATTTGATTAATAGCCTCTTCTATGTTGCATTGGATGTGATGAGTGACGTCATTGTTGACCGCAAAGTGATCTTCTTTCTTCAGCACCAAACCAATTCTTTTGAGGAAATTTCTACCCAGTACAATGGGGTAACTCATAGAGAAGTCTTCTACAATAAACAGATCAAAATTAATTAACACATCATCATATTTAATTTTGCAAATGATACTCCCTAAAATTTTAAGCGGGCTTCCATTAACACCACTATATTTATGTCCATGAAAATCTTGTCTTCGAATCACCGATGTTGGTAGAAACTGATACTGCACAAAACTGATCGGACTCCCTGAGTCCAGTAGAGTCCACAACGACATTGACATTTTCATGTGATCCGCATCGAATTGATAAATAACCCACCTCTCGAATTCGTTGAATACATTTCTTACCGACTCTTCCCCAGGAGTTTCATCGACGTTTTTTGCGTTTTTGGAAGAGATTTCTTCATCGCCACGATCTTGATGTTTATGGAGCACCATCACTGACTTATTTTTTGTGCAACTAGTTGAGATATGTCCCAATTCTCCGCATGTGTAGCAGGTCAAATTATTTTTCCGATTTCTATTTATTTCTTTCACAGCGTTGTTTTGTTTTGCCACAAATGGCTTCGAACTGTCAAATTCTCTAGGTGTTTTAATTCCACTGTTTCTTTTCATACCGATTGTTTCATTTTTTGCTGTCCTATTCGCATAGTTGTTGTATTTATTGTTCTTGAACTTTTCATATTTTCTCAAAGCACATTTCAATTCTGTCAAATTATTTGCACTGTACAATATTGTTTTGTTTATTTCACTATCGATGATTCCATTTATGATGAACTGCACGATGTCGTCTTCTTCTATGGAGCCATGCGATGCTATTTCTTGCATGCTTAGGAAGTATTGCTGCATTGTTTCATCTCTCTTTTTCCGCCTATTTCGTAATTCTTCGTATATATCTGCTCTTGTTACCACTTTATGGAATTCCTTATGCAAAGCTGTTCTGAGTTCTGGCCAACTCTTGGAGTTAATGGTTCTAGCAAATTGTACAGCTGTTCCTCTGAGTAATCGCTTGGCATAGAAGAATTTGGTCTTTTCGTCTAAGCCGACAATTTCAGCGCATTCCTCAAACTGTTCAATCCAACGTGTGACAAGTAAGTTATCTTCGCCACTAAACGTTGGGATTGAGTTTTCGATGTCGCTGAAGTTATAGCGCGTCGACGAGCTCGTACTCGGTCCTTCTTCCTCGAGATTCAACTCACGAAGTTTTTGCTTCAATTTTGCGATCTCCTCCTTTTTTTTGCAAATCCTTTTCAGTTTTTCTAGCTCTTCATCCAGATCGTCTTCTTCATCTATGCATGACTCTCCAGACATATGTACGCTAAACTGAGTTCTATCACTGGCTGATGGTGTATTCTCACGCATGAGGTTAATTAACTCCTCGCTTGAACATTCAGCAACTGCCTCCTGAATCCGGATCTTGAGCTCAGCTTTCGTTCCACTTGAAGGTAGTTTTAAGCTTCTGAGAACATCTTTTAGTACAGCCACGGTGGCTGATTCAAGGAACTGTACCCATTCTTCGCACATTATTTAAACTACTACGACACTTTCAGAAAAACAATTTTTCATACAAATTACGCGACTGAACAGCAAATGACTTGAGCGGTTTTCGATAATACTTGTTCTTGAGAAGATACGTATAACAACTTTTCTTCTTTTATTTATTTGTGGCGCGATCCCACTTCTGAACTGTAAGAGGCGTTTGTCGAAATCAAAAAAACACAGAGGGATAGGTCTCAGTTCGAGGATCAGTGACAGACTCTTTATTTGCTATAATTTACATTCATTTATAGGTTCTGAGAGAACTGCTATTGGAGAGTTATCAGTAGAATCAGCCGATCAGATAGCGCAATCCATAGACTATGTTATTCACATGAACATATACAACATAAGAATGTGACATTTATGTGTAATAACAGTTGCGTACAAAAGTAAAAATTATTTTAATTTAATTTTGTCTACAAATCAAGCATTAATGGCCCTGCAATTTGCAGTTGTTGATGCACGCATGTTATTGACACTCATTATTGACTCGTCATCCAGATTTAACGCCTTCCATTCGTTTCCTTTCATCGTTCGTGTGCACTGGCCAGCGGTCAAATCACCAATCATCAGCTCAAGTTGCACAATTTAATTTGTCCACTTCATCATTCATTTGCAAACCTTCAATTAAGGAAATCGTTGCACACCGCTTTGCCTCACACCGTTTGCAAATAACAACAATTCCGCTGAATCTCCGATGCGACCATGATAAATTGAATTGATTGTAAAAAATTCAAATTTTTTCCCCCATTTCGCAGAGAGAGACGCGCTTAACTGGCGATTTTGTAAGCCACGCTTGCATTTGCATCTGTTGACATTGGGACTTAAGGTATGTGCAATCCGCAACCCGCGTTCGTCAGCCTGCACTGCGATGACATAAGCGCCGCAAGCAATTCAGCATAACTTGTGGAATGCAAATATAAGACATATCGTTTTATGGTGGTTTTTGCCGTTTTTTTTTTTTGGTTTTCTATAAGATTTTGGTTTGTACAAGCAATTATTTTTGAAAGCTTATTCGAGTTTACACCTAGAGGCTGGCGGTGTTAATTAGTTTATGTAAGTTTTACAAAAGTTGTACTCTAACCGCTTCGGACGATGGTTCCGTGTGAGATTTTCGGTGTTGCCCATGCGAGTTATTCGGGTTTGATGCGATCCATTGGCTTTGAGGGGGGAAGACGCATTGTCGACAAACTGAATTGACTAAGAAAGCACTTGCGAACTAGGATATTTGCGAAATGGATGCTTGTTAATATTCGAATCGAGTTCATCTAGCAGATCTTGTTTTCAGCTAAAGCACTCGAATTTCAAACACGTTCCAAGTCCTGATGTTGCCAGCGGATTAGTAGAGTGTTTTTTGTTGCCAAATAGTTGCCGGTGTTCATTCAGCGATAGCCAAAAGTCAGTACCCAATCGAAAGATGTTGTATTGTTTTTTTTGCAAAAGAGGACCGTGCAATAGAGCACAGGGGAGCACATCTTAACATTGACCGCATTGAGGACGATGTTCCATTGGAAGTCGTAATTAACGTAAATCATTTTCATCTCGGTCTATAGCAGCAGAAAGGGGAAAAAATACTGCTTGCTTGTGTCACTAAAAATTTAAGTCTTATGCTTAATGTTTATGTTCTTCTTGTTCTACTTCATGTTCCTCTTAAATTGGCAGCAAGTAAACCCTGACTACTAGCCAGAAATGAAGTATTACAGGGATACACGACTTCTACCTCTCTTGCCCCTAAACATTTTTGACAACTGTTTTTATAACGCTTTTTCAAACTAAATTGACCAATAACTGTCAACAATGCATGAATATCCATCAAAAAGGCACTCAAATTCGTCGACGGACTGGTGGGCAATCAGCTGTAAGGTCGGCTATTTCTCTAATACATCATTTCTGATACTAGCCATGCTTTTGCTTGGGTCTTGACTATTGCCATTGTAGGTTACATTGTACGTGCTCCGAGTGTCGAGAAAATAATCATGCAAAATAAAGCCCATTTTGTACAGGGTGTTGCAAAATTAATCATCCTATCGCACGTTAGTCATAGTTGACATTTGTGTACTAGACAGCTGCTCCAGACAAACAGACGAGCAATGGAGCGCTTTACTTCGCAAGTACGGGGAATAATTCTATAGGTTCTATTAGCGCAGCATGAATTTCGACGTCGATTTTCTAATCGTGTCTCGCAAACTGGACAAACATTCCGGCAAGCGCTAACTTACTCGACTCGAAATAACTGGAACCACAGGAGACCATGTAGGACGTGGCCGCCAAAGTAACATATAAAAAAGGGTTCTAGAAAGACTATATCTAACTATAGATACACTTCATTGCTGCTGTAACATTTTTGAAAAACTGATCAAAGAACATTTTTGGTAATAGTAAGTTTGGTTATAGAATAGGAATGTCAACTGAGGACGCTATTCTCAGAGTATGTAGTCAATTATATGCGAGCAATAATTGCAGAAAATCCACCATGGCACTTTTTCTGGATATAGCAAAGACTCTTGACATGGTTGACCGTGACATACTACTTGATAAATTTCACAGTGCCGCCTTTAGAGGAGTTATTCATAAATGGTTTTGTTCCTATCTAAAAACAGGCAGCAGATAGTTAAGGATACGCTATGTGACGTGCTAAATGACGTGCCCCAAGGATCAGTGCTGGTACTTCTGTTGTTTCTGATTTACGTGAGCTCGCTTTTTGATTTAAAGCTGGAGGGAAGATCCACTGCCTTTGCGGACGACATTGTTTTTACTTATAGTAGTGAGACAAAAATAAGGGTTTTGTACAGCATGACCTTAGTTCTTCGAGTCAGGAATTTTGAGGCCAGTTGTTTTGACAAACCGAAGTAACACTGGTTGCCAAAGGCGGTTCTACGTCGGATCTCCACTGTGATGGCGTTTGTTGAGTTTACCTTTTCCCCTGAAGTAGACAAACTCCTTTACTTCCTCGAAATTGTAGCTGTCGATTGTAATATTTTGTCTTAGGTGATGTGTGACGTATCATTCTTTGGTCGACAGCATATACTTAGTTTTATCCTCGTTGACCTTAAGACCAGCTCGCTTCGCCTCTTCTTCAATTGCCGTAAATGCTTCCACTACGGCTCGTTGGGAACGCGCGACGATGTCGAGGTCATCTGCATATCCTAACAGTTGGACTGACTTGTAGAAGTTTGTGCCTTCCGTATTTACAGCAGCCCTCCGCCCTATCTTCTCACGTACCAGAATGAAAAAATCACACGACAGCGCATCTCCTTGCCGAAATCCGGTGCTGGTTTCAAACGGCTCGGAAGTCCTCGAACCGAACTGCACGGTGCATCGCGTATTTGTAAGCGTGGTGCACACATCCGGTTCAGTTTTCGCGGGATCCCGAATTCGGCCAACGCATCGAACAGCCCTTTGCGATGAATGCTGTCGTATACGGCTTTAAAATCGATGAAGAGGTGGTATGTATCGAACTGAAACTCCCTAGTCTTCTCCACGATCTGCCTTAGTATGAACATTTGGTATATAGTCGGTTTGGTGGACTGGATGCCGGTACGTGCAAAACAGTGCGGTTTCAAACAGCTTTAGACGTTCACACAGTACGCTTGTAGGCGACGCTGAGCAGCGAAATATATACCTCCACAGTTGTTGTAAGTGGCAAGAGGTATGACATCTGGTTTTTGGCTTCAAACTCGTCAACCGCGGCATTCCCACTAGAAAGTCGTACCTTAATCCACATCTATATGAAATTTCCTCTTCATCAAGGTACCCTCCAACCCTGGGTTCGTCTTAGTTTCCGAGAAATTCGTTCTACAAAACATCGCATCTTTCAATTGCTCAATTCCAATGCGAAAATAGAGGTTATGACGGATTTTGGCTCACAAACATCATCCCCGGCTTTTCTCCCAAAGACCAGTACTTTACTTCTCTTCTACATGAAATTTCCTTTCCATCCTGGTACCCCGCATCCTTGGATTCGTCCTAATTCCCGAGAAATTTCTTTCACAAGATTGTGTACTCATGAAATTGACTCCGACGAAAATACGTTTATTTTCAGCAAAAAAATGCGCCCCGAATGCAATGCCATTTTACTGCATTTTTTCGTGTGAAATGTGTCAATTTTTGAAAAGTCAATTTTTTGAGTTTCGTGCGGACATTTCTCCCCGGGTAGATGTCCGGGGTGGCCTGTGGCTAGTAAAGATGATTATTCTTTCTTTGTCAAGGCTGGGGATTTCCTTATGTGAGAAAGGCTTGATTAGTCGTTCGGATTGCTTAAGACAAGCCCCATTGAACCATTGGCTAAGGCGAAGCTTGTGTTCCCATGCGTCCATCTGCGCTGTAGCTGTTCAAGAAACTGCAACACTGTTCAGGACCTATGAACACAGATTCTGAGCAAGGGGATTCATTGCCTGGAATCGCCTGCAAAGAAAACGCAGTGCGTATCGATTTGAAACTCGCTGGTATTCTTCAGGATTTCCGTTGGTGTAAACCTTTGGTCGTGCTTGGGTACGTGCCAAATAATGCGGCGCAAAATGGTCTTAGACGATCACGCAATACGTTGGACAGGATCCTGTAGTCCTCGTTGAGCAGGGATATACTTCTGTAGCTGTTGCAAGAGGTAGGGTAGCCTTTTTTGGTAGATGGGGCATATGAAGGTGATATTCCAGTCGTCGAGCATGCTTTCGTCCTCCCAAATTATGCAGATGATCTGGTGCGTGCTCACTATCAGGACATCGCCACCGGCCTTGAAGAGCGTTGATGGTAAGCCATCTGAGCCTGCGACTTAGTTGTTCTTCAGACTTTACAATTATTATCGTGCGTTTTTCGTTGGACCACCCTTTATGTAGAAATAGAGTAGTAGAGTGCAGTGGTTGCCGTTGCATAGTGGGCAAGTGCGTCGACTCCTACGCAGAGGGTGCCAGGTTCGATAACCGAATTTACCACCTTTGATAATTCACGGCTCCACCTCGATCGAGTCACTGACAATGCTCAAAGAGTATTCATGTCTAGAACAAGCTTCTCAACTTCGCCGTGCGGAGTCGGCATTAGACTGTAGGTTCCCTTCCACGCGTGAAAGAACAATAGCACGCTCAATACTAGTGGTTGCTGAGAAGCTATGCCCAGGTCCGCCTCGGACTGTCGCGCCACCAATATTATTATTATTATGTGCAGTTTTTGTTATGTTATTCGGCGACATGTTGATTGTCGTTTTTAGAGAAAGCTGTCAAAAAGCAAATTCCAAAAAAAAAATCCTCAAGTATTAGGGCAAAACGGTTCTTTTATTTTTGAAACTCTTATTTTCAAAGCCTAACCTTTGACTTGAACTTTCCGCTGCAAATCATTTCATAGCTGTAGTGCGTTTTATTTCCAAGCAGAGCTTGTTTAAATTCGAAAATGCCACCTATTTTTCCAAAAAAACGCTGAAAATAAACAGATTTTCAGCTCAAAATGTTTTTGATTCTGAATTTGACAGAAGTGATCTTTAAAAAAACACTTTTAGAATTTTAAAAGCTTTTAGAAACTAAAAGCTACAATCGAGTACTAATTTTCATTTCTTATTCCCTCTCAGCCAAAGCTAATCCGAAAGTACGGATACCCATCGGAGACTCACACAGTTGTTACGAAAGATGGTTACATTCTCGAAATGCATCGGATACCCAAGGTTGGCGCCAAGCCCATCCTCCTGATGCACGGCATTCTGGACACCTCAGCGACATGGGTGCTGATGGGACCGAAATCTGGACTCGGTAAGCTACACCAACCCTCTTCAGTATCAGAGCAAATCTGAAGTCACCTCTTGCAGCTTACATTCTCTACAATCTGGGCTACGATGTTTGGATGGGCAATGCCCGGGGCAACAGGTATTCCAAGAACCACACGAGCTTGAACAGCGACTATCAGGAATTCTGGGACTTCACATTCCACGAGATGGGCAAGTACGACTTGCCGGCCATCATTGACTACATCCTGGAGAACACTGGACACGAACAGCTCCATTACATCGGCCATTCACAGGTGAGCGAGAAAGCGCCCGTTGCTGGAGGTGTCTAATCGAAGAGTGGTCTCTTTTCTAGGGAACGGCAGTCTTCTGGGTGCTGTGCTCTGAGAATCCATCGTACACGGAGAAAATCGAATCGATGCACGCCCTTGCACCGATCGCCTATATTTCCGACATGAAGAGTCCGCTGTTTCGGACGCTGGTGCTGTTCTTGGAGTTTCTGACTGTAAGTATGGATGATTGAAGGTGGACTTAGTGATTGACGGGTTTTGTTTAACAGGCAGCAACAAGGGTTCTACGGATCACGGAGTTCATGCCAAATACAAAGTTTCTTGTGGACAACAGCCAAGTGGTGTGCCACGACAACGCCATGACACAGGATGTGTGCTCCAACATTTTGTTCCTCGTCGCTGGATACAACTCAGATCAGTTGAATAAGGTGAGTTGAAATGTAATCAGTGTATGCAGGCGTGGGTGCTGGTGTATATTCTATATATCCAGAGTCTATGGCTATTAAGGAGGTGCACAGATATCGTCATCTGTTCCGATAGCCAGGCAGCGATAAAATCTCTGGATTCAGTCACCTTTAATTCCAAGACTTCCCTTTATTGCCGCTTATCTCTTAACGAGATGGCCAAGTACTTTAACATCCAACTTATGTGAGTGGCGGGACACTGTGACATTCCAGAGATCAACTCCTTCCAGAGTTGATTGATCAGGGGACCGCCGGGTCCCTAGTCCCGCATGCTAGTTACAGAGAGGTTACGCCCCGTGACAAAGTCCATCAGCCTGAGTCCGTTATCGGATGTGGTTTCGTGCAGGCTGCGTTTCCCGATGACTTTGGCAAGGATGTCTTCCTTACCCAGCCTTGCATTGAAATCTCCTAGAACGATCTTGGTGTCGAAGCTGGGGCACTGGCCGTAAGTCCTTTCTAGGAGATCATAAAAGTCATCCTTGCTGTTGTCATCTTTGTCCTCGGTCGGGGCGTGGGCGCAAATCAGGCTGATGTTCCCGAATTTAGCCTTGTTGCTGATTGATATGAGGCGTTCGCCTTTGCAGACAAAGCTTAAGACTTTTTGCCTAAGTCTGCCTCGAACAACAAATCCACATCCAAATAAGCGCCTCTCCCTGTCGCAATCACCGTAGTAGATGTCGTAGATTCTCTTCCATTTCTTGGCCGGCCCATTCCAATGCAATTCCTGGATTGCGGTAAAGTCTGCTTTGAAGCAGTCCAGGGCCTCTGCGAGTTCTTCGGCTGCACGTGGTCTGCTAAGGGACCTAACATTCCACGTTCAGAACCGAAAATCGTTGTCCTTGTATCGTTTGATGGGGTCGTCAACATTCCGTCCGTATACGAGGCGATATATTTGGTTGTCTCTGAAACATAAACTTTTTATGTGATGAGGGAGTTAACCACACGCACAACCCCCAGCTGGGAGGCCAGGCCCTATTCTTTAACCCTCGGGCGGAGGGTCCGGGTTGATCCGTGTGTGTCCTCGCTGAGGCTCTATAGGGATCTTCCGCTTCCATATCATTTCCAAGGCCCCGACCATGCCTTGAAGGAACCTTTTAGACCTGTGCTCCGATAATGTCGAAGTAGCTCTAGGAGGACTGCGCTCCAGGTAGCTCCTTCTGACTGCAGTTGCGGATGCCGCCGTTGGCCAGACCGTTTTCCAGCTCCTCCGCCGCCATCCATAAAGAGAGATGAGCCCTGGTAGAGGCACTTTCTCCCTCCTCTCTCGGCTGCAGCCGCCAACAACGTCCCACGGGGGTTGGTTACCCCATCTTCGATCGAAGGTGCTCGGCTTCCAGATTTCACCACGTGGAGGTGAAAGTAGGAGTTCGCTGATAGAGACTAAGTACTGACGCTTGTGCCTGCATGAGACGCCATACCAACGCTTTGTCTGTTTATTGCATCCTCAAAATCCCAGACGGACGTAGGTTCGAGTTCAACCACAAAATACGCCGGCTTGACTCTCTGCCCAATTGAGACGAATGGCACTAATGTGGTTTAGTTCAGCCAGATTATTGTAGGATTAAATCCCCTGATGGCGCTTCCTTCGGGAGGAGGTGCACATTAGGCCTTCGGTTTTTTCTGTGACTTATAGTTTTTCTTAGTTCTAATCATATGCTATTTGTTCTAGAAGTGTCAAGGCAAAATTTCAGGCCGCCACGCTTATCAGCTGGTGGTATAAAACTTATTTGAAGCTTATTTTTTTTCAACGAAGATTGCTTACATTTTATGTGATGACGTTATTCTCGATGGATATTCTGTGTATGTTCCAACAGAAGATTCTTGTGTCTTCAGCCATACCTTCACTGTCTTCTTCATTGGTTTACGCTACAGTCTCTGCCTCTGCCAACATGCAGCATAGTCTTATGCAAGTTGCTTTCCATCCAGCTGTTTACGCCACCAGAATCTTCGCCTTCCTTTACCGCGTGAGTCTTTGGAGGGAAGAGTCGACGACTTTTCATGCGCTAGAATTGATTACCTTGCGACTCGAACTCGAACGTTTGACATAATCCATGTCTGTGCAGCCCATACAGTTCGCCGATCAGTCTTTCCTCCAAACACCATCAACACATACGGGACTAAGGATTAATGCGAATCCCGAACAACCTCAACTTTGGCATCTGGGAAGGAATCACGTTGAACCACGGTTACGGTTGGCTAACCGTAAGCCAGAAGTGCAAGATAAGAGCCATGTAGAAGATTACCTTCAACTTGGTGTCAAGTTGGCAAAACAAATCTTGCCACCTACCCATTGTGGCTTTGAGGAATCTTGTTACACTACCATGAGAAATACTTTTGCTATTAACGCCATCCGGGTTCATTTAAAAACTCACAAGAACAAGTTTCTTTTCCTTGCTAGGGCTGAGCATTCGCAGCGCAAATGTAAGGTAGACTCTGTTTCTCAGCAGCTCCTGCAAAAGTCGTATATTCAGTCGCGATGCAAGCGTGTCTATCGCACAGTGCCTGGTAGGGACTCCTTTCATCGTACGCACTGCGTTACGATTAAAGCTGATCAGTGATGTTGATTTCCTCTCGATGCGACCAATAATCTCCTCGTCTGGGACTGGGACTATCAACGTCTTATATGAGATATCCTGGTTCATCGAGAGAGGGCTTCATTCCTCAATTGCCTTCCAAGTCTAAACACTCAGCGATTGACAAGGGTGATACTTAATTTTTTTCTCCCCAGTGTTATTTGTCAAGCCTTAATTGCAGCAAGCGACAATGGTGGCCTTTTAACTTCTATCAATGTTATATCCTCTTCTTGGCTCAACGTTTCGAAACCGCACCTTCTACACGCTACCGACCTACCTTCTACATGCTCTCTGTCTTGACACGTTTGCAAGGATGTTAGTCTGAACAATATGTTTTCGCTCCTTTTAGGCACTTGCTCACAGATCCACAACCACACTCTTCTTGCTCATGGATCTAGTGCTTACATTTTTTTTTATTTATCAGAAAGTTACTTCTTGTCGAACCTTATTGGCGTTTTTTTTACAATCATAGGTTATTCTGACACTGACAGCTGTTTCCCGCTCGAAATTTTGACAGGAAGTCAGTATCATACCTCCGAGAAACGAAATGAGTCGCTTTAGGCTTGAACAACGTTGGGAAGTATTGGAAACTTATTTCCAAAGTTAGTGCTGTGAAGCTTAAATAGAGGGTTTTTTGAAAACAAGTTTGGGGCGTAGTGAAGCACCTAACGCGACTGCTGAACACAAGTTTGTGAAAAATCTTCGTGAGTCATGGACTCCGTCACAGAATGTAGGACGACAAGAGCAACATTGGACCATTTTTCTTCAAGAATGAGGCTGGGAAAAAAATTATTTTTACTGAAATTGAAGACATTCACTCGGACTCTGATTCCTGCTGGATATCGCGCCATGACAGCCCAAGCCACTACTGAACTTTTGCGCAACAAAGTGCTTAATCGTGTTATTAGTCGTCTTGGCTATGTCAATTGGCCCCCTCAGAGCTGCGATTTGACCTCTTTGGGCTATCTTTTGTGGGGAACCGACAAGGACCAACAACAACAATCCGCCAAAATCCGAAAAAGATTCAAGCACTTCAGGTCAATGACATCGAATCAATACGCGAGCTATATTCCATCAAAACTTCATTTCTCAACCCATCAACAAGGCCTTGGAACATTTTAGGGTGACAGAATGCGAAGCCAGCCAAGGCAGCCATTTGAACGACTTTGTATTTCATTATTAATCAGAATAATTGTAATTGAAAAGAAATATCTTTCTTCACCTCATTGCACTTCTAAGAAGAAAATTGTATTTGTTACACCCTGTTCCCGTGCCAAGTGGGTGTCGAAGTCGTATCAATTTTTAGCCATGCGAACAGCCCTCCTTGAACCATGGAAAGATTGTATCCACCACCCTCTGCCGGAAGTAGTGTGGGTCGACTCCTACGCAGAGGGTACCAGGTTCGAATCCCCAACTTACCAACTTTCATAACTCACGGTTTCCCCCTCTTTCGAGTCGTTGACAATGCTCAAAGAGTATTCCTGTCTAGAAAAAGCTTCTCATCTTTGAAGTCCAATCGTGAAAGAACAATAGCAAGCACAACACGAGTGGTTGCTGAGAGCTGGTCCCAGGTCCGCCTTGGACTGTCGCGCCACCAATATTATTATTATATCCCCTGCCGTAAAACCAAGACGTCTAGTACGTCTCTTCAAATCAAAATACAAGCACTGTCTTGCTCTCTATAAAACTTGGCTACACTTGCACTCCATAAATCTTTGCAGACCTTTGACGGGGCTGTCCACAGTGACCCCACCGTCTCGTCTTTTGAATATTCATTACCCCATTATCTGTAATTACTTTTTTTCTTTGCGTAAACACCGCACTTAACTAATGTCTCATTCTACAATTTCAGACGATGCTGCCAGTGATGTTGAGTCACACACCGTCCGGTGCGTCGATAAAGCAACTCGAGCACTTCGGCCAGCTCATGAAGTCCGGACACTTTCGCAAATTTGATCGCGGATACTTGCGCAACCAGCTGGAGTACGGTCGCATGATGCCGCCCGACTATGACCTGTCCAAGGTGAAGGTACCCGTCGCCCTCTACTATTCGATGAACGATTTGCTCGTCTCCACCACCGGCGTCGATCGATTGGCACGCGAACTGCCAAAAGTCATCGACAAGTACATCGTGCCAATGGAGAAATTCAATCATTTGGACTTTCTGTGGGCCATCGACGTGAAATCACTGGTCTACGTGCGCCTGATTAGCAACATTCGAAGCGTCGAGAGTCACAGGCATGGCAATCGAATCGTTGGATCATAGGCGGCTATTTGTTGGAGCTAAACTGGCGCTACACGCTTACCAAAGCTAACAGATTATATTCTCTAAGATTATTGTAACTTGTTTTTGATTGTATATATGTATGTATGTGTATGTGATAGGCTATAATCGATTTACAAGACTTTTTCCTTGACTCTAAGAATACGTAGGCTACGATGTTTTGTGTACATTTTTGAGCGGATTTCGCGCTTTATTGCCAAAATAAAATACGTTTACAACGAAATTATTCTGTTTCTTTTGAGTGAGATGATGTGAAATGTCAAATAAAAACAAGCGTCGCGCTTAACGTCGTCAATTTCAGGTGAAAAGGAGTTAATGGAACCATAGCAAACTTCAGGAAACAAAGACATCTCCAATTCAAACAAATTCGCAATAAAGCCATTCCTTGAAGATAGTGATTCGCTAAAGAGGTCGCGGGGGTAAGACCTTCACGCAACTCAACCCTCCATCACCGCTTCTAACTCATCAGGGATTATGCGTTAGCTATTTTTGGCCTTGATCTAACCACCTCATCGCAGCGGTCGCCTACCTGATGGAATCGCATTCAAGGACGAATCGGAAGTTGTGATGCTGAGGACTTTCCTGACCAAACCATCGAAGTCTATGCCATTTCGTTCAAAGAAGCAGCTGCTCAACATTAAGTTTCTACCACACTGGAATTACTCGCCGGGGTAGAGAAACATGCCGGCGAGTATCTCCTACAAGAGCATGAAGGAATCTAATCAAGACCATAGTTGAGAGTTGAAATAAAAACTGAGTTGAAGGCGCAAAGTTGCACTTACCTCTCATGCCATCCTTGCGTAAAAAACTGCGCAAGAACTAGTTTTTGTCTTCGCACAGCTGAGGATGAGATGAGGGTTAATGCCAAGCTCAGTCTTCCTGATTAAAGATCTGCCAAGCTGTTTCAAAATAGACGAAGCTTGTCGACCCTTCAGAAAAGCTCAGCATTAATCCTCCCATCAAACGTGAAATAGTCCCCGAGATACAGTAAATTCTCCGCCTGTTTGAATAAACAGGCTTTCTGGAAGTTACCATAACCTCTGATCTGCCCACACGTTAACCTTAATTCCAGCACCAGCGCATGCGCCCTGGTCTCTTATTGGTGTTTTAATAGGGCATTGTGCCATCGGAACTCACGCCTCTAGACTAGGCCTTCCGTATAATATAATTTCTGTAGAAGCTGCATGGACGAGGATGAGGAAGCTTTCTATGTTACTGCAGTGCTCTCTCATCCCGCAGATTCAGACTTCTGGGGGCCCATTTCTTTGTTAATCTGGCTGAACTGAGCAGCATCAAAATCAGCCCTCTTCTTCGCTTTATCAAAAGCACAAATTGGTTTGCAGAATAAGTAGTTCAAGACCCGCGTGGTAACACAATGGGCATATGTTTGACCTAAGTGTGTCGTATGTGCGGCAGTCAGCCAACCTAACCTAACCTACTCTCACCTCTCCCAAAGTGAAACATTGCAGATACAAAATGAAAAAGAATTGCAACTGCGTCCGTGGACTAACTGACTTGTCCACATCGAGCGCATGGACACTAATGCTCCAGCTAAAGGGGTCTGTCCGAGTCCGAGCCTCCTGGTTTATTAAAGCACCAAGTTATCGCGAACGCAATACAGCTTGGCCGTGATGACTGAACGCAGTGTCCCCAGAATCGTCAACGCTGGGAGGCAATGCTCAGACCCTCCAAGGGTCGTTGGCCTGGAAGTAAGTATGGTCTATACACAGATAGTTGCCGCAAAGGGAGCCATTAGGATCTTCCAATACAAAAACTGGCACCCCAGCCCCTATGACCATGCATGTATTCTTGACAGACTTCACATAGAATAAGTAGAAAGAGACTACTGCTTGACTTCGAAATACCCTTCGAAAAGTATTTCCCTACAAGGGAGGAGTGGAGCTCAAATGAACCCATCACTGACTCGAGTTCCATACGTGTTTATACGGACGGCTCAAAGATGGAAAGAGGAACAGGCGCTAGAATCTTCTCCAAATTGTGAAACACGCACTGCTCTATCAGACTACCTGACTACGGCAGGGTTTTTCAAGCGGAAGTCCTTGCGGTGAAAGAGCGCCCAAATTCATGTCATTGTTGCAAATACCACCAGCTGATATTACCTTTTTAATGGACAGTCAAGCGGCCATAAAAGCAATTACGGCAATAGAATTCAAGTCCGAACTGGTAGCAAGTTGTCGCGCAAAGCTCAAGGTTCTTGGCACACAGCATTCGATCACTCTGTGCTGGGTCCCAGGTCACAGGGACATAACCAGAAATGAGGTAGCAGATGAACTTGCCAGGAAAGGAGCCGAATCCGAACCATCCCTGGAAATCCCATGGCTTTCCCCACCTCTGCCTGACATCAAGAGAAAGGTGGACAGTAAAATCATGGAGCTGGTTAATGAAAGGTGGAGTTCCCTGCCCACATGTGAGACCACTCGTCCGATATGGCCTAGGTTTAACAACGCAAGAACCGATTCCTTCCTCCAATGCAGCAGGAAACTGCTGAGGATAATGGTCGGAGCTATAACTGGTCATAACCATCTGAGGTACCATGAACACAAAGTGGGCCTTACCCATGACACCATTTGTTGAGGCTGTGGGGACGAAGAGGAGTTTGAGTATACATCCCACTGTCTTTGTCAATGCCCCAGTCTATGAAAACTGAGACAAAGAACCCTAGGAGATGACGTCTATTATATGTCAGATATCCCACTAAAATCTCACTAAAATCTAATAACCAAACAATACCTTGGAGTCATGAGTTTTCATCATAACACCAACGAGTGATGTCGAAGATGCCATTGGGCAACACAATGGGTCCAATAGGACCTCAGTGTGGCGCGGCTACACCGCGTCAACCCAGCTACCTAACATAACCTAAGTAAGCATGTTAAATGTGAACTAACAACCAAAGCACCTGTTAGAATTTATGAAGGAAGTAAATCAAAAGACGTCCTTTTATTTACAAACAGAATCTAAGTAAACATTTAACTAGGATAGGTTAGGTAGTTGGGCTGCTAGTGCATCACCAGCACACTAAGACCATATTGGACCATTGTGATACCCATAGTCAGACTACTACAACTGATTGACTTCTCCAGTGATAGCGCAGCTAATTTGATCCCAACGACAAATGGTGACGGGACCAGATTTGAAAACCAGATAAAAGTGCATTAACTTTCGCTGGGATTGTAACCGGGGACCTCGCTACCCAGGGGCAGGCACTCTACCAACTGCGCCATCCAGTCGTCAAAACATTAACAAGCAAACATTTAACATTTAACTAACTTTGTTTTCACTTTCTTATCTCTGATCACCAAGTTTAATGAAATTAATTGGTTGCGCAACCCTGCATACAACGATGTCGACCACAAGACGAACAATAGCAATCTAGACCGTAAGCGAAAATGCCGTATACAATTATGATTAGTGAATGAGAAAAACCTCATCCTGATGCAGCGCTCCCACATCCGTGAACATCACAGACGACGATTATCGTTGAAGTCGTTGTTTTGGCTTATATCGTTTTTTAATACTACTCAAAATGGGAAAGATCGTAAGAAACGATAATGTTGAGTTCACATTTCGCCTAAGAATATACTACAATTCGGCTCTTTGTGGATCGGAATGATCATGGTGAATAAGCAATATATTTAAGTGATTCATCTAAAGGGGTGCACGAATTTGAGGTATTCCCTCATGCCTTATTCTTGCCAACACTGTTTCTTGATCAAGAGTCAATTGGGTAATAGAACAGTGCCTGGAAGGACCAAGCTCACTTTAAATAATCCCTGTCTGCTGTACGACGTAGAGAGACGGACAATCTCTCTCTACGCCGTACAGCAGACTACCAAGTATACGTACTGTACAGCGACATGAGTCTAGTCAGGTGGCTAGGCCATGCAAAGCGAGTTGATAAACCAGTTCAGGCTCAAAGAGTCTGTGGATGATCGCAGCTAAGGTGGAGCACGGTGAATGGAGAAGGACATCAACCAAGTGGTGCGTGAAACTGGAAGCAGCTACCCAGAGACCGCGGTAGCTGGAAAAGCATGTTGGTTGTGCCCAACTTCTACGCCTGAAGAAAAGGTCTCTCGCCACCTCCCAGCTCAAGGATATCGAAGAGTCAGAGAGGCAGAGGGGACAGGCAGAGAGAAGGCCCATGCCTTCTACAAAACAGGTCGCTGTAGGAAAGGTTCCCAGCCTCTTCCAAACTGTGAGGGTAACCTTGTTACTGACGCCCAGCAAATAGTGGATGTATTTAAGCAGCACTTGCAACAGCTGCTTAGACGGCCTGACTAGGAGAGAGTGATAGAGAATCAAGAAATTCCAACTTCATTGGATGAAGTCGTCCTCAAACCCAAGCTTGGAGAAGTCGGCACAGTCAACAAAGCCGCAGGCTTAGATGGCTTACCATCAGAGCTCTTCAAGGCCGGTGGAGATGTTCTGATAAGGAGCACGCTCCAGATCATCTGCAGAATTTGGGAAGACGTAAGCATGCCCGACAACTGGAATATCAGCCCCTTATGCCCGATACACCAAACAAGGGGATCCTACCTCTTGCAACAGCTACAGAGGCATATCCCTGCTCAACGTCGCCCAAAAGACCCTGTCCAACGTATTGTGTGATCGTCAAAGACCGTACCCTTGCGGCAGGTCACAAAATGCTTACACTAATGCAAATGCTTACACTAATGCAAATCCTGAAGAAGACCAGCGAGTTTCAAATCGATACGCACTGCGTTTGCAGGGGATTCCAGGCAATGAATCCCCTTGCTCGGAATCTGTGTTCATAGGTCCTGAACAGTGATGCAGTTTCTTGAACAGCTACAGCGCAGATGAACGCATGGGAACACAAGCTTCGCCTTAGCCAATGGTTCAATGGGGCTTGTCTTAAGCAATCCGAACGACTAATCAAGCCTTTCTCACATAAGGAAATCCCCAGCCTTGACAAGGAAAGAATAATCATCTTTACTAGCCACAGGCCACCGCGGACATCTCCCCGGGGAGAAATGTCCGCAAAGAAACTCAAAAAATCACCTTTTCAAAAATTGACACATTTCACACGAAAAAATGCAGTAAAATGGCATTGCATTCGGGGCGCATTTTTTTGCTGAAAATAAACGTATTTTCGTCGGAGTCAATTTCATGAGTACACAATCTTGTGAAAGAAATTTCTCGGGAATTAGGACGAATCCAAGGATGCGGGGTACCAGGATGGAAAGGAAATTTCATGTAGAAGAGAAGTAAAGTACTGGTCTTTGGGAGAAAAGCCGGGGATGATGTTTGTGAGCCAAAATCCGTCATAACCTCTATTTTCGCATTGAAATTGACGAATTGGAAGATGCTATGTTTTGTGGAACCGATTTCTCGGAAAGTAGGACGAGCCATAGGTTGGAGGGTACCTTGATGAAGAGGAAATTTCATATAGATGTGGATTTTTTTAATTTGGTCCTGCAGAAAATAGTGCGGGCAGCTGTAACAACATAAGGCACTATCCTCTGCAAGTCCGTCTAACTGTTGCGGTACGGAGATGACATCGTTTTTAGTCCCGCAAGCTAAGGGTTCCGGACTCGCTTAAAAATAACCCATCTTCCTCGGCTAATGACTGAGAATAACTGATTTATTTGATCGAATTCAATGTGCACATCAGCTCGCTTTGAAGAGGTTACTGCATGAACTTCATTTAGGAGTGTTGCGTCCCAGACGCTGACTTTGCAGTTGTGTTTGACGGGGAGCGACGGGGGCACTGCAGAGCTATATTGCTGGTGCGTATGCAGGCGGGTGCCGTACTATGGGTGGTCGTCGTTGGCGTGTTCAGGTCTGGGTCGGTGGGTGCGATGGGTGTGCAGGCAGGTGCCGTAAATCCCATTTCCAACTTGTCGTAGTGGAAGTTTTTACGGCGGTTGATGAACAGGTGAAACGAGGTAGTCTTAAGGGCAACGAGGACAAAACGAATTATATCCTGTGCAGAAACGTTCCTAATGTCGAAAAGACATTAGGATCGACAGCTAAACCTTCGAGCTAGTAAAGGAGTTTGTCTACCTCGGGGCAAACGTTAACTCACGAACGACATCGCAGTGGAGATCTGTCGTAGAATTGCTTCGTAACTTCGGTTTGGCCAGTTGCTCAACAACACTCTTATTTTGGCAGTCCTGGACTTGGAGCTGAAAGCTGGAGCTGATTTTTGGTGCCTTTGAGAGACAAAATTCTGTTTCGGATACGAGGAACTTGAATCAACGACAAGACACAACCGCGAACTCTACGAGCTGTATCATAAGGTGGGTGTAGTCCGGATGGCAACTGAGTCCGTCGACTGCACAGGCTCGGCCACATCGAGTGCATGGACAATACTTCAGCAAAGAGGGTCTTGGAATCCGAGCCTCCTGCTTCGAGAAGAAGACCGAACCGCCGGTATAAAGAACAAGTCATCACGGACGCAAGGCAGCTTGGTCTTGATGACTGAAAGCAGCGTGCCCAGGACCGTCAACGATGAACGGCAGCTTTAGCTTAGGCTCCGACCCATTAAAGGCCTGATTAGTAAGTAAGTTCAGACGATGATGTGTACGAATGAGTATCGTTTAGTTATTTGGTTGCTATATCTTGAAAATCATGAATTATATTTAAGCGACCCATACCTCAAGACCAGACGACTAGAGGACTGTCTGAAGTAGTAAAAAGTGAATAACAAAGTAGAAGTAATAAAATACTGGATGAATAGCATTTTTTACTTTATTCAACTGCGACCGTCGATCTACACTCTCTGTATCCTCAATTGCAGCTGAATTTTTGACCGCCTATCCAAAGGACAGTCCCCGATTTTTCTCTGTTGTTACTTTCTAAGGGATCTGCTAATTTTGTGTGTTGCGCATGCTTGGGATGGTTCTTCATGCGACTATGTCTAGTGAGTGCTTCAAATACCGCGCGTCGGCAGCAACTTTTAGTCGAAAAATCGAAAGCAAGTCGCGCTAGTGGTGCACATGAATATCCAAGCATCTTGTGGTCTAAATCGAACCTGTTCTGGTTTGGCCGGCATCTAATACAAGGCCAATCGTTTGTCACATATTCGGTTCGGCTGCTTGGAGAGGAAAATCCTTCAAAAATGATCGTGGCAAGACGTCAGCAGACGCGAGATGCTTTAGCCAAGGTCTTTTTAAAATCGGAATAATTGGTCGAATTCGATTTGATTTTACGGGAATACGGTGAGGTTCCTGCGGGAGATTCATGTCTATTTACTCACACAAATTTGTAAACATACCAGACCAGGTATCTGTTTGTCACACACAAGTCTTGTGAACTTCGTCGAAACCAGAAATTTGAAACCGAAACTTCTTTGTGTTGCCACTGAATAAGCGTTCAGTGATGGCTGGAGATGATTAGAACACACCCCCCTCAAGTGCGTACGACCAGCTTCAAGGTCTTTCGAATTTTGTGTAAACAAGCCGGCCAAAAACACCGCCACGCCGCATACCGCTCCCATCAGAGCGACGTCATCGCGAATAGGTTTATGGATTGTTAATTAGTCAAGATCGAAACCCGTTGTGGCTCTTAAAGCCGCCTGCTTATATAATAAACAAATAATATTCGTTTTTAAGGCTTGCCAGTCGAATTCCAGTTACCTGCGGGGAGTCGGTCGACCCCAGACATCGCAAGATGGCACAGTGCTCATAAGCAGCACATAAACAAGTATCGGCAACCAGTTAAGAGCAATCGCTCAGACGAGCACTCAATTAAATCGGTTTGTAATTAATTTCACACTCTGGCTTGTCTTTTATGTCTTCACGCTCAGATGTTGCGGTTGGTGATTGTGCCAGTCGCAAGAGGGTATCCGTTGATAGGTTAACACTTTGTCTTGAAGTGTCTCTAGACTGGCGTCCAACAGCTTATTCAAAGGAAAATAGGGACTAACTAGTCTAATATGTGGTTTTTCGAGAAACATGATGGTACATAATAATGAGACCTTCTAACAATCTGCCTGTCATCGGTGTGATTACGTACGTATGTACGTTAGGAAAAGTTTTCACAGGAATACATCGGCTAGTGATTTGCAGTCAACCCTTAATTTTAAGCGATGGACTTAATGATGACTGTCTAGGAGTGTCTAGGAAAGAGTATCTTTTCGGGGAGAATGTGCATAAGTTGCAAATAATGAAACAGTGGGGTAACTTTTTGTGTGGGGCTGCATTCCGTGGCGGCCTCTATTAAGATGCTAGACTAGCTTCGACTTCGACGCTTGTGTGCGCTACATTAAACTCGCCTGTTTTGTGTCGGCTAGTCGTCGAAAATTGTTCTTGCTGTAGCCATGGTGTCCATGTGCTAGACGCCTGACTAGACTCGTTAATGTTTGTTTGACCTATTTTGCAGACGAGTCCTTGCTTACAACCAGATTCAATATCGTCACATCCGTTTCAATGATAGCAAATATCTCATTGACAACTCCCTACGTTCGGCTAATCACGTCAATGTCATCGTCATCACAGCGACAGCCAAGCAGCCATAAAGGCCATCTCAATTCAATTACAGATGCAAGTTCACTCTCCTCTGGGTGCCAGGCCACAGCAACGTAGAGGGGAATAAGATTCTCGACGAACTGGCTAAGCAAGGAGCTTCCGGCAAGACCCCACAGAGTTGGTGGGCCCCCCGGTCAACCACCTCAAATACTGCATCTACCAACACTTTCCGTCCTTAGCTAGAGAAGGTGGACGATGACATCTAAGTTGTAAGCACGGGGCATGTCCATAGGCACCCATGCTCGGAATACCGTTGAATCCAAACTGTCGTACTATAGTTGTCTTGACACACTCTGCCTCACTTTCTCCTTGACTGAGCGGCCAAACAAAGACATATAGCGTTCAGCAGACCTTTTCTTAGTCTGCGAGATCGCTAATCAGAGTTTATCGAGCATAATCAAATTCCTAAACTCCACAGGTTGTATTTAGCTACGAGGTCTTCGAGGTGGGGAATCAAAACGGGGCACCCAGATTGAGCCAAATCGGGTAGCCACTTAAGCCAACCAATCAACCATGCTAACATCTGAAAAGTCTTGGTTGGTCTATTGTTATACAAAACCACACATGCTTTGATATTCTTGTCAAGCGTTAACTCAAAACGACAGACGACATGCGAAATAAATGTATTTTGTCTATTACATTGCGGACTTCCTTGGGGTCCGTCATTTGATCTTCGATCAGTACCTCATACAGAAATCCCATTAAAGTCACTTTTTCCTACCTTCTATTGGGCGCAGCGAAAAGGATTAGAGAGCTGAATTCCTTCAACCGATACGTGATATGAACCAGTTTTTTAGGTAGGGCCACTGCTAGTACATTCACTAGCACACTTAGACTATATTCGTCCATTGTGATAACCCTAGTCAGACTGCTACCACTGATTGACTACTCCAGTGATAGCACCGTTAATTTAATCCCAACGGCAAATGGTGACTGGACCATATTTGAAAACCAGACAAAAGCGTATAAACTTAGCTTTCACTGGGATTCGAACCAGGGACCCCGCTAACCAAGGGCAGGCACTCAATCAACTGCGCCATCCAGTCATCACATGTCCTACAGGTAACCTTTTGCTCTCCTATTTCATGCCAAGCTACAAATAGGGTGGGCCAAATACCACTTTCATTTTAATAAATGCAATAAAATTAACAAAATAATTGTTTCCGTGTATTATGACTTTATTAATAAGAAAATATTCCCATTAATTATGAAATACAACGTCGTTCATGTGGCTGCCTTCGCAGTAGCGCATTCTGTTAACCCACTTTTCTACGACCATGTTGAGACTTTCTGGAGGAGGAATGTGACAGGTTTCTTGGATGATATTGGCCTTAAGTACTTGATTCGTTTCCGGACTGTCAACATTACATCGGTCCTACACGGTTCCCCACAAAAAAAACAAAAAGGTCCTTCGGTGTCAAATCACAGTTCCGAAGCGGAGAAAAGATTGGGCTGATAACACGATTTGGGAATTTGTTGCGCAAAAGCTTGACTGTGGCATGGGCCGTCATTCTGCTTCAGAGGTCCTCCAAACCCATTTCTTCAATTTGAGTAAAAAAAAGTCCTTATACATGGCTCTGTAAGGCCCACTAGTATAGAAGGAAAATTGTCCACTGATGCTCTCGGCCACACCAGTCACATTCCTATCTGGTGTGCATAAGTACGACGGCGGGGCCATGAGTGTTATCCAAACTTCTTTTCAAACAACGTACTTTTTTGGGCTCTTTCGAAATAAGTTCCCAATACTTCCCAACGTTATTCAAGCGTAAAGCGACCCATTTCATTTCACGACGGTATGGTACTGTCTTTCTGTCAGGATTTCGAGCGAGAAACCGCTGTCAGAGTCGAAAAAAACCTATAATTAAAGAAGAAACAATATATGACCCACCCGATACTTGATTTATTTGGGATCCGTCTACCGGATTCATTGATTGCAAGCGGACAGCCTCTTGGACAGCTTTTACTTCTGCTTGGAATATATAACAGGGTAAGGAAGTCGAAGGGACAGGGAGAAGGCTATCTCTGGCTGCGACGGCAGCATTCCATCATACTCGCTATCAGTCCGCTTCCCATAAATGTCCACCATTTGTCGTTGCAATCAAATTAACGAAATTATCAATGAAGTGGTCAATCTAATAACTGTGGGTATCACAATGGAAAAACATGATCTAAGAGTGCTCGGGGATATTATTATTAAATTGATAAGCACCTTGGCCACACTAGTGAAACCTAAGGACATAGGTTCTTCAGCTTTGATGCACCTGTTGGAGGTATTTTGTGAATAACACTGGCTCTGTCGTACTTATTTACTTATCAGGCCAACGACCGTTTGGGGGTCAGAGCCTGAGCTAAAGGTGGCTTCTTGTTTTATTTATCATCAAGACCAAGTTGGCTTGCGTCCGCGATGTCTTGGTGTTTATACCGGAGGTTCGTCTTCCTCTTCTTCACGAACTAGGAGGCTCGGAATCCAAAAGCCTCTTACTTGGAGCATTGGTGTCCAAGCGCTCGATGTGGCCAAGCCAGTACAGTCGACGGATTTTTGCCTTCTGGCCTACATCCACATCCTGGTCCAGCTCGTAGGTTGTGTCTTATCCTCCATTCGCCTTCCTCGTAGGCGGGGCCATCTATCCGAAGCAGAATTTTGTCTTTCAAAGGCACCAAAAATCAGCTTCGCAGTTTTGCTTATCGTACAGCTTTCAACTCCAAGTACAAGACTGGCAAAACAAGAATGTTATAGAGCATGATCTGGTTCATTCGAGTCAGGAGTTTTGAGCATCTGGGCAAACCGAAGTAACAGCTTTTTACCAGCGCCATTTCTACATCGGACCTCTACTCGGATGTCGTTTGTGGAGCTTACGCTTCTCTCCGAGAAAAACAGACTCCTTTACCGAATTCGGTAATCGCTTCGAATACTTCCTTGCGATGAATGGTGACGTATGCTGCTTTAAAATCGATGAATAGATGGTGTGTATCGATCAGAAATTCCCTAGTCTTCTCCACGATCTACCTTAGTATGAAAATTTGTTATATAGTCGATTTGGTGTGCCGGAAGCCGGTTCGTGCAAATTAGTGCGGTTCCAAACAGCTTTAGACGTTCACACAGTACGCGTACAGAGTTTTATGTGCAACGTTGAGCAAGGAAATATGTACCTCCACAGTTGTTGTAAGTTGTAAGTGGTATGACAACTGGTTTTTGTCTTCAAACTTGTCAACCATGGCATTCCCACTAGAAGTCGTACCTCCGTCCACATCTATATGAAATTTCCTCTTCATCAAGGTACCCTCCAACCCTGGGCTCGGCCTAGTTTCCGAGAAATTCGTTCCACTAAACATAGCATCTTCCAATTCCTCCATTTCAATGCGAAAATAGAGGTTATGACGGATTTTGGCTCACAAACTTCATCCCCGGTTTTTTCCCTAAAAACCATTACTTTACTTCTCTTCTACATGAAATTTCCTTTCCATCCTGGTACCCCACATCCTTGGATTCGTCCTAATTCCCGAGAAATTTCTTTTCACAAGATTGTGCACTCATGAAATTGACTCCGACGAAAATACGTTTATTTTCAGCAAAAAAATGCGACCCGAATGCGATGCCATTCTACTGCATTTTTTTGTGTGAAATGTGTCAATTTTTGAAAAGTCGATTTTTTTAGGTTCTTTGCGGACATTCCTCCCCGAGTGCAGGTGGCCACCCCATAACCACAATTGTGGCTAATAAAGATATTTGTGCTTTTCTTGTCAAGGCTGAGGATTTCCTTATCTGAGTAAGTCTTGGATAGTCGTTCGGATTGTTTAAGAATATCCCCATTGAACCAGGAGACAAGGCGAAGCTTGTGTTCCCATGTGTTCATCAGCGTCAATTGAAACTTCAACACTGTTCAGGACCTATGAGCACAGACTCCGAGCAAGGGGATTCATTGCCTGTGATCGCCTGCAAAGAAAATGCGGTGCGTATCGATTTGAAACTCGTTGGTCTTTTTCAGGATGTGCGTTACTGTGAAGATTTGGTCATGCCTGGGTACGTGCCGATTGGTGCGGTGCAAAACGGTCTTAGATGATATGATGACGCAATAAGTTGCACAGGATCTTGTAGGCGACGTTGAGTAGGGATATACCTGTTTAGCTGTTGCAAGAGGTAGGATTGACTTTTTTGGTGGATCGGGCATATGGAGGTGAGGGCCTTCGTCTTCCCAAATTCTACAGATGATCTGGTGCATGTCCAGTATCAGAAAATCGCCACCAGCCTTGCAGAGCCCAGAGCTTGTTGCTCGTCAGCCTTTTGATGACTGTGTCAACTTCTTCAAGCCTGGGTTTGTGGACGACTTCATCCAATGAAGTTGGGATTTCTTGATTCTCTATCACTCTCTCCTGGTCAGGCCCTCTAAGCAGCTGTTGGAAGTGCTTCTTAAACTCATCCACTATTCTCTGCGGGTCAGTAACCAGGTTATCCTCACAGTTTGGAAGAGTCTGGGTACCTTTCCTACAACCAGCGACAAGGCTTTTGGGTTTTTTGTAGAAGGCCCGTATTTTATGTCTGTCCCTGGACTCTTCGATATCATTGAGCTGGGAGGTTGCGAGAGACCTTTTCTTCAGGCATAAAAGCTTTTTCTCCTCCCTTCTTCTGGTACTCCTCCTGCGCTGCTCTAGTTTTTCGTTGCAGCGCCCAGCTCTGTCTTAAATGGTTGAACAGACTATTTCCTGTCCACTTTTCTAACTGCGCACACAAGCCTTTACTTTCGAAGAATAAACGCTGAAATCTGCAGGGTTTATTAAAACAACCAAGTGCGCAAATTTACATTTGTTATTATCGCTATAAGATGTTAAATACGACCAGTGACTGACAGTTCCTACGCCACTGCAAATACGCAAGCACAACTCAACGACACGGAGAACTTCACAGCAGAGCCGGCAGGCATTAAGAAACTCTCGCGTGCACCGGGTTAAGCTTGCTCGTCGCATAGTCCAAAATCAACATAAACCCGTCGTTAAAATATGTTTTCATCGTCTGGCTTTTCATTTCCTACTCAACTAGCTAATTTCTCCCAAAAAAAAAAAATCAGCAAAACATCGATCGAAACGTGTTTGCATAATAGAAATTTGTCAACCAAAAAAATAGTCGCACGGGTAGAGATTATTTAAATTCATGCTGTCAAAGTCTCAGCGCAGAGTTAATGACTTCCAATAACTCATCATTCGATGAAAAAAACGGATTCTCACCAGTGAAGCAAAAAGTGCTAAACAGCCCAACAGCCCGCCAGTGTTCGAATCCAAAAAAAAAAAAACAAATATAAATGTGAACTGACGTGCTAATGCGATTTTTATTTTTGATTTCTTAGAATTATTTATCTGCGGCCAGTCGACTGCTGACGTGAATGCGGGTGTTTTTATTTTGCATTTGCTTCGAATTACTGAGAACTGTTCCAATGGCAATTAATGTAGAAAAGCATTATTTGTTCATTCGTGTGCACTTACGAAATATTAAGTGGAAGCAATAAATGCCTTTCATAACTGGTTGATTGAACAGTTGAACTGGAAGTGAAACCCATAAAATTCTTGGCTTGGATTGTGATCTCCTACATTGTGCTCACAAATTGAGTGTTACACTGACGTAACTGTTTGCTACGATCGCTCATGCATCTCTTCTGAGGTGATTACAGAGACGTTGGGTGTACTGGCTGAAATTCAGGGTGTGTCTTGTCTCGATGCTGAATGTTTTACGACAGTACACTTGGTCTTGGTACACATGCGTAGATGCTGAGAGGAAGATGATGTCACAGCTCTGTAAAAAAAATGCATAATACAGCGTACTTACATTGTGTACTTCCAACACCGTCGATTGCATCGATTTTAAAGCCGCACGACAGCATTAATCACATGGAACTAGTGCAAGCGATGGCCGAATTTGAGATTTCGAGAAAATTGATCCGGCTATGTCGGATGACACACGCGATGCATTTAGATAGATGGATAGATTTTATTTTTTCTAAATCGATACAATATACAATAACATCATTTAACTTATGATTTAATATGATTTAAATTAAATTAATTTAATTTGACTAAGCATGATTTAATAATTTAACAAGAATAAGAATGTGAGAAAAATTGTTGACATAAATTATTTTTATACAAAAAAATTGAGTACTATGCCACGGGTGGGTGGCCCTAAAAAACCGCATTATACAGGATAATTAAGGTAGAATAATTTAAACTGTACACGATGTGGAAGCATTTGTATGTTTTTAAAACTATAAAACAAAAAAAACGGAGGAACGAATCGTCCGCAGCAGCTCATCCAAGGAGCACATCTCTTAAAAAATTTGCTCAAAATATTTCTATGCGTTATTTTCTTGATTTTGTATTGCATGGTGCATTGGTGTTCTCCTTCGAACGCATCATGCTTTCGAATGAATCTTAACAGAGAGCTGTGATTCATTTCTTGGTTCCCCCTCGCATTCCGCAATGTACTGCTAGCCTTCACCTACTCATAAGGGGGTTGACAAGTCCACATTTCCTCTTGTAGTCTTCTTTACAAGTATCCTGTCGACAACCAAGCAGCGCAACGCTCAATAAACGAATATCGTTAATAGACTGGTTTATGCTTAATTTTCTCTCAGGACTCATACACACCAACTGTCCTGTGTTTCTTCCGTACCCAGTCTATTCTAAGCACGAAAGAGGATAGCGCCTCTACAAGTCAGTTCAACTGTTGGGTCCAGGAGATGACATCGATACAGTTACGCAAGCAACGGGTTCCACCCGGGTTCGCTTTTAAAAAAACAACTTCTTCGGCTAATGAATGACAATAACTGATTTATTTGATCGAATTCAACGTACACATCAGATCGCTTTGCAGAGGTGACTGCATGAACTTCATTTAAGGGGGTTGCGTCCCAGACGATTACTTTGCAGTTGAGTTTTGACAAAAGGGCGCAGGGGCACTGCAGGTGCTATATTGTTGGTGCGTATGCAGGCGGGTGCCGTTACTCGCATTTCCAACGTGCCGTAGTGGAAGCTTTTACAGCGATTGATGAACCAGATGGTCTTAAGGGCAACGAGGACTAAAGGAATTACATTCTGTCCAGAAACGTTCCGTCAACTTGGGCAAGACAATAGGATCGACAGCTAAGCCTCCGAGGTAGTAAAGGAGTTTATTTTAATACCTCGGGGGAAAATGTAAGCTCCACAAACGACATCACAGTGGAAATCCGACGTAGAATTGCTTTTGGCAACCACTGTTACTTCGGCTTGGCCAGTTGCTCATAACTCCTGACTCGAAGGGCAAAGATCATGCTCTACAAAGCTCTTACGTTGCCAGTGAAGCTATATGGAGCTTAAACCTGGACCATAAGCAAAACTGCGGAGCTGACCTCGAACTCTACGAGCTGTACCAGGATGTCGATGTAGTCCGTAAGGCAAAAATCCGTCGACTACACTGGACACATCGAGCTCATGGACACCAACGCTCCAGCAAAGAGGGTCTTTGAATCCAAACCTACTGGTTCAAGAGGAAGACCGAACCTCCGTATTATTTTATATATATATTATATTGCCAGCTTGGTCTTGAAGACTGAAAGCAACGTGCCCAAGACCATCAACGATGGAAGGCAGCTTTAGCTCAGGCTCTTAATCCTCCAAGGGTCGTTGGCCTGATAAGTAAGTAAGTAAGTGTGACGTTAAAGAGTTGATAATTTCAATGTGAGATGAGTGAGATGAAATCGGCACATACATCTATTCATACAGAGTATTAACCTTCAACGATGCGAGGTTTTTCTGTCTCAGTGGTGAGTGCGTACAGTCAATAGCGTACGTACGATGAAATGAAGCAGTAAACCTTTAACTGGATGAAATATCCCACATCGAAGCAATGGAGTCAGAGTCTAGCGCAGCAGATTTAAGTTAAAGCAGTACTTCAGTTTGGTCTTGTAATACAGTGAAACTTCTTTAAAGCGGACAGCAGCGGAACCTTCATGGTTGTCCATTAAGTAGAGGGGTCCGTTCTGATTGGATTAAAATATATGAAATATCTTGACGCCGGTAGGATGACGAAGGGGATGATGAGGGGATGTCTGCAAGGACAAGTTTCACTACATTATTTTGCCATTTCAATCGAAGTAGGAACAGTATCCAATTTCCACGGTGTTCTAATGATTCAAGCTACGTTAGTCGAGTTTTCTTTTACAACTCCCTTCCTTCATTGTTGTAGTGTTCTCTCTGAGCGACAAATTTAGTCCTGCGAGGATGGCGTAGTTGGTTGAGTGCTTGCCCCTGGTTAGCGGGGTCCCCGGTTCGAATCCCAGTGAAAGCAAAGTTAATACGCTTTTATCTGGTTTTCAAATATGGTCTGGTCACCGTTTGATGTTGGGATCAAATTAACGACACTATCACTGGAGTGGTGAATCAGTGGTGGTAGTCTGACTGTGGGTATCACTAAGTCTAAGTCACTAGCTAGCAGCCCCTCTACCTAACCTAACCTAGTCCTGCGAGATTGCACTCACTTTTGCAGTACCACTCTCAGTTCCTCGTTGTGGGACTCAGTCCAACTGTCTGAACTCAGTCCAGTGGCTTCACACTAAATTCCACGGTGTGACACCCAATCATGTGGTGCCGCGGTCACTCCTGCGTGATTGTATTCAGCCTATCGATATCACACTTAGTTCAGTAGAGTCACGCTTAGTCTAACAGAGTTCTGAGGTGTCGCTATCAACTTGAGGGATCAGTTCGCACACAATTTATGAGTCACAATGCAGCTTACAATTCTACTGGTGAACAACGAAAGCAGGGACACTAATCAAGGACATTTATCTTATCCCCGGAGGAATCATAAACAATGCCAGAATGAACGAGCGGGAGTCACAACAAAGTTCTAGATGGGAACCCTTTACAGCCGGATCAAAACACAAACGAAACCCCTTTTCTTAATCTGCCTTGCATCATAGGCTCCACGTCAATGGAAAAATCTTAATCCATCGGACCGCCAACCAATTCAGCGACTCTGTGCGACCTCGTCAATCAAATGTATGTATGTCACCGTGGGGGGATGAACCGAATGGTCTTCCAAGAATTTTCACTTCACTGAATCAGTCTCGAAACGAATTATCAGACTTCTTAACCACTTTTCGGGAAAGATTCCTTCTATCTACGCTCGTTCGCACGAACTTCCAGGTACAGTCTTTCACTTTATTGGTGGATGACAAAACAATTCGCGTCTATCGGCAGCAAAGGGTGCCGTCAACACCACAACCAGTTCTTGTGCATACGCTTATTGATTCGAAAGACTAGGTGCTTCCCCAAGACTCGCCATCACTCGATAGACAAATACACAAATAAGTTCCGCAAATCTTCTGCTCTGAGGGATTTAATTAACCGGTTGCTGTCGAAGAATACACATTTAATGGCATCCAATGGTTTTCAGACGCTTTCAGATGGCCACTGTAGATGTGTGCATGTACCAGTGGGGCGAGAGAGCATAAATTAATTAATTATTCCGAGTTCTTTTCGACTTTGAGGTGTTTGTTTTGAACTTAAACACGAAGAAAACAAAAAGTTAAGGCCACAAATAAATCAGACGGATGAGGTGATTTTGGTAATGGCTGGTCGCCAGTTAAGATCGACGAACGACACAGTTTGTTGTTTTCGGTTGTGTGCTGTACTGTGTGTCTGTGCTGGGGACTAGCATGAACTTTGAAATAGCACAGCGATCTAGCAACAAATTTTGTTTAACGTGTTTTTCTACATCGATTTAATGATTCCAGCTTGAGACCATAAATAAACAAAAAATGGAAAAAAACAAACAAACAAACATACTTGTGACTCCTTGAAGTTTGGGGTTGGTTTTTTGGGGGATTTGATCGGGCTGGACTGATGTATTGAACATGTTTTCCATTTTATCAAACTTGTCTTCTTGCGCAAAGTGGAATAATCAGAGGGTCTGTGGGCATTTGAGAATATACTCGAAGAAGATGTTTCACATCGTTCCATCGGATGAAGTTTGTTAACACATCCCATGAAATATAATAGGCTTCAGCAGCGAAGTTTGATGACAGTCTCACTATAGCACAGAAGACTGTGTAGCAGCTCTCGTAAACTGTTTCACCCAATCGAGGTCAATCAGTCGCAAGTTTTAAGACCATCTCAAGGAAGATATTGTGAACAAGTCAACCAGGCACTCAGCCTAAAGTCGAAATCAGCAATCAAAAGAAAGCTGACTGAACCTCAATTCATCATTTTCAGGGAATGCTTTTCATGAGTCTGTAAATAAGTTATAAAAATTCGTGACTATTTGTTAAAATGTAGTTACCGTCTGAGGGGGGTCCGTGGGCTTGCCTTCCCAACTGTGCAGACTGGTCATAGGTTAAGGTGTTGAAATGGGCTACACTTGATCTCCTCTAATATGTACTAACTACAGTGAATCTTCTCGTTACGGACACCCCTCTAAAACGGACAGCTCTTTTTACAGACAACTCGTCGTGGTCCAGGCATCAAGATATTCGTGTATTTTGTGGGACCCTATGGTTGTCACATCTACATAATGGACAACCATGAGTGTCCCACTTCTGTCCTGAAATGCGCTCCAATGCATCGGATTCTGTTAATACACACACGAACACATCACCAAAGGAGTTTTTAAGTCGTAGGTCTAAAAGGGCCGATATGGCAGTTGGAGGATGATGTGAAAAAAGGCTCTAAAACGACGATGCCGGCTATGCAAAAGTACCCGAAAATTCAGATGTCCTGAAATGCGGCTTAGAGAAGTTTCACTGCAGTTATAATATGGGAGCTACAGTCCATACAAAGCCCCTGCGAGTACAGCAACCATTCATGGTGTGGGTGCTAATGTTCTCTCACGAGTGGAAGGGACCTACAATTTCATGCCAACTCCGAAGGACCAATTTTAAGGAGCATTATGAGACACCATAGAGTAGGACATTGTCAATAACTCGGGCCATGAACATTATTTTTTGTTTTACCGGGAATCGAACCTGGACACTGTAGGATCAAGAGAGTAGTAGTCGACGAACAGGACCACAATGCCAAGACTAAAATAAATCTCCGTCTGTATTTCGAATGTAGTCTCCATCTCCCAAAACTGTCACCCCCAGGAGGACATTTGCATTTTTAGCTTTTACAATGGAATCATCCCACAAGAGGTGTCATTTGGAATCAAGAAATGAGTTCCGAATTTTTTAAGAAGTGGTGGCAATTTTAGGCGCATCAGTCTCCTGTTCGATGTTCAATCATACGTCCCGGACAAGAGTCAGCGTCTCACCAGTAATGCTCGTGACGCCAAAGTTCGAAGTGAGCTATCCTCACTTATGATGACAACAGTCTAGAAAGCACATAGAATGAAATTGACTTTCATTGGTTTCACTTTGGTTTCAAGAAGATTACATCCGGCTCGAAGCACCACAATTTTGATGATCAATCCCATGGCAAGCGAGTGTTGCTAACCAACTCTCTCTCTCTGTGTTTGGTTTGATATTTAAGCGTCTTTGGGGTATTTCCTGCAATTTGTAAGCCCAGTGAGGACAGAGCAAGTATTACTCGAGAGGTTCTTCTTGCACCAATCATAATAGTTTCTTTCAAGCAGAAATCTATGCCATAGACAGGAACTTACCAACTGCGACACAGCCATATTATCAGACAGTCGTGCTTTCTCGTCACCAGACCCCTTCAATATCAAATCCAAGCTTTTGTCAGAAAAAGCAGAAGCTTGAAGAGTTGAGCAGTAAAGAACAGAGTAAAACTCTGCTGGATACCTGGCCATACAGGGATAGATGGCAATGAAAAGTTCGACCTTAAACAGGTGCTCAACCATTCTGCGCTGTAGGAAATTAAGGAAAGAAGGAAAATTGCAGGAACTCTAAACAACACTCACAGCATGAAGCAGGCCAAGAAACTCTTACGTCAATAAAACCGGAAGATGTTTGAGGCGTTAATGAAGATGAGCAAGAATAACCTCCACATCCTAACAAGCTTCTTAACAGGACACTGCAGACTCAGGGAGCACCTAGATAAGGTTAGGTACGTGGGTTGACGCGATGGGGCCGCTCCACACTGAGGTCCTATTGGACCCTTTGTGATGCCCAAGGGGTAAACCTTCCTTTCTTCTCATTTGTCGGTATTATGATGAAAACTCCTGACTCCAAGGTGTTATTTGGTTATTGTCTTCGTTCCAGTCATCCAGAGATCCCTATAAACTTGCAAAGAGATTTTAGTGGGATATCTGACATATCATGGAGGTCATGGAAGAAAAATTCTCCCACGGTCCCAGGGTTCTTTGCATAAACTATGATATTGACAAAGACAGTGGGATGTATCCTCAAACTCCTCTTCGTCCCCACAGCCTCTGCAAATGGTGTCATGGGTAAGTCCAATTTTGTGTTCGTGGTACCTCATATAGTTATGACCAGTAATAGCTCCGACCAGCATCCTCAGCAGTCTCCTGCTGCATTGGAGGAGGGAATCGGTTTTTGTGCTGTCTAACCTAGGCCATTTCGTACGAGTGGGGAAGGAACTCCAACTTTCATTAGCTAGCTGCATGATTTTCCTGTCCACCTTTCTCTTTATGTCAGACAGAGGTGGGGAAAGCCATGGGATTTCCTGGAATGGGTCGAATTTGGCCCGATTCCTGGCAAGTTCATCTGCTACCTCGTTTCTGGTTATGTCGCTATGATCTGGGACCCAGCACAGGGTGATCGAATGCTGTGTGCCAAGAAGATTCAGCTCTTCGCGACAGCTTGCGACTAGCTTGGACAAAGCTAGAGAGCACCTAACGAAACCAGGAGTGTCAGAAGACGGTCGCCGCAGATTCTGTGGTGAACCGAATGACCGAAATCGGCTCTTTAAGGCACTAGCCTACAAGGTCAAATATTTCCTAGATAGATACTTGCAAGATGCAAGCACATAGCACATACTATCAGAGCAAGCTATGGAGTCACTAGAACCATCTCTCATTCTCAGATTTATAAGGGAAACTGAGGGCTTATAGAGAATACTCTATAGAATAAAAGCCTCCTTATACAATTCTGAAAAGAACTGCTTGTGAGGCGAACTCATTAGAGAGCGAAGGTATCAAAATGGGCCGCAATAGATCCAAAGGTCGTCGTGCAATATACCTTAAGCTACAGTAAAAATAATAACCATATTGGCTGAATTTGTTGATTCTTCTTCTAGAGCGGCCTGTAACGGCAGCCACCAGGACCCACTAAAACATTCATGGGAGACACTCAAACTGGACCTACATCAAATTGAAGAACTACATGACACTTATTTGGGAATACGATTTGATGCAAGCTCAATTAACACTTGAAACTTCACCACCCACTTGATGGCAATAAATGATAAAAATTATGTAAAACTTGCTGCTACTTCTCGTAAATCCTTGATGCCTAGTTGGATGTTTTCAGATTTGCATCAGGCTGCTATCCTATTTCACTATGTGCCTTTGTGCTCAAGTTAACGTCAACCTGCGTTTCTGAAGAAGTTCTGACTCAGGTACTGACTATTTGGCGAACAGCCATGCATTCGAGTACATAGTCGGTCCTTGGAGTACACCGTTTCGTCACGTGGCATCTCCTATTGGCATGATCTTTAGCCAACTGGCTCAAGTTACGCCCGCCAATTTGGTTGAGGTCCTTCTCCACTTGTGTGCGCCATCGGTTTCATGGGCGTCCTCTATTGCATAGTCCCAGTAGTTTGGAGTCAAAGACTTTCGGGCTAGAGCAGTGTTACACATGCGATCCTCATGGCCTGGTCTTAGGTGATGAATCCGTAGACGCCTGGCTAGGCTCGTGTTATTGTACAGTTCATGGTTGAATCTCCTCCTCCAAAATCCATCAACGTACAGGACCAGGACAAGGTAATATATAATGTTGGTTTGGTCCTTCGAGAGAGGGCTGTACTACTCTATTGCCTCTTGAGCCCAAAGGCTCTAAAGAGTTACACGTTCATCTCTAAGGATATTTGGGGATGTCAGAAAAGATTAAACACGATTTGGGGTGCCATACCATAAAAACCACGAAAGTAATGACAAAGTTTGTATACAAGCCAAGGCAGGTGCTGAGACATAATTCATTGGACCCTCACCCCTTCATGAGTCTAACAATACGGACACTAAACTTCACCTAAACAAATGAACCAGTTTGGAACGATCAAGAGAGTTGTAAGCACTAAAGGACGTTCATGAAACAGAACTACAATCCAAAACGAGCCAAAGACGCTCCAGAACTCCATAAGATTGACCTTGACTGATGTTATGTGGAGCACTAATAGGACGCGGAGCATGTAGTTACCACCTTTATAAATGGAGCCTTACCAGTACAGAAGGACTGGATGACACAGTTGGTAAAGTGCCTGCCCTGGTTAGCGGGATTCCCGGTTCGAATCCCAGTGAAAGCTAAGTTAATACGCTTTTATCTGGTTTTAAAATCTGGTTCAGTCACCATTTGCCGTTGGGATCAAATTAACGGCACTATCACTGGAGTAGTCAATCAGTGGTTGTAGTCTGACTGCGAGTATCACAATGGACCAATACGGTTGAAGTGTGCTGGTGAATGCACTAGCAGCCCGCCTACCTAACCTAACCTACCGGTACAGAAATCTGGAGGCACAGTGGTTAGGCTAAGAATCAGCACATGCCTTCCCTAAGAAAAATTCCAAATGGTAGAGAACTTGCCTTCAGAAAGGTAGCACTTAAATTCTAGACCAAAGGAAGGGTGTACAACAGATCCTTATGGTCGCAGTTCTAGTATCTTACTTTGACACGTCCCGAGTTCTTCAACTCGATTCAGGTACAGTATTTGAAGAGCAGAGAGTTGTGGCACACAATCAAAACAAAACAAAAACAATGGCGCCCAACAGAAGACCTAGTCACTTCCATGAATACAAGTGAGCCTACAAGATTGACTGATTCAACAGCGTCTTCAATAGCCTCCGCTTCTTTCAACATGGCTCTGAGGATTGCTCAGACTTATTCTGTCCCAAAAGCTTGACTTTGGCTTCGAAACTCAAGTCGAACTTGGATTGCTTGACCTTTCCACTCACAAACAAGCCCAAGGCCCCCCTGGATGCCACCAAAAAACTACACAGAAACAGTGTTTGAGTTCAAATCCCCCGGAAGACGTTTGAAACGTCAAAGTCACATTTAACCTCGATATGTCTATCAATTTGAAGATCAGAGCAGATCTCTAGCACCTAGACTCTATAGAACGTAGAAGAAACTGGTCCCAAGCACAACACGAATTCAACCCCGAATCTAAGCCATAAATCGTCGATGAGCTTGAAAAACACGCTCAAAATGTTCGATTGCTTGCAAAGATTGTATGTGACGTCCACAGGAAGCGCTAAGGAACTTGTTGGGATCTTTATAAAATGAAAACAACAGAAACTTCGGTAATAATTGTTCCATTGGTTTTTGTTTTTATTGCGAAGGTACACTATGTTAGACTAGATGAAATTACTTCTTTCCGAAGGTTTGTGTTGAAGCTGCGGCATTGGCTGCTGAGGCACCACCACCGAATCCACCTCCTTGTTGGAAGGTTTGTGTTGAAGCTGCGGCATTGGATGCTGAGCCACCGGCTCCTCCGAATCCTTGGTTGAAGCTTTGCGTATTAGCTGATGCACTGCTGGCTGATCCACCGAATCCGCCACCGAATCCTGGACCGCCACCGAATCCGCCTTGACCACCGAATCCACCTGGACCACCGAAGCCACCTCGACGGTTATGGTGTTGGGCAGAGATCGCCACGATCACCATGCAGAATACAACGAGGAATTTCATCTTGAAGTGATTTTTTTTTTGTGAGTTGTCTATTGGCTCTTGTCAAGCTACTGATATCAACCGACAGCATAGATTGCGTATTTATAGCCGGCTATAGGCTGAGTTGCCAATGCAACGTCACTGCTAAGACCGAGAAAAAGCCCCTCAGTCTACAACCAGTTTTTTGTCGGTTTTATGAACTACTTGATCTTGAAAATTCACAAATTTCTGCCCACCAATATGCGCGGACAACGAAGAGATCGCTGCTCTTGCCGTCTTTCTCTCACTACCTCGATTCTGAATAATTATTGAGTTATGCGTGGAAGCGAAGCGCCGCGCCGGTAGGAAGGCGAAGAAAGAAAACTGGTGGCACATCTAGGCAGAATAATTAAACCGAATTAGTCATGACGCTTTCGAGCCAGAATGCTCGATCTCCCCCTCCTAGCAAAATCCCATTTGGACGTCTAGAAATATTGCGTAACGTGGACTGGTGGAGGACGCGGGAGGTCGCCGATGAACAACAACAGTTTCCCTCGACCGACGTTGTTTGCTGACCTCACTCTGTTATCTGTCAAGCGGACATTTGCATACTTAAAACCAGTCTTCGTCTATATCATAACGGCTGGAAGAACAGCATCGGATCATAAAGAGTACATTTTATGGGGTGTCGAGTGTCCAAGCTGAAGACCATACCGGTGAGCAATGAAATGTCGAGCATCACATGCAGTCACAGCTGATCCATGTAGGCGATGAACCCTGTAAAACGAATTTGCCTTCTTAAAGACATGCTCAACCAAACCATACAGTCCAACATGTATGGAGACGAGTTTCCTCATTTGGAACGAGGCTAGAACGTACTTCTGGTTCGGGTGGCGTTAAAGTCTCGGCCGGTTTTCTTTAGCTTCTCCAGCAACCATTCATGTTGTGCGTTGCCGCCGGATACAAACGGCACAGTTTGGGAAGTTTTGGGTGACGGTTACAGCCATTAAGCACACATTCGTGCGGCCAGAACGAATCACCTTCGATTTCGATACTTAACGTCTCTAATCATCTACAGCAATAAAATATCGCCCATTTAGAAGCGAGAATAAATATAATATATTCCAATGCCTGAAGGTTGTCACAGAGTATTTAAGACGAGGTGTCGTTAGTCATCAAATGCAGGTTTCGGTTTTGGGCAATTTATCAGGTTCGTGACCTTTGGAAAGACTGAACCTGATCTGATAGAGTGCGTTTATTTCGGACAGATGGGATTGAAGATGAAAATAATCCATTCTATGATCGTTCCAGTTTACTGATTAGCACAATCCTGCTTCACAACGGACATGGAATGCCTCTCAGATGAGATAAGCGATCCTGCTTCTGTTTTGCATGTACGATTCATACTCAGTATCTTAGGCCGTTTCCGGTTCCCATCTAAAAAAGTTGTCGCACATTGGTCCCGCAGTGGAAAACCAAAATACCCGAAGTAACATAGTTTCCTCGGCGAAATGGTATAGGTTTTTCAATGTTACAATTGTGAGAAAGCCTATTTTGTTAATTGTTAATGCCGTTAGCTGAAAGTTGGGACCTTGAAATTAAAAAAAAAAATTACATTTTTTGTAAGCAAATTTATACTCTCTAAACTTAGATAATTTGGAAGCTAAAGTTATATTTCCTTCAAACTGTAGAAGCCACCTTTTGAGGGGGCGTTTCGATATTCGATGGGCTGTATCAAAAATCCTCCAACGAAAATTTTTTCTGAAAGCTTTAAGTCCTTGTACACCACTCAATTGCAAACAAAATACATCTCGTACCTATAGCTAGCTAAAGACAGAGACAAGAGCGAGGAAAAGACAGACTGAGGTGACAGAATATTACCCTAAGTCAGACCACGAGTTATATTAGAGTGGAAAACGGTTAAAAATCAAAACACCAAATAACGTTAAAAAACCAAAGTTGACTTTATTCTTAGTCGCCCAAATCTCGAGTGAACTATATTTTCTTAAAACATAAACTAAAGCTAATACAACAAACATAGGCAATACCGACAAAAAAGGACGATTTACAAAAAGGGAGCATGCAGAAAAGAGGCACGTGACAATAGTTCGACCCAAGAGATGCAGATCGACACCCACCACCTTTTTGTCGATTTCAAGGCCGAGGCGAACCTGTGCCTAACTTCTTAGCAACAACTGCGTGTCGTGCGTGCTATTTAGACAGAAATACTCTTGGAGCATTGAGCCGTGAATTATCAAAGGTGGTAAATTCGGGTCTCGAACCTGGGACCCTCTGCGTAGGAGTCGACGCACTTATCCACTACGCCACGGCGACCCATTATTTTGATACCAATGGACCAATGGTGACTGGCCCAGATTTGAAAAGCAGATAAAAGTTTATTAACTTAGGTTTTACTGGGATTCGAACTGGGAACCCGATTGACCAAGAGCAAGCACTTAACCAACTAAGTTACCCAGGTGTTTCTGGATAATTTAGTCATCTACAAATGGAAGATGACTTTCTCTCAACTCTCCCAATGGGAAACATTCCGCGCCAGGCTGCTGCATCCATTTCACGTATAAAATGAAAAGCAGAGGTGACAAGACGCACCCTTGGCGAAGTCCAACACCCACTGTGAAAGGTTTGCTCGGTAATGTGTAAAAAAAACAACTAATTTATGAGGTGTGCATTTATTATTGTGCCCACAGCATCTCATGATGTCTCGAATTATTATCAATGCAAAAATTAAATATTTTCAACCATTTAACATTTAACGCTCCCGAACTGGATCAACTGGAATCAAATAAGTTATTTTTTTTTTTGTTCACACTTTTTTGCCCGGGTAAACTTCGTGAAGAACGACAGCACAAATTTAAGGCAGTAATTTATGAATTAAAAAAAAGAAGATTCTCGTATGGAAGGAAATGTGTTAAAGAACCTCAAGCAACGAGAGTGACAGGAGATGTGTTTGAACTTGCTTACAATCTTTCTGGATGACTTGACTTTGAAGAACTTAAAGTCTAACCTTATTGAATGAAAATGAATCACTTCAAAAGAATTTCAAAGAAACGCATTCGAATTCAAATCCGACAAAGCAGAAAAAAATATTCGTATATTATTCGATACCAGCCAGCAGGACCTGATTTCTTAAGAAGACAATTTTAATACTCTTACTTTATTCGCTGGTGGGTGCGACTTGACTTTAATTATTAATACATTCGTGCAAATTATTAGATAGTTGCACTTTGCATCTCTTAATTGAGTTCATCTTTGTATTGGATGAGATTATTATGTTATTTTACTGTTTGTATAATCTTGAGGTCGCTCGAAATCATTTATTATAAATACCATTCCACATTTGAATTTAAGGTTCAGTAGAGTGTCGTCCTTTCAAACTGTCGAAAAGTGGGATTTGAAAATTGAAACGTAAAAATAATGAATTTCGTTGCAATCCGTTCCGTATTCGTCGTAGTTTTTGCTCTAGTAATCGGTCACAATGAGCAGCGTGCTTATGTACAAAGCGCATCAGTCGGCAGTATAACAGTAGGTGGTGGTCCTCCTGAGCTAATTGAGGTGGTGTTCTCGACCTCGAGTGAAAAACCAAAAGAAGAACCAAAGGTCAGGGAAAAGACACCAGAAAAGCCGGCAGAAAAACCCGTCGAAAGTCCTGAAGTGAAACCCGCCGAAAGTCCTGAAGTAAAACCCACCGAAAAGCCGGCAGAAAAATCCGTCGAAAGTCCTGAAGTGAAACCCGCCGAAAGTCCTGAAGTAAAACCCACCGAAAAGCCGGCAGAAAAACCCGCCGAAAAGCCGGCAGAAAAGCCCGTCGAAAGTCCTGAAGTGAAACTCGCCGAAAAGTCGGCAGAAAAACCCGCCGAAAGTCCAGAAGTGAAACCCGCAGAAAAACCTGTCGAAAGTCCTGAAGTGAAACCCACAGAAAAGCCGGCAGAAAAACCCGCCGAAAGTCCTGAAGTGAAACCCGCCGAAAAGCCGGCAGAAAAACCCGCCGAAAGTCCTGAAGTGAAACCCGCCGAAAAGCCGGCAGAAAAACCCGCCGAAAGTCCTGAAGTTAAACCCGCCGAAAAGCCGGCAGAAAAACCCGCCGAAAGTCCTGAAGTTAAACCCGCCGAAAAGCCGGCAGAAAAACCCGCCGAAAGTCCTGAAGTGAAACCCGCCGAAAAGCCGGCAGAAAAACCCGCCGAAAGTCCTGAAGTGAAACCCGCCGAAAAGCCGGCAGAAAAACCCGCCGAAAGTCCTGAAGTGAAACCCGCCGAAAAGCCGGCAGAAAAACCCGCCGAAAGTCCTGAAGTTAAACCTGCCGAAAAGCCGGCAGAAAAACCCGCCGAAAGTCCTGAAGTGAAACCCGCCGAAAAGCCGGCAGAAAAACCCGCCGAAAGTCCTGAAGTGAAACCCGAAAAGCCCGCGGATAATCCAGTAGTAAAACCCGCAGAACAGCCTCAAGATGCCAAAGTCGATCCGCCTAAGACAAGTGCATAGTCGGAGTGAAACTACAATACAAATGTGTGTATAGCGCACACAAAAACAACTGCATATGTGATTTCATAAAATAAATTGTCTAGTTATTTTGTATTAATTTAAAATAAGAGTTTTAAATACGAATGGTTCAAGTGCGCTCAGAGATTTGATCGCTGCCTGGCTATCGGAATAGATGGAGATATCTATGATCTTGATATAACAGTCAAGGCAGAGTTTTCTTAATCGCTATGGTTTCAACCTGACATACGCCTCTTCAGGTTCTTGAAATAGACGTCAGCATCCCCAACAGTATCCATCTTCGATACATTCGTAAAGATTCGCAATGGACCATCCAGCGTCTGGTGTTCAGACTCCCAGTAAGGTCTGAGGAAATGCTGGTTGAGAAGTTCTATTCGAAGAAGAGTTTAGTTAGCGTGAGGGTATTCAACTATATCCAGCTGTTATCTGTTGTCTGTCTGTCTACCAACGAGTTTCATAGGTGGTAGATTAAGGGTAGTGTTTCAAGCTTTGGAGTTGGTTGTCCTTTGTACTTCGCTGATACCTATACATCCTATCCTTTGCACTCGTTCGAGAGGTATGAGGTTGATCTTCTTTTCGAGTGCAGTCCATCAAATTGAGAAACCATAAAGGGATTTATGGGTCTGACTACTTAAATATACAACCAGTGGACCATGTGGTGTTGTAGTCCCCATTTGCACCCAATGGCCCTTTTGCAGTAGTAGAGAGCCGTGGAGACCTTCTTGATACATTCCTGAATATTGATGAGTGTGCTTCTTTAAGCATGGTGTCACTTATAGTCCGGTGTAGTGCATTGATCGGTGGCTGTAGCTGATGTCCATTTCAGACCCTTGTCTGGCCAATTCTTCCGCTCTCTCGTTCCCTACTATTGAGCTGTGGCCCAGGACCACCTTCTGGTGACTAAAGGACTTTAGTGAGTCACGGCAGCTCATAACAGCCCTTGATCTCGTTGTACAGGATCCAATTGATTTCAGTGCAGCCTGGCTGTCAACAAAGATGATGATTTCTGATGGTGGGATATCGGTCACTAGCTGTTCGTTCACTGCTTCGTGATCTGCAGATAGTGGTCTCACCAAGCTTCGAGTTGATCGCTCTATTATTGGAAGCTGGTGAACAAAAAGCCAATATGGACTTTTCGTTCCCGAGCCTGTTCAGTTGTCAATCAGTTTTCTAAAGTCTTGAGAATTCTTGAATCCTTTTATTGGACGTGCCCAAAATTTCCCCATAATTTTTTGAAGACCATTGTAGTCGTTCCCCAGATCGTTGGGACGTGACAAAAATTCAGGCATTCTTAAAAAAATGCTGATCAACCAAGTAGAGATGAGATTGGCACACTTTTGAAGCACTACTGGGAAAATGATGTCTGGTCCTGCCATTTTATTTGAAGGAGTTAATAGCCCATTAAGAGGAATTAGTTGATTGCCTTCTAGACTGTGACTTGATACTGAACTCCTTTCGAGAAGGTCTTATACAATCATTTGCCCACGCGTTCGTTTAGACGGTCGGGCTTAGGATACACGTAAATCGGAATGGGTCGGTCGCTTGTTGTAATTTCACAGATAGAGGTACTGTCTTCACTACTCGGATTCTATGGTATTTTATGAACGCCTTAAATGAACCAATAATGTTGGCAAAATATTGTTATTCATTTTAGGAATACCGCCATTTTTATTGACAACATAGGGTAAACTACCCAGTAGCGAGCCCCCTTAAGCAAAGTTTTGACTTCGTTGCTCTCTCAAAATTAATTACTTAAATATATGAAAACCAGTTTTTTTTTTTAAATGGCTTTTTGTAAGTATACGACTCAAATTTAATAAATTTAATTAAAGGTTGAAAATATATACAGAATAGAACAGAAAATAATTAAAAGTATAAAAGGAGATGTAAGCCACTACCGGACCCCCCCCCCCCCCCCTCCCCCCCAACTCTTCTGTTCCTAATTCGAGCCCTTAGAGTCCCATTAACAAGCTGCCAATATAAATCATAGCATACAAATGGAATCATCGTTATTTTTTTTAAAAGGTAAAAAGGAAAACATTAAATTAATTCATGCCAAAAATTAGTTATAAAACTTAAAAATTGAACAAATATAAACAACGTTGTATATTTTCGTCCATTATTTTCTTGTTGATAGATTAATGTGTTTTAAATGAATAACCAACGGATGGAATGGACAAATGTTAGCTCCAAAACATAATTTTATTTTAAATGATAATTATGAAAAAGACGTTAAAAAAGTATAACATAAAACATAATTATAAAGTATCCAAAAAAAAATTGGTAGCATGTCCTATACGATGTTGTACAATACGATGAAACAACAACTAAAAGGACAATTGAAATTCGGGAACACAAAGGTTTTCATATGTAAACATTAAAAGTTTGTGTGCCTATTGACTGGTTTTTATAAATATCTAAATTGATCTTGCATCATGCCCGTTTTTATAAATAATGTTCAAATACCCTTCGGCAATGAAGCGAAATACCTCGGAATGAATCTCGATGTAAAGCTTTAACGGAAGGAGCACGTCAAAAAGAAACGTGAGGAGCTCCAATTAAGATACAAAGACATGTACTGGCTTATTGGAAAATATTCTAAGCTAAGTACTGACAACAAATTGCTTATATACAAGCAGGTGCTAAAACCCGTCTGGACGTATGGTATACAACTATGGGGTTGTTCCGAAGAAAGTAATAGAAACAAACTTTTCAAAATAAAGTGCTAAGGACCATCGTCAACGCACCCTGGTAAATACGAAACAACGATATGCACAGAGATCTTGGAATTACATCAGTCCAAGATGAAGTTACGAATTTTGTCCGTAAGCATAAGCCTCGCCTGGAAGAGCGAATTTTCCTTACCAACTGAGGACGAATCACCTGAAAATGAATTATTCAATACAAAATACAGACTTTTTCTGTTAAAATACCGTTATTGTCTGAAAAGCAGGGGCTTAGCTTTTGAACAAAATTCATGAAGGGGGCTCGCTATTTTCAGGGGGCTCGAATTAGGGTAGTTTAACCTACTAGTTACCTCCCTGCAATGTGCCCCTTCATCCTCTTGGTGGGTCTCCAAATGCAGTCTGTTCCACTTAAAGATTTCTCTAAGCACTGACTGATCTCTGTCGACAAAATCAGAGTGTAGTTGTGTAAATGTGTCGATAGTATTGCATCACTCGATACCAGTTCATGCTGTGCTGCCTGTTGCTCCTGCGAATTAGATTAAATTATCAATAAATGTCTGCCTGATATAATATTAGATAAATGCGCTTCGACTTGTGAACTTAGCTCACGGAGATGTATTAAAATCGAAACCAGTTGCAGACTTCCAGTTATCATTTGTTCAATGTATATTTATATTTTGTTTACAGTTATAACATTTAATTTCTACTATAAATAGCAACGTCCGCATAGATTTCGACATCAGTTGATTGTTATCCTTCAGCGGTTTCTAACGTTCGAAAGAGGAAAGTTTGAAAAAAGCAAAAAAAAAAACTATGAAATTCTTTGTAATTCTGTTCATGCTCATTGCATTTGTTGCCATTGGATTTGGGCACAATTCGCGTGTGTACGCCTTGGATTCACAATCTGATGACTCATCAGTAGGCAAACCTGCGGACGATGGGGCCGACGATGGTGCTACCAAGGCTGTTGTTAAGGACTCGGACGATGGTAAAGATTCCGGAAAAGGCAAGAAAAATGATTAAAGAATGTAAAAAGAAAATAGTCAATAAATTCATATGTGCTTGAGAGAATATGAAGATGGTGTGTTTTTGTGGAATAAGAAAGAAACTTTTTTTTGGATACTGCGGTGGCGTGGTGGTAAGTTGAAAGTCTGTGGCTTATGTCTATGGTGAGCGATGGTATGTATGTGGTTCCTGTTGATGGTGGGGCACGGCACGGCACTAGGTTAGACCATATTGGTACATTGTGCTACCCTTAGTCAGACTACTAATAATGATTGCCTACCCCAGTGATAGTGCCGTTAATTTGATTCCAACGTCAAATGGTGACTGGACTTGATTTGGAAACCAGATAAAAGCGTATTAACCTTGCCTTCCACTAACCAAGGGCAGGTACTCTACCAACTGCGTCATCCAGTCGTTCGGCACTAAGCTTTGACCATTTAACACTTCACCTGTACTATAACTGCAACAAGACTACTATTTCCCAGTCTCCTTTTACCACCTCCTGCAGCCAACCTTGACAGCCTCAACCGGATGCAACTACTGGCCAACTTGTTTACCAGCGGATTGTCAAACAGCAATCTATCTGTTGTATATAACATACTTCTCCAACTCATTCCGCTGGACATATTTGGAAGAATGTTAGCAGCTAGCCATGAGACTCAAGACACTTTGACTCTGGGCAAAACTCAGCATTGGCCACTCAACTGTTCTCAGTGATTTCAATTCCCATCCCAACGAATCCGATCGCGAAATCGGCTAGCATTCCTTCTCTATCGGAATGAAAGTCCAACAATCAGACGGTGTTCCTGATCGTCTGTGAATTTGCAAAAGCGAAGACGGACGAGGTAGTAGGTCAGTGGTTTAGGTATGAGTTCACAAAGACGTTGCATCCCAAACCACACAATCTGTGAATTATATTCTATCAATCGATGCAGTCTCTTATAGTTGTCAAACGAAATAAGAGAATCAAACGCCTAAGTTTGTTCTCTTCAGTAAAATTTCGCGCGCCTTTGCCAAGAAGTTGAACGGCGCGCCGACTCAACACCATGGTCTAAGAGCACTGGTGTCTTCACTAGTAGCGCCCCTACCTAACCTAAACCAACCTCACCTAACGCCAAAAACACCTCCCTTACCACCACATCACCAGAGGAAACGAACTAGAAACCACTATGCCAGGTACCCAGCATAGGGTTAGTTTGCATCGAACCGCAATCTCCCTGAGAGATAGACGGCAAAGTTTTAACATCTCCGATTTAATTGATGGTTTATCCAGAGCTTTTATGGCCGCCAGACCATCTGTTTAAATGGCGATGGATAGCCCCTCTATTGGGTTCATCGACAGTAAGCGGGCAGGCTCTTGGATAGCTTTAACTTCTGCCTGGAATACACTACAATGGTTGAGAAGTCGAAGAGACAGGGAAAAGCATACGGCCGGCGATGCCGCGAATGCTCCTAGTCCGTTGCGCTCGTCTGTTTTTGAGCCATCTGTGTAGATCTCTAGGTAGCCTGGTTATCTTACTAGATCTTGTTTCCCAATGTTCTCTGTCTGGGATGAGTGTTTTGAGCCCAAACGCGAAGTCTAAAGCGGGTGTTGTATAATCTCTATGGGTTGGTAGTCTCGCATTTCTGATTATCTCTGTATAACCTAGGCTATGAGAACAGCTCCAGCGGTAGCACTCCCGTAGCCTTAACGCTACCAGCTTCCCAAAGGTGTCCATGGGAAGAAGCTGTCGCAATGTTAACATATCGCCTGTGGGGGTGGATCGCAGTGACCCTGTTATGCAAATACACACTGACCTTTGAATTTTGTTAATCGATTTAAGATTGGATTTGTTATTCAGTGCTGGGCCACCAAACGAGGATACCATATGTTAAGATAAGTCTAACAACAGCCGTACGCATCCAGAGAGCCATTCTTGGTTTAATTCCCCATGTGGAGCTAAGGATTCTCTTACATGCGTACGATCCCTAATGTTTGGTTTCCTTCCTGTCTAAGATTACTTAACATAACCTAACCTACTCCTCTCAAAAAGGATAAAACTATGACACCACAGGTGATTGAGATCCTGACTTAACCGATTTCCGATCAACCAAGCAACTACGTAATGAAGTTCATCAGAATTGTACGAATAATTTTTAAGACAACTGTATACTACACTGAAGAAAAATTAACCAAAGATTTTACGCTTAAGCTCTGAAACACACAAAAGACTTTCTCGTACATCTACACACCCTGCAAGCTGCAGAATTGAAATCAAGTATCTCCCTAGTTAGAACGTTTGATGATTGGCATAAACAATTACTTTCGTAGATCAAACAGAAGCACACTCATCATTCGGTCATATACACGCTTGCCTCTAATAATCGATTTATCTCAACAACTAGGTAACTGAGATCACAAGGCCATGAGAGTAATCACCCCACTTGGGCAGATCATTTCTCTAGAATTAGCATGTACTTCCCGGCGAATATCGTCAGACACATTCACCACTTTGTTTGCTTCCCAAAATGTAAACTGTTGGATCAATGGGGATCAAATATTGGATTTACGCTTCTCAGAGTCAACCGTTCGTCGCAAAAAAAGTGCAGAAACTGGTTCCGAGGCTCTCTATGAATATAGCATCATAGAATGAGGGGGATGGTTTTTTTTCTATTGATCATCTCAACAAAATAGCAAGAACAAAGAATCAGCTAACGAGTTCCTCATACGGAAGTGAAGACTAGACTTATGATTCTGCGGACTATAAATACGCCCGACAATTTAAATTCTGCAATCAGTAGTGCGACTCCTGTTCCAACAGTTCCCTCACTCAGTGTAGCAATAAACTCAACAACTAAAAAATGAAGTTCCTCGTTGTATTCTTCATGCTGATCGTGGCTATTGCCGCCCAACACGGACATCATCATCAACGCGGTGGATTCAACGGAGGTCCAGGAATCGGCGGTGGTCCAGGATTCGGCGTACCTAGCTTTAATAGTGCTAGCAGTTCCGCTTCAGCATCTTCGCAAAGTTTCGGATTGAACGGTGCTAGTGGCTCAGCGGCTAATGCTGCTGCTCAAACCGTTAGTGGCAAATAAATAACTGGATTAATATAAATTGCAACGAAAAAGAATTGTGTTTTTATTTGAGGACGCATACAGTTCAGGCAGTGATTGCAAGGGATCTTGGGTCTCTGTCAACGAGACTGTGAATTTGCATTCCTTTCAATTGAATTTAACGTGTGAGTAGTTTCCGAAACGTTTAGTCTTCTCACTCGGGTTCTTGCATGGATAGTTTGCTTAAAAGAATGAATTTGAATTTTTTCGAAACGACATTGCATTGGTCCAATTTTAATCCGGGTGCCAACATTACTTTTTTCTGCAGAGAAGGATTTAGTGTTTATAGTGAAACTGTTCTTTACGGACACCCCTCTGTAAGGGACACACCCGTCATTTACGGAAAATTCATGAAATATTCGTGTATTTCAACCCCTTCACAAAGGACACCCCTATGTACCGGACAATCATGATGGTCCCGCTGTTGTCCGCTTTGGAGAGGTTTCACTGTATTTTGCAACAGATGGCAAGAAGAAGAACCAACATCTTTTAATAGATAGCTGCAAAAGAAGTTTAAAGTGTGTATTTGCTTTATAACGGTAACAAGTACGGAACTCTAAAAGATTCTGCCGGACAATATAAGTGAATTCCTGTCAAAAGAATACTCCAATCCAGGTTTTCTGAAGAAATCAGACGGAGTATGGACAGGATCAGCTTCAGAATCTCCAGAGCTACTAATGAACAGCCATTTCCCTGGATGTCCGGATTAGCATAGCTCAGCACCACCGACTCGCTTTGTCCTCAAATGAAATCACTCCCCTCATTACTTATGAGCAAATTTCATCGGCCCCTCATATCAAGGGAGTCCCCATTAAACTAAGCCACATTGCCAAATCTGTGGGGCTTGTTCTGGACCCGAAGCTAAGATGGAAACTTATAGGGGCTTCAGCCGCGTGTGGTTCACTGGCCAATCGTTTCAGTAGTCACACCCATACGTTTGAAAAAGTCACAAAAAAAAACCTCTCGAAAGGGTCCAGCGAATGGCATATATCTGCATCAGCGGAGCAATGCGAACTGCCCCTTCGCCGGGCCTGAACACACTTTTCAACCTTCCGCCGATAGATCTCTTCGGCAGGCAGGTCGCTGCCAGCACGGCGATTAGATTGAAATCGTTGCATATGTGGAAGGAGCAAAGCTCCGGACGCTCTACAATTCTCGAAAAATTTGGATCCCTACCAGGAGACACCGCCCTCACGATACCTAAGGTCATCTTCGAGAAAAATTTCTCAACTAGCATAACCCCCAGATCTTTCTGGGCGTCTGAACACAAGACGCTGGACGGTTCTCTGCGTATCTTCACAGGTATCTTCACAGAAGATGGACGAAAGAGTAGGTGTGGGAGTCTACTCTTAGGATCTGAATTTTCAACTGTCATTCCGACTTCCTTCTCACTGTACTGCTTCTTTCAGGTAGAGACTATAGCGATAAAGGAAGCTCTGTCCTGGCTAAAAATTATAGATATTGTCATCTGTTCGGATAGACCCTGGGTGCCTCATCACCAAGCAATTATGCCCATCTATCGATCCAAAAAGCTCACGCGACCTGGTCGGAATGGGTGGGCAGAATCTTAGAGCTCTCATCGGCGTCATAACCGGAGACTGTCCCATTGGAATTCGCGCTTCAAGACTAGGTATACACTTTTACGATTTCTGTAGAAGCTGCAGAGATGAGGAGGAAGAAGAAACCATTACACACCTTCTTTGCAACGGCAATGCCATCTCATCATTTAATCACTTGGACGCCCCATATTTTTATAACCTGACTGAACTAAGTGAGATCAGTATCAGTCAGCTCCATCGCTCTGTCAAAACCTCCAGATGGCTTACGGATTAGGATCTACTAGATCCTTGTGGGCCTTTGCCTACCCTTAGCCTAAGTGTGGCTACCTTTTAAGTGGCTGACTAGCCACTCTAACCTAACCTAACCCCTATCACCTTCTCTCCTTATCCACTCTCCAGGCGTGTGTAGCATACTACCCAGTATGCTGCAAGAAGCGCAAGTCCTGGTAATCACATGCCGCTTTATGAAAGCATCCCTAAGTTGGGTAGACAAGGGCATGAAAGCACAAGAGGCTTCAAGCTTCTTAGTCTGACCTCCTTCAACTTAAAAGTTCTTGAACGAATCCTGGAAAACCGTACACGGGACGACTCCCTGTCAAAATCCCAAAACACTCACACTTTAAAGGAAAATCCACAGAAACGGCTCTCCACGAAGTAGTGCGTACTACTGAGTAATCGGTAAACTATAAAGTGTACACACTAGCTTCCGTCTTAGACATAGAAGGAGCCTTCAGAAACCTTCACACGGAAGTGATCCTTTTTTTTTGCGAGGGTAGGTGAAATTCTTCAAAAGACACTATTGGGACCGTTCCCACTGTTCCCAAAGGGATTTTAACCCAATAAAAACACCTCCCTTCAAATAAAATATATTTCCACTGCAACAAGTTTTACACTTATCCAGCAGTTTGACTTTCTTGGTTTAGCCGCAATCCAAGAGAGGCAAGAGATTCTCCATTCAGAGTTCTTGCTTACACCGCAGTTAAGCGCGGGTTGAACTCACCCTGCTAGGTCAAGGGGTTCAGTCCTTTGAAGACGACGAAAATAGTTTCTTTCGTCGAAAATTGGAAGGACAGCAGAGTTTATGTGCTCTTCCAGGCGAGGCTTATGCTTACGGGCAAAATTCGTAACTTCATCTTGGACTGATGTAATTCCAAGATCTCTGTGCATATCGTTGTTTCGTATTTACCAGGGTGCGTTGACGATGGTCCTTAGCACTTTATTTTGAAATGTTTGTCGTATGTTTCTATTACTTTCTTTGGTACAACCCCATAGTTGTATACCATACGTCCAGACGGGTTTTAGCACCTGCTTGTATATAAGCAATTTGTTGTCAGTACTTAGCTTGGAATATTTTCCAATAAGCCAGTACGTGTCTCTCTTAATTGGAGCTCCTCACGTTTCTTTTTGACGTGCTCCTTCCGTTAAAGCTTTACATCGAGATTCATTCCGAGATATTTCGCTTCATTGCCGAAGGGTATTTGAACATTATTTATAAAAACGGGCAAGTTAGTCACATTCTTATACGTAAGATTTATATGAACGGATTTAGCTTCATTAAGCTCAATTCGCTGAGTGATCGTACATTCGTGTATCTGGCAATTTTCTGGTTGATTCTTCGACCGTTTTAGCAGTTACCAAAATGGCGGTGTCGTCAGCAAATGTGCCTAGCACTGTGCCTACGTCCTGCGGTATAAGTAAAGGAGGGGACCAGGAACACTTCCTTGTGGTACTCCAGCTTGTATAGATTTAAATACGAAGTATTCTTTCTCATATTTCACACGAAAAATTCTATCCCATAGATAGTTCGATAAAATTGTGCAAAGTTTTCTCGGGAAGAATTGTTGAAGCTTGTGTTTCAAGCCTTCGTGCCAAACCTTGTCAAAGGCTTGATAAACATCGAGAAATACAGCTGAGCAGGCTTCTGTTTAAACGATTCGAGTGCTTGCTTCTAAAACCGAACTGGTGGTTAGGAATTTACTTCTACAACCGGGCTTAAACGTCTAAGTAATATTCGATCGAATGCTTTAGACATTGTCGGCAGAAGTGAAATCGGTCTTTAAGACTTTTTGTCTGTTGATTTACCCGGTTTCGTCACCATTATTATTTCCGCTACTTTCCACTGACTAGGGACATGTTCTAATCTAAAGGCGGCGTTAATAATGTAGAGAAACATAAGAAGCGCTTTCTGAGGTAATTCTTACATAACTTCTCCTGTGATTAAATCATAACCAGGAGCTTTCTTGGGTTTGAGTTTTTTTCACTTCTTCCTTAAGTTCTGTCAAAGTAGCATTTCTTATAGAAAAATTGTCATTATGTGAGTCTGAACCTTAGGAGTATACAGGAGGTGTTTGTCCATCGCGTGATTTGAACGTTACTTCCAAATGATCTGCGAAGCGATCCTTGAATCGGATTGTAACCATGCTTAGCTCTCGGTACATTCAAGGAAACAGCCGTATAATCATATTCGCCAGAAGAGCTACACCACAGGGCGATGTCATGACTTGTCTTCTCGGGATTATTGTCATGAACAAAATTCTATGAAGACTAGACAGGAAAGCTTTAAATGTGGTAGGGCATGCGGATGACATGATCATCTTGGTATCAGGGAAGTTTCCGGCTGCGATAAGTGAGATCATCGAGGGCGCACTGGGTGAAGTATGTTCATGGGCTTCAAAATGTGGCCTCAAGCAAGACGAAACTGATGCTTTTTTATCCCCTTCCCCATCGCAACGATTAACCTCACTCTCTCTCTTCCAGGCCGATGTACCTCGGAATCACTTAAGATCCCAAACTCAGCTAAATGTAGACCAGCGAGATAGGAGAGCGTGCATAGCTTTTTACGCCTGCTGCAAACTCTTTGGAAAAAAAGTGGGGCCTCCAAACAGAGTTGACCCTATGGATGTATGCGGCGGAGGTTCATCCGATTCTAACATTCGCTAGTATGGTTACAAAACTCAAAAAGGTATCAAGAACAGCTTGTATTGGCACCTAAGGCGCTCTACGGTCGACTCCGTCCGACGCTCTGAATGTAGTGCTACATCTCCTACCTTTCAACCTAAACATTTAAAGCACTTCAGCTCACAGCGCCATCAGGCTGAAGTAGTCTGAGTGGTGGACATCAAAACCCTATGGTCATAGCGCCATCTTAGATCTTCTACCAAGAGATCTCGTAACATCCTCCACAGGTTACACGATCCCCAAATTAAATCTAACAAATGGCTGTGACACTCTAATTCCCGAAGAACTGATTGACTCCTTGGGCTGGTGTGCAGGGATTTTAACTGGGAAATCTACACTGACGGGTCTATTCTCAGAATATTCCCACAATTTCTAGACATTTCTTAACCCTACAGAAGTACGAGTGGATAGCGCATTTGGTTAAGTGCCTGCCCTTGGTAAGCGGGGTCCCCGGTTCGAATTCCAGTAAAATCAAAGTTGATACGCTTTTATCTGGTTTTCAAATCTGGTCCAACATGAACCAAAATGCTCCCTCCCCCTCCCTACACCATCCACCCTCGTCACCCACCCACACCCTCACAAACGAAATTCATCACTTCATATGGGACAAGTTAGGTTATGTGGCTACCATCATGAGCGATCGATTCACTTTGAACCAAGGATCCTTTGTGGCCGCCCGTCGGTTACCGCGCGTTACTGCTGAAACATTGATTTGACATCATTTCCGGATATGTCTGTTAATTCGCTTAAGTAGTATTCACCCAGGGTTTGTTTCCTTATGGAGGCCAATACAGGGCAATTGCAGAGACACTGCCTAACATCTTTATATAACTACCTTTATCCAGTGCCGGCACCACACCACGACACCATATAGTAACGGTGGTGTACAGCCATCTCATTACCTTGTATTTCAAACTAGCCTTATCGGTCCAGAGCTGACACTCGGTCACAAGAAGCGCAATAGCACAAGCTTGTCAAAAAGAAATAATTGCCAAGACTAATTTTTCCAAGCAAGAAAGATGAGGTCTCAGAGTCCTTAACGATAGGTACGTAGGCAAAAGTGATGGTTCGATGAGAACCTATACTAAGTCCCGTTTTAATACCACAGACCTGTAACCTATCAAAAAGCAGGGTGTAGGTCTCCTTGAGATGTCTCTTAATCCAACCTGAGGTATTTAAGAAGGACATTGAATCAGTAAAATCTCTCGCAGAAATCTCATCAAGTGAGTTGGAAAAAGGTTTACTAAGCGCTCGCTGTCTGGCTCTAGCAAGAACTGAATAGGAGCAAAAGAAATGCGCTAAGGGCTCCCTCTCACCTATTTTGTTGCAGCTAGGAGAATGTTAGTTGTGTCGAATACCGGATTCTATCGGCCAGTGGCGTGTACAGACCGTCACTAGTCTAGCAATATCATGACGATTTCGCCGAAGAAGATCATTTATTTCAGATTGTTTGTATCCAGTCCATACTTTCCTTGATATTGCACAGCTCGTCAGTCTGGTCCATCTTAGGTTTGCTGCTTCAAGGAAGTATCAAGATATATTAGCCTAGAGTACTTATAGTCAGATGTACACCTCGTCTGCAAGCGAGCGCTGAAGGGCAGATCCCTGCCTGACCAGTTCATAGGCTCTCTCATTTCCAAGGATATCACTGTGACCTGCAACCCAGATAAGGGAAATTAACTGGCCTTCTAATGTCGCTACCTCGGCTCGGCATTAATGTGGTCATTTTGTATGTGAAGTGAAGGAGGCAATAGCTTTGATGGCTGCATGTGTCACCCTTCTGCCTTGGCAAGATATTTGGGTGTACTTTGACTTGACGATATGCTTTCCGGATTGCAAATAATTCCTAGATATAGAATTTCGAAATGTTCGGGAATTCTGAGAACACACCAAACACACTTTCGCCCATCTTGTAGTCGTCAATTTAGATTGTCCAATTAAAATCCCCGCAATTCTGCTCACTGGGCGATTCTGTTCTTTCTCAAGGATAGGATACTCAGCACACGTTTTCTTGTTTCCCTGCAACCCCCCTTCTGGTTGTCATGAGTTATGTTGGCTTTTAGGGCCGCTATGATGTGTGGCTTATTCGCACAGACAAATGACTTCATAAAACTCCGCCGGGTGATATCGCACGATGTTGACGATTAGTCTACTTTGCCCTCGAATTGCTCGTGCAGAGTTTGGCAATGTAGCGTCACACGTAGCACCGTCCTCTTGAAACCACATGTCGTCCGTGTCCATACGATCCAATTCAGGACAAAAGAAGTTAGTAATCGTCAACCTATAGCGCTCGACGTTGCTGATGATAGCCTGGCCAACGTAGATCTCAAAGAAAAATGGACCGATGACGCCAGTGCGCCGCTTCACTATGGGAGGAATATATAAATAAGTAAATAGTGATCAAATCGAACTATAATTCATCATCATTGGACGTTGCGTTAATTTGATCCCAGATTTGAGCGACTGGAACCAGATAAGAGCGTTTTAACATCACTTCCACAGGGATTCGAACCGGACACCCCACAAACCAAGGGCAGGAACTTAACCAAATGAATCGGAAAGAATGGTAATATGGATGAGCTCCAATGTTCCACCGCTCTTTCTTTCAAGTTTCTTTATCCTTCAGGGGGAATCAGTCCCAGGCCGTCCAGTGGCTGAGTATGGTGACTTACCGGATCGCTAGTAGCTGAATTTACACATTTAACTCTACCGACCAAGTCCTGCACTCCATTCTTTTCCTTGGCATTCTCAGAGCAGATGTTTGATAGATTCTGTTTCTTCCTTCTTTCTCATCCCTGCAGCTCTTGCAAAAGCTGTTGCGATGGGCTTTTACTCGCGATGTATGCGTGCATCGTATGTATGCCACAGGGCTCAACAAGGACTTCTATTGCATTGCATTGCCACTTTCTTGCGACTAAAGCTGGTCAGTGATGTTGATCTCGTTTGGCCCTTGCTGTTGCTCCAATTTCCAGACCGACCCGTCGAACTCTGCCTCTGTCTATGACTTCGTCTTCCAGACATCTTCTCATGGAGCTAGTCCGTCCGGTGATATTTTTCTGGCTGTCCACCGCTTGCGAAATACTGCACCTTTTGTGCAATTGAACACGCCAGCCCCAGCACCTTCCCACTGGCTTAGACTAATTCCTGTAAACAATCACGAAGTCTTCCGCCTCAGCTATGCGTTCTTACCAGTGCTCTTTTGTCGGGATTCTTATGGTAAATCTACGGTCTAAGCGATTGATAACATTCATAAATGCCAAGACTAATTTAGATCCTAAGTCTATGCTGATGGAATTTTGGAATCTGCAACTGGTTTTATTTGCAATATATTCATTCTAACTCATTTCCCTCACCACCAGCTAAGAGACAAACTTTCATCACAAAAAAGTGCAGAAACGGGTTCCGAGGCTCTCTATGAAGATAGCATCGTAGAATGAGGGGGATGGTTTTTTTCTATTAACCGTCGCAAAAAACAAAGAATCATCTAACGAGTTCCTCATACGGAAGTGAAGACTAGACTTATGATTCTGCGGACTATAAATACGCTCGACAATTTAAATTCTGCAATCAGTAGTGCGACTCCTGTTCGAAAAGTTCCCTCACTCAGTGTAGCAATAAACTCAACAACTCAAAAATGAAGTTCCTCGTTGTATTCTTCATGCTGATCGTGGCTATTGCCGCCCAACACGGACATCATCATCAACGCGGTGGATTCAACGGAGGTCCAGGAATCGGCGGTGGTCCAGGATTCGGCGTACCTAGCTTTAATAGTGCTAGCAGTTCCGCTTCAGCATCTTCGCAAAGTTTTGGATTGAACGGTGCTAGTGGATCAGCGGCTAATGCTGCTGCTCAAACCTTTAGTGGCAAATAAATAACTGGATTAATATAAATTGCAACGAAAAATAATTGTGTTTTTATTTGAGGACGCATACTGTTCAGGCAGTGATTGCAAGGGATCTTGGGTCTCTGTCAACGAGAGTGTCAATTCTGTATTCCTTTCAGTTCAATTTATAGTGCCACGCAATAGTTGCCGTATGATTCAGTCCTTTTGCTCGGATCATTGCAGGGGTCCGTGTCAAAGTACAGAACAGAACCCTTGGACTTTGTGTAAATCAAGCAACGCGTGGGTTGGGTATGCTCTTGTTGTGATTAATCATGTTTAATGTTGCAAGCTCGTTAACGAATTGGGATGTTGCCAGCATTTATGATTTATATGCAATCACCGACCTTAAGATGGATGGAAGATCGAAAAAATGCGGTCCTCTCTAATAACCGATCCCAGACGTTTCCATCAATTTATTAACACCAAAAAAAGTCGGACCCTTCCACTCTAACATTTCCTCTGGCGACCCTCTAACCATATCGTTTAATGGCCTAAGCTATAGTCCAGACCCTGGATTTTTTAGTTATATGAAAATCTGCAGCCAAACATCTATCTCCGAAATCGATACCGATGAAAGCATGGTACGTCACAAAATTAATCACCTAAAGGGCGACTTCTCTTCAGGCCCTGATGGCATACCATCCATACTCCTTAAAAAATGTACAAACTCGCTCTCAGAACCGCTCTGTATGCTCTTCCGCCTTTCGCTCCATCAATCAATGTTCCCTTCAGCGTGAAAAGATGCCTTCATCTTTCCCATTCACAAATAAGGCGAAAAGAATAATATTTCGAATTACAGACCGATAGCTAAATTATCTTCTATCCCTTAACTCTTTGAATCGATCGTGTATGACTCACTGTACTTCTACTGTAGATCTATATTTTCCCCACGTCAGCATGGATTCCTTAAGGGCAGATCTACCACAACTAACCTTATTGAATTTGTCTCCACTGCCCTTTCAACGAAGTGCACGTAGTTACCACAGACTTCAGCAAAGCCTTTGACAAAATCTACCACCAAATCATATATTTCAAACTAAATGCCCTCGGTTTCCCGCCCTATATCATCGCATGGCTCAAATTGTACCTATCGCTCCTATAGAGTACTCTTCAGACATTCTACATCCGACCCCTTTGTAGCCTCATCGGGTGTCCCCCAAGGGAATCACCTCGGCCCACTGATCTTTGGCTTAGTCATAAACGATGTTGTCCATGTAATTAAGCTATAGTGCCGTTAATTTGATCCCAACGGCAAATGGTTACCGAACTAGATTTGAAAACCAGATAAAAGCGTATTGACTTTGCTTTCACTGGGATTCGAGCCGGCCCCGCTAACCAGAGGCAGGCACTCTACCAACTTTTCTTTCTTTTTCAATGTAATTTTATTTTTATTGAAATTAAATTACTGCTAGACAAAATATACTTAAAACTAGCTCAAATATATTAATTAACTTATTGTATTTAATCCTAACCTACTGACTCTATGCGAGTACTCTAAGCTATTCTAATTTATATATATCTGTGCCTTTCGGCTTAAGCAATGTTTTTTTTAGTCTTTAGAGACAGTTTTTTATTAATTTGAATTACCAAGAAAACTTGAAAAACTTGGATTAACCTAGCTAACCAGTGAAAAAATAACTTAACCTAACATAACCGAAGCCTTTTCTCTTCGTTCAAATATACACTGGGGTACAAAAATGAGTAAATTTTTGTGTTAAGCGTAATTAATCCAGCATAAAAAGGGAAATAAGAAGGAAAGTGTGGTCGCCGTGAGGTAGTGGGTAAGTGCGTCGACTCCTCTGCAAAGGGTGCCAGGTTCGATACCCGAATTTACCACCTATCATAATTCACGGCTCCACCTCTTTCGAGTCTCTGACAATGCTCAAAGGGTATTCTTGTCTAGAAAAAGCTTCTCAAATTCGCCGTTCGGAGTCGGCATTAAACTGTAGGTCCCTTCCCCTCGTGAAGGAACAATAGCACGCACAACACAAGTGGTTGCTGAGAAGCTAGGCCCAGGGCCACCTCGGACTGTCGCGCTGCCCATATTATTATTATTATAAGAAGGGAAATATTAGTAAATTGAATTTGTTTTTTTGGCACTTTATTAAAACGTTTTATTCCAAACAAAAGGGTATATAGTTCATAAAGGGAACAAAGAATCCTAAGAAAAAACAAACAAAACAAAAACAAGGCCAATGTATGCAATTTTGGAGTTTACACAAAACTTTGGGGACTGAGTTTATTTTCAGTACCGTTGTGTGAGGTACTCAATGTTGAGCAGTTGCTTCTTCGTTTCGTCTTGTGGCATGAATGTTTCCATCACCACGACTTCCGAGGCGGGCGTTGAATGCGATTCCAGCAGGAAGGCGACCATTTGGCAGACTTAGGAATGGGTTGTTGGACCTAGTCGCTTCGGTTCTAATTAGTTAGAGTAGGTATCGGATGACTCCCGCAACCCCTACAGTAGATCACGCGGGTCAGAAGATTTTTCTTTTTTTTTTCTTCGTGGGTTGGTGTGAATCTACAGTAAAACACTATGATATCCGTGTATTTATAGTAGTGTCAGCTTTTTACTGACTAAACACACCCTTCCTATTGTTTTAGTTGTTTACTGCAACTAGGTTTCCCTATCAAGTAGTTTTAACTTCATTAGGTAGATTTCGATAAGATCACCTGCTGGAACCCTTTATAGCGGCTTATACTCATTGCGCTAAAGCGAATGGTTTCATTCGTTGGAGACCGCCGTCTCCAGTGTTTGGAGTATGGCATGGTTACAATGACCATGAAGTCGAATTCTTAACTTCCTCGCGAAGTTTTTTATTTCTTCGTCCACTGTTGCGATGCCTAGATCTCTTTGTATATCATTATTTCGTAGATACCAGGGAGCATTCACGACAGCCCTTATAACTTTGTTTTGGCATCACTATATTCTCTATATCTTGCTTTAGTGCAACCCCCAAGTTGTATACCGTAGGTTCACACAGGCTTTAGCACTTGCTATAAAAGCAGCTTGTTATACGCGCTTAACTTGGAATGTCGTCCGAGTAAACAGTACATTTCTCTATATCGATTCTCAAGTTCGTCACGTGTTTTCTTTGCGTGCGCCTTCCACTTAAGCTTAGCATCCAACGTCATCCCGAGATATTTGCCTTCATTTGCGTACGGTATTTGTAACGAGTTAATGAAGACGGGTATATTGTCAATGTTTCTGTAGGTAAAATTAATATGCGTGGATTTGGTTTCATTTAGGGCAATGCTCCAGAGTTTTGTCCAATCGCAAGTTCTATTTACAGCGTGCGGCAGTTTTACGGTAGCGGATTCGATTGTGCTTTCCGTAGCCAGAATAGCCGTATCGTCTGCGAACGTAGCTACTATTGTGCCCTCAGTTTGTGGTCCGAGGTCTATAACAAAAACAGAGTAGGGCCAAGGACACTCTCTTGCGGCAATGTCTTTAAATTCCGAGTATTCCGTTCCGTGCTTAACTCTATTCTATCCTATTCTTGAGGTCGGATTCTAAACTGCAATATAGATTTTTCGGAAATATCCTAGCGGGTCAGAAGATGACGAATGAAAGAATTGGTAGCTTTATACTAACTCTGGCCTGCGATCGACCCTAAGCGATTGCTTAACCTAATTTGATTGCGCAAGCTGAGTCTTAAACACTCATTTGACAACCGGCATTGGAACTCACGTTTCTAGACTAGGCCTCCCCACAAGGACGAAGGATGAGAACCTGCAGGGACGAGGATAAGAAAGAAACCATTAAACACTTGCTACGAATTCTCTTATCGAAGTAATTAAAATATTCCACTGTATTTTCTGTTGTAATTTGACATCAATGACAAGCCTTTATGATCGAGCTTCTGTTTCTTTTTTTTTTCAAATTCCGTTTAAATTGTATCTTTCAAGCAGAAGTTCATCTTTGTCCGAACCACTTTTAGACAGGTAATGTTAGTTGCTTCAAAATTTCCGATATATTTATTTCACGTGCTTAATCAAATTGAAATCTTGGTTTTTAAGTGCCCACATCGGTTAAGGCTTTGCATCAATAGAACAGGTTGATGTAAGCTGTTAGTCCTCGTTTAATGATGGCATTGTGTTCTTAAACTTAACGACCTAAAAACTCGTGTTCATGTCAGTACGTGTATAACTCTGAACAATTTGATGGATTGTTTTGCAATGCTTGTGATGATGTGAATTGATTTTAAGTCAGGTCTTGTAAGTATTCAAGCAAAACTGGATGACAGCACCATCTTCATATTCCTTCAGCCATATGTGGGGACATGACTTGCTTTGTCGGAGGAGAAACTCGAGTAGTACTCTTGATCCTACCCGGGTTAAAACCGTTTCGACAATTGGACGAGTTACCGGTACAAGCTGGTAGGTACCCGGAATATTCGACTACCTGGTACCCGTCATAATTGGGTAATGAGTACCCATGTACTCGAAATATTCCCGGTTATGCGGGATTATCAAGAGCTGTAAAATGGAGAGCTGGAGGTTAACTTTTGACGACAAGACAATTGGTCGAAAAAGTCGATGAGGATGAAAATACTCCTTACGATCGTCCCCCTTATAGAGCCAGCAAAGCGAAATAGGACCAAGTGCTTGCCCGAAGAAACTAAAAGCTGCTAGTCCCCGAATTTGGGAATCTGTCCTTTAAAGCGCATGAACACGGGCAGCATTCCAAGGCAGAAAACATCAACCAGTCCGTGGATGATCATGTTTCTTAAGGCCCAGATTTACATCGCAGACCCAATCCACAACGAGCAGCAAATTTCTTCCCGTCTTAGAGATTCCCAGAATGCGTGAGTGACCTTAATCAGAAAAGGTGCGAAGATCAAAGTGGTCTCACAAGAACGACTGGATGTCACAGTTGGTTGGGTGCCTGTCCCTGGTTAGCGGGTCCCCCGGCAAAGTTATCTGTTTTCAAATCTGGTCCAGTCACCATTTGCCGATGTTATAAAATTAACGCCACTATCACTGGAGTCGGCAATCAGTGGTAGTAGTCTGACTATGGATATCACAATGGTCCAAGTGGGCTGATGAATGCACTAGCAGCCCCCCTACCTAACCTAACCTAAAATGATGTCCCCGTTTGCAATCGATGATGTTTTTCTCTTTTTTCAGTACAATCAGTTGGCATAGGCATGAGCCATTAATGATATTACAGGTGGTGGCTGCCTCCGCTGCATGTACATAGAACTACACATTTGGTCTTAGTTGACAAGAAAATGAGATTGCTCTCATTACAAGGGTTCCGGCACATAGGAGCTCGACAACAACAGTCAAGGACGATGGGAAGTTCTCAAGTGCATCTTTTTAGTTTAAACAACATTCTTGGGAGCCAAAGTGAGGTCGTTCTAGCTCTCTTCAGGTGCTCTCTCTAGGCTGTTAGAGGGGACTAGACTACATCCACGCCTTACTCACTGGTGTGGCATGTGCTAGCTGGTCTTGTTTGTGTATTGATGACCATCTGTTTTGTCCAATATACTTATTCACATCACTCTGGACAATTTATACAATCGGCAGGTGATGGCCATCTCTGCGATCGGGAGAGAACCGCTCAACTCAGTTTTTGAAATATTCTCCTTCTCACCATAAAGGACGGACTACACTCTCCCGCCGTTTAACCTCACCATTAGATTCACATCCACCACTCCATCCTTGGTCAAGAGCTTATTCTTCTTCTGTGTGTGACACTGTCTAGGGTGGATCTGGGACTCAACAACGAGAAGAAAAACAGGCTTCTTCACCAAGTGCGATCTCTGCCTAGCTGCCTCCAGTTACGCCAAATAAGTTGGTTGAGGTCCTTCCTGACTTGCTTGTGCCACCTTAGACGCTAACGAGTCGATCCCACGTAGAGACTTCTTCATCCGCTTATGAAATTGGTCCTGTCTCTAAGCCGTACAGAAGTACTCGACTGATCTTATGTAAAGTCGGCGGTTTGATCCTTCGAGATCTACTTGAATTTATGTGCTAGAGGTAATTCATAGATTTTGACGTGACAAAATCGTGCACACATAAAAATGTATAGTACGCTAGGCGGAAGGCGCAACATGTTAGTAACATGCTAACCAAATATTAACTTCATGCACTCTTCTACCACTCTCCTCGTGGAACTGCCGCTATGTATTACCTCAGAAGGCTAGTTAGCAATTATTGCTACTAGTGTACTTCAGCCAATTCTGCTCCTTATACTTGTTCCGCCGCTCTTCTTGCATTTTCTATTCTCCGCAACTCTGTCTTCACGCTCATTATGCGTCCGCAGATATGCAACAAGTAATCTTCCAACTCTCCAGTGGATCTGGTGGGTCTGGTAGATACCTCTCCGTGTGGGGTCCACAATAGACCATTGCGTGCTATAGGTCCTCCTGGGTTTGGACTTCACGGCGTTTTCATGTCCAAATCGGTACAGGTACTTTTGGTAGCCAGCGTGGCCAGACATGAACTGCGTTAGGTGATAGTTGCAGTTTCCTTGCGTCCTGTTAATCTATGTCTCGATTTGTGGCATCAGATTATGGTGTCATCCCATCAAGTTTTGCACAGAACTATTCAACTGGTCCTCCCTTCCTTTTTCACGCTCCTTGTGTTCCCGACCCCAATTAATGTTGAGGGTTTCCAGAGGCAAATCATGTGCATCTCGTCCGGAAAGATATCAATGCGGATCATTGCCGCTGTAAGGAATGAGGCTTCGTCCGATATCGTCCTGTGGCCGCTTATTATTCTCAATTCACAGAGTCGGTAAACCGATTTCAGTTCGCATTCTTGACGTTCCTGGGCACGCTGCTTCCAGTCATTAGGACTAAACTGACTTGCGTCTGCGATGACTTGGTCTTTATACCGGGGGTTCGGACTTCCTATAAGACCAGGAGGCTCAGATTCGAAAAACCTCTTGGCTGGAGCATCGTTGTCCATGCGCTCGATGTGGTCTAGCCAGATGCTAAGTAGAGTTCGCGGTTGTGTCTTCTCCTCCATTCGTCTTCCTCGCAGACGGGACCATATATCCGACGTAGAATTTTTCTTTCGAAGACAACAAGCGTCCATCTTTCATACAGGAGGACTGGCAAAATAAGAGTTTTGTAGAACATGATCTTGGTCCTTCGAGTCGAGAGTTTTGAGCCCAACTGTGCAGATCTCCACTGTGATGTCGTCCGTGGAGTTCACGTTTGCCCCGACGGAGACAAACTCCTTCACCACCTCAAAATTGAAGGCGTCGATTGTGATATTTTACCCTAGGTGGTAAGCGGCGGATCGTTTCCTGCTCGACAGCTCCAATATTTTGTCTTGTCCTCATTGACCTTAAGGCTAGCTCGCCTCGCCTCATCCCAACAGTTGGACTGACTTGTAGAAGATTGTGCCTTCCATGTTTAGAGCAGCCCTCCGCCCTATCTTCTTCCGTAACAGTATGAAGAAATCACACAACAGCACATCGTCTTACCCAAGGCCGGTACAGGCTTCAAACGGCTCGGAAGTCCTTGAGAAGCCTGAAGCACAGTGCGGGCTTCGCGTATTTGTTAACATGGTGCGACACAACCGCATCAGTTTGCCCGGGATCTTGAATTCGGCCATCGCACCAATTAACTCCTTGCGATGAATGCTGTCGTATGCGGCTTTAAAAGCAAACAAGAGGTAGTGTGTATCGAACTCAACTCCTCTAGTCTTCTCCACGATCTGCCTTAGTATGAGAATTTGGTATATAGTCGATTGGGTGGGTCGGAAGCCGGTACATGCTGAATAGTGCGGTTCCAAACGGCTTTAGACGTTCACACAGTACGCTGGTCAGTGTCTTGTAGGCGTCGTTGAGGCGGGAAATATGTACCTCTCTAGTTGCTGTACGTTGTAAGATGTATGACACCTGGTTTTTTGGCTTCAAACTCCACCACGGCATTCCCACTAGAAAGTCGTACCTCAATCCAAATCTATGTGAAAATTCCTATTCATCAAGGTACCCTCCAACCCTGGGCTTGTCCTAGTTTCCGAGAAATTCGTTCCACAAAACATCGCATCTTCCAATTCCTCAATTTCAATGCAAAAATAGAGGCAATCACGGATTTTAGCTCACAAACATCATCCCCGGCTTTTCCCCCAAAAACCATTACTTTACTCCGCATCTACATGAAATTTCCTTTCCATCCTGGTACCCCACTTCCTTGGATTCGTCCTAATTCCCGAGAAATGTCTTTCAAAAGATTGTGCACTCATGAAATTGACTCCGACGAAAATACGTTTATTTTCAGCAAAAAAATGCGACCCGAATGCGATGCCATTTTACTGCATTTTTTTCGTGTGAAATGTGTCAATTTTTGAAAACGTCGATTTTTTGAGTTTCTTTGCGGACATTTCGCCCAGAATGCAGGCGGGGTGGCCTGTGGCTAGTAAAGATAATTATACTTTCCTTGTCAAGGCTGAGGATTTCCTTATATGAGTAAGGCTTGATTTCGGATTGCTTAAGACTAGCCCCTTTGAACCAGGGGACAAAACGAAGTTTGTGTTCCCATTCCTTCAAACTCATCCACTATTCCCTGCCAGTAACCAGGTACCCTCACAGTTTCGATGAGGCTGAGTGCCTTTCCTTAGGTTAGTGGCAAGGCTTTAGGCTTTTCTTTCAATTGTATATGGAGAGGCTTGTTGGCTGTACCTCAGGTCCACCATAGACCTTAGGGCTGGAAGAGCAAGAAGACCAAGATCAAGAAAAGAAATCACGTGGCGCTCTTCGACGTCTGCAACACACATTCCTGCCATTTTGACTTGCATTACTTTCTGACTTTCATGATCTGATGACATGATGCGGATCGATTTATTGGTCTAATGCTCTGTCGTATTAATTTTAGTACGTCTGGGTGTCTTCTTTTTGAATTCCAAAGGTACTCGCTGTGACTTGGAACTGGATTCATTTCACATTTTTATGGTCTGCAGTAAAATCCAAAAATGTTGCAGGCACAGGTCCAACATTAAAGGTGGACCTTAAATTACCGACCAGTCGTAACAGTAACAGCTTTACGACTGTGGTTTTGTTTACTCAGATCATTGTGTTCTAACGATTTAATTGCCAGCATCGGCTGTACTTAAAATTCTGGTCGACAATTAGATTTTTTCACGAGAAACAAGTTCATCCCGAACCTCCCAGTCTCCGAGAAGTCCTCAATTTCTCACTATAAATACCCTGGCGAAATTCACAATCGACAAAAGTGTCTTGTGTTCTCCGTTCAAACAGTTATCTGCAGTCAAATTTAAACTCAACTCAAAAATGAAGTTTTTCATCGTTTTCTGCATGCTGATTGTGGCTATCTCCGCCCAGTTGGGAGGATATCGTCCAGGTGGACCTAGATCTCTGCTCTTAGGTGGAAGCGCCAGCAATGCCAATGCCAATGCGCAGACATCGAACAATAATGGATTAAGTGGCAGTGCCGCCAATGCCAATGCTGCGGCTCAATCGTCCAACTTCGATCTTGGACATGGTGGTGCCGCTGTTTCCAGTGCCAATGCTGCAGCTCAATCCTCCAGCCTGAACCAACACGGGGGACTTAGTGGCGGTGCTGCTTCAGCCAACGCTGATGCCTCATCCATTGTTGCCTAGTATGGACCAGCATCTAAATATTGGCTGCAAAAATTAATCCAATTCAATAAATGGATTTTTGACTAACCTATTTTGTGTGTTTTTATTTGTGGGTCTTGAAGGAGTTGAATAGTGAAAGATTTTGTTTGTAAAGCAATTGGGTCTCCCATCGGAGCCAATGTGATTCTATCACAAAACACATATCCTAACACCCTCTTCTATGGAAGCGTACTACAAAAAGTTGGACGACAAAGACAGATTTTACTCCTGAAACATCCAACAAATATGTAACGTCTAGTCTACGAGGTCGCAGAGAGAAGTTCTGGGCGACTTCATCAAGCCAAAGGACCTCAAAGAATGGTGCTCGATACTGACAGGGGATAGAAAACAACCTAGGAACGGGAAGCTCACTAAGGAGAGGTTTGCCGAATGCGATATATCATTGTTTGGCCAGAGTCGGACAGTCACAGAGAAATTGAGACAGACTTTCCTCTGAGAGAGTGTCGAGGAAACTGCCACAGTGTGGGTTGAATTATATTCCAAGTCTAAAAGCGTGGTTGCCTATAGGCTAGTGCCATGTGCTTACTGTCGCGACTCCAGCTATTTCGGAACTCAAAAGATTGAGAATGTGATTAGTCCTGCCTCCTAGAGAATTTATGCTTGGATTTCCTTGTCCAACTACTTCTAGCTAAGGACAGGAAGTGTTCGTAGGTGATTTATTTGAGGTGATTGATTGGGGGCCCACTAACTCAGTGAAAGCACTGCTGAAAGCTCCATGCCTGGCCAGTTCGTTGGCAATCTCATGTCCCTCTATGCTGGTGTGGCCTTGAACCCAGATACTGCCCTGTTCGAGGTCTTCCTTGCACTGTTGTACCAATTTAGAGAAATCTCCTAGATGACTAAGGAGATAGCCCTTATGGCTGGTTGGCAGTCGCTTCAGATAGCTGCGACTCTACCATAAAAGCAGGTAGTACTAAGAAGCTTATACGCTCCTCTGATCGCTAGCATGTCAGCCTGGAACATGCTCGAGTGATGTGGGGGGCTGTACAAATTAGAGATGATGAAATCCGCGGAAAAGACCGCTGAACCATCATCGTGGTCTAGCTTAAACCCGTCAGTGTAGATCAGAAATTGGTATTCCCAGGTAAGTGATTAGGTTTTGCAGTCCTGTCTGGGTGGAAACCGGCATTGTGCCGACTTATAATGGAAGTAAAGTAGTCCGTGGTAGCTGCGGCAGGAGTTGCAGAGCCATGCTATTGCCGTGTGGTCTTGTTTATCAACATCTCGCTTCTCTGAGTCTGATGGAACTGCACATGACACGTGAGGAGCTGTAGGAGAATGTTCAGTTCTTCGGTGGATCTCATCGCCCCGATAGATACGACTCCAACCGATATCTGGATCTTTTGGAACTTGTTGAAATTGTGTGCTTTGCTTAGGGTGAGACACCACACTAGTGAGCTGTGCACATCCAAAGGGTCATTTTTGGGCCAAGACCACACCTTCTACCGAAAGTTTTACAGGAGACGGACGTAGAAAGCTGCACATGCTTTCATTACTAGGTTTTCTATGTTAGATTTCCAGTTGAGCTTCGAATCCAGAATGAAGCCTAGGTACCTAGCACTGGTGGAAAGGGAGAGAGTGATATTGTTGAGCCGTTGAAGCTTAAAGGTTGGTATCTTGGCCTCTGTTCCGTTTTTTGTAGGATTCATGTTCAGGCCACAGTCTGTAGCCCAAGAGTGAACTCTATCATCACTGAGGGAAAAATACCAGATACGCATACGCAACTACAGTTGACTTTCCTTCGTCGAATTTGTCTCTAACTCGAATTGTTTCGCCTTATTTCCCTAAATTTTTCATACAAGAACATTCTCACTAAGGCCGCTTTCACACTTGCTAAAATTCGTCGGCGATTTTTTCAAATTCTCTTTTGTGATCTCAAGCCGCTTACACACAGGAAACTTTTGTCGGCGCACACCGCGTCTGTTGTACTCGGGGTTTGCTTTTTGATCTTCTATTCTCTTTTATCTCTCTTTGTTTTTTCTTTGAGTTGCTTTATTCTCATGTTCTCTATGTTGGGTATTGGAAGCATGCTGTACATGTGTGAGAAAGAGATGACGCACGCGTGAGAGAGGGTAGGAAACAGAAAGAGTTCAGAATTCAGATCTCAATTGCAGAGACTGAAAGATTTCCTGTGTGAAAGTGGGTTGAGATCACGAAAGGGAATTTGAAAAAATCGCCAACGAATTTTAACGAGCCTGAAAGCGGCCTCGCACTCTAACTCAATGTGAATTTCATTTATTGCCTCCAGCCATAAGAGTGGTGAGATAACCCCGACTCTACCACATGGAATAAAAATTATCCCTTTCTCAATCGACTCAACCAGCAACATAAACCTCTTGAGTGACAAAAAGAGTGCCCAAAGGTCGGCTGGATCAGAGAGGATATACATTGGCAATCATCTTTGGATCCAGAGATAACGATAACAGCCCACAACGAAGATGTAGTGGTAATCCCTTGTATTTCACTTATTCTTTCGCTCTTACGCTCGTCAATTCACCACAATATGGCGGCTGATTCGTGAATTTTGTGGAATAATTGCCCACAATTTGAATTTGAATTTGAATTGAAAACTTGATTTAAAGGAAAAAGTACTTAAATTAACTATTACAATTTGATAAATTTAAGTTTAATATGGTTTGGCCCAAGGCCGTCTACCAGATTGACAATTCGTTAGATACATTTCGCTTTATTAATTTAATAAATACATACATATGTTTATTTAGAAGTCGCCTTCAATAATACGTGTCCTGTAATTAAGTGCGATCGAAGTGTATCTATACAGAGCCTCCCAACCATGTTCACCATTTAAAATGTTCAGAACATTATTCGTATGCATTGTGCTTACACCAAAGTATCTCACGCGAAACTCTCTTAAGATAGAACATCTGGCAGTAAAATGGTATACCCTCCCTTTCTTGAAGGTTACACAGGTCACATAGAATTGGCAGGTGATGACGGTGTGGGATGTAATTTAAATTGATTATTTCACCTCTTAATTTAAATATTAAAGTAATCATCTCCAGCGGAGAGCGATTAAGAAAGTACGTGTGTCCTTGAAGATTGTAATTTAGTTGACTGTAAAGCATTCTATGTTGCGAAGTTACTGCTTCCGCTTTACATTGGTCGTACAAAGTGGAGCTTGTTCTCTTTAGTTTTTTTTGTGAAAGTCTTCCTTAAATCAGCAGTGCTAATGTCTGCTGCAATGCTGGTGTGGCCTGGAACCCAGATACTGCCCTGTTCGAGGTCTTCCTTGCACTGTTGTACCAATTTAGAGAAAGAAAGTGAGGACTAAGGAGATAGCCCTTATGGCTGGTTGGCAGTCGCTTCAGATAGCTGCGACTCTACCATAAAAGCAGGTAGTACTAAGAAGCTTATACGCACATTTTCACCGATGCTATCCCCAAGCTCCTCCCACTTTTTGATTAGACTTCCCCTTGTCGATATAGCTCTCCCGAGCACTAGTCTAGGCAGCCGTTCCTCTTCAATCTCCAGTACTTTTATGACATATTCATAGTGCAGTTTAAGCGTGTCTAAAAATAGGGGTGGCACTGTTGTTTCCAAATGCAGCGTATAATTTGGAGTGGACTTTGGTAACCGGAAAATGCGTTTTAGAAAATATCTCAGGAATCTTTCAACCTCTTCAAACTGGCAATAACCCCAAATTTGAGCACCATACAGTAATATAGAGACAGCAGTCGCACGAAATAGTTTAAGCTTAGAGCTGTGCTCAATATATTTATTATTGATGCATCGGGCCCATACTGAAGAAACAGCTCTTTTCGCCTCAGTTAGTTTAAGTTGGAGATGCTTTTTCATACTAAGATTCGCCGTTATTAATATGCCTAGATACTTAATCTCCCGAACTATTGAAACAGTCTCTCCTTTGTACGTCCATTTTTCATTAGGGGCATATCTACTGCCACCAGCTCTGAATACGATAATTTTAGATTTCTCTAAGTTAACAGAGAGGTTCCAAAGTGCACAATAACTCTCAAGCCGATTAATCATTAGCTGCATTCCATCAACTGATTCCGAAAGAAAAACTATATCATCGGCGAAGAGTAGTCCTGGTATCTGCATACCTCCAAACTGAATTCCTCCTCCAACTGCCTCTACAATATCATTTATAAATAAAATAAAGAGTAGCGTCCTCAGAACACAGCCTTGTTTGACTCCCATTTGCGTTTCAAAGTCATCAGATACACGTTCACCATGCCATACATTCGCGGAGTTGCTTTCGTACATCTCCCACAATCCATGTACGATCCATGTAACATAATTGGGTATGTTCTTCGGAGGGTGTTCAAATGTTGACACGTATTTTAAGAGAATTTTCTTGCATTGTAGTATGGACTTTCGTGATTGTATTTGACCTTAAATTAATTCTTAAGTGTATATACAGCCAATTCAGAAACCGTACCTGACAAATTAACTCAAAAAATGAAGTCGGCTTTATACGCTTAATTTATGAATTCAAAAAAACTCAATTTGATAAGAACAATGGCAAGATATTGATAAAATGGTTGTCAAGACTTCTTATTTGTGATTCACGCTTTAATAATATTTTTATTATTGGTTAACTGAACGTGTGAATGTATTATTCATTTTTATTCATATGTAAAAATTCACACTATGTTGTACATTCATTAATTATATTCTAGTATCTCCGATGGGGGGGTCGCCGTGGCGTAGTGGGTAAGTGCGTCGACTCCTACGCAGAGGGTGCCAGGTTCGATACCCGAATTTACCACCTTTGATAATTCACGGCTCCACCTCTTTCGAGTCACTGACGATGCTCAAAGAGTATTCCTGTCTAGAAAAAGCCTCCTCAACTTCGCCGTTCGGAGTCGGCATTAAAATGTAGGTTCCTTCCACTAGTGAAGGAGCAATAGCACGCACAACACGAGTGGTTACTGAGAAGCTAGGCCCAGGTCCGCCTCGGACTGTAGCGCCACCCATATTATTATTACTATCTCCGATTGTAAATTGCTCAAAGTTTTAATGAATCGACTTCCTGAACATAAGCTTTTTTCGTTCTCCTCCATACTGAGTTGAAAATTTAATACCGAAATTTGAAAAAACGCTCAAATAACGACCGAATTTTCAAATAAGAACTCTAATTCACCCCATTACCATGTAAGATGGGGAAGGGTATCAGCTGTTCACAACAGCTCACACGTATTCACAGACACGGGACAAAAAGCATATAAAAAACGCCGTCAGATGAAATCAAGGGGCAAGGGAGGTAGAAGTTGGATGTCTCTATTATAGGTTATCTCTGTTTGGATCGCGAAAGGGTACAGTCGTTGGTTTGCTCGCGGTTAAAATTCGCCTTTAATATATGGATAAACTGTACAAAGAACTTTTATAACTTATAACTGTGTTACAGAAATGTGAAAACAGAGGAGAGTGAGTAGCTGTTCGTTTCATTTATGAGAGCAGAGAATTTATGTAAATCTTAACGCGTTTTCCAAATCTCCCACTCATTTTCTTCGAGATCTTCCACACCTCGAAAATTTAAATGCCTCCAGTGCAACACGCCAGATGGTTGCGGTCCTTCTCCACCGTTGTTCAGCGTTGTCCTACAGGTTCGGAGTCGAGACTCTTCGGGCCGGAGCTGAGTTGTCAATATGCTCTACATGGTCGGCGTTTGATCCGTAGACGTTTGACACTGTATACCCCGAACACTTCGTAGTTGAATCTGCTCCTCTAAAAATCGTCAACGCAAACAAGAAAAAGATCGGAAGTAGAATCTTTCTAAAATTTTATGGTGATCGAACTAATACAGGATTCATTGCTTGAAACGAGAGAAAGATCATCTCTTTCGATTTGAATTGAAATAATGAAGTATTTGGTATCATTTGTTAACAGATACCGTGAATTATGGGAAATTACACACTGACCAATTGTATTACAATATTGTGCGTTCGGATCAATTCAACAGGCGAATGCTGACTTCATGAATGTAACATAGCCGGCAGCAACTGAAGACCAGAGATAATGCAGGGTAGAGATATCCAACCATTGTCTCTGCTGAAAACGTTTGCTCTCAATTCTCCTTCGTATAGCGCACACGAACAAGAGTTGAACACCATTTGTATTTTAAATTTCAGACTGTGAGTTGAAATAGTGAACAAAACCAATTTTCAACTCGCCGGTTAAACTCGAGTTAAGACCAACTCTGCAGTTGATCACCTCCCCAGATTTCGGCAAGTTGAGCAAGAGCGAACAAAACGACCCTTACTGAACCGACTCACTCGGCTGCTCGACTATCTTCTATCTATGGATCTGTTTATAAAGGGTTTTCCAAGAGGGACTTGACAACACTCTTTCACTAATTAACTGTCACTGTGAATTTATTCAATAAACTCAGCATTTTCATCATCGTCATAAAGTACACGAACGAGCAACGTCTGCATATTATACAAATTTTCTACATGCAGAGTTAATCAACTCTGCAGTTGATCAACTCCCCAGTTTTCGGCAAGTTGAGCAAGAGTGAACAAAACGACCCTTACTGAACCGACTCACTCTTTCTATGGATCTGTTTATAAATGGTTTTCTAATAAGGACCTTACAACTTACCATTAGAGATATTTCACAAACTTTATTCTCGGCTTGAAGTACAATCAAAACATTTATGAATGCACATTTGCAGCGGTCGATTCATTATCAACGTCTTGTCCATGCATTTCGGCCGAAAAGGCCACTATTTCTCGTTCAATGTTGGCTCTGAGTTCTTCCAACGTCGCCGGCTTGTTGGCATAGACCAATGACCAGTCGATTGGCCGCCTGGATCATGCGATTGTGGGGCTACTTTACCCACAGAAAATAATCAAGCGGTGTTAAATTTCATGAACGAGGCAGCAAAACGACTAGACTATTTCTTGAGATAACAGGCTCACCATACTTACTCTTCAATAAATCGATTGTAATGTTTGCTGTGTGGCTTGTGTCAATATGCTGTTAAAACCACATGTCGTCCAAGTCATTATCTCCCAATTCAAGCCAAAAATAATCGGTGATCATGGCGCGATAATGCTGACCATTCCCAGTAACGTGACGATCGTTACCGTCGACGAAAAAATATGGCCCAAAAACGCCGCCTGCATGCAAACCGCAACAAACTATTATTTCTTGTGGATGAAGTGGTACTTCAAAAAGCACATGTGGATTTTCACCCGACCAATAATGGCTTATTGAGACAAAAATGAGCTTCGTCGAAAAATGGAGTTAACGCTCTTAAAGTTGCGGTCACCGACTTCGAATTTCGGTAGAAAATTTGTATAATTTGCAGACGTTGCTGGTTCGTGTACTTTACCATGATGAAAATGCTGAGTTTACTGAATAAATTCACAGTGACAGTTGGATTATTGGTGAAAGAGTGCGTGAACAAATTGAATTCAAAGTTGTCAAGTCCCTATTGGATAACCCTTTATAAACAAATCCATAGATAGATGTTAGTCGAGCAGCCGAGTGAGTCGGTTCAGTAAGGGCCGTTTTGTTCGCTCTTGCTCAACTTGCCGGAAACTGGGGAGTTGATCAACTGAAGAGTCTCAACTCGAGGTTTAACCGGCGAGTTGAAAATTGATTTTGTTCACTACTTCAACTCACAGTCTGAAACTTAAGATCCAGAAGTTGTCCTTCCTGTTTTTAAATTTCCCCTAGGATATTTTTGACAATTCATACGCACATTGTCATTTTCAACTCCCAATTTGCGGTGTGCGCTGTTCGTGTGAAATATGCTAAGGAGGATTGAGAGTGAACGTTTTCAGCAGAGATCAGTAGGTATAAGGTATCTATCAGCGACAGTAATGCTCCACACAGACTGCAGCCAATGTCCCATCATTGGTGATAAGGTCTTCGACCGTATTTGTGTGCTTTTGATGCATCCCGCCATCCGCATGATCCCCATTGGGTGTGGTGGTGGTTTCTATAGTTGGTTATTATGCATACTCCCTGAAGTCCAGCGGAGACTGTGCCAGAGCTGCTTGATGCAAGAACCTTAATTCAACTCATTTATTTGTTTACCGTGTACTGCGTCTCATCTTGAAATTAGATTAAGCAAGAGTGCTAATTGTTTTTGAATTTGAAAAATACCTCATTTATGACTCTGTCTTGATCTTAACATATCGTTGGCTAACTCTTAACACCCTAGACGAATTGTTTGACATTTATTAAATTAATCCCGCATAGATGATTTACTGGCTGGCTCCAGACAAGGTGAGAATGCACATGTTCTCAAATTAATGAATATACATAAGCATACGGCGCAAACCTGAACAAGCAACACTCGAATGGCATCCGGTGATGCAACTGAAATCGTCTGAACGATCCTGTGTGCTTCCCAACAAAAGCCGCTCGCAATCTCGTTTTCGCCTATTGATTTCTGCATGCAGACTGAAAATCCATAAGCCATCGATTCATATTTAAAAATATTTAAAAACTGGTTAACCGATTGTTGGTCTTTGAAAAGTTGCTGCAAGCAGTCACATGACTTCGGTATAAATACGGTGGGGCAGTCGCCTGTTGACATCAGTTAGTTCAGTGAATCGAGTCAGTTAAACATAAAGCAGCAGGATGAGGGTTCTTTTTGTGTTCTTCATGTTGATTGTGGCAATTAGTGCCCAATTTGGACCGTATCGTAATGGATTTGGAGGTGGCAGCAATGCTTTTGCTTCAGCTCAATCACAGAGCCTCAATCAAAATAGATACGGACATGGACTTAGCGGCAGCTCTGCTTCGGCCAATGCTGGGTCATCATCCTTCGGCTTTGGAAAATAAATAAACGGACTTTAATTAACTTAAACGCAGCCAATTTGTTTGTTTTATTTAATGACACTCATATGTGGTCGGACCTTTGAACAGCGGTTGGCAATACGGCGGATTTATGGTGAAGCCGAACTCTCATAGGCAAAGTTTTGCAAGGCTCTGTATACAAGGTCTTGCGGGGACCGATGCATTTATGACATTTGTTTTTGCTCCCCTGATCACATAGAACCAAAGTCTGCTTGGAGCACGCTTCTCATAGAGTTGCCGGGGGCTAGGATAGAAAATCCGATACAAAAAGGGCTACTTTCTTTCTCTTTGAATTCAATCACTTCGACCGGAAGAACAGTTCGTGTATCTACGTGCCAATGCCTGTAGTATTAACTACTGAAGAGTCCTGATGAAAGGTGTCGCATACACCTTCTACCTTGGTCACTCATGGACTCCTTGAGACTAGACTAAGGCTACGCTTAAGATCCTCCTGTCTTGGTATTAAACTATCTTGCGACCACTTTGACTTTGCATCTACAATGGACTCTCCCTACTCGACTCTCAGTCGGCAGTTCTGTCGTTAATGCGCCGAATAATCTCATCCTTTAGCTCTTGAATTGTTCTCGGCTTATAGATGTACACTGCTGCTATGTAGAAGCCGAATGGAGGCTTCTAATTTTTGACTACTTTCTAGAGAAAGCAGAACCTCTTGAAGCCTTCTGACAGTCTTCTTTATATGACCTAAGAATGCTTTGGGGCAAAATATGTACCATCATATAAAAGACCTTATAAAGCCTTGGAGTACCTTCCTCATAGTGGTGCCACTACTGAAACGGTCTTCTCGCAAACTTAATTGATTAAGAGTGTAGGCCGAAACCAGTTAAAACTTAGCACTGTTAATTCACAGATGGATGTTGAAGGAATTATTTCTATAAACAGTTTGATTGTTGCATTATGGTACTACAAAGCTTGGATTAAAGCGCTCTATTATTTTTTTTTACGATATAACTCGCAATTCTGAACTTACCATTGCATTTTTAAAATGATAATTCACGTGTAATGATAGGTATGTGCACTACGGGCTGTAGCTTGTAGGCTACAGTCCGGAGTGAACCTGGGCCTCAAATAGTAAGCCTCTGCAGCCGGCACGATCTTTGGCCAGCTGTCTCCAACTGCGCACACCAAGTCGTTTGAGGTCCTTATCCACCTGGGTGTGCCATCGGTTCCGTGGGCGTTCTCTATTGCGTTGTCCCACTGGTTCGGAAGAAGACTCTTCGGGCCGGAGCTGGATTGTCCGTACACTCTACATGGCTTAGCCATCTAAGGCGTTGGATCCGAAGAAGCCTGACTAGACTCATGTCGCTGTACAGCCCGTACAGTTGGTGGTTGAATATTCTTCTCCAATAACCAATAAACGCAAACAAGACGAAAGATCGCACACAGAGCTTTTCTCTCGAAGAGCCCAAAGCACTTCCTCATTCGCCTTTTCAATGATCAAGATCTTGTATAAAGTCAGCTTGGTCCTTCGACAGATGGCTCCACTACTCAAATGCCTCTTGAGCCCATAGAAATAGCGGTTGGCAAGATGATGTTGCTTGTACTATTTCCAGTAGAGCCGAGGTAGACGAAGTCCTTGACTACCTCGAAGTTATAGCTGCCTACGGTGACATTTTGGCCAAGACGTCGAAGTTGTGTATACTTTCTTGATGGCAGCATATACTTCGTTTTGCCCTTATTCACCACTAGACCCATTTTACCCGCTTCCACTTCAATGCCAGCAAACGCCTAATTGACGGCTCGCTTCCTGCCAATCACGTCAATGGCATCCGCACAGTTGTACGGACTTTTGGAAGATCGTGCCTCTTATGTTAGCGTGTGAGTTCTGCACGATCTTCTCAAGAATGATGTTGAAAAAGTCACATGACAGCGCGTCGCCTTGTCTAAAACCATTTTCGACATTGAAGGTCTCGGTGATTTCGTTACCGACCTTGATGGAGCAGCGAGAGTTCTCCATCATCATGCTGCACAACCTGACGAGTTTGGCAGGAATGCCAAAACTAGACATGGCGTTGTATGGCTCGATTCTATGCACGCTGTCATATGCGGCCTTGAAATCGACGAATAGGTGGCGGGTGTCGATCTGCATCTTTTCTTTCTTGGGTCTTTTCCAGGATCTGCCGTAGTTTGAAAGTCTGGTCGATGGTGGACTTCCCCGGCCTGAAACCGCACTGATAAGGACCTATCAGGTTGTTGACGAATGGTTTCAGGCGCTCACACAAAACGGCAGAGAGGGTCTAATAGGCGATGTTGAGGAGACTTATCCGTCTATACTTGGCGCAGTCAAAGTGGCCTCCTTTCTTGTGGATCGGGCAAACGATACTGAGATTCCACTCATCGGGCATGCTTTCCTCCGACATATCTTACAGATGAGCTGGTCATGCGTCCAACCAGGTCATCTCCGGCTGCCTTAAAGATTTCAGCGGACAGTCCGTCCGCACCGGCAGCTTTGTTAGACTTCTGTCTTGATATTGCTACATTGACCTCGTCTAAGTCGGGGGGACGGAATTCTCGTCGAACATCGTCCATATTGAGTGGAACATTCTGCCTGACAGCAGTATTGGCAAAGCATCCAGGGGTCTTCAAACTGTGAGAATAACCTTGTTAATGACCCGCATGGCATTGTTGATGTATTTAAGCAGCACTTCCAACAACTTCTTAGCGAGCCTGACCAGGAGTGAGTGATAGAGAATCAAGAAATCCCAACACCTGTTGATGAAGTCTTTCTCCCACCCAGGCTTGAAGTCGGCACATTAAAAGGCTGAAGGGCAACAAAGCCGTAGGTTCTGATGGCTTACCATTAGAGCTCTACAAAGCTGACGGCGATGTTCTCGTAATGAGCATGCACCAGATCATCTGCAGAATTTGGGAGGAAAAAAGAATGCTTGACGACTGAAATATCAGTTCCATATGCCCCATCCACCAAAAAAGAGGATCCTACCTCTTGCAACAGCTATGGGTCCTACGTATTGTGTCATCGTCTAAGATCATTTTGCACCGCACTAATCGGCACGTACCCAGGCACGACATAATGTTTACACTAACGCAAGTCCTGGAGAAGACCAGGGAGTTTCAAATCGATACGCACCGCCTTTTAATTGCAGGATATTGTAGGCAATGAATCCCCTTGCTCGGAATCTGTGTTCATAGGTCCTGAACAGTGTTGAAGTTTCAATTGACGCTGATGAACGAATGGGAACACAAACTTCGCCTTGTCCCCTGGTTCAAAGGGGCTAGTCTTAAGCAATCCGAAATCAAGCCTTACTCATATAAGAATATCCTCAGCCTTGACAAGGAAAGTATAATTATCTTTACTAGCCACAGGCCACCCCGCCTGCATTCTGGGCGAAATGTCCGCAAAGAAACTCAAAAAATCGACGTTTTCAAAAATTGACACATTTCACACAAAAAAATGCAGTGAAATGGCATCGCATTCGGGTCGCATTTTTTGGCTGAAAGTATACGTGTTTTCGTTGGAGTCAATTTCATGAGTACACAATCTTGTGAAAGACATTTCTCGGGAATTAGGACGAATCCAAGGATGTGGGGTACCAGGATGGAAAGGAAATTTCATGTAGATGCGGAGTAAAGTAATGGTTTTTGGGGGAAAACCCGGGGAGGATGTTTGTGAGCCAAAATCCGCCATAACCTCTATTTTCGCATTGAAATTGAGGAACTGGAGGATGCGATGTTTTGTGGAACGAATTTCTCGGAAACTAGGACGAGCCCAGGGTTGGATGGTACCTTGATGAAGAGGAAATTTCATACAGATGTGGATAGAGGTACGACTTTCTAGTGGGAATGCTGCCGTTGACAAGTTTGAAGCCAAAAACCAGATGTCATACCTCTTGCAACTTACAATAGTTGTGGATGTACATATTTCCCTGCTCAACGTCGCCTACAAGACCCTGTCCAGCGTACTGTTTGGACGTCTAAAGCCGTTTGGAATCGCACTAATCGGCATGTACCAGTGCGGCTGCCGGGCCGGCAATTCGACAATAGACCAAATCTTCACACTTAGGCAAATCATGGAAAAGACCAGTGAGTTTCAAATGGATACGCACCACCTTTTCATCGATTTCAAAGCCGCATACGACAGCATTCATCGCAAGGAGTTATTCGGTGCGAGAATTCGGAAACCCGGGAAAACTGATCCAGCAGTTTGACCCTAAGACTTCCGAGCCATTTGAAACCTGCACCGGATTTCGGCAAGGAGATGCGTTGTCGTCGCATTTATTCAATCTTGTGTTTGATACAACAAGAAACGTTCCGTCATATACCAGCTGGGATGAAACATCACAAATGACGTATACAATTTTGAGGTAGGAGAGGAGCTTGTCTACTTCGGGGCAAACGTGAACTCCACGAACGACGTCATTGTGTAGATCCGACGTAGAATAACCCTTGGCAACCGATGTTATTTCAGCTTAGCGAAACAACTGGGCTAAAAATTCCTTACTCGAAGGACCAAAATCATACTCTATAGAACTCTTATTTCTCCAGCTCCTGCTGTATGGAGCCGAACGTAGGTAAAGTTGCGGAGCTGATTCTTGGGGCCTTCGAAAGAAAAATTCTACGTCGGATATATGGTCCCGTCTGCGAGGAGAGCGAATGGAGGAGAAGGCACAACAGCGAACTTTACGAACTGTACCAGGGTGTGGATGTAGTCCGGAAGGCGAAACCCCGTCGACTGCCTGGCTCGACTACATCAAGCCTATGGGCACCTATGACGCAGCTTAGAGGATCTTCGAAACCAAGCCTCCTGGTTCGAGAAGAACCGGAATATACCAAGTAATCGCGGATTCAAGACAGCTTGGTCTTGATGACTGGAAGCATGGTGTCCAAGACCGTCAGCGATAGAAAGCAGCAAGCTCAGACCCTCCATGGGTCGTATGCCTGATAAGTAAGTAAGTTTCCCATGAATGAGTAGCTCCATCAAGATTTGAAGACAAAACGTGAAAAAGCATGACCAACGCACCAACCCACTCCGCCAACGAATCGCATTAGTTTAAGTTTTTCTTCGATTACATTCGGTATAGCTGTGACAAACTCACACACACAGCGCTTTATTATAAGAAGATGTCACAATAAACTCACACAGAGTTCTGCGAACATCACAATCAAACTAGATGCATTAATTCGTTCTCTATGGAATCACATATATGTCTATGCGTGACGTAAACATACACGTTTGAGGAGCATAAGTCAATGAATGACGCTAAACTTTAGAGACGACTAAACGAAAACAAACACCCGCCATCCGCCATTCAGTGACGCCACTGCAAAGAAACTTTTCACAAGTTCACCGTAACTCTTGCGTCCGTTTCATAAAAAGTTCCTCCCATTCTTGTGTTCGCATAAAATTTCTGATTAAACCAGACACATGCCACAGATTCGCGTTATTGCGAATTTGAAACTGGTTAAGCATCAGGGTTCCAGTTATGTTTTTATCGCCTTGCTCCTCCTTGAAATTCGCCAATTAAAAATTCATCGAAGCACACTATAAATAGGAAAAGCGCGTTGTCACTCGACATCAGTCCAAATCATTCACTCGATTCTGCTAAGACTTATCAAGCAAAAAATGAAGGTTCTTGTTGTGTTCTTCATGCTCATTGTGGCCATCAGTGCCCAGTTCGGAGGATTTGGCCCAGGATTCGGACCACGGTACACCGCCAACAATGCCGCCGCTTCGGCACAAGCACAGTCCTTCAATCAAGGCGGTGGATTCGGTGCATACCCCGGATTCGGAGGAAGTGGCAGTTCAGCATCAGCTAACGCTGCATCATCGTCTCAGAACTTCTACGGAAAATAAATAAACGGACTTACGAATTCTAAACCAAATGTGTTGTGCCATTTTTTTATTACTTTCCTTTTTTTTAATGAAAGCTTATTGTGTTGTTGGGTTGGAAATTATATTGTTTGTTCTAAAGGGTGGTCAATGCAGGGACTCCTGTCTGTTGAAACCCTCGGAAACGTAAGATACAACCGAAAGCCAGTGACATTGCCGTCAAAAACAGGAATTATAAATCTGTTTTCTCGTCATTTGGGTGCCTTTGGGCCTGAATCACTTGGGTCCATTGTACGTATGATGGATAATGTTCTACTACCATGAGGCATTTTTTTACTCTCAAACATCGTGCTTCCTTTGGAAACCTTAAGAGGTTTTCAATTCTAGACCGCACAAGCCATCCAGCACTGCAAAGTAATGTTTTACCAAGAACTGCCTTCTTTACTTTGCTACGGCTATTTAAGATAGATTCTAATTCTTCTTCATCTCTGCAGCACCTGTAAAAGTAGTTCATTCAGCCGCGACCGGATTCCAACGAGATTACCCTAGGTGCTCTCCTCGACATCTAGGGTGCTTTCGATAACACCGTGTACGACTCGATCACAAGAGCGATCAGTAGCCGAGGCATCGAAGAATCGACTAAGCGTTGGATTAGAGCCATGCTGGGAAGTCGTTCAATTTCTTCCTCTTTCAGAGGGGTGGCGGTTTCTGTAACTGTGGTCAAGGGATTGCCACAGGGGGGCTTCGCACTCATCTGCAATCTGCTAAAAGATCTCCACAAATCTGGTTTTACAACAATAGGTTATGCTGATGACTTGACTATTATTATTAGGGATAAGCACGAAGCGAAACTACCTAGTGTAATGAAGAATGCACTGTGACAAGTCGTTGAATGGTGCAGTTTCTTCTTCTTCTGGTGACGCTACAGTCCGGGGTGGATTTGGGCCTGAACCAGCAAGCCAGCCAGTTATCTAACTGCGTACACCAAGTTGATTGAGGTCCTTCTCCACCTGGGTGCGCCATCGGTTCCGTGGGCGTCCTCTATTGCGTTGTCCCACTGGTTCGGAGTCGAAGACTCTTCGGACTGGAGCAGTGTTGTCCATGCGCTCTACATGGCCCAGCCATTTTAGGCGTTGAATCCGTAGACGCCTGGCAAGGCTCATATCGCTGTACACCCCGTATAGTTCCTAGTTGAACTTCTGCAATAACCATTAACGCAGACAGGACCAAAGATTGAACGTAGAACTTTTCTCTCGAAAAGACCAAGTGCTTCTTCCGCTTTTGAGATTGTCCATGCCTCCGCACCATAAAGCAGGACAGGGATGATCAAGGTGTTATATAATGTTAGCTTGGTCCTTCGAGAGAGTGCTCTACTATTCAAGAGTAATCCTGCGTTTAATCTCGGTACTGATGTTGTTCGTACTGTTTACTTGCGAGTTAGTCAAGTTAGACGAAGTCCTTGACTACCTCGAAGTTATAGCTGCCTATGGTGACGTTTTGGACAAGCCGTCGATGTTGTGCGTCCTTTCTTGATGACGCCTATTTTGGCTGCCTCCGCTTCAATACTAGCAAACGCTTCATTGACGGCTCGCTGTGTTCGACCAATCACGTCAATGTCATCCGCGTATGCTAGCACTTGTACGGACTTTTGGAAGATCGTGCCTCTTGTGTTAGCATGTGAGTTCTACACGATCTTCTCAAATGGATATCATCTGGCCCACGCTTTTATACGGCGTGGTAGTGTGGTGGCCCATACTCAACGTCGGTACCCACCTAAATGACTTAAGAAAGGTACAGAGACAAGTCTGCATTTTTATCAGAGAACTACTCTCACTGATGTACTAGAAATCCTCTTGAACCTTACCCCCTAAGATATTTTTGACAAGCAAACGGCAACCAATGTCTAAGTTCAGCCAAAATTTGAACCGTACCTCAATTCACCTGAACTAAGCTTCACCACGATACCTCCCAGACAACAAGTTAGAAAACCTTTAGTTCGGCGGCATCATACCCTTTGGTTCAATACACCTTTAGACAGATGGATCCAAGATGGAAGATCGGGTAGGGAGCGGCGTTTTCTCGGCATATCTAAATGTTAACAAATTATTTCTTCTACCGAATCATCTTCCAAGTGGAGGGAAGGGCGACTAGCGAAGCCCTGTCTTGACTAAGCTGGAACATGATATCCGCCCGCCATATCTGTATCCTTATGGATAGCTTATAGACAGCAATTAAATCCCAGGTATCGCTGTCTATAAACTCTAAATTTGTCATAAACTGTCGCGTATCTCTTAACGAGGTATCCGAACAGTTCAACATTCACCTATGCTCGGTGCCAGGCCATAGGAACATCCTGGGAAACTGCAATGCTGACGAAATAGCTAAACGCGTCATTAGACTGCCAGTTGATGAAATCTCTAGTAACATAGGTAACTTCAAGTTACAGCTCAATAACTCTACACAAAGAAAACCAAAGCAACATGATTGACAGGCATCACGTGTCGTATCGTAGCCTGATCTCCCTTAAAAGATCTTAAATCTGCGCTGCAGTGGAAATAATTACCAGACACTATCTATTAGTCTATTAGGCGTTTAAGCAAAACGACTATGCCTATTCTCCAACGACTTCTGTAGAAGCTGTATAGACGAGGATAAAGAGGAAAGTATCCAACATCTTCTCTGCAACTGTCCTGCGCTTGCCTCAACTAGACAAGCCACTTTAGGCTCCTACTTCTACGACATTCTTAAAGACCTCAGCAAAATACCTGTGAAAGCACTAGTAAAATTTGGTGGCGAAGCTGGCCGGCTGTCATAATCCCGGCAACCCTCTCTGTTAACCGAAACACCCACTTGGCGGTACAATGTGCGTACTTTTGCCTAAGTTCATTGATGCCACTATCTACTTACCTATAATTTTTCAACAGGCTGTATAACAATACTACACCTAAATTCAAAAGGAATCCCATGTGGGATGTGACAAATGCCTCGAGCGATGATATATCGCATCATAAACGTAGTTAAACCGACCGAGCCAACAACGTGATTTTCAGTTAATTTTGGTCTTGTTTGGAGTACATTATCTCATTCTATCTCACTCTTATTGCTGTTGTCACTTCTCGCATTATTCTTTCCTGCAAACAGCTGTTTTTGCGGTAATTTAAAAATTTAAGACCCAACCCAATAGCATCCGTCGCGGTGCGTTGCGTTTGCAATCCACAAAAATCGTAGTTGCCGGATTGGACAGAGGTGCCCAATGACTACGTTGCGAGTGCAATCCACTCTTGCATAAATCTAGGAAATTCAAAATTTTAAAGTTTTTGAATTATTAGTAATTATTGAAAAACCATTCATTCATAAAAAATCGAAAAAAAAAATTACTTAAGGAGCACCCGAATGAATTTAAATGGAATCATCTGTCAAACGCACAGAGAGTTAAAAGCAGAAATGAAGCATTTGAGAGATGCGGGACTTCTACCGACCTACCTCCCTTTATATTTTTGACGACTTCTACCTCCTTGCCCCTTAACATTTTTGACAACTGTTCTTTATAACGTGTTCTTAAACTAAATTGACAAATCAGAGGACCAATTCGTGAATATCTATCAAAAATGCACTCAAATTCGTCGATGGACTAGGGGGCAATGAGCTGTGAAGTCGGCTATCTCTGAATTTCTGGTTAATAGTTGGTAATTTCCCTCCATTGTGGTAAATTTCACTTGTGGGATGTATGTCTCTTCCTTTTATAAGGCCTTGTGAGTTGTCAATTTTGTGACATGACGCAGCGCACGTGACGGAATCTATGGGACGGAATCTAATCTATTGAGAGCGCTGGACATTTGTTTTGACGGACACGTGCAATTTGAGAGCTAATGACTTGAATGTCATTTGAAATCACTTCAACTCGGTGAAAACGGCCTATTGAGGATTTCGTAAGAATTCAACCAATTCACCAATTGACTTCGGTTCGGTGGGAACGTAGTATAAAGTACCACAGCAACATTATGCTTTATGAATGCATTATGAATTCCCAATAAACTTACAAATAGTGTGACATTCAGAAGGTCGAACAAAGAACTGTCTTTACTTTTTTCCCTTGCCCTTGCCGTCAAAATACAACTCAAATACAAAAGTTTATAATTCTAGCCCACCCTGTAGGCTATCTATTTTTTTATATTATAGATTATTTAGACACTGACAGCTGTTTCTCACTCGAAGACTTGACGGAAAGTCAATATCATATCTCCGCGGAACAAAATGTGTCGCTTCACGCTTGAATAAGGTTGGGAAATATTGAAAACTTATTTCGGAAAAGCCCAAACAATGGGTTTTTTGAAAAGAAGTTTTAGCCGACATGAAGCGACTGCTGAACGCAATTTTGTGCAAAAAGTCCGAGAGATTGGTTGTTAGTCCCGTCGTCATACGGTGCGCACGGATGAGAATGTGGCCGAGAGTGTGAGACTCAATTCACGAGCATCAATTCGCCATCGATCTCAACATTTCCAGCACTAGCCTCAGGAGAATTCTGCATAAAGATCTCTGATTATTCGCTTGCCTACAGTTGATGAGCCAAACGGACCTTATTCAGCTCATCAATTGTAGCCGCGAGACCATCCGCTTTGTTGTTGCTTCGCAGCTTGGGCCTAAGAGCAGCAGCTTGGTCCGGATTGTGGAGTGGTGGCATCAATGGACCATTTTTCTTCGAAAATGAGGCGGAAACAACGTGTCGGTCAACAATGGACGTTACAGAGCCATGTTAAATCACTTTTTTTTACTGAAACTGATGACATGAATTTGGACGACCTCTGGTTCATGCAGAATGACGCGTCATGCCACAGAGCCCATGCCATAATCGTCGTCCTTAACGCAGCAAATTCCCAGCCATCTTGGCGAAGTCAATTGGCGGTCTCGGAACTGTGATCCGACCCCTGCGACTTTTTTTGCAGGGAAGCATGAAGGATCGATGTTATGCCAACAATCTGGAAACAATTCAAGCACTAAGGCCAATATTATCCAAGCAATTCGTGAGGTACAGCCCGAGACCATCAACAAGGTCTTGGAAAATTGGCGTCACCGAATGCGTAACTGCGAAGCCAGGCGTGGCAGCCACTCGAACGAGGCTCTATTTCATATGTAATAGGAATGATTGTTCTTTTTCCTTGCATTTTTAAAAAGAAACTTGTTTTTGGCCCACCCTGTACGTACTAGTCTGTTTGCTCCGGCGAACTGAGCAAACCACAAAGGAATTTTGCACATACTTCATTCGTCACAGCTGAAGGTGACACGTTCTGTCCAGTCTGTACAACTTCTATTGCGCTGCTTGTATTTTCACGCAAAAGGAAGTACATGGCATTTGGCTTTAATTCTCCGAAATATAAACTGCCATTATATCAGACTGGAGACCGTGTCTCACACACACTCCCACATCTCCACGAATCGGTAAGATGATAAACATTTGAAATTAGCACATTTAGATCAATTAAAACTGCACGCGATGACGCGAACGAAACTCGTCGAATGGTTCCCCCAAGACTAGAGTACTTCCCGGAGAGATTAGCTTACATACTTGTTTTCGGATGTGATGTTCCGATGACGGAATCTCTTATATGACCCATAGATTCACGTTATTCAGTCTTCAGAACTGGTTGAACTTCACAGCTCGTGTATTTTAACTCGTTCCTTGTTGTTCTTCAGCTGCATTAAGAATTCATCCAATTGGGGTATAAATACGACGAGTGGATCGTCTTTAGGATCAGTTCAGATCTATTCTATTAAAGCTTACCAAACGAAAATGAAGGTTCTTGTTGTGTTCTTCATGCTTATTGTGGCTATTACTGCCCAATTCGGGCCAGGATTTGGTCACGGATTTGGTGGTGCTGCCAGTAACGCAGCCGCTTCTTCGCAGAGCTTCAATCAAGGTGCAGGTGGATTCCCAGGATTCGGCAGCGGCGGCAGTGCCAGTAACGCAGGTGCTTCTTCACAGACCTTCAATCAAGGTGGATTTGGCGGCGGCAGCGCTCTTGCAAATGCTCAAGCGCAATCATTCAACCAAGCTGGACTAGGACTTTCAGGATCAGCTGCTGCAGCAAATGCTGGTGCATCGTCTGGAAACTTCTAAACTGAAAATAAATAAACCGATCGACAGACTGCTGTGGAATATTATGCAGAATGTGTTTTTTTTTATTTTATCTTGTGTGGAGTTTCGGGTTTCGCTCGTAAGTGATTTTAGTCTGCTTCGAGGAAAGGAAACCCTCGAAGTGTCCAAAGGCGATGGTGTGAGTGGCAAAGACCGTTTCAACCGACAGTACAAAAGGAGGCAACAAATTTAAGGATGGAGAGGCAGACAAGTGATGGTCGAGTACTTGTAGTGAAGTAATCAGGCAAAGGTGAATGAAAATATATCTCGGTGAACGACTCGACGATTTGAAGATCAGAAATGCTGTGAGAAACTGTGGTAACATTTCGAGAGAGAGGAACAGCTCGTATTAGGGCTGGTACGGTTACCTTATTTTGTTGCAACCCTTTGGGGGTGGGGGGCATTCACCAGCACACTTAGACCATATTGGTCCATATTGTCATACCCCTAGTCAGACTACTACCACTGATTGACTACTCCAGTGATAGTGCCGTTAATTTGATCCCGGCATCTGATCCCACTGGACGGGATTTGAAAACCAGATAAATGCGTAAAAGCTTTGCTTTCACTGGGATTCGAACCGGGGACCCCGCTAACCAGGGGCAGGCACTCTAACAACTGCGCCATCCAGTCTTCTTAGTCATCATCTGTTATGGTTGTAAAATTTTTCTCAAATCAAAGTCTAATGGAATTACTTCTGGAACTAGTTGCTCTTCTTTTATCATTCTCTTTTTAAACTTTCCGATTTTGGGTCTGATTTAGGTGAAATATGCGCCGTTTTGCTGGATTATTTGGTGGCATTTTAATCGTATTGCTGGTATCCCTCTCTTGTAAAAGGCCTCCTCTCTATAGCCCTGTTCCTTCAAGCCACTCTTGAAGCGAACTTCCAGCTGCTTGGTCTGCATGGTCTTACGATATCCACTAGTTCTGCTACCTTGGCAGAAGTCAAGAAAGAACTAAGAAAGCTCAAACCGAAAAAAGCTCCTGGTTACGATTTAATTACAGGAAAAATTCTTAAAGATTTACCTAGGAAAGCCGTTCTTAAGTTACTCTACTTAATTAATGCCGCGCTTAGACTTGACCATGTTCCTACTCAATGAAACGTAGCAGAAATTATAATGGTACCAAAACCCAGGAAATCACCAACGGATGAAAAGTCCTATAGACCTATCTCACTACTCCCGATAATGTCTAAAGTATTTGAAAAAATTCTGCTTAGACGCTTAGACGCCAATTGAGGAAGAAAAACAGCTCATACCAAATCATCAATTTGGTACGTCGTATAACTGATGTAATAGAAAAGGCATTTGAACAACAGCTCGTTTATTCAGCCACTTTTGTCGATCTTTCTCAAGCCTTTGACAAAGTTTGGCATGAAGGCCTGAAATATAAACTATGCCGATCTCTACCGGGGAAACTGTATAGTATTTTAGCGAACTATCTCTCTGATAGGATCTTCCGTGTGAAGAATGGAAATGAAAACTGTGCTTTTGAAAATATAAATGCTGGTGTACCGCAAGGGAGTGTTCTTGGCCCTCTGCTATACATACTGTATACTAGTGACTTACCACAAAAAGAAGACACAGTTAAAAGTACATTTGCTGCCGACACCGCCATTTTGGTAACAGCCAGAACGGTTGAAGAGTCTACAACAAAATTACAACGTTCACTAGGTCAGATGCTCAAATGAATGAACTTCTGGCGAATTGGGGAAACCTAATGAAGGCAAATCAGTTCATATTCATTTTACGTTAATAACTTGCCAGTCTTCATAAGTCGTGTCCAAATACCTTTTGGCAATGAAGCGAAATACCTCGTAAAACTTAAGTGGAAGGAGCGTGTTAAGAAGAAACGTGCAGAACTTGACATCAAATACAAACATATGTACTGGCTTATTGGTAAACATTCCAAGCAAAGTATTGACAACAAACTGCTTGTATATAAGCAAATCCTAAAACCTGTTTGGACGCATGGCGTACAACTTTGAGGTTGTACAAAAGCAAGTAATATAACCATAATACAGACCATGGTATATCAGAAACGACGATATACACAGTAATCTTGGAATATTACCGCTTCCAGGTGAAGTTAAGAACTTTGCTTACAAACATAAGCGCCGCCTCGAAGAGAGCATACAAACTCTGCAGTTCACCTGATCATTGAGGAAACTAATGTCTTGTGCCGACTTCAAAGGATTCGACCCCTTGGTCTTGTGCGATAGTCTACACTCGCGCATGTTTGCAGTGTCAGCAGGAACTTCCACTGGAGAGTAACCTGCCGATCAGTACCTAAGTTATGATATGCAAACTACGGGTTAAGTGCTTCACTTAGTTGTAGTCCTAAAAAATACAGGGAGGTGGTTTTAGTGAGTAAGGAACTCACACTTCTATGTGCGAACGTTGGCCATAGAGTCTTGTCGCAGCTTTCCACCTTCCCACGGAAAAAAAAAAAAAACTTGGTGTTAGGATGGATATGACCTCGTAGTCTTTTCCTCCAACTCTATGAGCTGGATCTAGACATAATCCGACTGTCGACTGCACCGCTAGTCTTGATGACTAGAAACAGCCTGCCCAGGACATTAAGCGATGGAAGACAGCGATTATTAAGGCTCAGACCTTCCATGTGTCATCGGAGCGTATCGAAGAGCGTGACTACTTGTATAGTAGTCTGCGGTCAGGCTATTCATACCCAGATCTGTCTATTTAAAGATAATTATTCTTGTTTTGCTTTGGTCACTTTTATAGCGCTAACAAGTCGACTTGCAGGTGAAATCATCCCCAAACACAAAAAAGGTAGACGGCCAATTCATTCAGAGAAGAACAATGCACTGAAGTCCGCTTATTTATTTTCCAGAGACAAAGTTCTGAGACGACGACACAGCCTTATCGAATGGAGGACTGCCACTTCCTCCGAGTCCTCCATACCCGCCGAATCCAACTTGGTGGAAGGACTGTGCCTGTGCTGAAGAGGCGGCATTGTGTCGTGAACCAAATCCACCACGAAACTGTCCGAATTGGGTAGTAATGGTCACAATGAATATGAGAAACACAAGCTTGGTTAGTCTTAATAGAATTGAAAGACTGATTTCAACTGATATCATCCGGCAACACACGCTCTATCTTTTACCATTTAAGAGTCCATAAATCCCAAACAAACAAACGAACAAACATTGATTTTTATATAAAGAAGAAGAAGATAATTGTCTTGCAAAAAAAAATACACGAGTCAAGTGTTTACATATCCTTAGTTAGAGTCTAACTGTTAGACATACGCTTAGACTCTGTAGATCTTTAATGTACCCAAGAGCGACCCCTTCTCTGTCTGAGTCCGGGAGCTATAAATCATGTTCATCAAACCTGCTGCAAAATGGCAGTCTTGCAAAATGGCAACACAAATGCACGTCTAACGGTTTTTATCAGACATTTAAAGTTTCCGATCTTCTACATTGTCTATGATTCATTTTTGGCATCAGCGCCGAAATTAATCGCCATACATACTCGCACACCACACACACACACACAAACAAATGAAAAAAATACGAAAACAAATATATTTGACATTTGAATTGAATTAGCAAAATTATTAATTTAATGAAATGCAAAGCTTCTTCTCTTTTATAAGCAAAACCACGCACGAGATTCTATTCTAATGAATGGCGATAAATATCTTGCGAAAAATAAAACCGAAGGAAAATAAACCTGAAACCGCACTTTTTGATTCAGTCAAGCGACATGCAGGGAAGTGACGCTTTTGAAGGATTCCCCTTGGGTCCATCGTACTTTCCGGATGAAGTTGGTCGCGTTCTTGTTATCTCCTGTCAGTTCCGATGATGAGCAATGAACCTAGACTTGTGACATTAAGGTCTTAACCAACCATCAACTCGTTCTTCATTGAAAAAGCCGCATTATGAATTCATCGAAATGGACTAACACCCTAAATATGGTGGG